>CM069531.1:12495000-13095000 GCA_035773235.1 Eospalax fontanierii
ACTCCAGTGCTCTAGATTACTGTGGAGACTGGCCAGTAGCAGTCCAACTCTTCCTCTTCTCTTGGCCTAAAAGATGACATGAGAAATAGAAGCAAAGGATTTTCTCCCAATAGATATGAAGCTATTGTTTTATAGTAGCACACTTAAAATAATGATAATGTGTTACGTATTTCAAAGTTAGAAGAAAGGAGTTTGAATGTTTTTTTAATCACAAGGAACTATTAAATATTTTAAGAGATACTTATGCTTATTTTTATTTTAACATTATATAATCGATGTAAATGTAACATCATATATTATCTCATAAATAAGTATATATATACATAATGTTCTTCAATTATCTATTAAAATATTTAATTTAAAGAAAAAACAAGTTCCATGGAAAAAGGGATCAGAAAACCTACTAAGCAGCATTATTAATATAGTTCAAACCTATTATGATGGCTACCACCTATTGAATAATTTAGCAGACATTTTGCTAGAGCACTTTGGATAATAGATAGGACAATAGTTTCTATGAATGACTGTTGTGAAAGATATGGTCCCTACTTGTAGGGAATTGTGACAGAATGGTAAAGAAATACATTTAATGATTGTCTGAAATACAACGTGTAAGTGGTAATACAGTGATATCCACAAAGCTTTTGAGAGCAAAGATAGGGTCCTTCATTCAGTCTGGAAATGACTGAGCTTCAGGGGTGGCCCTTAGCTTCTTAGGAGCTATAAGGGCTTGATAACTATGGTAAGTTTTATAGCCTGAAATATCATAAAGGAAGAAACATACTATTTCTTCAGGGAAGACACATCTGTGTTTGTTTTCTGGCACCAAATGGGACATTCTTTCCATGGGATTTTGTAGGCAACAGTGAAAGTTGGAATTGGTGATGTTCTCAGCATTGGTTCTTAGGCTCTCACATAAATCACTATCATTTGTTTATGTTTCTGGAATTTATCTTGTTAGAAAAGAGCAGAAGACATTTATTATCAGATCTGTTACATATGAAAATCATATTTTCATTCTAATTAAATTTTTTTGAATTTAAATAAGTTCATCTCAGAAATGTTAGATTCCAAGAGTTAGCATTCTGAAAATAACTCCCTCTCTCCTCTTTACTTATGCTTGCATTCCCATTCCAGCTGCCTTGAGCCCCCAGAGAGACCGCTGGTCCATTAATCTTTCCATTTTCTTTCAGTCCATTAATTCTCTCCTTGGCTTTTCTTTTCCTGGGTATTAGTTAAACTACCTTCTTACCAGAATCCTAAACCCTCAAGCTGCTTGGTGCATGCTATATCTCTTCAGCTAACACTTACAATTTTAACCCTATGTGACTTCTTTTTAACAGATGTTCATAGGCACATGGCTATAAATAAGAACTTTAGATTTCATCAACGATTGCTAAATTATTTTTAAAACAACTTTTCCAAACCATAAAAGATAGCTGTGGCAAAGAATGAGGCAAAGGTACAGGACATCTGCTTTAGTAGATGAGACCGCTTATAATTCACAAGGTGCTAGAGAGCAAGAGATCAGAATATGACACAATCACATGCTTTTTCTGCTCAAGGAAATCTTCAACTATTTGAATAATTTTTTGAATATTTTTATTGATTTTCATATTATATTGATCATATCCTAACACCATCCTCCCTCCACACCCAACCCCCACAACTCATGTCCTCTAATATTGACTCTTTAAAAAAAGCTTATCAAGTTTAATCTGTGTTTTCTGAAAGCTCTTGGCTGTGAATCCGTCCCTTGGAGCCTGGTAAATCTACCAAGTGTCATACTAGTAAGGGAAACTGACTCCAGTTCCCAACATCTGTCAGTTGTCAGTAGATCTCAGCTAGATCTAAGAATTCCTGCCAACCACCCCCATCCATTCTAGGCCCGAGGGTCCACACAGGTCTTGCTTTTTAAAAATTATATTTATCATTTTTATTTTATGTGTATGAGTGTATTGCCTGCATGTATGTAAGTGAACTTGTGTTGTGCAGTGCCCATGGAGGTCAGAAGAGGGTATCAAATCCCCTGGAACTAAAGTTACAGATGATGCTGGATACCATGTAGGTGCTGGGAGCAAAGCCTGAGTCCTCTGCAAGTGCAGCCAATGGTCATAATCAATATGCCGTCTCTCCAGCCCCTTGCAGAGGGCTGTGCATGCTGTTATATGTGCTGTGAGTTCCTATTTATAACTATCCTGTGAGTTCAAGATAACAGTGTCCTTATGTTTTGAGGTCAACCTGAATACTGTCCCATATGTTAGGTTCTGTGGCCAAAGCAACCCCAAGACTAACCAAATTTCAAGGCCTGGTGAAACATACTCCATCTACTAAAAAATGAATTGTAATGTCACACTGCAAAGGGCAAAGGTAATAGCAAGATAATTGATGTCCTTTCTTATTTTTTGTGAAGAATCCAACCTCATAGATAGTCCTATACTTAGTAAGAAAGATTAAGAAATTAACTTGGTGTGTGGTACTTGCCTTTAATCCCAGAACTCCGGAGGAAGAGACAGGCAGATCTCCATGAGATAGAAGCCAGTCTAATCTACATAGTGAGCTTCAGGCCAGCTGAGGCTGCAGGGAGACCTTGTCTCAACAATACCAAAAATATAAACTGGAAAGATTAAAATAATTTTATAAGACAATCCATTTAATAAAAGATATTAAGCCTATGTCTGTCTAACTAATCAAGTCATGCACAAATACTACAGATATGTGATAAGTAAGCTCAGCTAAGCGTTTATAACAGATCAAAAGACAGATGATCATAGGGAAAGATCAGAAAACACTCAATGAGGGTAGTAAGATTTGAGGTGGTCCATGAAATATAATGATATGGGGCATGTTAGTTTTGAGAATAAAGCAAAATTGTCACTGAAAAGTACCAGGCTTTCACTGGTCAACACATGGACGCTCTTTTGGCTTTAGGATATTTGAAGAAATACAAAAGGAAATATATTTAGAAATAAATAAAAACCTGACATGGAGCACTTTGAATTCTAAGGCAAAGTATTTGAACTTGAATATGTATGACCAAAATGTGGAAATCAGGTGTTATATAAGTTTCAATTGTGCTTATTTTTATGCAAATTGTCTTTTTGTGCATTTATTTTTCTAAAATTTTCTCACTTTCTTCCATTCTCTTTAAGCAAATATTATCCAGAGTAAAATTCTAAGAAGTTAATGTGATCAACTCTAGATATGACACCGGATAGTCCAGAGGATTGAGATGGGTCACTATTTCTTTAAATCAAAACTTTTTGACTGGGGCATAAGCAGTGGAGTCAGCACTCGTCTAGCATGTCTGTGGAGGTCAGAGGTGCCTTGGAGCAGTGGCCTCAGGCCAATAGCTGCCAGGCTTCGTTCCAGTGTGCTAAGAAATCATGGAGCATTATTTTTTTCTATAAGTTTCATATTTATACAAGTTAGTAAGTACTAACCCCAGAGGGCCTCTATGGCCAGCTTCTCAGAGCACAAGGCTTAGGGCTAATAATGAAAGACTATAAGTAAAAGAGAGAGAGAGAGAGAGAGAGAGAGAGAGAGAGAGAGAGAGAGAGAGAGAGAGAGAGAAGAGAGAATGAGAGAGAGATTCAATAATAGGACAGTCTTCCTGATGGTGTGGTAGTGTCCTGTTGTCAGAGGAGGCCAGGCCAAAAGAAGCAGAGTCATAAGATAGGCAACATGTATTGATAATGCTCATTGTGGTCCAAATTGTGTGGTTGGGATTACAGTGTATGGTGAAGTGAAAAGTACAATACAATTTTTGTTTGCTGAATATTGTTCTAATATATTTTTTTTGCGTGTTTACTAGACACAAACTGTCTGATCTAGACTCAGCTTATGTCAGCAATCAAACACAAAGAGAATACATGCTCTTATGGGATTTGCTTTCTATCACCTATCTATCTATCTATCATCTATCTATCTATCATGTTTCTATCATGTATCTATGTATATATGTATGCATCTATTTATTTATCTATTATATAGAGAAGCAGGGTCACTGTATCATCAGCTGTCATGGAACTCAGTATGTAGACGAGACTGCCCTTGATCTCACAGAGATCTACCAGCCTCCGGCTCCCAAGTGCTGACACTAAAGGCTTGGGTCACCACGTCCACCTAGTAGAAATTTTCTGTAGCAAATCTTATCTCCTTTGCAATTCCAAGAAAAACTAGTTGAATATAATCTATGGCAGATAGTGTTAGTAAAGAGACAGTCACTTTCTAGTTAATCAAATTAGACAGAGGCTCAAAGTTTTGAGAACTGAGATAGTTTTGCTGCTAATAAGGAAAGAGACAATTTTTAGTATTATCACAAGCAAAGCATATGCAAAAGGCAAGTATCTTTAAATGATCTATTCTAGTGTATAGTCTCACACACTGGGGAATTATTTTGGATTGGATACTCTCAATCACTTTTCATTGTATGGATGGATACACAGGAACAAAACCTTACTGGAAATTTACCATGGTGACCTATAGTGCTTTAACTTTAACAACTTTGAATAAAGTATTAATACTTCTGTGATAATTATTGAAAATATGAATATATACAGAGCATAGCCCCTGCATTTAGTGGGCTCATGATGCACAATTATAAAAGCAAATATCCATTACAATTAATTTGATCCAAAGAAGTATACAGAAGTTTCACTCCAGCTATGGAGAAGTTAAGGAAATATAAACAGAGGAGGTGCTAATTTACATGGTTCTTGAGGGACAAGAAAGGCTAACCTAAAGCCTATTGGCTAAAGAAAATAAAGAGTCAGAGAGCTAGCACAGGAGCAGTGACAGGAAAGAGCATGGTATGTACCGAGAGTGGAATGATGTTTTGATATGGTTAGGTAAAGTACGCAGTGCATTTCCCTTTCCCTAGATTTTCTAAGACTAATTTCAAGGTGCCATAGGTTTTGACTCCAAAATGGATCAACGACAGATCATTTGAAGTTGTATAATTCTAGAATACTTGACTGAAAAAAAGATCCTTCACAATTTTTATCACATGACAGCTGTTTGTTTTGAGTGTTTTGCAGTGTTAGTGCTTTCTGTCTTGTATACGTTAGCATGATTTTTAATAATTTAATAATAAACATCTTACGCTTATCCATTTTGTCTCTTAAGGAGAAAGTTTTTCCAGGCTGATAATTTGACCAGCCACATAGCAACTACTACATCTTGGTATACTCACAGACTAACAACCCTTTCCATAATGAGAATGACTATAGGTACTATTAAACTAATGCTGGGCTATTGTAAGCCCAGCAGGTATAAATGCATTCAGTGAATCATGGGGATTACAGTCAGATAATCATCTGCCATTTTCATCATCCTGGCATGGCAGTAAGACTTTAAAAACATAACAAGAAAGCAGGAATTCTTAGTGAATTCCTGGGACCTACAAATCATGGCTCAGAGCTATAAATACTTGTCTAAGTGGAAAAATAATTCCTTGATTATGGAGTGTTACAAAGAAAGGATAGAACTGTTCCTGGAAAAACTTAGTAACTCAGTTCTTAGATAATGTACCCGTCAACAAAATGAGTTTTATTTAGTACTGGAAAACATATCTCTTTTGACCTGTTCTACCACAGTGCATACACCAAATGTAGAATATTTACATTTAAATTTCCACTAAGTAATATTAAATAAGGTAAAATTTAATATCTGCTCAGTTTTGTTGTGTGAAATTTTCAATAACTCTGTGTAGCTAGTGGTTATCAGGTTGGACAACAGACTTAGGGATTTTTTTTATCATGGAGAATTCTAGTAGGTAGGCCTGTCCTGAATTACATTTTTTCCTAAAATTTGGATTACATTTATTTATTTATTATGTAAATTTGTGGATATATATGTGTCTCTGAGCATTTGAGAGAGAGAGAAAAGAGAGAGAGAGAAAAGCGAGAGAGAGAGAGACAGAGAGAGAGAGAGAGGAGTTCATTCACCTGCATTGAATAAGCCTGTGATGGTTCGTCTTAATTGGCCACTTGACCCAATACAGAATCAGCTGGGAAGGGAGACTGGATGAGCGATGGTCTAGAGTATGTTGGCCTGTTGATTACATTAAGTGAGGTGGGAAGACCCACACTCTGTGGGCACCATCCCTAGGCAGGGCATCTCAAACTGTGTGAGAGTGGGGACAGATTGCTGAGCACCAGCAAGCAGTGGTACAGGCATTAAATCACTGCTCTGTTCTTGACTGTGACTGTCATGTGTCTAACCACTTCCCATTCTTGCCCCTTAGCTTCACCCAAACGATGGATTGTGACCTGGAGTTGTAAGCCAAAGAACTGAACTGTGAGCTTTGTCCGTTAAGTTGCTTTTTCTGGAATATTTTATCATGGCAATATGAAATAAAACTAAAACAATGCCTTTCTCGCCCTCACCTCTGACATCTGTGGGTATTGCAGGGCACAGATGCGTTGTACACATGCAAGCAACACACTCAGACACATAAAATAAAATAGCAGGGATGGAGAGATGGCTCAGCAGTTAAGAGCACTGGCTGCTCTTGCAGAGGACCTGGGTTTGATTCCCAGCATCCACATGGCGACAAACAATCATTCATAACTCCAATTTCAGGGAGTCTGATGCCCTCTTCTAACCTCTACAGCATTGCATGACAAGGGGAACTTAACATACATGAAGAAAACACACTCATACACATAAAATAAAAAAGAACAAAGTATTTATTAAAAGATTCTCTTTCCTAACTCAGCCTTTTTCCTTTACTATGAAGTCTCTGCCTAGCAGAGATTCTTCTGGATTTAGCAGAGAGCCTGCACATACAAGATTCCGAGTAGATATGATTATTTAAGTAGGAATTGTAATAGAACTGAAAAATAAATTTATGGTTGCAAATGCTTCTAGAGTGCCTTTAAATTTATGTAGTATTTTAAGATATAATTTTTCATTTTCAATAAATTATTCTTAGCTCTCTGATGCTATTTTCATTTAACAAATGAAAAAATTGATTCTCAGACAAGGGAAGGTAACTATCCAAGATGTGTCATTCCTTATAGACATGGCTCACTTGATTAATGAACTATTTTAAGTGTTGAATAAAGATGGTCTATTGGAAGAGTGATAAGGGATAATAAGTTCCTGGAGATTTAGTTACGTGAAAAGCATTGCTATTTTTATGCCCGAGAGACAGAGGAGGAGACTGCTACAAAAGTTTGGCAAAAGTTATTCTTGTAAGTGAACCACCCTCCCACACACAGCTCCAAGAGCAAAAGACCTAACCCAGTGGGGATGGATGCAGGGAAAAGTGAAGTAATTGCTTGAATTATGTTCCTCCCTTCTTTTAATGCTTTCCTGAACAAATGCACCACACACCACACACCACACATATGAACTTCCCCTTTAGATGGTCCCTATCTGCTAGAGAAGAAAGATCGATCACACAGTGTTACAATGTAGGGCAGCTGGAGCTGAATGTGAAAGTGGAACATTGAGGAGAGAGCCACTGCTTGGGGAAAGAAGACTTCAAAGAGAAAGTAAGTTTTGAAATGAAGAAGTATGCTTGAACAATAAATAAGAGCAAAAGAAAATTGAGAAAGTCAAAAAGGGACAGTTGTGATATGTAAAGAGGTAACTGTATGTCAAGTTTTCCACTAACCTATTGATAAACATAAATAAGCGAAGGATCAAGAAAATGTCAAACCACCTATCACAACTGAAATTCTATCTTAAGATAGTTTTATCTGAAAATTGCATTGAAAAATTGAACTCTATGCCATGATTCTTTAATGTTTTAATATAACAAATGAGTACCATATTTCCATTTTAAATGGAAGGGCAGGTAGTTAAGACCTACATCATTTCTTTATGTGAAGTGTATTATTATTTAGACTTTACAGTTGAGTTGAAAAAGCGGGGTCAGTTTCCATGGTCTTCTCAACACCATGGGAGGTTTGGTTTCTATGTTCTATGCTTCTTCGAATATCGCTCCAAGCTCAGTGGTTCAATGGCTCATGGCCACTTAAAGCAAGATTGAGAAAATACTTCTCAGTTTGGCACTGGAGTTTGGGAATTGGCCAGCCCATTTCACTTCAATGATTTTAATGCAGCACTCAGCAAATTAAACTTGTTGATTATAAAACATTTTCCATTTTGCTCCAGTGTCGGCATTTTTATAGGAAGTTTTACTTCCAATAAAAGAAAAATGCCAAGTAAGAGTATGCACAGCTTCCCAAATTCAAAAGGACAATGTAGAGGCAAGGGGCAAGGTAGAGCTCATGCTGGGGGTAGTCTGTTCCATTCGGAACTTTCATTGAGTAGAGCTGATTCCTTCCCATGAGGTCACACATTTTGAAATAAAGATTAGCATGAAATACAACACCTTTAGTCATTATTTGCTAATTGGTGGTCTTATGCAGAAATTTGTGATATGATAATGAATATGAACTCCATTCATCTTTTTAAGAAACTGATTGTCCAGGTGCACGATATAGACAACTAAGTGATTTTAAAGAGAGTATGGCAGTAAAACAGAATCCGGGGTACTAAGAGTAAGCAACAAAGTTAGTCTCCTTTACTGGAACCAGGTACCATTGCAAGAGTGAACTAGCGTGAGATTTCTGGAAATACCAAACTCAAGGTTGAAAAGTTAGGTCTCAGTATGGACAAGACTTGTGTTTTTAACTTTAATATTACTGAAATTTGGGGGCAGATATTTCTTTGTTCTAAAGGAAGATGGTTCTCTGCATGGTGGTATATTGAGAAAAATTCTCAGAAGAGTATCTTCAGTTCAATGGAGTCCATGTTGGTCTTTCCCCAATGCATGCACAGTAAAATCCTAATCTGCAATATGGTGTATTTGAAGATGCCATCACTGAAACATAGATCACGAGGATGGAGTCCCCATGAAGGGATTAGTGTACTTTTTGGAAGAGGTAGGAGAGAACTCTCTGCTTCTCTACTTAATGTCATTTAACTACACAAAAGAAGACATCCATGTGTAAACCAATAAAAAGGCCTTTGTCAGAATGTAATTCTGCTGAATTTATAGCCTTCAAAACTATGAAATATACTTTTTTTTCCATGTAACATACCCCAACTATGGTACTTAGCACTAGCAGACTCAAACTGATATATACTATTGATAAATTAAAAAAAAATGTCTTCAGAGATTACAAAATGGCCTCTGGAGGAGAAATAATCCTCCCACTTGAAAATAACTGGACTAGTTGGTCTTTAGTTTCCTTTCCATTTCTAGGAATTGAATTTCAATCAATTTATATGGAACTACTTAGGTCTAATACACTTCTTCAAACACAACCCCAAAAAGAAAAAAAAACCTGGTCCTAGTGAGAAAAAACCCAAGTCCTTAGTCCCAAAATAACTTGTGACTCTGTCTCTAATCTTATAAAGGAGTGTCAATTTCTCATTGTAAATTAAGAAAAAGAAACTGTGCACAAGTACTTACTTCCTGGAAGTCGGAGTTATTGTCTGAGAAAGGTGGACTTGTAAGATGGGAAGAATCACTAGTTGTAACGCACAAGTACATCTTAGACTGTGCTTTTTATAACTCCTTCTTTAATCAAATAAGATCTGCTATTTTCTATTTTATTTATCTACTCTATGTGTCTGTGAAAAGATAAAAATACACTTGGAAGAAGCACTAGACTTAGATTTGGATCCTAGACAGGTCATTAAACTTGCTGTGTTGATTTGGACAAATTACTTCATATTTTGACTACTCACTCACTAGAGATTTTCCAAGTGCTTCCAGCACATCAGGAACTCTGGTATCTGCGTGGGTACACACATGGGTAACATAGCTCACTGACTAGTCTCTCACAGTAAATAAATAAATAAATAAATAAATAAATAAATAAATAAATAAAGTGGAAGGAAAAATGGGGAGCAAGTGCCAGATCCTGTGTGACGGTGCTGGTATGCTGCTCCCACACCTGAGGAGGGGATTGTAATCCATTTGCTTTGCTTCCACATTGGTCAGTGAGTCATGGTCTTCCCTCCCAACACTATCTCCAGCAAGGTGACCAGGTATCTAGCATCCCCCCTCTCTTTGTCCCATCAGTAAACATGGACAATGACTAACTGATGCTAAGCAAGACCAGCAGGCAGATCATCCACCTGGTGGGACATTCACTTACAAGTGTAGTTTATTCTATTTTCTACCTAATGAAAGTTGTTTTTTTTTCTATCTCCAAACTAAAGTAGTGCATGCTTATTTTTCTCATCTGTGGTATTTTTCTCATATAAATAATTTCTTTTGATTTCTCATTCCCTCCCCTAATTAACAGAATTCTCAAATGTCATGAATCCGAGAAGCTAAGAGTCTTCTATTTAAACATCATCGCTGTCTTGAACAGTTATTAAGTTTCAGTTTAGACTAGAAAAATAGAGATGGTTATGAAGACTAGTGACAGAGTAACATAGGGAAAAAAACACACACACAAAGGCACACACAAACACATACACACATACACACACATGCACACACACATACACACACACAGACTTCAAGCTTGAAGCTAGTAAGATAAAATCATGACTCTCTTTAGGTCAATATCCATCGTTGTAAACTTAACGAATCACCAACCTTGGTGGGAAATAGCAGTTGATTACTTGACCATTAATTTATGAAAATATGAACTTTAATTTCATATGCTTTTCATTTCTTCTTTCAGTGTCTTGAATTTCTCCAGTATTAAGGTAAATTTTTGGGTTGGAGTGATGGCTGAGTTTGAGTGCATACTGACCTTACAGAGGACCTGAGTTCAATTCCCAGCATAATTATCAGTTGACACACAGCTGCCTCTAACTCCAGTTCCAGGTAATCCCACATATCTGCCTTTTTGGTATCTACGTTCATACACACATACCCATCCCACACACATGCACATATACGTAATTAAAAAGTAAATATATAGTACTAGAGAAATTGCTTATCAGCTAAAAGCATTTACTGCTCTCACAAAGAACCCAGGATTAGTTCCCAGTGTTCACAGGTGGATCACAACCTCAATCAGTAACTCCAGTTCTAGAAAATCTGACACTCTCTTCTGGCCTCCATTTCTATTATACAAGGCATACATGTGGTATAAAAACATACATGCAGACAGGTCACGCATATACATAACATAACTTTAAAAAAATCCTTTAAAAATTTAATCTAGAAGGGAAAACTTGTTTAGGAAGTCTGTCAAAGTTGTAGAATTAATGTTCTTTATTCTGAATGACTTAACTTGCTTGTGCTTAAATCCCCTTATGCCTCTCTCTCTCTCTCGGATGCTTGATGCTGATGTAGAAGACACCATAGTAGGGGAATAGAAATTAATGGACTCCACAGAGGAACACCTCAATAATAGTTCAATGCAATACTGGGATCTGGAGATCTACCATGTAAGCTGTCCAATTTTACATGATTATAAAAATAATGTTCAACAAACTGTAGTCATATTTCTTTGGTGAATAGGGACTTCTTGTCATTAAAGTAAGAAACCTAACTGTATTAGTTACTTTCTCATTCCTCTGACAAATATCCTCAACAAAGCAAGTCATGGAAGGAAAGGTTTATTTGGGCTTACAGTGGCAGGAGTGTGTGTGCTGGTCACATTGTGTCTGTAGTCAGAGAGAGAAGAGGAATGAATGCTTATGCTAAGCTAGCTTCTTCCTCCTAACTCAGTCTGAGATTCCTAACAAGTGGAATGATATTGCCTATATTCGGTATAGGTCACCCAACCTCTGTGAAGCTAATCTAGATAATCTCTGCGGTCATGCCCAGAGGTTTATATACTAGGTATGTCTAGAACCTGTCAATTTGATAATCTATTTAAGTCATCATACCAATGAATAAGGGACACAAGGAAAAACTAAATCTGCCCATTTCTTTTGTTTTGTTGTTTGAAACAGTTTCCCTGTCGTTCCAGCTGACCTGGAACTTGCTATGTAGACCAGTTTGGCCTCAGTCTCTCAGAGATCCACATGCTTCTGCTAGGATTAAAGGCAGGCACCACCACACCCAGCAAGTCAAAATTTGTCACTTTATACTCCACATTTACTTCTGAGTCCCTGTTTACTGTAAATAATTCTCACAATGAGAAAATACCTAATTCCAAATCATTTCTCAGAGAGACCCAGCCATGGTAGGAGGATCGAGTTGTTCTTGCAATCCACTGGATTTGGAGTCAAACAAGAAAATGTCTTATTATCTCTACCTAATAGTGACTACGACTTTGGACATAACAACTGAACTTTGCTCAGTTGTGAAATTAGGAAAATAAACATATCTTGGACATATTATGAAGGCAGTACCAAGTAGATCACAAATAATCTTCCTTTTGTCGTGGTGGTCCAGCCTCTATCCCATGATTGGAATGCATAAAATGTTAGCTACAGTCACCTATCCACTTCCGGTGTTCCTTCTTAAAAGGGCTTTAATAAGTTCTTGTGTCAGACCACAGAGGCATCTTCTTCCTACCATAATTAAGCAACTTGAGAAATCCTGTGAGGTCGATAAATTTGGAAAATGCTTACATAAAACAGAATATAAAATGGCAAGCCCTGCCATCAGAAGCCAGTAAAAGTCAATTGCTTTATGTGACACCTTTACAAATGGCATTATGTCATTGCATAATATTAGTAAGAAATTGTAAGGTTTTGTTCAGGCCTATAAAATATAATGACTCTCACATCATCTACCAATATAAAAATAAATTGAAGAAAGTAATATTTTAAAAAGAAGAAAAAAAAAAAAACAAGCTTCCAACTTCTTGGCTTTTTCTATGTTTGAGGAAATTTAGTCCATAAAGAAGTGGACTGAAATGATTTTCAGTGTGGTTGGTTAGTTTTCTCTCTTTTTTCCATTTCTTTTTTTATTATTTTAATTTTTCATCTTTGCCATTTCAATTTCGCTGGGAACACACAAAAACTCTGTTTCAGAAATCAGGTGGTCTTGGCTGAAAAATTCTCCCAATGCGTAAACTGAACTTTAAATGTTAAAAAAAGGAAGGTCTTCATGGTGCCAATAAAGAGATGGATTTATTCATCTGGGCTAAGGTACAGGACATTAACTTTCACAGATGCAGTTGCTCACCCAGCAATTTGAGCTAAACCAACCTGAAAAGTCTTTATATATTCAAAGAAATGAAGCTGTGTACATCTGGCCTTGCAGGGTTTCTCTTGGTAAAAATAAATAAATAAATAAAAAAATAAGTGATATGGGATTTCACAGATTCCCGGCAAGTACTTCTCTTAAGGCAAGGTTGAATGCCCATTGGTTCTGGGACGGAAGAAACTGATCATTCTGATGAGATTATGCCATAGAACCAAAAATCTGGCTAGCATCTGTATTAAACATGATCTGGGAAAACAGAGGGAGTAATCTCCCAGCTCTCCCACAGAGCAGTCTCTCGGATATGAGCAAACATGTCTATGAGGAGTAATATATAACAAAGCCGAGCCGCTGGGCTCTCTAAATAAACTGCATATTTGGGAAGGAAAAACTCAAATGCAGTATGTTTGGCTCAGAAGTGAGCCCTGTTTTCCTTCTTTGTCAGCATTGCCACTTGGGTACAGACAGATTTGACACCCTTGGGGAAACGGGTGCACTGATGACTCCAAATGGAAAGGAATGGATTAAGCCAAGAAGGAAGGTTTCCATCTGTACCGCAACTCAAATCACTCACAGACGAAAGGACGAGAGTTGAATTGAAATGCAGAGATCATTTCTTCAATCACTGACCCAGTTTCTGGCATCTTCTCTCAGATGGCTTTAGAATTGTCACCCAAGTTCCAGTTGGAGCTCCTCAAAGAACAGGGAACTCATGGTTTTCAGGATCTCTGGGTATATTATTCTGTATTTGCTATTATTGTCCTTAAATTGTGGATCATTAATTACTGTGCTTTAACAAAACTACATCAATAGTTGTAACCTTCAAGGAGGACAATCTCAGAGTAGCTAGGGAAGCATGTATCTTTGCCTTAGATTTATAAAACTCCTTTCAAAATCACTAGGATCTGTAGACAGTATGATGCCAGAGTGAAACCTGGAGCACAGGCAGGCACGCAGATGATCCCAATCCACCTTTCCCTTGCCTGTGAAGAATGTTAGGGAGCAGACTCTCCAGTGCTGGGAGCACTTTCTTTACCCCTGCTGCCGACTGGAGGCAATCTGCAGTGGGATGAGAACCTGCGGCCCTGTATGAATTTACTCTTCTCTGGCAATATATGGTCTTTACACCTTATTTTATATTTGGATCAGTGTGGCACGCACAAAGGACCTCTTACCATGACAGTCACCAACATTTCTTAAGCAATTGCAAAATATAGACTTTAAACTGAAAACTTTGCATCATCATCATCATCATCATCATTATGTTTAATTTTTTTCCAGAGCCCTATGTAAACTGTCCTTACATCTATTTACACTAGATTACCTCCAGTTTAAATAAATAGAACCCAAGTTCTAAAGAGGATTCTTACCCAAGGTAAAATTTGGGTTTCTAACTAAGGCAAGGTTCTTAAACTCTACTGCATAGGTGGGTGCCGCTGACATGAAGCACTAAACTAGCCTCCGGGTCACCTGGCCCCAGATTCCCCTCTCAGCTTTTCTTCTTAGAGTGAGTGGCAACTAGGTACTTTCCTGACTTCTTAGAGAACAACATCCTTATCTAAATTAGTAATGATATTTCACCATAATTTTTAAAGGTCAAACAGATCATGTGATGTATCTTGTACAGTATGTGAGATATTTCCTATTGCAAAAAATAAAAACACAACTGGAGATTAAGATTTCAAACAGAATAAGTAAATATAAAACTATCAGCACTCACCTTCTCTTAAGACTCAGCAAGAAGTGGATAAATACCTATATTACCTCCTATGCTCAACTAGCTATCACTTTCCCCAGACTTGAAGAAATGAAAGAAGGGCTTCACAGGCCGATCTATCAGGGGGTGTGGGAGTTGCCTCCTTTTCTCCTCATCCCAGAGTCTATTAGGTAAGCTTCAAGAAAATCAGTTCTGAAGAACAGCTGTCGTTTCAAGGTGAGTCTTGCATCTCACTCTTTGGTCAGGCAATGTCTTAAAGTAGTTTTTCCTTTTTAAAAATTTACCCAGTTGCTTCCTCAAAAAAGGTGGAGAAGGTGTTAGAGGGAGACGGTTGAGATAGAACAGGTTACTTTCCACTACTGAATGTGGCAAAGATGGATAACTTTCTGGTAAATCAAGAAACTGAGGGAAGGGGACCTCAGCTGAGTCATCTTGCCAGTGTCACCAAAGAAAGGAACTTCAGGCCTGGAGACCTTGTCTCAGAAGGTGAGGGGTGTTCTGTTGATGCTGCAGGTCTATTTTATGGGAGAAATAATTGGAGCTGGAGTGGAGTATTTGAAATGTGAGACTGTGCAGGAACTTACACAGGAGAACTACAAGAGAGCCTTTGTGTGAATACCAGGCCCACAGACAGTCTCTACTACACTGAGGAGGGGAACAGCATCCTGAAGGCATAACTAGGCATGCTGTTAAATAGATAACATGTTTTCCCTTGCTTCCTTCATTTCCTTCCTTCTGAGGAGATAGAACAAATAAAAGAAGACAGAATCATAGACACCACTGCACAACCTGTGTCTACACTTCCCTGACTCGCGTGTGGAACTTTGTTGGGGGCAGGGGAAAGAAAGACCAAAAGGTTTGAGATTAATTCTGTATTGGACTGAATTTTTCAAACGTAAGGGGACCAGAATGTCATAAAATTGAAAACTTGTCGATGAAGATTTAGGATGACACAGCTGGGGGCGGTGATGGGAAATGTTTCACGTGTTCACCAAACCAACTTTCTTACTGCTTTATCTGGTAACATATGTCAAATGCTGGGCAAATAATACCTCCTTAATAATTGTCTTTTTCTCTTTATGTTTTATGTGAATTTATTTTATTCTCTGACTGTAATATACAGTATATAATTCTTCAGAGAATATCCTATAATATGCACAAATACATGAACAGTACGTTGACCATTGATCCTACCCCTTTCTACCTGAAGAAGCATCGCTGGCAAGCCCTATAAGCAGGACTTTCCTTCTCATGAACTCACCTCTGCTCCCTGCAATGTCTGCAGAACAGCCTTGGGACTCCTAGGTTCAGTCCCTACCTTCCTCTGTGTGACACTCTTTAATCTGTTAAAGATGACTTTTATTTTTAGCAGATAAAACATTTCCCATTTTTGGTTCTTACTGTTCTTTCTAGATTTTGTTCCCCATAACTTTCCTATCTAGTCAATAAACCTCTAAAGAGGTCTTCTGTGCCAAGTCCACTCTTTAAATATGACATGGAACCCAGCCAAGTCCCACACTTGACACGGGCAGGTTGCTACCTCCTTCATTGGAACACTGTTCTTAAACTTCTGTCTTTGAGCACAGCCAAAGAACACAAAGAGACCAATTTGTCAGGATGAAAATATTTAGTTTATGCTGACCTATTTTCTTTCCCAGAAATTCTCTGAGCAAAAGGATCTGCCTGCTTAATTTTGAGATTTTCTCCAACTCCACAGAGGACTTTTTGTCAACCTCTTGGAAGAAATAGAGATTCCTGATGTTCAGAGGTAAAAAATAAATGGTTTGTGAAATATGTGCTAGAATAGAGCTCTTTCTTCATTCTTTCAGGCATGCATTCATTCATATGCAAGTTGTAAACTAGGATATATCCCATGCTTTAGTCACCAATGTACTTAAACCTCTTTTCAACCTGCCGAACACAGCATTCTAGACCTCATCACCATTTGCCTTTCTCCTAATCTCCATGGCCAACTTCATTATCATCATTACTCATTGTTATATCAGTTTCCCTCTTTGCTTTTTTTCTATATTTAAAAATGTATAAATATTGATTTCTGATAGGATGCAGCATGTAGAGGGGTACAGATATTGCATAGGCACTAATTCACTGAGCTCTTGTCATCATCTTGTAGAGTTGATACCATTGTTCCTTGTTTCGCTCACAGATGAGAGAAACTAAAGGAGAGAAACTAAAGGGGAGGAACTTTTTCAGATGGATAATTCTCTGAAGAGACATAAGTTGTTACGGCCTTGGTACTTAGTACCCATTTATAAGACAGGAGCACCTAGCCCTAAGAATGCTAAGTAGTTGAATAAGTAAACATTATAAGCTTGTAGAAGTAAAACCAAGTTTAATGTTCACTG
This sequence comes from Eospalax fontanierii, assembly GCA_035773235.1. Taxonomy (NCBI): domain Eukaryota; kingdom Metazoa; phylum Chordata; class Mammalia; order Rodentia; family Spalacidae; genus Eospalax; species Eospalax fontanierii. The sequence continues at coordinate 12,512,171 of CM069531.1, forward strand.
GCAAAGCTCTGCTCAATATGTCAGCCTCTGTGCCATGCAGGCAGGGTCTTGGTCCAACACAGTTTGAAATTCATACTGTGCCAAAAGAAATAGCCCGTCAAAGGATACTTTTGCTTATTTGGACTTGAATGTTGTTTCTATCAGTGAGGAACTGGACTTTCTTAAGCATCAGTCTATTTTCCAAACTGTCTCTTCTCTACGGGTACTTGCTTCCTAGGTGAACTCATTAAGTTCCATCACTTTAAATATTTAATGCTGCTGAGTTTTAAGAAAATCTTTTGTCCTAACAGAATTCTAGATTTATAGGCCGAACTACCTATTTGACTGGCTATTCACTTTTCCCTGGTATGACTAGTAGACATTTTACCACCTAACTTGATGAAAGAGAGAGTTATTTTCTGATTTCTAGAAAAACCTGGGCTATATATCAAGGCATATTTCTAAAAACAAAAATAACAAATAGGCAAACAACAACAAAATTATGTAATTAGCAAGTTGAGATAAAGTTGGAATTCTTTCCGTTGCTTCAAGAGCTCTTCTTCCTCTCCGTGCTCTTCTGTATGAATGTTAAGATTACACATGCAGTATTCCATCACCGTAGATAAGGATAAGAAGTTTCCAAGGATGTCATATAATATTTACATCTTGCATTTTCCAGAGTAGAGAATGTCTTAATGAGTAATCTACAATCTGCTTGTCTTTCCCATTTGTCTCTGGTTATAAAAATCTCAGTCATAAAGTATGAAAACCTTTGTAATTGCCCTGGATAAAAACAGATTCTAGATGTGAGCTGAGCCGAAAGATGAATAGTATAACAGTATTTCATGGACAAAGTGACAAAAGCAGACAGAGGCCAGGACGTGTGACGTTAGGCAACATCAAAACATCCCACACCTACCTTTGTCCTCCACGCCCTCTACAGAAGTCATTAAAATCACCATCAAGCATTTGGACAAGATCTCTGTCTAATCACCTACATAAAAATCTGCTTTGTTTCCAGTTCACAGAAATGAAGTACAGAAAGACTGATCTCAGTGTGACAACCTTCTTCCCTTCTCCTCTCATTAAGTGGCTGAGAAACCTATTCATGGCCAGACTGTACCATGACCAAGTTCTTGTTACAATTAATTCACCCTTAGTTATCAAGTTTGTAGTTCTTTACTTGTAAGGCAATATAATTGCTCCTGATTTTCATATTTCTTTCCTGTAAAACCAGAGGTGAGACTGTGCTTTCAATACTGACTTTAGAGCCAGAGAGTACTTTAAACCTGGAGGACTTTGGGACTGTCACTTCCTTCTCTGACCTCCATTTGCTTACCTACAATGCAGAATGATTGTGAGAATTTAATTAGGAATGGTATTTAAGATGCCTGACAGTCTAATTTTATGACTAAAGTACTAAAATAAGCTATATTTATTTATTCATTGACTTTTTAAATCCTCTCACTTATTTGGCACAGTTGGAGCTACAGACACAGCAACAATGAGGCCAGAGAGATGACTCAGTGGTTAAGAGCACTGGCTGCTCCTGCAGAGGACCATGGTTTGATTCCCAGCACTCACATAGCAGCTAATAACCATTTGTAACTCCCGTTCCAGGGGAGCAGATGCCCTCTTCTGACCTCCACAGGCATTACACAAGATGGGTGCACTTACACACATGCAGGCAATACACTCCTACACATAAAAATAATACATCAAATATTTTTAAAAAGAAAAAAAAGACAACAAAAAATAAGACAGTAGCTCTGTCCCAGGGTTTTTAAACTTCCAGTAAAAAAGATAGAGCCCAAACAAACAAAAACTAATTACAGACCATGTGTGTTAGTCATAACCCTGGCTATTCATATTCTATCCAATGGTCACTCTGTCATGTGGACTTCTGGAAACAAAGCAAATGATATCTCGTAATGTGGCCTGAGATGGCTCCTCCAAAAGATAAAAGGACACTAGATAACACACCTAAACAGAGGAAAAGACAGGTAAGAATTTTCTCTCTGCGGCTGGACAGATGGCTCAGGAATTAAGAACACCGGCTGCTCTTATAGAGAACTCAGATTCAATTCCAAGCATCAACATGGTATCTAAGAACCATCTATAACTCCAGTTCCTGGATCCATCAGTCTCTTCTGTCCTCATGTTTGCACACATGTTGTGCACTTAGAGGCACACAGGGAAGACATTCATAGACAAAAATAAATAAGAAGAAAGAACTTTCTTGGTACGAATAATAATGAACAACAAAAACAGATGGATCAAACTGAACATTATCCAGCTTCTATTCAGTGTGGAGTGTTTGATTCTAAGCAATGTGCAGCCAGTGGGAAGCAAGCAGCACAGGTGACTGAAAAGCACAGGTACAAAAGAGAAAGTTTCATCATGAATGTTGTGATAAAAGAATCTTGCTTGTTCACTCTCTACCTCATTGCCTTGGGACAGGGCTGCTCGCTCACCAGCTGCGCTGGCTGGTCAGCAGATTCTTCAATTTACTGGTTTCTCGCCCCCTTCATTTCTGGAGTTAGAGGAATGCTTAGCCATACCTGTGTTTTGTTTGGATGCTGAAGATTTGAACTCAGGTCCTTATGCTTGCAGAGCAAGTACTCTTACACAATGATCCATCTTCCTAATCTGATTGCAAATAATTTATGATCAGAAGGAGTTCATCGTAAGGCAGTCCAATCCCAATTTTATAGAGGATCGAGGTGCTTCCACAGCTCTAGCTGGAAATCTAATCCATAAGCCACAGTGTTCACCAGTATTCTCTGTCCTGCTCAGTGTATCTGGCACAGACTAATACTTCAATAAACACTGATTGAAAGCATGATTGCCAGCAACAGGACAGGAAAGAGAAGAAGCTAAGAGGTTAAGCAGGAGCCTGAACATAGGAAGTATAATAGGACACAGTAAACTTGAAATTCAAGGTCAATTGTCTCTAAACTGTTGTTGCATGTATCATTTTTGGAAGCACTCAATACATGCATATTAACTATTATGTGTAAATTCACATATTTTAGCTAATAGATTGCTTACATTTAAAGATATTCAAAAGATAAATTAGAAGTATCATAAAAATAAACAGAATGGGTATTGTGGCATTTTCCTCTTGTCCCTCAGCATCACATTACAGCCTTCCTAGATATTTATATCCATTTAGAAAATGCTCTAGGTTTTGGAAAGCCATATCAGCATTGCCAATAGGAGAAGAGTTTGCATGGTAGGATACTCTTGAAAACTCACCAAGTTGCCCAGCCTATGGAATTATACCAGCATTCCTCCTCACGGATAGTCTGCTATGAAGTTTCTATCTAAACAGCAGAGGATCAAAACAGAGACAGAACTCAGTTACTAGGGCCAACCCAATTCTTTCCTCCTCTACCCTACCAGGTGTTTTTATTTTAATTTGGTAAACAGACCAGAGGAATAAAGTAGGAATTAAAATGCAGTACTAATTTCATTGGCAGTGAAGGCAAAGATAGGAAGAAGGCTTTGTACTCCGCAATAAACCCACATGGAGCTAATTTCCCAGACTCTCCGCTGCAGATGACAGTGACTCTGCCTGTGCTCTTAGTGCGTGGACTAGAAGCACGGGAACTAACTATATGAGTGACCAGGTCAGTCAATAGAATGAGGAAGATAGGCCTGAGTTATTGAAATACCATTGCCAGGGATGTTCCTGGGAAGCAGAGTTGCCAGGTTCTTGCCATTAATCTGAAAAGATAATTTGCCTTTCTCTACAGCAAGCAGAGACACACAGGAGTTACCCTTTTCAGCTCACCTCCTCCTGAAAGGGGAGTATAAAGCACTCGTAATGAAATAAGAGGATGAATAAGACTAGATAGACACTCCAAAATAAGAAGACATGAACCACCTGAGATTGGGATGAAAGTCCAGAAAGTTCTAGGATTTTATCTACAGCACTTTCTCTAATAAGATGTGCAACAGTAGGCTAATCACTCCCCTCTCTAGACCCTAATTCCTTCATCTGTAAAGTAAGGGGTAATAGTGGAGGATCTCCAAGGGCCCTTGCAACTCTGACATTTTATGGTTTCCATAAGACAGTTAGAAATTATTCTTGAACTGCCTTTGTCAAAAAGCAATAAAATTTAATATAATATTTTAAAATCCACTATTCAAATACTAATGGACTTAAATGACAGGGGTGTTAAGAATGACTAAATGAAAAGCTAGGGCGCTATGACCTAATCAATCAACATAAATGGATGGCAGAAGGAGGGCAGAGGATGGAACACTGCACATCATCAAGAAAATTGACTTTTGAATTAAGGAGTCAATCAGCAAAAATTTACCGATTGTGAAAGATCCAATGTTGGGAATTATGTGGCAGCTTGAGGCAGGGCAGGACAACTCGTTGGGATCGACAGTCATTAAAAGTATCATGGGAAAACAACAACAGAAGGTAATGATTTAGGGAAAAAATAAGATTTGAGAAATTGGGGACCACTGCAAGCCATGGAGGCACAGAGCACTGGTTCTTGAATGTCCACAAGGCAGTTACATCTATGCTCCTGAACTCATTCTTCATCTACTTAGATGATAGATGGATAGACAGAGAGGTAGATAGATAGACAGATAATAGATATTAGGTGATTGATTAGATAGCTAGATGGATAAATGACTAACATGATAAATAGCTAATAGATGTATGGAAAGATCATAGATAGGTGATAGATAAATAGATGATAGATAATAGAAGATAGATAACTGATAGATGATAGATAAATAGATGATTGACAGATGATAGATTATAAATATATTTATGAATATATGATAGATAGATAATAGATTATAGGCAGGCAGTTAACAGATAGATGAGAGATGAGAGATAGATAGATAGATGATAAATAAATAGGAGATAGGTAGATGGGAGATAGATGATAGATAATAGAAAGTTAGATAATAAAGGGATAATGCGTAGATGATAGATACAAATATAAATTGGCATTATTCAGCAAAACACTTGTCTATTTTACCACAAATTGCATGAGTCACAGTATTTTCCTCACAATAGTTTGAAATATTTTTATTAATTAGAGATTTCGTTTTCCTTTGTGCAATAGAGTAGCTTGTTGAAATGTATCATTCTCACACACAAGAACTGAAAGCTGGAGAGTCTAGGACTGGTACAGCCCTGTTGCTGTGTGGAACAGGGGCCTCTCCTGTTTTCTTCACCTGTCCTGAATATGATTTTCATTCTTAAGTCATTTTCTTCATGATTACCAATTGATTGTTTCACCTCCACTTGTGTTTCAGGCAAGAATAAGAAGGCTGGCAAAGAGCAACAGTGTATGAGCTGACTATGTGTTCCTTATGGAGATTTTCCAGAAGTCATGAGTGTTGCTGTTGGGATGAGGAGAGGATGGGAGTGACTGTTTATTTTATGGGTTCATTGCCTTGAGAGAGCTACAGAGTGTCAGTCAAACTGAGAAAAAGCTTGGTGTTTACTAGACAAATAACCAGATCTGCGTATATAAGGGTATATACTAGATATTCTTATAGAAAATGCAACCCCTACATATATTTAAAGAATCTTATGGCATTATGTGAGATCCATTCCTCAAGGGAAATGAAAAATCAGAAACTATTAATTTCATTACATTGATTGAATATTTCTCTTTTTAATGCTATGTGGGTAATGAAACTACAGAGGGTCATTTTTTTCATTTCCTTCTCACACACTTCAGCAGGTTAATTCTAAGTATTTTATATTTAGTTTTTGAATTCTTAAAGGAATTTTTCTAAATTGTATTTGTTTTCTTGGTTATAGAAAACTATATTTAGCTTATTAATATTTGCCCATCAAATAGTGATCTCATTGTTTTAAATGAATTGTTTCAATTGACTCTCTTAAATGTTTGGGTACAAATAGTGATTATTTACAATAAGTGAAATTTATATCCTTTATTTACATTAAAATATCTTTAGACTACTACTCAAAGTGAAATATGCTTTAAGTACAATTTAGAAGCAACACATTATAATCATTCAGGTTCATGACATTTGACAAGCAAAAAAAGATCCATGTAACTAAACACTTGACTTTCCAGACACAGAACAGTTATATTTTTTCATTATGTGCTCTCCTAACACTTTGCACTTATTCCTCCCACTCCATCCTTAGAGGTAACCTCTCTCTGTCTTCTGCCTATAGATACTGTTTAACTTGTTCTTAATTTTCATTTTCATGGGAGCCACTGTACTACTCTAGAACTTTCTCTAAGTACAATGTTTTAGAGAACTGTATTGTGGAAAATTACTTATGTCCTTGAATGGATCAATACATGGTTGCTTTTAATGGCTATGTAATATACCAGTATATGAATAGACCACAGTTTTGTATTGACTTGCTTAATGATGATTTTTAAGATATTTTAAATTTGGAGATACTATGAATCAGACTAGATGGAATATTGTGGGCAAGATGCTTCAATTTCTATGTAAATCTACTTAGAAATACTGAGAAATGTTGTAGCATATTTTTAACTTTAAAAAACTGGGCTAGAAAGGTTGCTCAGTGAGTAAAGTGTTTGCTATGCAAACCAGAGGAACCTTAGCACCCCCAACACACACACACACACACACACACACACACACACACACACACAATCATGTATGGTGGATGAACTCACACCAAAGGCCATCTGGAAACACAAACTTGATTTGCTAGACCATAATAACATGTATGACAGAATGCATGAAATGTGGTAGGAAAGCTATGTGGGTGTACACATAGGGGAGAGAGTCTACACATCTTAAGATGCAGTGTATGAAATGTACAGTAATTCAATAAATAAAAAAATCTAATGTCTAAATTTGCTAAGGCTTAAAATCCCTAAATTTACAATCTGAGAAGATTTAAATATCAAATGTTGAAATCCTGAAAGCCCCAGTTCTCCCAAACTGCAATCTCTACTCAAGAAGGGAAAAAAAGACTCTCTAGGAGGAATAGTAACTTGGAATCTACAGATGGGATTACAGTGTGTTCAACTGTATTTAATTCTGCAATATCAGGATTGGCAGAGTGAATGGCTGGAAAGCGGGAGGGCATTATTTTCTCATATCCTTGAGGGCTTTCCCAGAAGAGATTAGTGTGTATGAGTGGACAAAGCGAGGTGAGAAGACAAATCAGACAGAGAACTTATGTGAGCCTATTCGTTGAGGTCAGCCATTCCGTAAAGCAAAGTAACTGTTCATCAAAGTGCAAGACTTCAAAGCTTTTCAGTCACACCAATGGCCAGCTCTGAGGAACTGTATTTGTACCCATGATTTTTCATTCCAATAGTGTCTTATATGAGTTAATTTTTCTTCTAGGTTTTTCCTCCTAGTTTAAATCAGCAGAATGTGTTATTTACAATTCCCTCTGCTATGAGTTTCAGCATCACATCATTTCCAAAAATGTGAGAGTGAATTTTGTGAAGATGGGTGGTCTTAATTTGTCCTATGCACTGTTTTGTAGCATCACAGTGTTGACTTTACCTGAAAGAATTTTAGATTTATGGAAAAAGGCTGAAATTTCTTCAGGAAAGAAAGATAGATTTTTGTTGTACATTTATATTACAAAAGAAAAAATAATATTAACATCTCTGTTATTTGGGTTAATTGCAAATGTGGAAGTGAACCATTGCAAGTTTTTGTGTGTGAATTTGGTCAAAAAGTCAGGCTGTCTCTCAGATGGTCATAGTTATAAAGTGGGCACACACAATTAACAACTATCCTGAAAGGCATTACATTTTTCACTTTTGACCTACTTTTTATTAACACTCATAACTGTATTCATGAAAATGTTGTTAATTAACCAGCATCTTTATGCTTGCAAAAAGGAAATACTATGCATCGTGGTACACATCTGTAACCCCTAGTGCTGAGATCAAGGGGAGAGGACGGAAATATACAAATCCTGGGGGCTCACTGGCCAGTCAGTCTAGCCAAACAGCGAGCTCAAAATCAATAACGAAACCTAAGGTGAACAGTGATTGAGGAGGACATCTGACATCAATGATTGGTCTCCATATTCACATACACAGGTGAGGGCACCTTCACACATGTGCACGGACTCATATAATACAGAGAGAGAGAGAGAGATGAAACATACACAGAGAGAGAGAGAGAGAGAGAGAGAGAGATGAAACACAGAGAGAGAGAGAGAGAGAGATGAAACATACACACAGAGAGAGAGAGAGATGAAACACACACAGAGAGAGAGAGAGAGATGAAACATACACAGAGAGAGAGAGAGAGAGATGAAACACACACACACACACAGAGATGAAACATACACAGAGAGAGAGAGAGAGAGATGAAACATACACAGAGAGAGAGAGAGAGAGAGAGAGAGAGAGAAGCTTCTAAACTATGTTATCAATGTACCAATGGAATAAATCATCTTTTACAGTCTCAGTCTATAACATTCCAATTATTCTCAATCTTTGAGAAAGCTTGATTTTGTGGTCTGTTACAGTTTACTATTCTAGATATGTGGCCAGATGTCATCACCCGTTTCGTCTGCATTGCCTCTCTAATGAATGATTATCACATCACACATAGAGCTATCAGATACATACATATATTTTAGTGTAATGACGCTATGTTATTTAATTATTTTTGCACAGATTTGAATTGTGCTGTCTTTGTTTATTAAGTTTCAAGAGTTGCTTGTTTACATTCTGGATGTAAAGTCTTTGCTAAATATAAAATTTGTGAATATTTTCTCCTAGTCTGAAGCTTAGCCTCAGTCTTTATGTTAGTTAAATTTATTCTTTAGTTAAATTTAATCATTTCACCTATGTATGTAGTGCATACTAACCACTTTCATTTCTCTCTCTCTCTCTCTCTCTCTCTCTCTCTCTCCTCAGCCTTTGTCTTCTCTACAACTCTCTCATATTCATGTTTACTTTCTTTTGTGACACACTACTTTAAACCAGGTCTACTTATTTGACTATGGGTTTAAAAGCAAACCATTAGAGCCTGGTGGGCTCAGCCATGGGTATGCAACTGAAGACAATGCCTCCTCCTTTCCTAGAGTCTATCAATCAATAGTCAATAGCTCAGCAGTAATGGGCAGAGTCCCGTGATCCCCTCTCCATGACTGCTTGCTGACAGGTTCAGTCTTGTGAGGGCCCAGTTCACTTATGAGTTCATGCCTATAGCTGTATAGAATTTGTCACCTTGCAGCTCTTCACCCATTTTTCAGTTGATATATGTGTTCTTCCTGCCCTCTTAAGGCTGAGATCATCCAACCATAACTTATTTTCAGCATCTTGGGCAGTCATGAATTAACTTCACAGAGAGGCTTCCCTGAGTATGGCTGAGGGTAGCTTTTGCTTATGGGTGTAAACATATAGTTAAAAGTAGCTTGATGTGAAGTCTAATTGGTTAAATAGCAATGGCAAGTACCCGCTTCCAGCCTAAGGCCTTCCCAGTCATGAGGTGTTAATCAGGTTTATAGTCCCAGGCATGAGTTCCTTCAAATGAAATCAGAGGTTGGTTGGTTACCCCCCAACAGTTGTGACATCATTGCACAGGTGGGCACATCTTGCTTGGCAGGTTGGTTTGTAGTCTGCAATGTTCACTGCGGGCTAATACATTGTTTTTTCTACCCCAGCAGCTGCATAGCACCTTCTGGCATTGAAAATCTAGTCAGCAAAGAGGAAGCTTCTACTTCAGTTCCAGTTTGCTTTTCCTGTTACTTGCAACAGAACTGTGTTCTTAAACCACTAGTTCTGGTGAACACTCACTGTATGAATGACAGCTTTCTAAGACTGAAAATTTTAATTGCTTATGAAATCTTATTAGTTGTTTTGAATTGGGAAAAGCATTTTATGTCCTAAGAAATCTTTGTCCGATCCATTGCCGAAAGATAGCCAACCATGCTGGTCTTTTCCCTCTTTGTAAATGCATCTTTCTCACATCTAGGCATGTTTGACAACTAATCTATTCACCTAGGGTGTTGAACATAGCTCCCCCAGGTCACTGGGTGAATTTGTTCCAATCAATTTTCTGCTCCTTGTCATTTCCCTAGAAAGTCTCCCATCCCCCAGGTCTTTGTGTTTTCTCTCCCATATTCACTCTAGAAGTGTGAGAATTTCTGCTCTGACGTTTAGACTGATCTTCCACTTTAAGCAAACTTTCTCATATGGTATCAGGTAGTCTCCGAATTTTATTTTCTTTATGTGGAAATCCAAATGTCTTTGAATAATTTCCTGAAAACGTTATAGGAATCCTCCTCACCTTTGTTGAAAATTAGCTCATCCATAAATGCACAATTTTAATCCTGAACACTAAAATCCATTCATTTGATCTGTATTTCAAACCATACCCTAGTACTAGACTATACTGATTACCGTAGGTTCAGAAAATGTATTGTGACCAGAAAATGTAAATCTCCCAACTTTATTCTTTGTCACAATTATTTTTGGTATTCTCCTCCTTATTTCATTTCTGTATGAACTATAGGATCAGCCTGTAGTTTCTACAACAATAACAATGAGAATAACAAGAATTATTCTATACTGAGAATTATATTTAATTTGTCCATAAATTTAAGTCTGTTAATCATGAACATGGAAGTTTGTACTCTATGCATAATTCTTTATGTTTTCTCGACAATAACTTATAATTTGTTGTGCCTTATGTCTATCACATTTTTCTGCTAGATGTAGTCCTAAATACTTCATTCTCTATGACCTCAATGTGAGTAGAACTGTCTTCCTTTAATTGTCATATTTTTCTTTGTTGTACAAAAAATGGAATGTTTTCTTGTATTTGTTTTTAAGACCTGTGACAGAATTGAAATTGTTTATAAGTTTTTGGTGAAATTCTTGTAACTGCTACATACAGGACCATGTGATATGAATAAACACAGTTTTATGACTTTGCACCCAAGCTGGATGATTCAGCTTTACACACCTACCCACCATGCACATACGTGGACATTCCTTCCCTCGGGTTTATTAAGCTAGACCACAGCTCTATTACCCTTCCCTTCTGTGTATGGGGTGGTATATCTTTTATATAATTGCTCTTCTTTTAAGTAATATTTTGATTTGTGTATTTTTATTTTATGACTATGAGTGTTTTGCCTAGATGTATGCAAGTATATACCACGTGTGTAGAAACCTTCAGAGGTCAGAAGAAAGTGTTAGATCCTCTGGAAATAGAGTTATGGACAGTTGTTAGCCACCATGTTGATAGGAGAAACTGAACCTGGGTTCTCTGGAATAGTAGTCAGTGCTCTTAACCACTGAACCATCTCTCCAGCTCCAAATTATTTTTCTTTTAGCACCTAAAGTGGCAGATTTCACTATGTGCAGAGCCTCCCTCTTCATCTCCCTCTCCGCATTCATAGCTGAGCCTGTGTGGTCTAGAACTGCCCCTTCCCCTTCCGCATGTTCTATCGCCCTCCCTTCCATTACCCGCTAAAGCTTCTTCTGTTTCCTTTTGTTGCCCCTTTCTAAATTCCTGACATCTAAACTCATCTATATACATCTGCACTTACATATGTATTCATGGGCTCCCTATTTGTGCTGGTTAGAAATTCCAGTACAGTGTCAAAGTAGTGATAGCAGGCTCTTTGCCTTATGTTTGATCTTTGGAGTGATGCATGCATATTTTATACAACATAAATGACTTATCCCTCATTTAAATTTTTCCACTGTTAAAAATCAAACCCAGAACTTTGTGTGCACTTAGGCAAATGTTTATTGAACACTCCCCCACCCAGTACAACTATCTGTCATTTGAAATAAATCTCTTGAATCACTATGGGATGGGAGGTCTCATCTAAAGCACAAAATCTGGACTTGTTTCCTTTCCCACTGAAACTGTTTTTGATCTTAAGTCAGTAAATAAAATTCATATTTACTTGTGTACATTATATCCCAGTCCAGTTTGACCATTCTAAGTCAAGTTTCATAAGATATCTCAAGAGACCATTGGAGGCACAGGCACAACAGAAAGTCAGTGATCTCAGAATTTTTTTTTTTTTTTGGTCCCTTTTGGACCACAGCTAGGGCTTATGTGACTAAATTTTGGAAGATAAGAAAAAGAAACAAGCAGACAAAGAGCTAGTACTGAAGTGTCTTAAACCATCATAACTTCTCTATCCCTTTGCAAAGTGTCTTTAGCGTTTCCTATTGTGAAGACTCACATAGGAGTGGGTGACATATTACTGATGCTATTATCGTTGTTCTTGTGACCATTATTGTGTGTGAAAACTACTTTGTTTTCTCAAAAAGGATTATATCCTCCTATCTCCATTATAACTCACTAGCATAAAAACCTATTGTGTGTGTAACAGGTGACAATGAACAGATCTGCTGAAAATTCTGACTGGGTATCTCTTGCTTGTTTTTCTCAGTTATAGATGTGCCCACAGACTACAAGAATGCAGGGCGTTCAGAAACTGCAAAGCCTCAGCTTCCTGAGCTGGGTGATCCCTCCCCCTCCACACCCAGCTGTATGATGACAAAGCTGTCAGTAGTTAGGGGAGCTCTGACTCTCAAGTGCAAAGACCTTATGCCACACCGAGAGACAGGGAAATCATTGCTGTCAGCTGCAGGGAGGCGGTGTAAGGAGCCAACTGCGTGGGTTGGTAGAAGCTCCCATCCTGCCCAATTCTTGGTTATCTTTCCTGTAAGCAATTCCAGGCTGCAGTTGTGAGGATCCTGCAGAGGCACTGACAGAGAGATTGCCTCTAGAGGAGGCCGTTTTATGGGTGTGAGCTTTCTTTGATCCTCTGCCAGAAAGCTGCAATTTATTGAAGGTGGGTTTGTGAAGCAGAGTTCTGCCTAGGAGAGTTTGGCACAAGAGAAATGGAGACAGCTAATTCTCAGGGGGTCGTCTTTGGCAAAACATGTTATTGAGGCCTCATGCTACTTTGCTCCTAGCTGCCGACAAACAAGAGTGCCATCTGCAAACTGTGATTCATAAACACTCTGTCAGTCCGCCATCTACCCTGACATCATAAAATAACAAGAAGCTGCATTGTAATAAAGAGGGGAGCGGTGCAGCCTACCAATTAAATGCATCTAATTTATTTCTCTTACAGCTGAGGCTTTATTTATTAGTAAACAGCTGCATTTGTTACACTTTTTACTCAGATCATGCCAACTGGCACTTTGGATGATCCATTAATCCTCAATAATCTTCTGGGTACTTCATAGATCCTGGATATATAGGTCTGCATGGATAAGACGGTTATTAAAAACTAAGGCTAACCCTGCCAGTCAGCTGGAGGGTGTAGCTCTGGGTGTCAAGTTGGGAAAGTTAATGTGACATGAGGTATGCGGATAAAGATGAAATCTGGCTCAGAAGTGGAAAAGATGTGCATGTGGCTTTATTTCTCCCTTTCCCGCAGGTAAATGTGGGAAAATGTATATGCTAATTTTCCGTAATTGAACGTTGTTACATTCTTATCAAAATATAACTCAGGTGAAATTACCTGGAAGAGACTGAGCCATGGTTATGTCTGTGTTTCCGATTATTACTATTATTGTCATTTGTATGAGTGTTTTGCCTATATATATGTAAGTGCACCTGTGTCATGCAGTGCCTGTCAAGAACAGAAGAGGGAGTTGGATCCCCTGGAACTGGAGCTATGAGTAGTTGTTAGCTGCCATGTGTGTGCTGGGATTCAAACTCAGGTCTTCTGTAAGAACAGCCAGTGCTCTTAGCTGCTGAGCCATCTCCCCAGTCTCCACGTCCCTGTTTTTAACTGGGATGGGAGGAGGTGGAAGAAGAGAGGAAAGAATTGTTTCTTTTCCACTTTAACTTCACCAACTTCTGCCTGCATGTATTTCTGAGACTGGAATTATATCATCAAGGCAAATCTGATACCTGCATACACACACCTGCACCCACACACTTTATTTTACTAGAAAATGGTTGTGGTGTACAAAGATAAAAATCCAATCAAACTTTTTTTTTGTAGGTTCCTGACCAAAGTATAGTATTAGAATTCATGGTCAAGGTGAACAGCTATAACAAGAATAAGCTATTTATTTCTCTGGCCCACCTCTAAAAGGACTAAGCTGTGTAGCAGCTTAAATTCATTTACATTTTCTGGTTATAGAAAAGGTGTTTCAATTCTATTATTGATCCAGTTCTATACATTCACAGTGGGTCATTAGAGGAAATATTTTCTTCTCCTGAGAGGGCTGGCCATCTCATCTGAATGCCGTGGCTTGTTTTCTTTTCTGGGAAGCAATTGTAAGTATAATCTATGCAGAGAGGTATAAATGACTGACTTTGGCCTACTTTAAATTCAATTAAATTAGAAGCCTCTGTAATATGACATTGCATTTATGGTTGCTTAAATCATGTGGTTGGGTGATGGTCTCTGGCTTATTATTTGCTGAACAATATTAATTGTGACAGTTTGGATTAATGGACATTGAATAAAATGATCAGATTTTATTTGCAGTTTTTATTTTACTTATTTTTATTTTGTGTCAGTACCTGGGTTGAGCATGCATAATAACCGAGTTTTTAATTACAAATAAAACTGAAGAGAATATGAAAAGAGGAGACAGTTGAAAGAATCAAGTTACAATTTTTACTTTTTAAATGTTTTATGTCTTTCAATATTTTCTTAGCCAAAGTATTCACATATAGATTTTTTAACACATGCTAGCTAACGTGATAGAAAATGGTAGCCTGAAATCAGAAAGAGAATACTTGCTCCATGGAAATAAGCAAATGCTAAATATCAGAACTGGGCTCCTTCACAACCAACTCATTCTAGCATTTGTTGGACTGTTCTCCCTATAAAGAACAAAGTTTAAGCTCAGAAAATGAGCCCGTAGTGAAGCTAATTGAGAATACCCAACTGAGAAAATCAGTTTTGGGTGTCCCACTAGGGTGAGAGTTCTAGTCCTCACTCTCGGGTCTATAAGTGTCAGTTTTCCCAAGCTTAGCTTCTTATTTGAGAGCCAGCACATCATGAGTGGCTCCATGACATGGACTGGTCTCATCCAGACATGGGCTGGAGAGATATCTCAGTGGTTAAGAGCACTGACTGCACTTGCAAATCGCAACACCCACCTGGCAGCTAACAACTGTTCATAATGTCAATACCAGCTTGAGCTTCCTTGTTTGTTCTATAGCTCTTGTATGTAGTGTCTTCAGCAATCAGGACTCACTGTCAAGTTTGGAAGGTAACCAAGATCAGGGGCAAAGGACAATAGCATTTGAGGGTCTGACCCCTGGTCAATAGAATCAAGAGAGGGCATCCATTCCTGACAGTAGGGTTTTATTTTCTTTGCCTATGATGTCTAGAAGGCGCAGTGTCCCCTTGCTACCCTGTCATAAAGTTAATGCCTTTTCATCTCTTTCAGTAATGTATATGTTTATACTGTAAGAAAGTTCTACAGTTGTGAATTTCCATATGACTTTTTCTAAAGGCCTTTAGTATTGGTTATTCCTCCACATACTCCCTGCTCTACCCTGGCCTACCATTCCCCACCCCACTTAACACTTACTTCTTTATAGTTCCTCTTTCACTCTTTATATAACTGCATTTAATAATAATTTAAGCTAACAATGGATCATATTGCAATATATTGAACTCTTAATCTTCCAGAATCTTATGTAATAATTTCCATTTTGAAACCCAATTTATAGACAAGCAATCCAAGGTTTGTGAAGGTAAAACAACTTCACTACAGTCACTCAGCTAGTAACTGACTGAAAGATGAGAGTGAGTTTGAGGTCAGTGCTCTAAAACAAAATGCTGGCTTCTCCTATGTGCTCTATGAACAAGGTCCAATGTCCTCAGTGGAAACTGTACAGATCGGCAGATCCAGAGAGTCAACTTTCAAATTTGGGGGACAAAGCTATACCATAAGGCTAGAGAGAACAGTGATCTCGAACACTGTGCTCAAGTGAGGAAGGTGGGACAGGGACTCAGTTTTAGGGACTACAGTGAGGAAAACACACATGCCAATCAATTGTATCCAGAAAATCCAGATTCAGATGGGTGACGTGTGGGAGTCTCCAGATATTTTTATACCTTTCCTAAAATGACAGAGTCAGTTACTACTACAAGTCCAGCTTACCACCTGCTTCGTATTCCAGGAAAGCGTCACCCTGAAATCAGTGTGATAAGATTAAGGCATAGTGGCACCAACAAGTGACTTGATTTATGGAAAATTAATTTCATGAACTCTATGAAGCCAAATAATTGAGATAATACACTATTCCATTTTTTAATATAGATTTCCAGATTCTGTAACCAGTAATTTTAAAATCAAGACTATAGATATCAATGTTTATGAATCCTTTGCTAGAATTATTTTACATCTGTATTTGCATTACCTCTTTTAGACCTGACAACCTAGGGCCAGGAAGGGAGGACAGGAGACATTCTCCGAGAAGCCTTGACTAAAAGATAAGAGTAAAGGTTAGAACCCCCCTATAGCTCCTGTCAGTCATTGTTTTCTACGATCAAAACAGGAAAGAACTGAGTCAGGGAACAAATGGAATGTACACATCCTCCACACTTTGCGATTCTGAAAGTGCAGATGTTATAAACATTTTGCTTTTTTGTTGGTATTTTTGTAATTTCCATTGTGGTGGTTGCTGCTGTTGTTATTGAAGTGGGGTCTTGCCATGTTGAGCAGCTGGTCTTGATCTCCTGGGCTCAAGAATTTCCCCTCCTCCTTTAGAGACTGCTGGTAGGCCACCACACCCAGCTCCAGTTTCTTTCTTTTCCCAGAGTCACAAACGGCAAGTTTGGTGCAGAAGCTGCAGGAACAGGTAAAGCTAAGTGTTCATGGGCCTTGTTTCTGCTTCTGCCCTGACTCTCTGTACCCTCTGGTCAGATGGGACAGATGCGAGTGTGTTTGAGAAAATCCAGCAGATTATCTTTCCCTTCTCATCTCAACATCCAATAATAATCACTAAGTCCCAGAAAACCCACAGTGCCAGCAATATTGGTCCAATAAGTAAAGTCGCACTTTCCAAACAGATGGGAGTGATGTTTCTTTGCCAATGGGTGAAATTGCTTTAAAAAGCCTCAGCAACAAACACGGGGAGGGGAGAAGAACTGTGTCTGCTGGAAATCGGGCCACATGCAATGCTCACCGCTTAAAAATCCAATATTGTATTTACTTCATTACAGTGCTTTGTCCATCAGCTCATTTGAGTCTATTAACTTAATTGTTCTTTATTAACAAATGGGTCATTCTTTCAGGCAGCAGAGCAAGGCTCAAATGTCAGCTAAATACTGTGATAAATAGAAGGCTCCTTTCTGTTCCGTTCCTTTTCTGTGCCTGCTCAGAATGAGCAGGTACACACATACACACAGACACACACACACACACACACACGCTTTATCAAATGTACTTACAGAAAATAATCAACAAAAATTGATTTTTAACCTTAGTGAACAATGAGGAAAACCTTTTTCCTTTAAAAGTGAGTCCTAATGGGACTGCATTTCAGATTTACTCTACAAACGTGTACCAAGCCTCTGGTAAAGGTGTTTTCACTCCATGGCAGAACAATAACAACAGTCTTTTGACAAACCATTTTTGAGGAAATTCCCTTTTAAAATAATGTGTATTTTCCTTACATGGTAAATTGTTCCCACTCATCATCTTTCATAATTACGTAAGGAAAGATTTTGTAGTGTCTCTTTGTATCTTGTTCTCGTTCTTTCCCTCCCTGCCCCCTAGCATGCTTACTCTTTCTTCTTAGGTGACATTATACTACTCACCAAACCTGTAAGTTTAACAGAGGGTGACAGGGTGACCTTGACGACAGATGTTCTTGTGGCAACAGATGGCACTGGCAAAGCTGGGAAGCTGCTGTATGCCGTCTCCCTGCCACCTGTGCCTGGTCAGATTGAGCCCATCAATTATCCAGGCTGCCCCATTCCCCGCACAGTCAGTCAGATGGATTGGCCCAGAGGGTTTACCGTCTGCAAGGCAGTAGCCAAGGGGCCTGGAAGAAGCAGGCAGGTTAAGAGGTCCCTTCCTGTACTCTCTTGCATTCACTGTCACAAACCCCATCCTCACTTACATTTAGTTAATGAATCATAGGAGTGTCACCATTTTTATTAGAGGTAGACAGCCACTATGCTAGCTTCCATGTGAACAAATTGATTATCCTATCAGGTTGTGTACAGGAGTATTCTTTATTGTCCAGTGTTTTCACCTCGGTAAGTGAGCTATCCCAGGAAGCAACGCATCACATGTGGTAAGTCTCTGCTTATCAAATTCTCAGTATCCTTTCTTAATTTTCCTGCCCCAGTTCTTGCATTCGGGCTCTTGTTTTGTGTCTGTGTGTGCAGATCAAAGGAAACAAAGACAATAAGAAAGAGGAAAAATTAGTATTGATAAGAACTTCTAATCTTTTAAAATATAAAAGATATTTCAGTACAGTATTTATACTCATGATCTTTAAGTTTCTTAGTAAATGTTCTACATATAAAATTACTCTCATTTTCAGAGAGATTCAGTAAAATGACTAAGATCCCATAGCTAGTAAACTGAACCAGCTTTGAACACAAGGCAAGTGGGTTTGCCACTGTAGAGCAGACCCTCCGCAGAACAACCAGGGACACATCAAGTTAGGAATGGATGATACTGGAAGATGGCTTTGGCCCCAACTCACATTCTTAATGTAGGCTCGCTAGCCGTCTGCATTCCCAGCTACTAGAGTAATTACATAATTTATTAATCAAGTAGTATGTGATCTCTAGCAAGAAGGTCAAACGTGAGTGCAACCTTTTATTATTTTTCATTAGCACAACAGAGTAGTTAAAGTCAGAACAGTTTGGCCTCTCTCTACCCGAAGAAAACTGGAGTATTATATGAAATCATCAGTAGACCTTAATCCAGATGGTGGTGTCATTTCTAAGAAAAAGCATATGCTAGCTATTATGATACTTAAATGTAATGGTTTTATATCTCTCCAGTGGGCAAAGAAACTGTACAACAGGTTTTAGCCTAGGAATTTTTTAATGGTATTTTAACCATTTAAAAGTAAGCATTTCCATGAAGAAATGCATCTGATAGGGCTTGGTTTAATAATAAAGAAGCATGCATTTCTGTATACTTTCTTGCAATAATAGGACAGCATCTGGATTTACTGCTCCCCAAGTCTGCTGTTTTACATAATGTTGCTGAATTGGGAACTATTACATGCTGTTTTGATTTTAGAAAAATTGCCTTAAAAGTTATTTACACTCATTTTATAACAAAGAGGGCAGTATAAGTAATTTTTTTTCTTAGTGTGATTAGCCATGAGTCATTTCCTAAGAAATGAGTTAAATTAAAGAGGGAAAGAAAGTTGTAATAAATCATTGGAGTGGACTCTTTCTAAGTGGGGTTAAAAACATCTTATTTAAAGCTGCTGTACATAAATCAAAAATCCTAAATTATTCTCAAGAGAAGAAAACATTATGATTTTGAATTTTTTTCTGACAATAGAATGGAAAGAAGGACAAATATGTGTCAGGAGAAATATGAAAGTGGTTGTCAGTCAGTAAATCATCATGCTAATTCCAAGCCTACTAATTATCTGTGTCATTTTGTAAATTCACTTGCTATTTCTGTGACTTCTTTGTAATGAAAGGGACTGAAATTTACAGTTCTTAGAGATTTTGGCAGCCCTTAGAGTTGTTTACACCCATTTCCAGATCTACCTTATTCTGAATAGACAATATGACAATCCCTATCTCTGTGAGACTAAACATGGTCACATGACTTGTTTCAACCAATGAATAGTACTCTGGGCAGAACTTTTAAGACCCATTTTACAATCTAAACCATTCCCTTCTCAATGTTGTGATGATCAATTGTGGGATGTAGCTTGATTTCATTCTCAGTCTATGGGGATCACTCCTCAGTCCGGATGACTAGTCACCCTGCCAACTTACATGTTACAAGTGGCATGAACAAGAAATAAACTTTAATTGTGCTAGGCTACTGATGTCTTGGTGTGATTATTTTTGTTACTACAGCATCCCCTAACCAGTCTTACAGATTAGATCGGTAGGTGTCAGATTCATCCAGAGGGATTTTCTACAGAAAGTGATGCTCATCCAGAACTACTGTTTCAGAGCCTTCTGGCAGGGTTGCAGATCCATGGGCTCTCACACAGATTCTCTGTTGAACCTCATGTATGTCTTGTTTAGAATTCACTAGAGATTTCATCTATGAGTAGACAAATGTGTAATAAAATATCTTTGATACAGACTTCCAACTGCATATGATCTAAAAGGATAAAGATAATAAAAAAACACAAGGCATATTACAATTCAGTTTACACAAAATGCTTTGTTTGGTTCTTCTCTGTAAAGTATTAATAAATTCTCATATACAGACAAATTTTTCAGTGCATTGCAGACTGGAACCACACTAATCTAACCCACTGAGTGGATCCTTTTGCTTCATTACACATTCCTTCAAAACTCTTTCGTGAACTGGAAGAGCTTTGGCTTACTAAGCTTTTGTTGCATGTTACGTCATAGAAATTGTTATTTTTATAATGTACAACAGAAGCTTCCTGGATTGAACTATAATTTTTAAAGTTTTTGAGTTTTATTGGAATGGAATGCATATAGTTAATATTTCTCTCATCTCTAATTCTTACTAGGGCCTTACTATTTCTTTTGCTCTCAAGGCATTTGGGAAATTACCGTCTTGTAAACAGAATGACTAATCGAAGATGAACTTGTAGAATATTAAATATTATACCGAGAGCTCCTGGTTTTAACCCTGGCTTGCGAGCTTGTATAATTTATTAAGATAAAATACAGATACTAGATCTTTATCTTTGGTAAACCTTATAATTTTTTGTTATTTATAAATTTATATTTATGCTTGTTTACACACATACTAAATACAAGTAATACTCTGAAAGACCCAATTCCTGCCTCTAATGTCACTGAGACAAAGTGGAACTCCTCCATTAACTCTTGCTTCTACTGGGTTTAGCAGTGAATAAGACATTTAAAGTTTCACTTTCTGTAGTTTACGTATGGGCATGACAACTGGATTCACGTCATATAATTTTTGTCAAGTCTAAATTATATAGTCAGTAAATTTATTAACAAAATGAAAATAAGAATGAGAGGCCTGAGATGTAGTTCCATGGTAGAACACTGGACTAGCACTTTGGGAGGCCCTGAGCTCAATGCCTAGATCTATAAAGAAAAAAGAACGAAGAAAGAGGAGGAAACTTTGAAAAGTAAATCACAGTTCAAATACCGTACTCAGCGTGTGAAAGCCTTTAATAAGTAACATTCATCTTGAATTTCCCAAACCTTTGACCCTGAGTTAAGGTGGACAGAAATTTGTGGGAGGGGATGATGTTTGAACTTCAACTATATTAAAAAGAAAGAAAATGAGAACCAGGGAGAGTAAACAAGGATGAGAGGAAGACTGGATCTAGGAGCTAAAAAGATATTTGAGGCAAAGGGCATTGGCAGAGAAAGAGACAAAGAAGGTGCAGTTATGCACATGCAGAGTCTAAATGTTGGGCACCTGAGAGCAACATCCAGGAGAGTAGGAAAGTTGGTAGATGTTAGATTTTCTTTATTTATATCTATGTATTTATTTACTTGTCATGCAATGTAGTGGCTTCATTGTGACTTTTTCATAACTGCATGCTATTATACGTTGTTTTTATTCAGTGAGTAAGAAAGACTAGATTTTAAAGAGCTTAATTTACCAAGATAGAAATTGAATTTTCCAATCTAGGCCAGTTGTGACCCCAGGAGTAAATAGGTCGCATCTACTTAAATATAGTTGAATGCCAGGCATGTTGGTTCATGTCTTTAGTCTCAGCACTCAGGAGATAGAGACAGGCAGAGCTCTGTGAAACTGAGGTCCTCCTAGCTACATAGTGAGTGCCAGTCCAGCTGGAGTTACAGGGTGATCCTGTCCAAAAAATAAAAATATAATTGAAGAATGTATAATGAACAGACTTGGCACAATAGGATTTGAGCCAAGGTGAAAGGAAATTTACAAGTAGATCTCGCTGGTGTTATTAAGAAAAGGGAGACCATATCATCTGGACATTAAAGGATGAAGGAAGGAAAGACCTAAGAGAAGCTGGAGCAAGATCGAGGCCCAGGGGCAGGATGAATAGAAGGCAATTCAGCAGAAGCTGTGGCTTTCAGGAGAAAATTGCATTCGTCAGCTTTGCTTTGACAAGGACAAGATGGGAGAAATAAGCAGTCTACCTGCCTCTCTTCTCCCTGGTAGTGAAGAAAGACAGAGAGTAGATCTGCTGGGACAAACATACAAAGCCCACCACAGTAAGCAGTAAATTAACATAGAAGAACTTGTAAATAAGTCACCAGAGCAACTGTGTTGAAAATGGATCGAGGGGATGTGAAACTTACATCCATCCACTTAAAGAGATTTATGAAAAACTTGGATGTGAAATCTTTCGGACGTGGTGATTGGTGATGAATGGTACATAGACGATCGATGACAAAGATTGTTCTCGTGATTCTAGTGTAGGTGATACAAGATGAAGTAACAGGAACAACTAACAAAGAAGTGAGTTGGTGGGGGAACTGAGGAGTTTCATCTTGTGGTGCCCATGGAGTTTGAGAGACCTTATACATGTTCAGATGAGCAACTGAAGTTAGAGAGATATTTGGGAGCCATCAGACCATATGGTGGCCAGTGTCAGGAAAGCGAATGATGTCAAGAGGAAAGCAGGTAGAGCCGAGAACAATACCACTTCCTGACTCTGCTGCCCTGCCCTTGGGGATCTTGCCCATTTTTGTTTCTTGGCCTTTTGCTTATTGTCCAAATTTTAAGCAAGACATTCTCCTTGAAGTAATTGTTTTTGCCTGTCCCAGAGACAGAAAGACAGTTAATTTTCCAAGCCTATGGGCCTGTCAAGATCCAGAATGGATCTTTAATCTTGATATATTGCCCTTTGAAAGCTGAATTGATGATTTTATACTGGCCCAAGTTGCTTAAATAAGGCAAATACTAGAGAAAATATGCCTTTTTTTGTTTGGCCTACTGTTTATGGCATTCATCCACATGAGTCTTCAAGGAACACCTCTCAAGAGTTTTGACCATTCAGACTAACTGTATGGAATCCCACTACAGTGAGACCACTAGATGTTTCCCTTCTTCATACTTTCCCCTCTTGATAATCTCTGCACCCCAACTTCCTGCTTGGGAGATTTGCCCCAATGAACACATGGAAACAGTTATGGGACCAGCATAATGCCATGGGTACCTTACCCAGACCTTGTTTCATATGACAGTCTCTCATGCACTTTAATCATAGGAGGTAGGTAAATGGAGAAGTAGGTGTTGAGATATTTGCATATACATTTCATGACTGTGTGTGAGACATAACTGATCATATTCATACATGTACACACATAAGTTTACATAGAGATTCACAGAGGAATTCCTGTGTATCCATATGAACATATACATGCATGCATGCCAATGTGCCATGTGTCCTTCAGGTGTAGGTGTATATGTTATTGCCTATAAGACTAGGAAAGAAAAATGTGCCTGTCTTCTGTGATCAGAATAGGACAGCAAGCAAAGGGTTAAAGCAATCACTTTGCAAATGATTTTCCAAAAAAGCTGCACCCTAAATTAATTTTGGCTGGTAATCTATATCGGGTTAAATAACTCCTCATTATTCTGTAACACAGCTGAGGCATCTCCAAATGTTTATCTTGTTTTGTAACCGGTACCTTCTGGTCTACTCTGGTGCCAGCACTCCCAGCTCCTGCTATATTTCATTCTCACTATTTTTGGACCGGAGCTGCTGGTTCCAGGTGATTTAATAAATTGCTTTTTTTCGGGGGGTGTTCCTTTTAACTTACCCATCTGCTCAACACATGCGTAACTTGCAATCTGTCGGCAGTTTGCAGAAAGACAAACTGTCAGAGCTGCATGCATTTGATAACTTTGTTCCCAATTAGATTAGTGGTAATTTAACAGATTTCAGGGCAATGGAGAAAGGGATGGCATGTTATTAAAGCATCAATTCTGACAGACCCCAGCACATATGATTTCAATGTAAATTATTTTAAATGCTTTAATTAAAACCAAAGAAAGATTTACCCTTTTAAGTGGTAAGTGATAGCAAGACAAATTTAAAAGGAAAGAGAATAACTGAGTTTTCTAAATGGTTTATGTGTGCAAGGCAGTCCAGCAGTCAAGACGTCTGTAATCTATGATGGTAATGTGGAGGCCGAGTTAATTATTCATTGCTTCCTCTCTGTAGCAGATGTGATTCAATACACGAGGTACAGTATTCAGAGCCTGGAACACTCTCTGTGAAAATCTCAGCTCAGACTTCTTTTAGAGCCATCAGGAAATTGCCAGAATCTGTTTAACACGTTAAATATATTCAGGAGAAAAAAAAAATCCTGGGCTTTTTTTTTTTTTTTTTTTTTGACTCTTTGTTTTTCCTATGTTTTAATGCAGCTGCTTTTCTCTACTAAATTCAGCCTCCACAGCCTCTATTCCCTCCCACCTTCACTCTTGCACCCCTAAAGCACATGTACAGATGTACACAAGTGGCTAGACTAAGCGAACGAGGGGATTCTGTATCTCCAGTCACTTTCCAGCCACGCAGCTCCTCAGGAAACACTCCATTCTTAACTCACACACAGTAGTCACAGTTCCTGTATGCAAAGTATCATTGACAAAAAGTCTGGAGATCTGGAAGGGAGCTCTCTAGAATCAAGGACATATATAGGTGGAGAAATTACCCTGATGAATATGACAATGTATTTGATTTATTCAGCCATTAATCTAATCATTAGTTTAATGCTTTCCATTTGTTCTTAGACAACACTTGGTATTTTATTATTGAAATCACCAATACATTAATTAAGGTTTAATATTCCCTGAACATAACTGCATAAAATTCTTTTACAGGAACATTTCTTAGTCACTTGGGAAGATCTCAGGATTTTATATATTGGCCTATTGAGTTGAGCACTGTCTGCTCTTTTAGAGTTATTGAAATGACTTGACAAAAAAGGTTATTACTCTCCTACATAGTCCTCTTAATTTATCAAGTTGTTTCTAACTAGGTTATTCCACCATGTCTTAAAGAGCATCTTTTAGAATGACTGTGACTACTCAAATTCACTTACAATTAGGATGATTTGGTTAGGATAAAATGCCTGCAGCAAGCTGAGATTTATTTTTCTATTGACATTATTTATAAGTGCATATACCAGTTTGTAGAGGAAGAGATCAGTAACTGCTTTTCCATAGGATCAGTGCAGAATAAATTTGGAGGACTGCTGGATCTGTGTGTGGCAAGTTGGATAGATGGCATTTCAGAATGTGCTGGAATGCTGAGGGACATTCAGCATGCGGCACAGTTCTCTTGCTGCATCCTAGGAGTGCTTCCTACAGCCCCCTCTGAATTTCAGTTTCTTCTTTTCACAAGAAAAGTGCCTTCATTTTGTTTTGCTTCAGTTTTTCTTTCCAGATGGAAAGAAAACATCCATCTCTGGGCTGTGAGAGAAACTTATCACTTCTCTATCCTAGATGAATGACTCCAGCAAACGCTTTTATCATCCTGTACCTCAGGCTTCTTATCTGTGGCTAGAATAATGAAGACCTACATTTCAGAATCTTTTAAGAATTAAGAAAGTGTGTGTCAAATGTCAAGTATCTACTTAGTGTGCCATATAAACATATTTTCTTCATTCCTTAAATCTCATTTTACAGACACTTTTACACAATTTTGTGTTTTGTTTTTTTGTGTGTGTCTGTTTTCCATTGTGGAAAAGGTCATGAAGAAAGTAAAATTTTAAGATAAATGGAGCTCATCTTTCCTCCTTAAAATGCAAATCTTGACCTGACAGTTAAACTAATACATAAAGAACAACTTAAAACAAAAACAATAAAGAGGATGAGGAAGAGGCAGAGGAGGAGGAAAAAGAAAGAAAGAAAGACAAAGAAGAAGGAGGAGGAGGAGGAGGGATGAAGAGGAGGGGAGGAAGGAGAAGAGTTTGTGTGTGCTACAATCTGATATTCCTTCTTGTGCTTCTGATATAATAAAAAACAATTATACTAAATATAAAAATATATTTTTATGGCTATATACATCATTTCATCTATTTTGAGTCATGGGAATCCATATTAACTATTGTTCGGTGATCCCCTCAAATAGGTGGTATCTAGATCGTGAGAGTCAACTACCATCTGGAATATTCAGGACACTCCTCCTCATGTTCGGTCCACAACATTCAGTTTTAAGCACTGACTTCCCCAAATGGCACAGTCCTTTTCAGACACAGAGTCCTGTGGCTCTCTTGGGGAAATTCATCACGGGAGCTTTAAAGGAAAATGGGAACCGATATTCTTGATTCCCCGCAGTCTTGGTTTCCTATGAGACCTAACAATTTGCTCATGAGACCTGATGATATGCAGAGCCTCACAGCTCTGCTTTCTCCATCAGCATGGTGCTCATTTGAAATGGTGTGTGGAAGAGTAACATCACAAAATTGACAAGTGTGATAAGTCAAGTTTCAAAGTAATTTCCTCTTAGAGAGTTAGACACTGAATCTGTGTTACCATATACCTAGAAATACAAAAATGATGATGGAATGATTAGGTGGATAGGTAGGAAGATATATATATATATATATATATATATATATATAGAGAGAGAGAGAGAGAGAGAGAGAGAGAGAGAGATGATAGATGATAGGTAGATAATGTTTTTCAAGACAGAAAATTCTATTACCTTAAATTATTGTCTCCTCAAACAATAACAAATGAACACAATTGAATTTGAGCTGAGTTATTAAACACACAGTAGTCTTTAAGCCTTACTTTTCTGCCCTTTGTATCTTTCTCTGTACATACTTGAAAGGCTGTGCTAGATGTAAAGATGAGAAGTTGTAGAAATCTCCAGGACATTTTTACATGAACTGATATTCTCTTTAGGTCTCTTACTCAGTTAGACAAATCAACCATCCTGGGTTTCACAAGGTATGTTGCTAGTAGCACATCAGTCCCTTTACTCTATTCATTTGGTCTGCTACATACAAATCTCAAGTTGTGAATGAACTCCACATGACAAGATCTCTCCTAATGATATCCACAGATGGCAATGAATATTATCTCTTCTGCAGAAAGCCTTAGCCTCTGAAGGCCTGTAGAGACTGAGAGGACATTGCTGCAACCTCAGATTTTAGATAGTTACACTCTAATCCATCTTGCTGTGAAAAGCAGAAAGTCATCTTGTTTGAAAAGATCAAGCAAACTTTGTAATTTGCTTTCATGAATCAAAGCTAATGATTGTTAAGCTTGTGCAGAATGAAGGTCTTCCTTACATCAAAATAAATCTTACAATTTAAATTTCAATTTTTTATTGAATGACTTGTGGAGATTACAAAACAGATGGTGACCATCTTTTGTGTAGGGGGCATTTAGACAGATGGGTCTCCTTTTCTGAAATGTTTTGGGCAAATTAAATTCCATAAACATAATTGATTTCTATTTGGATATTCCCTGTGTGAAAGAGAGGTGAGAAATCCTCTTTTGAAGTGATTGATTACCCCCTCATTTGGGTTTTCTAAGAATTAGAATTCAGATATTGAGTTTTCATGAAGCAAGCCTTCTCCCTATGCTTGAAGACCCATCATAAATCATCTTTACAAGCTGAATAATTTGCTTACATTTAGGCATTCCTCATAGATAGCATCTTACTATTTTATTATGAGTCTTTCTAGAAGCAAACTGACATATATGCATTCTTTGACAATTTAATTTGTAGCAAATGAAAGAAAGGCAAATAGATGACTTTGTATTCTACAACATTCTCAGACAGAGCCGATTACTCAAATCATTGACAACAATGCAATCAGTCATAAAATAGATATTATTACAAAATAATCCACTGAATTCCATATTTTAACATATATTTTTATCAAATTCTTACAATAATACTTTGGGAAGAACAAAAATGCATCATCAGTTGCATTCTGAAGGTGAAATTTATTATAAGTGCATGAAGACTGACTCACTGAGTTAAAGACCAAAAGGAAGGCATAGTTCAATTTAGAAAGACAGTGAATATTTACATGTAACTAAATATTTACATGCATCAGAGTTTGCACTTAGCAATTTATTCACCTTCACAACTCACCTATGAATTGTTAATTATAGCAACTGACTTGCTACAAATGAAGAAACTGACTGTATGATACAAACCAACCATCCCTATTTACAGGGATGAGAACCAATATTCAAAAGTAAGTCTTTCTACTCAACATGTGGGACCAGTGGGTACAGTGTAACAAGAGCTGACAGCTCTAGCCACTGCTTCCTCTGTTCTAGATCACAGCTAAAGTCATGTATTTTTGCTGTCACCCATTTCTATGACAGCTCTCACGGTCCTGTAGTGAGTTAAAGCAGTTGGATCCTGTAATCAGCAATGGATTCCTGAGGCTCCACCTTCCTGACAAAGTTAAAATACTGCTGTGTGCTCTGTATCTTATTCAAGTTGTATCTGAAAGGAAGTTTTTTTTTTTTGATTTCTGTAGTTTTGAGTTTAGGTGTTTGAGTATTAATTATGAATATACTGTGGGTGGGTAGAGGATTTAGTAAAGGAGCCATATGGGGCCATACGTTCAACCTAGATTATTAAGAGTGGCTGAGCATAGTAGCTCTGTTGGCACAAAGGACAAGAAGTATTCACAGAGAATAGCCAAAGCTATGGACAGGAAAATGCCAGCTAGAAACTGGTCTATAGAATGAAGTAAGTTACAGAAGAACAAACGGGAAAACCTGGCAGAAGAGATAGTCAAGTACTGAGGCTTGTGTAAGCATCAAGGAATGGACTAAGGAAAATGTTTAGAATGTCAAAAATGATTATTAAGCATCTGCTGAATAAAGTACTATTAATATTTCCAATGAATACCACAAATGTTAAGCTAACAGTTCAGCAATGTAAGTCTTATTTATAATATTTAAATTAGACACTATACACTATGTTTTAGATACATGCTTATCTGTATTCTGAATTTGAATGACCTTTCCTTTGTCTTCATATATATCTTTGATATACTGAGGTCTACTATATCTTTCATCATATTGTTCAAACCATATCGATGATGTTCATCTCTAAATTAATAAGCAGCTTTAAAATCTAGTTAATGTGCAGCTGGAGAGATGACTCAGTGGTTAAGAGCACTGGCTTCTCTTGTAGAGGACCTGGGTTTGATTCCCAGAACCCACATGGTGGCTAACAACCATCTGTAACTCCAGTTTCAGGGGAATGTGAGGCCTTCTTCTGACTCTATGGGCATTGCACGACATGGTGCACTTAACAAACATATGGCCAGTACACTCATACACCTAAAATAAAAACTTTAAAAATATATTAGAATTTTTAAAAATCCAGCTAATATAACTAATTAGTTAAAAGGAGGTTAGCCATCTCCCTTTGCCTCTCTTCCAACTTCATGAGACAAAAAGTAAAATGGAAAAGAAAAACTATGATTGATAAATTTGAAAAGTATGAATAAGTTTGGAAATATCACATTAAGATCTGGGATTTTAATATCTTGATCTTTAATATTTGTATTGATTTCAGAATTTCATACAATGTCTTCCCATCACATTCAGACCTCCATCTCTTCTCTCTCCATCTCCTAGCTGCCCTCCACTTCATATCCTCCAGTATGATCTGACCTTTATGTTATTGTTTGTGTATTTTTTGTGTTTTTAAGGCCTATCAGATAGAACTCATGCCTCCTAAGTGCTCCTGGAAGTAAGTTAATGGAATCTGGTCAGTAAGAAAACTAATGGTCCCTCTCTCAATAACCATCAATTTATAATAGATCCACTATTAAAGGACCTTGTGTGCATTGTAATTTCGGAAAGGGGCTCCCTGACATATGAAAGTGTGAATTGTCCCTTAAGTACTTCTGTCTAGAAATTGTCAAATTCCCTGCCCAGATATTCTATAGACCTAACACCTTCTTTCACTTATAGTATAAAAAGTATCATCTGTTAGCCTTCAGAATTCCAAGGCTATGCTATGTGAACACTAAATGTTTAAATATGCAGACGAGCCGGGGTGACTCATGACTGCAATCCCTGGATCTAGAAAGCTTTAGGTGGGAGGGTAATCTGGAGTTTGAAGCCAGCCTGGGCTACAGAGCAAGGCCCCATATCAAAGAGCAAAATAGAAGAATAAAAGCCTGAATTTATTTAATTCATACTAGGCAAATACCACTTATAAAATCATGGAGAGAAGAGTAAAAGTTATAAAAATTCACAGGACCAGATAGAAAGAGGTAATAAACTATTTCACAGTTATGCTTCCACACTAAAAGCAGAGATGATGAAACCAAGTAGCATAATCCTTGCCTCAAACATAGTTTAGAGTTCATAAAAATGTTACGGAACATGAGGAATTAGGTGGTGTGAAAGTAGAGACTTGGAATGCTGGGGTGGAGGGGTTTAAGCAGAGCTACAGGTAGGGGTTGGATTTGAAGCCTGCTTCCCATAAGAGAACCCGTGAGTGAGACTGCAAGACTGTCTAAAGAAAACTGTTGCTGGGTACATAATTGGCCTTACAGGGTAACTCGCTAATATTTAGCTAAACTGACATGGTGCCAAACTACATTTGAAATATTTTTGTTTATACCCATGACAAATGCTAATCTCATTCTCAATTAGAGTATCTAACCTTTGCAGTGAACAGCACCAAGAACAGACTCTTGACTGCTCCAGGTCCTTAGACTAAGCAATGGTTGAGGGCTCAGCCCTAAAGAGTACATTTACCTGACCCTTCTAAAGCTCACGAAACATTGCAGAAGAAGGAACGGAAAGAATGTAAGGGCCCAAAGATAGGGAGAAAGGCTACACAAAGATATCTTGAAAACATGTCATAACCATTGCAAACATAATGTTGGAGCACCTGTTGCTGCCTGGCCTGGGACTGCACCAAACTGGACCTGTCAATAGTTGACTGTATATCAGGGAGGGGCGCATGGAGTCCTATCACCCCCTACTACCAGTCAATTCTGGAGGAGGGATGACCATTGCCTTTAGTTGTATACCTACTTGGCACTGATCATTACAAAACTTGTGATCATTACAAAAGTCCTAGTGAAAATCAGTGGGTCACAGAACCAAAAACATGATATGAATGTGGGAAAGGGACTTGTAGGGACGAAAGGGAGATGACAAGGCTTGGAGGAGAAAGAGACGGTGCTGAGTGAGAGTCGACAGAATGCACTGTATGTGTATAAAATCTAATACACAAAAGAAATTCAATCAAGAAAGTTTTAAAGGATATTAGGAAATATATCTACCTTAGGAAACTAACAATAAATATGGAAAGGTGGAAGAATCCTAAACTGACTGTGACTCTAAAGTAAGTACTATAATTGTATTCAAATATATTAGGAAGGAATTGTTTTATTCAGGGAAATGGCTATGAAGTCAACCATGATGACTTAACGATAAATCTCATACAACTGAAAATTTTATTTAAGTAAAGAATCAAGACACTTTCTTAAGATGAGAAAAAAACTATGAAACAAAAGTATACATAGATAAGGAAAATTAAAATTCCAGAAATACAAATATTTAAATTTAATTTTTTTTGTATTATACATTATATAGTATGATTATCTGCAGATAGATCTTGGAAAACTACCCAGAAATGTTCAAAAGAAAAGAGAATATAGAAAATATGACATATTAAGAAACATAATGAGAAGAATTATATACACTAATCAAAAATTCCAGAAAAGTTTAATAAAGAGAAAAAACAAAAGGCAGAAAAATAATGGCCGAAATTTTTTAATGGTGTATGAGAGGAAAACTGTGATACATCAAGAAAAGAAATAAAGTGGACCCAAGAGAAAGGAAGACAGTCCATAAATTTACAATAATATTTCCCATCAGCACATCCTAAGTAATGAATGCCAGATGATAATATTTAAATAATGAGGATAAACAAACAAAAGAACCCCAGGTTTCTGCCTACTGCTCTAGTAATCTGCAAGGACTTTATAAGAAAATACAAGCAAAGACTAAGGTCTTTAAACAAGACAGTTTCTCAGAGTTCTGAGCCTAGAATACCAAGATATAATCTCTACTCAGACTTTTGTCTATAGTTTGTAGAAAATCACCTACCTCCTCAACTGATCCTCCATCATCTGTCCCCTGTAAAAGGCACCCCGGGTGTCTGTTACTTACCTCATAAGGAAGAATGGCCTGCAAAGATATCTGGTTGGGTCTTTGTGTGGCTTAACTATCAGCATAATACTAGCTTTATAAAAAGTACTTAGAACTGTTCTTTCCTTTTTTGTTTTATGTAATAATCTGAGGAGAATTGGTGTTAGTTCTTTGAAAGGCTGGTTGAATTCTGCACTGAAACCATCTGGTCCTGTGCTTTTTTTAGTTGGGAGATTTTTAATTACTGCTTCAATCTCATTAGTTCTTATGGATCTATTTAAATCATTACTTCATCCTGATGTAACTTTGGAAGGCCATATATGTGAAATTTATATATAAGAAATTCATCCATTTTATTTTGATTTTCCAGTTTAATAGAATATAGAGTTTTAAAGTATATGCCCTCAATGTCTGTTGAAATGTTTCTTTTCAGCTCTGATTTTACTAATTTGGGTTCTCTTTCAGTTAATTTGACTGAAGGCAGGTCAATTTTATTAATCTTTTCAAATAAAAAACTCTTAATATAATTAATTATTTGTATTGTTAATATAGATATTAATGTATTATCAATTATAAATACTAATCTGTATTTCTTTAATTTCAGCCACTATTTTATCTCTTCCCATAAACTATTTTTGTGTGTTTGTAGGAAGAAAGCCCTAAAGTCGGATCATTTATTAGCATGAGATGTCTCTAATATTTTGATGTAGGCACTTTTGATGTATAGAACTTAGTACTATAAACTTAGCACTTGGTATTATACATGTTCCTTTTAGTAATAACTTCACTGTGTCTCATAGATTTCGGTATGTGGTGTTTTTATTGTCATCCAAGTCTATGGTATTTTAATTTTTCCTTTTTATATTTCTCCTTTGACCAACTTTATTGTTTCTAATTTTTATTGAATTTTGTGAACTTCATACAATGGGTTTAGATCACATTTAGACCCTACAATGTCTACATCCTCTTAAATACCTCCTCATATTCATAAACCCCACTGTGTGTGTGTGTGTGTGTGTGTGTGTGTGTGTGTGTGTTTTATAGTCTAGCAAGTTAAATTTGTGTTCCCAAATGCCCATTGGTTTGAGTCTATTGCTGGAGTCTGGTTAACCTACCCTGAGTTACATATTTAAAGAATACAGACTCTCCATGCCCAACAGATATCGGTTAATAACGCTTCCCCGGGTAGGACTGGGATTTCTTATCCTCTTTCTCACTTCTGTACTGGAATTTTGTCTGGCTTCAGCTTATATAGGACTTGAGCACACTGTCACCATAGCTGTGAGTTCATATGAGTAACCAGTTGTCTGGAGAATCTGTTTCTTTGTGGTCACTCATCACCTCTGGCTCCGAACATCTTTCTACTACCCTGTTCTGCAATGATCCCTGTGGCTGTGAAAGGCAAAAGCTTGATACCACTTCTTTATGGAATGAAGGTAAAATAATTCAAGTTCTATCTTTGATATGGGTAAGAAATTGTTCTTAAGGTAAAGACACTTTCAAAAATATGGAGAAGTATTGCAATAAGAATCCACATGACCAATAACCATGAATTTGCTAAATCAGCCTCAGGTTGTCTATTTCTGAAGTTATCTTTTGTGATGAATTCTTACATCTTTAAAGTATTGCAAGTTTTTATTTCCTCTCATATAGAAACAAATGCAAAGCCAAATGTAAATGTAAAAATAAAACAGAGAAAGACATAAATTCTTAAATAAGCCTATTTTATTGGTTTGCAAGCAATAAAAGTAGTAAAATAATCTTCAAACTGCTAAACCAGAATTGATAAAAAATGTGGAGGAGAGCACTTAGAATGTTAAAACTGTGTTTAGTTAAAGAAAAATTGATGAATCTGGAGAGAGGTTAAGAGCACAAGCTGCTCTTACTGAGGACCTAGGTTCAGTTCCCAACACCGGTATGGTCTCTGATAATGATCAATTACTCCATTTCCAAGGGATCCAATGCCCTCTTCTGGCCTCTTTGGGCATTTCACGTATGCAGTGCAATTACATCCATGCAGGCAAGGCACATATACACATAAAATAATTAAAATGAAAGAAGAAAGAAAGAAAGAAAGAAAGATGTTAAAAAAAGAGATTCCTATAATTATAAAGGTCTTTAAGTCAAATATACATGAAAAGAATTCTATCAAAATTGTTTCGGGAAATGTAAGCATAAAAAAGAGTCATATAATTTAATTGTCATTATTTTAATTAAGGAATAATTTACAAATACATGTGCAATTAAATTCATAAACTAAATATTCTGTTCTGCCAATAAAAATATAGTAAAGCCACGTCAGCACCCATTTTGTTCTCTTCTAAGTTCTGTTTCCTTTAGCATCCTAGACCTTGACTCAATTTCATACCTACTTTGACCTACATTGGAACATGCTGATTGTCCTGAGTTCTTTGGATTGATTCTTGGCAATGTTGACACTTGAGTATGTAATTGTATATGTAGAACAGTCTTTGTTAGCCAAGAAATAAAACTTTGTGAGCATTTATTACTATAGTTCAAGCTTTTAGGCAACAATACACAAGATTATGAGAATTCACAGTAAGTATTCAATTATTGAGCCAAAATGTTGTGAAGAATGAGCAGGCTTTCAAATCAGACTAGTTTCAGATTGAATTGAGAAACAAACATGAGCCATATATTGAAAGATTAAAACTGAAGGACGTCAAATAGAAATATAGAAGACTTCAGTAGATATTTTTAAAAGAAGATACATAGAGAAAAAGTGTTTGTGAGATGTCCAACCCTACCAATCCTAAGTGACACATCTACAATGGAACCTCTACAACTGAGACTTGTGGAACAAGGGCAGAGAGAATACAATGCATCTCTCAATTCTTAAGAGGAAAGTTTCCCCATGCAACAGAGGGCAATTAACACAAAAGGCCACAACTGGGAAAGTGTAGAGAATAAGATTCTACAGAGTGTGGGTCCATGGACAAGACTCCTACATTAAACTTTACCCATCCAGAACTCAGGGACCATTGTGGAATAGGAGGCAGGAAGATTGTAAGAGCCAGCCAGGAGATTCATGA
Source organism: Eospalax fontanierii (assembly GCA_035773235.1). Taxonomy (NCBI): domain Eukaryota; kingdom Metazoa; phylum Chordata; class Mammalia; order Rodentia; family Spalacidae; genus Eospalax; species Eospalax fontanierii. The sequence continues at coordinate 12,547,407 of CM069531.1, forward strand.
CCACAAGGAAACAGTTTTCCCAGTTTCTGGGAATTTTATCTTACAAACTTACAGCAATGGTGACAGCCTGCACAAGACCCACACAAACTCAGTCAGACAAAAACCAGCATAGAAGTGGTGAAATGGAAGGAGGCCACATTTTGGTGAGGAACTATTGGCAGCTGATCACTGCTGAGTAAGGCACAGTTCATCGTCTTTAAAGGAGTGATGCTAGACAGGCTGAACAGGCTTCAATGGATGAACTCACACTAAGGGACATCTGGGCACACAAATTGACCTTATCATATATGATAAAATGCATGAAGTCTTGTGGGCATTATGAGGTTATACATTCAAGAAAGGGGGTCTAAATATGATTAAGGTATAGCATATGAAATCCACAAAAAATAGAGTAAAAAGAAGATACACAGGAATTGGGGAGGTGGTTCAGTGGGAGAATAACTTGTTTTCTGTGTAGTTATGAAGACTTAGTTCAGATTTTCTGCAGTGGAGTGTTTAGAGTTAGGCATATTCCCAGAGAACACTGGCTAGCTAGCCTAGTGAAATCAGTGCACTCCAACTTCAGTGAGATAATCTGTCTCAAAAATAAGATGGAAAGCCCCTCAGAGGACCCATGTCATTGACTGATTGCCTCTACACTCATGTTCATCTTCATCTTCATGCCCAAGGGCACAAAATACACACATAAAGATGAAAAAAGAGCTAATATGCATATAAAGCATACTGTTTCAGTAGAGATTTTCACAGCCATAAATTGAATGGTGCATAGAAAGGTTTAAAAAGATTCTCCTCTCCTGTTTGGGCAACAAGTGGAGTGAGAGGCATCTTACACACTCACAGGCAGCACAAAGATACTCACTACAGGAGATTTCTTCCTCTTCTGCACATAGGCCAGATGTTTCTCCATTTGTACATGCTAACATGTGAATCCATGTTATATAATGGCATCTGGTAGGAGTGAGGTAAGCCACTCTCAAGACAGGCCCGCAGCAACGTGCCTCTATCCCAAGCTCCACACATGAATGTTCCTCCACGCTTTCATCCCTAACTTTTGACTGGATTTTGAAATGCATAGATATTTTAAAAGCCAAATATGAAGATCTAAAGGTGCAGTTTCAATCCCTAGAGAATCCACCCCAATTGAACTTCATTTGAGTGAGAAATAAATTTTCTTTTTAGTAATCCATTGAAATTTAGGTTTTCAGCTTAAATAGTTTAAATTGTATTTCGCATTCATGTACTATAAAAGGGGATACATTTACAGTAAATATCATTTTACTATAGAATTTCACCTCTATTCTTTACTAAAAAAGCAATATAAATATAAATGCATAAAACATGCATTTATGAATTATTTATAGTGTCTGAAATGCAACAGAAATGACTTATGGAACAACAGAAATGTAGTGGAAAATTAGTTAAAACATCACTGCATTCACATATTCATATAATTTACATTAATTCTCTTATTGAGCACTTGCTGCTTATGTCATGTTATACCCACTGCAATAGACTCTAAGCAAAAATGACCAGGCTCCACTGTGTCATATGTTACATTCACAATGTGTACAGAAAATATGATTCATAGCACATTTTCATACAAAAAAGATGATAGGGAAAGCTCTACACTCTTGGTCAAAGAGTTAACTGACAAATTTGCCATAAAGTACAGCAACAATGAATATAAATTGTCTCTGATTTTCCAAATAATAAGATTCTCTAGCTTCTATTAACACAAAATATTTGTTGTTGCTATGATTGATACATGCTTTGTTATTTTCTTAGTGACCTGCAGTCCTTGTTGGCCTGCAAGTCACTGTATAGGCTGGTCCACTCTCAAACTTCAGACAGTCCTGCTCCCTCTGCCCCTGCTGCTGGAATTACAAATGTGTGACACTCTGCCTAGTTAAGAAATTGCTAACTAATCTCCTGATGCAAACTTCTAATTATACAAATTTAATGAAACAATGTTCACTTTAAGTATGTCATGTATTCATTTACTTAGTTATAGGCATTCTTTCAAGGTTTCTATGCCACATTACAGATACATCTTAACCAAGAAACAGCCTGGCTCTTAACATCCACAGCCCCAGAGTGGTCTCAAATTGACAAATGCCTGTTTCTTTAGATCTCTGGTCTCAAATATCACACACACACATTTTCTATCACTGTTTTCAATAAGGAAAGCACACTGTTTCTAGTGCTTTGTTATATAAAACATTCATTTATACACACATTCATTCCACTGTCTTGGATGGAGGGCAAGAAGGGGTCATGAGACATTAAGATCATATGCCCAGTTCACAAGAACAGCACATGGCTCAGTGAGCTTGTTTACAGTATGAATAGTCACTTTTTGGTTAGTTAAAGTCTTTAGGCCAGATTATGTCCAGGTTGTAAAATTCATTCCCCGTGTTGTTTTATAAATGAAGAAGCTTGCCCAGATTGTAAAAGAAGGCCTTCTTAGAAAAGACACTGTCACAGTTCCCTTGTTTCTTATATCAAAGAAGAATGACCATCAGGGTGCTCACTGGCTGTGGGGTAGTTAGTGTGCAGTGTGTTAGAGGAATGGCATGAGTCCACATTACCTCACCTTCGGTAATCTGTAAAATGTGGCACCAGCAGGGAAGCCTTGAAAGGAAAAGGCATGCAAACAGGACCATTGCTCATGCAGCTGAAATTCAGGAGCGGGCTTCTCTTTTGGTGCTAGGTTGTTGTTTTATGGTCCTGCTTTTCCAGTCATGCTGCTGTCGAGGGAGGGTCTGTAGAAGAGTCTTGACTCTGCTTATCAAGAAGAACGGAATCCAGTGATTAGTTGACCCTGAAGGAGCATACCTAAACTCATGGGTTTTGGTAAAAACTTAATGTTACTTAAAATGCTTTTTCAGCAGGTGTTGGGGGTGGGAAATAGAAAGGAGCAGTTTTTAAAAGTTTAAAGTATAAATTTTTGTTAAAAGCTTTAAAAGATAATTTGCTTTAGAAATTTGTTTCTGAGCAGTTAGTTACCTTTTGTTTATGTATTAGATTTTGAATAATAAGTGAATTAGTTTAATTATGACTTGCCCTTGAGGCTTATATAGGAACAGTAAGAGAGATATGAACAACCCAAAGCTGATATAAAAGTTTTAACACATAATCAGAATAACTGTTTAGATTTGACTGGGGGAATTCCTATTTCAGAGAAAGCAGTTAACGAATGTCTTCAAACTGCTTGTGCAGATTCTTTTTTTTTTTTGAGCAGTTGTAAGGATAAAGCCCAAAAAACTATCAACACATACATGAATAAATATAAAATTACCAAAGCAATTTATCTGAGTCACTTCCATTTGCCAGATTTCATTAGAATAAACATTTCAGTGGTTGATTTTTCTTGAAATGATTGACTGTAATGATTAGGGCTGGAGAGATGACTTAGCACTTAAGAACACTGGCTGCTCTTGAAGAGTACTCAGGTTCAGTTCCCAGCATCCACATAATGATTAACCATCATCCATAATCCCAGTTACAGGGGATCCAATGTCCTCTTCTGACCTCGCAGGTCACGGTGCAACACAGATGCACTTACATGCAGGCAATACACTCACACACAAAACCTAAGCAGTTGATTGGCAGTGAGAACAGAACTGGACAGTCTGCTGAGTTTGTTCCTGCAACCATTGAAAAGATAAAGCTTGCATTACCATGAGTTGACCGTTAAAGGAGTGTAAGGTAAAAGTCTTTAAGCCACATTATGTCCATATTATAAAAGTCATTCCTAATTTTTTTTATAAATGAAGAAACACATCCAGTTTGTAAAGAAGGCATTCTTAGAAATAAATGTGTGATGATTTCATTCTTTGAGGACATCAGGATGAATTTTCCTATAAAGGAGACTTTAAATAGAGATTAACACTGGTAAGAAAAGGAGTTTGAGTGATGAGCTAAGGTGCTTGAAACAACAGTAGGGCCATGTAGTGAGAGTCAGTGTATTATAAAGCACAAAGGGCAGCCAAATGTTCTGCCCACTGTGTGGGATATGATCCGGGAATTACATGAGAGTGCTCTATTTCCATACCACATAGTGGATCCTTTGCCTGTTTTGTAGGCACCATCTGAAAAGTAAAAAAAAAAAAAAAAAAAAAAAGCTTTGTTAGTGCATTAGGAATAATTGAATATGTACTTATGATGAAAAGAGTTGTTTAGGAATTAATGGAATTCCATATGGAGTAAAGTGAAAGGAAGTTCATCCTAAAACAACAACAAATAATATCTGTCATCCTTACTTTGGTCTGTAAAAAGAAATTAAAAATTATTTTAAGATATGGAAAGATAAATAAGGTCAGGATCTTGTCCAGTAAGTTGGATCATTCTTGTTTTTACCTGTCAAATAAAAAATTAATTCTTTGCTGATTTAGGCTAAAAATTATTTTTCATTTAGGCATATTGCATAAAAATAACCATTCTAAAATCCTGCAAGGGAAAAGTGAGGTTTAAAATCAAATAAATATGTAAACTTAAACATCTATGAGAAAGTTGTCTTCATTCTAAATTTAAATTTTAGCTGTAATTGCTGTAATGGAAAAGGAGATAAAAGGATAACACAATGTGATGGGATGAATTTAAATAAGCTTCTTCTTTAACAGAAGCCAAAATGTGAGAGAAATTCACATTGGGAGTTTAGAAAGAAGGTTGAAGGTAATTGATATTGCCTAAAATCTGTTGAAAAATATGTAGTGTTATTTATACATTTTTTTGGAAGATGAAAAAGCACATAGACAAAGTGAAAGTAACTCAGCAAAGTAGATTATGCTTTTGCAATAGCGATGCCTTGCATGATCAGTAAGATTCAGCAAGTACACACAAGACTCAGAAAGTTGGTGAGGCTTTTATCCCGAAGGCAAGAGCACTGTGACTTTAACCTATTGACTGGGGTCCGACTTCACAGTCTTTCCAGTTCCACTGGTCTAAAAGAATCATGAAGGGAGATGAGTTCTACTAGTCCAGGTCATCAGACTCAGGAAGGAAGCAGGGCCTTTCCTTAAACAAAAATCTTACAGGGTGTGATGTAATTAAAATATTAGCATATTGTGTCATAAGGCCAGTTCCAAGTTTTATAGAATTTGAAAGAGAAGACTAATATTTAATGTTTCTTACAAGTAAACAATTTTCATTTATAGGGAATAATGAAAAAATTAGTGACAAGATAGGTGAATAGAACAGTTAGCTGAATTTTGTCTGGCACTAGCTATAAATAAAAATTTTTGATGAAGTTTGAAAAACTTTCAAAATAATTAAAAGTATATCTTTAGTAGATAAGATTAATAAGATATTTCTATAATGAAATAGATATACATTAACAATTTTCTGAGTAATAAATGTATTATCTTATTCACCCAACATTGACAGTAATTAGGGCTATCGATCATGTCTTGAGGGAGAAATTTTCAGTTGAAGATGAGCTATAAATATATAACATTGAAAGTAAGCACAGAAATGGCAAGTCTCTGAACAGGCAATTTTTTAAAAATCACTAAAAATATGGTAGTTTTGATGGAGTATAGCATGAGAGTAAATTCCAACTATGGTTACTGAACACCAAGACATCAATTACATCACTAAAGTTGTTTTAAATACTGTGTAATATTTAGCAAAAACTAAATGCTCTTAAACCTGATTAGTCATATATTTTCTTTTTAAAGCCAATTCTTGTATTAGTAGATTAGATGAATACCTCCATTGATTTAAGAAGAGATTCAATTGAAATTAAACTATAAATTTTAAAATTATGTATATATATATAAATATATTTGAGTCTCATATTTAAATAACTAAAATACCTTACCCAAACCTTTTATAACATATAGAAACATTTTTAAATTCTACTTTCTATTCTGGAAATATACAATCATCTTATTCTACATACATAAATCTTTCTTTACTAATTATTTTCATTCTTACGTCTTCCTAAAATTTCTCTACTTACTGATCATCTTAATATTATGAAATATTTATTACCAAGTTTGCTGTCTGCTCTGAGAACTTTCCTAATTGGTGTACTAAGCAATGTCTGCCTACTTCTCATGCTTCTAGTGACAAACCAATGTTAGATTCCACCAAAGTAAACATTTACTCACTTATGCCAATTAAGTTCAAGCTGGAATTTCTTGCATTAGTTTAGAAGAAAACATAATATAACTTTGACCTGTATCATCTTTACTAGTGACATCTGAGCAAACAAAAATTTTTAAAGGAGTTCCCCTAACTTTTCCATGATTTAAAAAATTTCCTATTACATCTAAAGTGATAAGAAAATTCTCTATTATACTACAGTTAAGAAGTTAGATGGTATGCCTCTTTTATTGTCTTAGGGAACCCAAGCTTAAGGATGGTTCTATTCCTGTATCCTGAGGGAGTTAAACTTTAATGGGAGGTTCCCACCCAAGTATATTGTCAGCATCAAAATAAATCATCTCATCAGCTACTTTTACTACACACATCTTAATATTAAAAAATAAATAATAGAAACCTCTGTTGGAAATAACTTATCCCTTAGTCAATCTCTTAATTTCTTTTATACAGAGAAGTTTCACTCTGTGCTTTGCAGTCATTGAGTCAGAGGACCAGTCTGTCTCAGGAGTTTTGGTGAACATTTTGAGATAAACACTCTTGGGTCTAAAGTGAGTGAACTGAATCCCATCAGTGAATTCAAATAGGACATGACATTAACAATTTTCATAACAGGTATTTGTTTCTCTGTAGAGCTAAATCTGTTGGGTCATGGATTAGAGACAGAAAGTGACAAAATTCAAAGTAATTGATTTTGAAGGGTGATTCTCTGAAATTGCTAAATTGTATAAGGTCATGAGTATAAGACAATTAGCATTCATAATCAAGGAGGCTAAAGCCATCAAAAGTATTTGCTTTTTACCATCACCTAACTTGAGCTTTACCTCGGATATATTTGAGGTAAACAGATTCTTGAAAATTTATACCCACAACTATTTTTCTTGTGTCTGTAAATGGAGGAGGATAACCTCCTGGGTTTAATATTTTTAAGGTATTATACATTGAGAATTGATTTATAAATTCAGCACATGATGAATTTCATAGCTCATATCTACGCCATACAAGTAGTAAGTTGTTCAGCACTGTTTATTGAAAAAAACCCTCTACTGAATTAGCTTGTTAAAATCAATTGATCATATATATCATTATTAACATAAATTGATCAGATATGTGAGTGTAAGTGTGTGTGGGTGTCCATTTCTTGATATTTTTCTACTCCATTGGTAAGCATATCAATTTATTTGCAAATACTAAATTACCATAGTGATATAACTTTACACTAAGTCTTTAAATCAAGTAGAAAAAAAAATCTTCCTTTTTTCTTTTGTTTCTTTTTCCAATAGTGGTGGCCATTCTGGATTATAGGTTGTCAACTTCTTTAAAAACATTTTGTTACTTTCTACCGAAATCTTCCTGAGTTCTGATCATGATTTTATATATATATATATATATATATATATATATATATAGAGAGAGAGAGAGAGAGATATAAATAGATAGATAGATATAGATATGGATATAGATATAGATATGTGTGTGTATGAGTAGTTTAACAGTGTAGACTTTTTCTAATCTAAAAAAAGATACAAGGTATATTTATATTATTTTAGTCTTTTAAAAAAGTTTCTAAACTAAGGGGTTGGAGAAGAGGTGGCTCAGTTTTTAAGAGCACTGATTACTCTTGAGGAGGACCTAGGTTCAATTCCTACCAACCACATAGCAACTGACAGCCATCCATGACTCCAGTTCCAGAGTCTTCTGACTTCTTTCAACATTCAGATTATATATATATATTGTCACGTTTATTTCCAATGTTGAAAGACTTGAATACTATTTGTAACTTGTATTTGAAACTTTACTTAGTAATTCTTTCCTGTTAAGATATAGAAACATAATTCATTTTGTGCATTGTCCTTATATAACATTGTAATTTGATTTCTTAGTTCTAGTATCTTTTTAAAGATGGCTGATGGTTTTCTATACACAACATTTTATTGAAAATACTTCTATATTTGATATTGAATATTAAAACAGAAGAAAATGAAGAATATAAGTACAACTAAAACTCAGAGACATTCATCTACTTAAACAAAAAAATATAGTGCTGTAAAGACTGACATAGCTAGGAGAGGAAGAACTAATGGTGAATTCTTTGGATTTTCTTGGGGCCTCACACATGTAAGACTTGGAAATGAAGAAGTTAGCAAACTAGAAATGCCAATAGGTGTAAGTGTGAAAAATAAATAATATGCTAATTTTTTCTCTTTCCAAAGGACTAGGATGAGGCAGCTTAGTGAAACAGAAAGTATTCAGACTAAAATTACTCTCTTTTAGTCAAATAGTTTAGAAAAAGCTGCAACCTACCTGTATCCATACTAGCAAAGTCAAATAGGAAGCTGGGACTTTCATTATCACCAGGCCATGAAGTTGAGTCTCTACCTCTACACTTGTTACTTTTCTGTTTCTGTAATATGGCACTATGACCAAGAGGACTTAAAGAGGAGTTTATTTTGGCTTAAAGATCTGGAGTAACAGTACATATGTCATGGCAACAGATAGCTGGAACTGGAAGCAAAGAGCTCACGTGTTCAATAGCAATCACAAAACAGGAGAGAGAACAGGAGCTGTGGCAAGGCTATGTACTCTGAAAGCCTGATACCAGTGGCATGCTTCCTCCAACAAGGATACACCTCCTAAAGATTCATGAACTCCCAAACAGCACCACCAAGAGGAACAGAGAAATCAAATGCTTCAGCCTATGGGGAACATGTTCTCATGCAAAAAATCACTCTCTTCTGTGGGATAGGGTTAAAACACATTAAATTTCATTATGTTGTACAGAAAAAAATCTCTTCCTGCTCTATAGTTTGAGTGGCTAAGCCTGGATTTAAACTCCATCCGTCAGGAACAAAGTATTCCTGAATACACTCTGGAGTATATGGTTTCATACTTAACAGAAAGTCAGGATTTTCACCACCTATCAAAATTGGCATGGCCATAATTATACACACAGTCCTATATAAGTATTAGCCACATGGGAAGCAATAGAAAACCAGTCCTATGTTCCCCCACATAGTAGACGCAGTAGAAGTCTAGTAGGAAGCCGATACTCTCACACACAGCCACAAGAATCAAAGATACTTCTACCTATATGTCTCTAGAGACAGATGGACAATGTGTATTTTTAACCTGATGGTAACTATAAGGCAGTATATGTTTCTTCCCTTAACAAAGTAAGTAAAAGGAAGTTAGATAAAAGTAGATAACCTAAATAAGTTCAAAATGTCATAGCACAAAAAAATCCAGGCTTTATGAAATAATGAAAATATCAACTTGCCTAAAAAACAATAATCAGTATATAATGACATTGAAAGACAAAGGTTAGAATTATACAAAAAAGAATTTTAGCAGTCCACATGGAAACAATTTCAATGATCACTTCACATGCTTGGAAGGTACTAATAAAAATCTTCATAACTAGAGAGATAGCTTGATGATTAATCACACTGACTGTTGTTCCAAGACTGGGATTTGGTTCCCAACACCTACATGGCAGCAAACAACTTCCACTATCTCCATTTCCAAAGAATGCAACACCTATGTCTGGCCTCCATGAGTATGTATGCACTTGGTAGACTTATATCTATGAGGACAAAATACTCATACATATCAATGAAAATAGACTAAGTTTATAAACCTCAGTGGTTCAGAGATGGAAGAGACTGAGAAAAAAGGCAGTGAGTTTAACAATAGAACAGAAAATTGCTCAGTCATGACCAGAAATAAAAACCAGATTCTGAGAAGCTGGACAACCAAAGTCTCAGTATCACGTCATCAGAGTTTCAGAAAAAAAATAAAAGATGATAGGATGAAAAAAGGTGCTTTTAGAAATAACAGGAGCTTAAGAAGAATAATGAACAGGTGTGCACATGTGTGTGTGAGTGTGTGTGTGTGTGTGTGTATGTACAATGAAGCTCATTCAGATGTAAAGACAGCATGAAATTTGCAGAAAGTTTAATGGAAATGGAAACTAAGTAGACTCATTCTCAGGAAGAAAAAAATAACATTGTGTCTCTCATATGCAGATCCCATTTCTACATGTCTGTGTGGCTAAGCTATGAAACCAGAAAGGAAATCACTGGAGGGTAAAAAAAGGAGTTGAGGAATTAAGAGGACAATAAAAGTAGCAAGGAGTTTGGGAATGTGAAAATGTACAAGGCAGTGGAATCGGGGATGGAGGAAAGGAAGGAGCAGGAGAATCAACAAAAACAAACTTTGTTTGAAAATGGCATAATGAAACCTAATACTGTGTAGTAAAAAGAATACAGTTTGTTTGTTTGTTTGTTTGTTTTAATCCACCAAATGGGGCTGGAGAGATGGCTCAGCAGTTAAGAACACTGACTGCTCTTGCATAGGACCTGTGTTCAATTCCCAGCACTCACATGGCAGTTAACAACAATCCCCGTAACTCCAGTTCCAAAGGATCTAATGTCCTCTTCTGTTCTCAGTCGGCACTTATATATATGGAGAATACACTTGTACATATAAAATAAAAATAATAAAGAAAATATTTTCAAATGAAGTTCAACAAATATTTAGTGATGTACTCTTGTACTATAATATTGTAACAATCAATTGAATAAACTAAGGACTGTGTGTATTTTTGATTCAAGCACATCACATATTCAGTAATATTTATTGAATAAGTTCTTACTGACCAAACTTTTATTGAATGAATATTATAACCCTTTCTTTAATTCTATTTTTAATTTTTTCATAAAATTTTTGGAAATATAATAATAATTATTACTTAATAATTCATCTACAATGTTGTAGTTTTTACATTTTCTCATCTCAAAAACATATTGCTTCTATCATTGTTCTCAAAACTCTCATGTCCCCATCAAGTTTTTTTTCTTTTCTTGGTCTACTTTCTTTGCTATAATAGAATGCACAGGCTGAATCATTTATAGAGGAAAAGAGGTGATTTAGTTAACTCTTGGTTCTGAACAATAAGAAATATAAGAATGGAGAAGGAGCCTAGTTAGGGATTTACTGCTGCTTCATAACCGGCAAGTGGCAACAAGGCCTGTATCTCGGTTTCATTTAATTATCATTATATATAAAACAAAAGACCCTGAAGTGGAAGACAAATTTGGAGGTCAGTTACAGTGGGCTGGAACATTCCATAAGTTTATGGAAGATTCATGAAGACTCTGGCAATGAGACATGCTTTCTTTTCTCCAGATGAAGGCATAGCGGTTACTGGGTAAGCAGACACTGACCAAGAACACATGTACCTTTGGTCCCAAGGACTTTTTAAAATATGAAATCACACAAAGGAGGTTCTCTTGCCAAAACAGGTTATATTGTAGATTATATCGTTGTTTACTTTGGGGGTCCCAGGATGTCCAGCATCAGTCATTTTGTGCTGACTGTTAGCCCTCTGGATGTCTAGTGTGAGACATTTTGGCTTATAACAGAAATCCAAATCAGGGCCATGTTGTGTAAATATAAATGGGCCCTTACAACCTGGATGCTCTGCATATGACAAAAGAATTCTAAGGGAGAAAGAATTTCATTTTGCTCATAGTTCAAGGTATAATCTATCATGGTGGGGAAGCAGGAAGTCAATGCATCAGGCACTTGAAACAGCTAGTCACATTAAATCCAACAGCAATTCAATTGGATGATTTCTAGGATAATTATTTGTTTATGTCTCGTATTATTCTTTTTTGCATATTTGGGGTGAATATTTAATCTCAATATGAATTCTTCTTATTTTATTCTGAATTATCCAGTTCTGCTCAACAAAATAATAAACATGGTATATATGTAAATCTTCCAAAAATTTCCTGGTCTTTCTTATGTCTTATTGCATGTTCAAATTTACTATCCATTCAAGTTCTATTAGAATTATTGTCTAGTTTTTGAAAGCAGAAATATATGCAGACTTAAAGAACATTCGCTTAAAATGTACAGTTTTTCATCTTTTATTCATGTTTTAGAATGCAATAGAAAGCCACATAAATAAATAAAACTATACATATATACAATTAAAAATGAGTGATGGTGCCATGCCTTTATACCAGCAGTTGGAAGGCAGAGGGATGCAGATCTCTGTGAGATCAAGGCAGACCCAGTCTACATAGCGAGTTCTAGGCCAGATGCGGCTACAGGGAGACTCTCTCTCAAAAAGACAAAAAAAAAGAGTGATGGGCAGACTTTTCCTGTATCATCAAAAAATGAGCAAAGGGAAAGCTAGAAGACAAACATGACACTGTATATTCAAGCATGTAAAAGTAAAAGCCAAGAAAAATAACTTGAAAGCAGTGAAAAATATCCAAAGGCAAGAAGTAAATGACAATGAATTTGCCATCACAAACCATGAAAAACAGAGGATATGTTATGATCTGTAAATGATGAAAGAATTGAGCAGAGGACAGACAAAATTCTGTACCCAATATGCTCTGAAACAGGAGTCAAAAGGAAATTGACACATTCTCAAATAAAAAAAAATTAAGCATTTGTTGCCAGCAAAACTACTGTAAAAATGACTTTAAATTTTGATGGCTGGGTATCATAAGGCAGACCTATAATCCCAGGACTTGGGAGAAATGCAGAAGCATCAGGAGTTCAAGATAATCCATAGTTACATGGTGAATCTGAAGCAGATCTGGGCTGCATGAGACCCTGCTTCAAAACAAGCACTTATCTTCCTAAACCAAATATAAATAATAAGAGATATTAGACTATTAGTGAGAAGAAAGAATAGTAGAGTGAAAAATAATTTTTTTCTTTTTATTATTTTATCAAATATTTTGACACTCAAAAATTATATAATGTTAATATGATTTTAAGTAATTTGGAGGAAATATTTCACATGATTATATTAAAACTAGGGAAAAAGTAAAGACACAAAATAAAGCTAGAGGTTTGTAGCATTTTATTGAATGTACTGCAGTGTCGATACTAAATGTTGAGTACATTGTCTGTATGATGACAATACTCATTTAAAATATAGAAAAAGATACTATCAAAATGCTACCAAAATCAATAAAAATAGAATTCTGAAAAGTGTTCCAGTAGAGGCTGGGCTATAGCTTACTTGGATGAATACTTGTCTAGCATGCAGTGCATTCCTGGGTTCAGTCCCCAGCACTGTGTAACTGGGGTGTGATGGTGCACACCTGTAATCCCAACACTTGGGAAGTGAAGGCAGGAGGACAAAAATCAAGGTTTTTCTCAGCCACAAAGTAAGTTTGAGGCAAACCTGGACTAGCTGATACGCCAATTCAAAGAACAAAGCAAAACAAAAAGAATAAAGTATTCAGGTAATACGTGAAGTTTCCAGAAAAAGGAAAACAGAAAGTCAACGTGGAGAGTAAATAGATAAAATAAAGCAGACTTGAGCCTGATTATCAACAACCTTATAAAATTTAAATATTCTAAATAGATCAACTAAAAGACAAAGATTGGCAGAAATTCAGTTTAAAAAACCATGACAACCAGTCATGTTTGTAAGAGAACAATTGCAAAATGTATTATTTAGATAGCTTAAATGTCAAAAGATGGGGGAAATTATGTATGTTATCATGAATTTGAAGAAAATAAGAATAGCTTTAGTGTCAGAGAAAGCAGACTTAGGGACAAAGAATACTACAGTGATAAAGGTTGAGTATTGATTTAAAAAGTTTAATCCACCAAGAAAGCATAATAATCCTAAATTTGTAGAATTGCTAGAAATATTCATCATCCTGCAACAACAGAAGCTCATGGATATTAAAAGCACACTAGGCAACATTAACAGAACATGCATAGAACATTGAGCAGATTATATCACAGGCTGTAACAACAAACAAACTTAAGTAAGTTGAATATAATTAAATAATACAGAATTTGCTCTCTGACCAAAGTATAATCCAGTTAAACACAGCAACAGATAGATATAGATAGATAGATAGATAGATAGATGATAGATAGATAGATAGATAGATAGATGATAGATAGTAGGAAAATCTCAGAAACATCTAGTACCTGAACAATTTTACATTTCTAAATATCTACGAGTCAAAGAGTAGTCAAGAGAAATTAAAATATACTGAGCTGAATTAAAATGAAATCTTAAATTTGTTGTGATACATTTAAAGCAATGCTCAGAAGAAACGGTCTGGCATTAGAAAGGCTTCCATTAGAAAATGGGAAAATTGAGCATCCATATGGCTCAGTGGGTAAAGGCTCTTGCTGCCATTCTTTAAGTTTGATCCCTGGGACCCACATGGGAAAGAAAGAACTGACCCCTGTGGGTTGTCTTCTGACCTCCACAGGTAGCCTGTGTCATGTCTGCTCCCCAATAAATAAATGTGAAAAAACAAAATTACCAAATAAAAATACACATTCCAAGACTGAGAATCTAGGGAAAAAAAACCCAAAGCAATCAGAAAATAAATGATAACTATAAGAACACAAACAAAACACTTAAAACAGAAATTAACAAATGATGAACTTGGTTTGCTGGAAATGTCAATAAAATGAACAGGATTAGGCCATGCCCAGTGGTACACACGTTTAATCCCAGCACTGGGGGAGCAGAGACAGGTGGATCTGTATGGGATCAAGGCCACTCTGAAATACATAGTGAGTTCCAGGTCAGCTGGGGCCACGGGAAGATCATGTGTCAAAAAAACCAAAAAGAAAAAGAAACAAAAGGCAGGATTCACAAAGAATCAAATAACAGTATGAAAAACAAAACAAAAGTAGGACTGACAGTGGAAATAAAACAAACAACTTCACTAGTGACTGAGAGAATGCTATGAAGTACTTATACAGAAAATCTGCACCACTGTATACATGAACCGATACCTTGGAAAGCTTGCATAACCCGTTATGCTTTACATCTTAAGTGTCCACCAAAGTCGGTGAGTTGAAGGGCTGGGCTCCAGACAATGTGCATTTTTGGGAGACAGTAGAATCACTAGAAGGTGGGACCTTAGCGGAAGGAAGTTAGGTCGTGGAGGGTATGCCCTTAGGGGAGACACTGGGATTGCAGCCTTTCTTCTCCTCCCTGTCTCTGTTGTTAAGACACTGTACACAGTTTGGATTACAACATCTTCTCCCAGGGACCATTTTCTACCTCCCACAGGTTCCAGAGCAGTGCCTCCAGATGATAGGAGCTCTGACCTGCGAAACAGATTTAACAATTCTTTCATCCTTTAATTTGATTTTTCACAGGTAAATTGCCACAGCATCAGAAAGCTGGTGAACATCACCACATAACCACCATAAAACTGTCTGATAGCCAATTAACTTTTAATAAAATAGAATGCATAATTTAAATATTCCATAAAAGTGATTTCTAGATTCAAACTGTTTCACTTAAGTTTTTATGAAACTTTAAATAAATTCTAGTTCTACAAAATTTTCATCAAATTATGGAGTAGGGGACATGGACCAACACATTTTATAAAGTGTTAATTTTTCCTAATAGTCAAAACAGGAGAGGATCCTCACAAAATCCACCCTAGAGAAAAAGCTACAGGCAATCAGTGACTGTTGAGGGGGAACAAGTTTTCTACAGGGACAAGCCCCTGATCAGTTATCTAATCCTAAAATTTCAGGCCTAAGCACATGTACCTACAGGCAACACTAGGTTGCTCATGTATGTGTGTGTGTGTGTTTGTGTGTGTGTTGTGTACATGTACAACCATAATAATTATAGAAGAACAGATAATGAATTTGAGAAAGAAAGAAGAGTGAACAAGAATTGGGTGAGTGGAAATTATTTAAACACAGTGTACTTATGTATAAAATTCTCAAAAAAATATTTTTGAAAGTGAAAATACAGAACATGAATATGAACACAAATTTCTTAACAATGAGATGAAAATAAGAAATCCCTTTAAAACATCTATACATAGGGCTGGAGAGATGTCTAAGTGGTTACGAGCACTGGCTGCTCTTGCAGAGGACCCAGGCTGAGTTTGCAGCCCTGCATACTGTCCAACAACCCTTTGTAAATCCAGTTCCAGGAGATCCCATGACCTCTTCTGACCTCCACAGATACTGCATGCATGTGCAGCACCATACACACACACACAGTCAAAACAATCATACACCAAGGAAGAAGGAAGGAAGGAAGGAAGGAAGGGAAGAAGGAAGGAAGGAAGGAAGGAAGGAAGGAAGGGAAGAAGGAAGGAAGGAAGGAAGGAAGGAAGGAAGGAAAGAAAGAAAGAAAGAAAGAAAGAAAAAGAAAAAGGTAAATTCTATAAATGCTTACTAAGTGGGACATCTAGCCCTAAAAGACCAAGCAACTCCCATATTCTTAACGTGTGGGGCATGTGTGTGAGATCTTTCTACTGATTCTGTTTCTCTAGAGAATGCTAACATAGGAATTTGTGTAGATTCACCTATTCAAGTTTGGGGTTTCTATATGCCCATAAGGATTTAGACTCCAAAAGGTAGTGTAAAAACTCAAAACAACCCAAAAGTATTAAAATAAAAACTTGTGCAAATTGGTTCATGCATCAAAATATATGTTCCATTAGACATGACCATTTAAAGAAAAATTATGTCAAACTGAGTTATTTTGAGCAACGGGCAAGAGGAGGTTCACCTCTAAACCTAAACTGTAAGCGTAAATTTAGCTGTTATGCAGTGCGGTGAAGGATGTCCAGCTGAGACACAAGAAAACTCAGGTTGCCCACATAGTTTGCATAGTTTGCTTGCTCTCTCTCTCTCCCACGTGTGTTCCAGAGCCAGAAGCAAAACAGATACATGACAGTGAAAAGAAACGTGAATATGGAAGCTATATAGGCCAAATAATCTAACAATTATATCTGATCAAAAAATTGGATTAGGGATTTGTACGTTTTGTGTCTCCAAAGTACTCAAGAAAATTCTGGTAAGGCATGCAAAGAGATACATGAGTGGGAGAATGAGACTGGTGACAGACACCATGGGACCTCTTCTGACACAATGAGTCTATGCTCTTAGGGGAGCGAGGAGCCTGGGGGCTTATTGTGAACACCACTGATAGACAAGTCTTAAGCCCCTGTCTTCTCTAAAGATTTCTGTTGTTTAACTTAAATGGCTTTAACAGCTAACATAACCATGAGATCTGAATATCAAATGCTCAGATTAACAAGACTTCAGATGTGATTTCACAGTGCTGGTAGACTGGCTAGTGAAAAGCTCAGGAGAAGTCTACAAATAGCTTTCATTACTTTTTCTCACATTTTAATGATGTTTATTTAAGTTTTTCAGGATTCTGGGATCTGTAATTACCTAAGGTTTATGTGGCAGGGAACAGCTAATTACCTTTTTAGGGCACATGATTCAGATGCCACGATATATCTACCTCTTGACTCCTATGCCACCCTAAATCATAGTGCTCTCGCTGAACACTTACATGCTGACCCACGCAGTGTTCCTTCAGCTGCCTCTTCCTGCTGAAGAGGGCTCAACAGATCAGTTAAATCAGCTCCACAGTCATTGTGAAGACTGGTCTTCACCAGCTTTTAGATATAAGTCCCAGAATAAACATATATTTATCTTAACCTCTTATCTTCTGATGGGGTTTAGTCCAAAAGTCAATTCCTTGGAGACAATGAAATGCCAGAATTATGTCAAAGAAACAATAAAAGAAGCAAAAAATTTCAATTTGGCACAATTTTCCTGTGATCCTATGATATATGTCAGCTTAAGAGCATGCGTGGGTATGTACATGGATGCATATGTGTGTGAATATGTGTGTGCATGCATATATGTGTGTACACATTTATGTGCATCTGTGTGCATGTGTGTATATATAACTGTGTGTGTGTGTGTGTGTGTGTGTGTGTGTGTGTGTGTAAGAGAGAGAGCTGGGAGCATCCCTGCCACAGTGGACCTTTTGTTGTGCCTTCTGTTTGTGTTCATTTTGGTTTATACTTTCTCCCTAAGCAATTAATTTGTTTTGCTTTGTGTTGTTCTAGTTTCATGTATGTCAAAAGCTGGGAGAGATGGTTCGGTAATTAAGAACACTGGCTGTTATTGCTGAAGAACAGGTTCGAATCCCTGCACCTACATGGCAGGTAACAACTATCTGAAACTCCAGTTACAGGGGATCCGATGCCCTCTTCTGTCCTCTGTGGGCACTGCATGACATGGGTGTGCTTACACATATGCATGCAATACACTCATACAGATAACATAAAAATAAGTAAATAAAATAAATTTTAATAAAAGAAGCTGGATAAAATCTGAATTCCAGATCAAAACAATGCCCTCAGTGTGAGAATTCCTCCTAAAACAAGAATCCATGCCGTGCACAGCTAATATGGTCCATGCCTGAGCTATCTTTTCTTTACTAGCATATTTCATTTTGATATATTTTATTTATACTTCAAGTATATCATATATGCATACAATGTGTTTTGATCAAATACTTACCAATTCCATGTTTCCAACTCTTTCCATATTCTCTAATCACCTTCTCCTCTCAATTTCACATACTCTGTTTTAAACCTACAAAGTACATGGAAAGCTGCCAGTGTGTGTGTAGATGGAAGGCCGTCCACTGCAGCATGGACAGCCTCCCCGGAGCAGGGACAGCATCCCCAAAGAAAACGGATCCTCCCTCACTCCCAGCATCAACTGCCTACAGCTCTTCCAATAAGAGTGGGGCTTCATGAGTCCCTCCTCAGCCTGCACTGGAATTTTGATTGGCCTGCTCTTACACAGGTCTTGTGTTGGTAATCACAGCTACTATGAGTTCATGTGTACAATGGGCCTGGCAAGTCTATTAACATTGCTTCATGAAAGTTCTCCATTCTATTTGGCTTTTCCAATCTTTCTGCTTTTCCTCTGAGATAATCCCTGAGTCTGGGGAGGAGGACGTTTCTATAGATGCGCCATTTAGGGCCACAAAATCTTATTCTTTTCAGTTTAACCAGTTGTGGGTCACTATATTAAGCACCACCCACTACAAACAGAACTCTGTCTGTTGAGGGTTGTAAGCTGCACTAATCTATGGGTATAAAGATAAGTACTTAGAGAGAAGTTTGATACTATGTCCTTTTAGTAACATAATAAAAGTAGGTTTTTCTTCGGGTCTGTAGGCAAAGGGGTCTTACTGACCTTCAAAACAATATAGGCTACTGTCATTGTTCTTGGTTGCCTACCAACTAAGATGGCAACACTTTATTGCTGAGAATACCATATACTTTGGTCAAAGGACCTTAAGAAATCAAGTCCCTGCTCACCTATAAGTTTCCTACCTACTGGCTAACTTCCATGGTGCTGGAAGGTGTTATGCAGGCTGCTTGGGGAGAGACATCATTAAAAGTTTTACATAGCTGTCTGGATCCTGTGGGTTTGGCAAGATATGCTCATTGATACAATAGTGGCATGAATTTTATGGAGGTGACCAACAACTTTCTGACTGTATTTAAAACTTTTTTCACACGATGGAACTCATACTCAGCACTGTTAACTGGGCCATGAACCCATGGCTGGGTAGGTGTTAGCACAGTCATACAAAGCAGAGTCTGTGGAAACAAGTATCTGACTCAGAAATTTCTTGAATCTTTTTCATTTACTTAGTTATATGATGTCAGCTAGAGAAATGCCCCTTAAGAGTGGCAGAAGAGAAGTAACAGTGCAGGTAATTATTTAGAAACAGATTTGACTAAGTTGGATTTCTTTGGAGGAAAATACAGATTAGATGAGGGAAGCAAGGCTTTATCACCATAGTAGACACCAGAAAAGCTGAACGGCACAGGGGCTAAGTATGTGTTTCTTCCCTCTGCTTCTTTAGGCTGAGGTCTACTAGGCCTCGTGACTGACCTCCGTTTATCCCCTCCTTTGTCCTTTCTCCTGTGACTGTTAACCTGCCATTACTGCAACTAACAGCAATGAGATCATACACTTTAAAAGAAAATGGTCTTATTCTGGCTCCCGGGTCTGGGAGATTTTCATTCACGGTGGATTGACTTTAGGTCTGTGTTGACGTAGTACATCATGACAGGAGACATGGAGGAACAATCTGTTTACATCAGCAATCAGAAAGCAAAAGGCAAAGATGAAGAGACCAGAATTCCACAATCTCCCAACCTCATAATTCCTCTCTCTAAACCTGTCTCTATTATCTAAGCTCTATTACCTCCAGTGACTACCAGCTGGGAACAAAGCAATTAACACCAGAGTTACTGGGGATATTCCAGGTACAGACTATTGTAGTTTCCCATGCACGTAGCTACTTTCCCGTGGCTTCAATCTTCTCATCATTTCCCTGCATGAGAAAGGGAATTCTCTCTTCTGTTTTGTCAAATATCTAAATATTCTCCAAAATTCTGCTGCATTTTCCTCCCCTTGTTGTCTGTCAGATGTGTGTGTCCTGCCTCTCTATTTCAATAGGATATTATGCTCACCTCCAAGATACCCTGACACCACTATATTGACATTATTGGTTTAATGGTCTAGTTTTCACATTAGGCAATATTATTCTATTTGTTTCCCTGGTGCTTGTATAACTAGGGACAAAGCATGAAGACAGATCAGCAACATTTGGCTAACCAAGCTTATAGAAATATATATTGTATTTGTAAGGAACAGCAATTTGGGATCATGAACTTGAACTGTATTCATATCTACTGCTAACTGTTTGGTGTTAGTCTCCATCTGGAAAATGCAATTACTTAGCTAGATTATGACTCAATATTTTTGCTAAGGAACATTTTCTTCCTTCGGTGAAATCCTACTGTAGACAGATCCAGGGGTAGTAGAACACTCCTATAAACTTTTGCATCTTACATGAACATAGGGGGTGATTAGAAAGCTTCACTGACTTTTTCCATTGCCAATTCCCTTCTCCATGCTTGGAGCAGGTTGCAAACCATAGAACTTGGAGCCAGAGAGAGGGATCAGCAGTTAAGAGCTCGTGCTGCTTTTGCAGAGGACCTGAGTTCCATTTCTATCATCCACTTGAACAACTCAGGATCACCTGTAACTCCACCTCTGGGATATCTGTTGACGTTTTTCGCTTCTATGAACCTTTGTACTTATATGTACACACCCATTTACATGATGAATTACATTTATTCTTTCATGTGTGTTGAAGCATCCCTGCGTCTCTGGAATGAAATACATTTTATTGAGAACTTTTTGGCAACGATGTTCATCAGGTTAACCATCATGTAATTTTCTTGGTTGTATCTTCATTTAGCTTTGACATCAAGATCACATTGGCTTCATTAGAAGAGTTTGGATGTGTTCCTTTCTTTTCTATTTTATAAGATAATTTGAGTAGTCCTGGGATTCATTCTTTAACATTTTGAAAGAGTTCTGTGGTGAATCCATTTAAGTCCTGAGACTCATTTTTGGTTACTTCAATCTCATTGCTGATTATAGATCTGTTTAGATTATTTATTTCATCTTGGCCAAATTTCAGTAGATCATATGCATCTAGATAGTCATCCCTGTCTTTTAGATTTTCTAATTCAATGGAATATAAATTTTAAGGTACGTCCTCAAGATTTTATGAGTTTCATGGTGTCTGTTATAATGCCTTCCTTTGCATTTCAGATTTTACTAATTTGAGTTTCCTATTTTGTTCAGTTAATTTGGCTAAGAATTCGTCAATCTCATTTTCTTTTCAAAGAGCTAACTTTTCATTTCTTTGGTTCTTTCTTTTGGTGGGTGTGTGTGTGTGTGTGTGTGTGGGTGGGTGTGTGTGTGTGTATGTGTGTGTCTGTGTTTCCATTTCAGTACTTTTTGATCTGATCTTGATTATTTTTCCCTATCTACTGTTTTAGGTTGTGGTTTTCTCTTGCTTTTTCTGGGTTTTAAGGTACATTATTAAATTGTTTACCTGGGTCCTCTCTGATTTTTCAATGTATATACTTAGATCTGTGATGTTTCCTTTTAGACATTATATCCCATAGAATTTGGTACGTTGTGCTTCCATTTCATTTAATCCTGGAGTTTTAGGTTTCCTTTCAGCTCTCTTCAATGACACATTCGTTATACAATTGTTTGTTGCTTGTTCTCCATGCCTGTGTATTTTCTGTGATTTCTGATGCTGTTAATATCCACCTTTATTTCATGCTGGTCAAATAAAATATAGAGAGATATTTCAATTTTCCCATATTTATTGAGACTTAATCGGGGTCCCAATATGTGGTCTATTTTAAAGAATTATAAATTCTTTCCACAGGCTGTTAAGAATGTGTATTCTCTAGTGTCTGAGTGGGAGATTCTATAAATGTCTGACAGATTCATTCGATCTTTGATGTCTTTTAACTCCAATGTTTCTCCTTTTTTGTTCATAGATGACCTATCCATTGGCAAAAGTAGGACATCAAAGTTCCCTGCTGTTACTATTTTGATAATAATCACTACCTTTATGTCTAATACTATTTGTAGCATGAAATTGGGTCCACCTGAGTTTGGAGCATTTATGTTTAGAATTGGCATGTTCCTTCATCAGTATGAAGTTATCTTCTTTATTTCTTTGGATTAGTTTTGATTTGAAGCCTATTTTAACAAATATTAGAATAGATAGTCCTTGTTTACTGATTCCCTTTCACCTTAAGGTAGTGTTTATAGTTGCTAAGGGGTTTCTTGTAGGAAGCAAAATGGTGTATACTCTCTTTTAACAGAATATGCTTGTCTGTGTCCTTTTTCTTTTCTTTTTTTCTTTTCTTAAGACTGTTGTATTATCCATTCAGATGGAGTGGGAATGTGAACCAATGCAGTTAGATATGGCAGGTTCTTTCACCTGCCAAAAAATGGCAGGAGCACATTTTTATTCATTGATATCAGTGTTTTCTATTCTATATTTTATGTTTCTCAGAGAGCAACCTGATCTCGTCATCAAAATATAGGTATTGTGAAGAAAGTAGGGAAGAACAAGGATGAGGAAGCTTCTCTGCAGTAGGATAACAATCCTTTGGGTTCACGCCCAAGAGTACCATAGCTAGATCATGGGGACAATCATTGCTAGCATTCTGAGGACCCGCCTCACTGATTTCCAAGGTGACTGTGCTGGTGTGTACTCCCACCAGCCGTGTTACCCTTGCACCATATCCATTCCAGAACTTGTCGTCATTTGTAATTTTCATCTTAGCCATTCTGAATGTGTTAAGAAGAAAACCCAAATTAGTTTTAATTTTTGATTGAATCCATATATATTTCATACAGAACATCTCAATCAATCTTAGTCACCTTTCCTTCCCACCAGGCACCTCCTCGTAGCCCCCCAACTGGAATCCGTGCATTCTTTCATCTGTATTAAGATCTATTGTGTCAAGTTAATGCCCCCAAATGCTCCTCAGTGCAAGTTTGTTCAGTGAGGTCTAGTCAGCCTATCAGGAGTCCCTTTGCTTTAAGAACATTAGCTCATCCTCACCCAACAATAATCAGTCACCAATATTTCTTCAGCAAATATTGATTTCTGATGCCCATTTCCTCGGTTCCATGATGGGTTTTGTCTGCTTGAGTTTGCATGGTGAACCAGTGCTATAGGTTCATATGAGCAGGGTCCTGGGAGCTTGTAGGATTTTACTTTGATGTGATCACTCACTTCCTCACTGAGTCTTACAATCTTTCTGTCCCATCATCTGAAATAGTCAAGTAGCCCTGAGTGAGTGAAACTTAATATAGGAGCTCTGTTCAGGGACCCACACTCTGCAGATTTCTAATCTCCATGCTTTGGCCATTTGTAACCTTTTGTGTTACTGGAAGGAGCTTCATTATGACAGTTGATAGATTCATTAGTGTCCTCTTTATCTCTTGTTCTATATTGTATGAGCCATAGGGTAGAGGCTGCATTTTAAATGTGCCATTCAGGCAGGGACAATGTCTATATGTGACAAGTTGTGGTATTCTGTAGTAATCTCTGGTGCAAAAGAAACTTCATTGATGAGTGGTGACTGAGATATATAACTATAAATATAAGCATACATACTTTGCTCTTACTAAGAGCATGTAACAGCTTTGGGAATTTCTCTAAGATCTACTACCTCTTCAGCCATGTGTATGTATTTGGCTATGATTACAGTACCGGAGATGAGTTTCCTCCCATTGAGTGTGCTCTAAAATAATCAGGTAGTCATTAGTTGCCCCAAGATAAAAATGTCACTACTGCTCTGCACTTGTGTCAAATGCTGTGCCAGTAACTGATGTGATTATTTGTTCATGAAACTGGTGTTGGGCCGTCAGTTAATGTTCTCCCTTGACTGCATAGTGCTGTCCAGAGCAGCTAGCCTTCAGGGGAAGTGGCCTCCAGTTCAGATCTGGTTCCATTGTTCCAAATCCCGTCTCTGAAATATGTCCTGTTTTTAACAATAGGGTCTTACCTTCAATTCTGAGAGACAATCAAGGATTCTGACAATAACTTGGGTAATTTTGTTATACTCATGGACCACCCTGCCCAACAACTCAAAGCTCAAAGGAAGATTTCTCCTGTCTGGCACTGTTTTATGTAACCTTCACCTATGTACATTGACTCATGCAGAGATATTGTATGTGAGATTTTTCATCAGGTTATTAGAATCAGAGATGAATGTTACCAATGGAGCACATAGGTTCTCATCACAGGTCTTCCAGTGGCAATGTTGGGGTTCACAGAGAGAAGGAGAGATGATGAAGCTACCTTTGGAGTGAATAGGTTTGACTCAGATCTTCAGATGGTGGTGTTAGGGTCCCAGAGGAAAGGAGAAGGGAAGGCTGCCTATGGGTCATGTAGGCACTTGGTACAGGTTCTCATATGGCTACTTCACAGTCCTAAAGTGAGGGAAAATGGAGGACTACCTATGAGGTGAGCAAACCTTTGGCACAAGTCCTCAGATGGAGCAGTTAGAGTACCAGAGGGAGGGATAAGGAAAGGCTGTCTGTATGAGCAAGTGGTTCAGCACAAATGTAGGTGTTAGAATTCCAGAGGAAGGGGAAAGAGAGGACTACCTGTGGGATAAGCGGGTTCTCAGGCAGTGCTCAGGTGGCAAAGTTAGAGTCCTAGAGGGACAGAGAAGGGAGGGCTCCCTAAAGGGTAAGCAAATAGCTCAGTTCAGGGCTTTAGCAGGCAAATCTAGAGTCTCATTAATCTCTACAGGTGTTCAGTTTACATAATTTTATATTGATTTTCTTTATCCAATTTAATTTTATTTGAAATAAATTTGATTATTTTCTTTGGGTTACTGTGTATTTAATTTTCTCTTTTTTGTCTTCATTCCTGTGATGGAGTCAATTGATTTTATAACTTTATTATTCTCTAACATATGCATTTAATGGCAAAAATTTTCTGCTACCTATTGCTTTCACTGTATGCCACCAATTTAGATAAGTTATAGATATCTACATTTATCTGTCTATATTTCTTTGTTCCTCATTCATTATGCTAGATTCAACACCCTGATCAAACCTACAAAATGTTTTGTACCTGATTTGATTATGAAATTTACTAGATTTTTTCACTTTGAACCATCTACCCATTTAATAGGCATCATTTAGCTACCATGCATACTTTGATCATGGTTTCCTGTTCCTAAAATAAATTTGTATGTATGACAGTCTCTCATTGACAGAAGCTCATTCCTATGAGCATCCTCAGTATCTTCAGTCCATTGCTGGAATACGGGTTGTTAACCTTAAGAAAATAAACCAATAAATTTAGGATCATTATGAGGATGATCTTGAGATACCACTCAATCTTTAAAGTACAGATTATCCTTTCCATGGCCCATCACATTTCTACCATTTAATAAAGCTTTCACAAATAGAAAACATTATGTATGTGATTTTACAAGTACTGGTCCCTTTAGAGTAGGGAAGGTACTAAAAGAGAATTAGAGTTAGAATGGTTTCACTACATCACTTCCTGTTGAACTTCTCAATGTTAGACTTCATCAAAAACATTGGCCAACTGGCACAAAAACAGACATGTAGATCAATGGAACATAATAAAGACCCAAACATGAGTACATGTGATTTGAGCCACCTGAAAAGGTGCCAAGAACACAAAATGGAGGCAAGACAGCATTTTCAATAAATGATTCTGGCAAAATTGGACCTCTACCTGTAGAAGAATTAAATTGGATCCTCATCTGCTCAAAAATCAACTCCAAATGAATCAAAGACCTCAATACAAAACCCGAAACTCTGAAAATACTAGAAGACAACAGAGGCTCTACAAGACATAGACATAGGAAAGGACTCTCTAAATTGGAAATCAGTTGCCCGGGCAATTAAGGTCAGCAATCAACAAGTGGAACTGCTATAAGCTACACAGCTTCTGTACAGCAAAAGAAACAACCACGGAAGGGAAGAGAAATCTCACTCAGTGGGAAAAAATCTTCGCCTACAGCACATCTAACAGTGGATTAACATCCAGACTATACAAAGAACTCAAAAAACAAAGAAACAAGGAGATAAATTGCCCAATAAAGTAGAAGAGTTATGAATCTGAACAGAGACTTCTCAAATGAAGAAATAAAAATGACTAAGAAACACCTTAAAAAGTGATCAATATCTTTAGTAACTAGAGAAATTCAGATTAAAAACTGTTAAAGATTCCAGCTTACCCCAGTTAGCCTGGCCAAGATCAAGAGAACCAAAGACACCAAAAGTTAGTGAGGATGTGGAAAAAGATGAACACTGATTCACTGCTGGTGAGAATGCAAAGTCATGCGACTACTATGGAGAGAAGTGTGGAGAACTCTTAAAAAACAAAATATGTATCTACCATGTGATTGAATTATACAACTCCTTGGACAACCCAAAAGACTCATCCTAATGTAGAGAGTAGGATGTGCATCATGTTTGTTGCTGCTCTTTTCACAATAGCTAAGAAATGGAAGCAACCTAAGTGTCCCTCAACTGACAGACAATGAAAATGTGGTACATTTACACAATGGAGTTCTACTCAACACTAAGAAAAGATGAAATTTGCAGGTAAATGGATGGAACTAGGCACTGTTATGCTAAGTGAAGTAACACAAACTCGGAAAATCAAGCGATGTATGTTCTCCTTCATTTGCAGATCATAGTACCAATCCCTTATATGTGAGTATATATTTTGATGCAACATCAGGAGCCAGGAAAATGGAAAGGAAACGTGGAGGTAAAGGAGAAGAATGGGTCCAAAAAATGGGGATAGTAGGGAACAGATGTTGCCAGGGGTGATGCAGGGAAAGTGAGTGTGTTTGGCTGAGAGGAAATGTGGGAGGGATATGCAAGGGACTATGTGTGCAAGGAAGGAGGGAACTCAGAAAGGGGGTGGATGGGCAGATGTTATCCAGAGCATAGGGGGATAGGAGTGCTTGCACTGGGGAGAGAGGAGGGAAGTTGGATGTGGGAAGAAAGAGAAGAAATTAATGGAGCCTGGGTTACATGAGAAGCCAGAGGGAAATGTTTCAATTCGGGATCCTCTGGAGAAATATACATCCGGTATCCGAACATAATATATGTGCATACTTGGGGGCTGTATGGCAAGGAGCACGGTGTCAGACAGGAGAGACCTCGATCTGAGTGGTTGGGCAGAATAGTCCAAAAGACTCTCCAAATAACACAGGCTGTTGCCAGAGCCTTTGGTTATCTCTCAGAATCCAAAGGTAAAACTACCTCTGAAGACAGGACATACTATAGACACAGAACTCAGAGCAATAGAACAAGAACTGACCTGGAAGTCTGTTACTTGAAGACTGGCTCTTGTAGTTCTAGAGGATACTATGCAAGCTGCTATGGGAGAAAATCAATCAATAGTCCAACAGAGCCCTAAAAATGAATAATCATAATGACTGGCACAATGTACTACTTCTATTGGTGTAATGTGGCACTTTTATTCAGGGGGTAATCAACAGTTATCTATTTAGATTTAAAACCCACTCAATGGTAGTGAACTCACAGGTGGCACTGTACTTACAGCCAAATATACATGACTGGAGAGGTCATAGATCCTATAAAAAAATCCTATCTCTGTCATCTTTCTAGACAAATGAAATTTCTTTACTATATGCTGATTATGAATCCTTATATTTACAGACAAGTATACTGTCCACAACTCATCAAAAAAGTTCTTTTTGCAAAAGATAGAGGCTACCACAGTGTTCCACAACTGGTCACATACAGAGAATATACTTCTGAGAATATACTTCTGAGAGATGCCCAGTCTTAAGTGACACATCTACTGTGGAACCTCTACACTTAAGTCTCCTGGAACACAGAAGAATAGGGGATTAGGAGAATAATGGTGGATCTCTCAACTCTCACTAGCTAAGCTTCCTTATAGAACAGAGTGTGATGCACACAGAAGGGCACAACCGGCTACGTTTTAGAGACTAAGAGACTGCAGAGTGTGTGTCCTTGGATAGGATTCCTCTATTTAATCTCACTCACCCACAGCTCAGGGACCATTGTAGAAGAGGGGATAGAAAGACTGTAAAAGCCAGGGTTGTCCCATGCACATAGGAGAACAGAGGCCTCAATAGCACTGGAAGCTTGCTCATGTGAACTTGCGGCAATAGTGACGTTGAGCACAGGACCCATGTCGACTCAACCAAACCAGTGCCCAGAAATGTGTGCTGGACTTGCCCTAGCTTGGGAGTGTTGGAGAGTGATTGCTGTTGGGTGAGGGAGGGCAGAACTTCCTTAAGATCTATAGATATGGTGACTAGACTCCAGTAGTTGAACTTGTACCAAAAAAAAAATTCTGATTAAAAACACTTGAGCAGATGGAACTTAACATTTACGGCAGAATACATGAGGTTCAGTGGGGGGTTGTGTGGGAGCATGAACAGGAAATGGAGTCTAGATTTCATTAAGAACCGTTATATGACATTTACAAAAGATCAATGAAAAAATATTTTTACAAGAATTATAAAAGGTGTGTCCAATATGAGGGATTTATTGGAATTTTTTTAAAGTGACCAAGTTTATTGCATGATGCTGGTCACAGCAGAATGAAGCCAGCCACTGTCTATAATAGAGACCCCACTGCTGCTCCACCCATTGATGTCTCTGCTCAGATTGCTGAAAATTGGGAATCCTAAATTAGACCTCAAAGACAAGTCTTTTTTAGTTGCTGCAGCCACTGGTGACTTTGTACTGCAGACGTTGCTGTAAGCATTGTACCCAATTACTCTGTTTACTTATTTGACTATGTTGATATTTTTTACTACTCATCATTTAACTGGAGTTCTGAAAAGCTAAGATTCAGACATGATTCACTTAGATATCTCAATGACCCAATCCCGTCAAGTCATGTAGAGTTATTTTAATTATTACTCTGATATTATGTTTGAACTCAACTTGAAGTTTGCTGGCTCACTTATTAACTTGGATAGGCCATAGAATGCTATATATCCAGTTAAATACTTTTTTCTGCATGGGTTTGTGAGATTTGTCTTAAGATATTGGCATCTAAATACAGCAAATATCTCTCCTTAATTCAGGAAAGCCTAATCTAATCAAATGAGTCTCTGAACAGAACAGAAAGGCAAACGAAGGTTGAGTGCACTCTTCAAGCCTAATTATTATAAGATTTGGCTTTATCTTCCTTCAGAATTTGTTCCTTTCAGGTTTTCAGAATCTTCAGACAATGAATTCTCCTGCATACTCTCCCTTATCCTATATCCTGGATTCTCTGGTGATTCCACGTGGGCTCAAGCTGGAGCAATGCTTGTGGACAACATTCTTTCTGAGACCTTTGAAAGCCTTCTTCTGTGGCCCCACAAAGGTGAGTGACTAGAGTGTCTGTGACCTGAGGAAACTCCAGGTTACTTTGCTGAAATCCCCACTTTTATCAGGTCGTGTTGATATAGTAAGAGTTCTGCTGTTTGTGGAGCATTCATTCTTCTTTATGGCTCTGTTGTATATGAGTAAAAAGACAGAGAGAGTAACAAGATGATAAGAGTGACCAGTGAGCTGCTTTCCTCCTTATCAGTATTAACACTTCGAGTTCTGAATTTCCAGGAGGCTGATAAGCTCTTGACTGTGAAATACATTAAAGGACATGAGTGGTCCGCTAGATATTTTCATGTGCATAGGATATGCATCAGTGGGTAGAACACAACTGCTCTGCAGTTATCTATGGCCACTTATTCCAAAATTGTTACTTATTTTAAAGAATAAAAGTTTCCAGAAAAAGATAACCTTCCAGACTTTTCAAATATGCACCAGAAAGGAACAGTGTACGTTAAGGAAATACTGGCAGCTGTTCAACAGTAATGTGTATTAGATAAGAATTGGCACTCACACAATGGAGGAAACACCATCCACTGGGATTAGATTCCCATTTTAAGTATGGCTAGTGGAGCATAGTCCTGGGAGTTCTAAAGAAACCTATTTCTCTCTCTTCAAATATGTGTCTAATCAAGAATAAAGGAATGTCCATTCTTTTTGCCTATAATCTAAAAAATGATACTTTCAGAGAATATACATTTTGACAACAATTAAATTCTTGTAAGACAAACAGAAATCCAAAAGTATAAGGGGACTTTTTATTTTCAGTTAGAAGAATAGTTTTAAAGTTATTGAACTCTATTTTTTCTTTCAGGATTCTCTGTACTGACTGTATTTATTCCATGAGTCATTGTTTATATAATTTAATTAACATTGGCTAGTGCTGGCAAACTAAAAGACTGTCTTAAAGCATTTGCTTTAAAAGTCTCCATGTCCCTGAGCTGTCATTTCTTAGCATGATGGATAATGGATAGAAATAATTACCCTGAACAAGGATAGACAGCTTAAATGATTAGAGTTTCAAAGAATTAGCAGCCTTGGCTAAACATCTTATTTTTCACAATGCATTATTTTAAAAAATGCCGTAGAGTCTAGTGTGAATATAGAAACCTCTTAAAACAGCTCCATTGTCTATGGCAGGTGGGTTGTCACTTAAATCAGCTTACCACACAAAACCTCATCAATCCTCCTATCAAAGTGTCTTGAAATACCTTTGAATGTTCAATACAGGACACATGCCTGTAGGAACATTTTACTTGTATCAAACAAGCCAGTGCCTTGAATCATTTCTGACATACAGTGCCACGTGTCTCTTCCATGTACATGAGCACTCTCTGCTTTTGTTTGCTGAAAATAAGACTCAATATTCTCCCACAGCTGGGATTATACTTACCAACTCCGGCCTCTGTCCTAACTAGTGTGGATGCAGCTGTGCTGTCTCTTGGATTTACCACCTTTGCTTTATTAGAGCATTTTTATTGTTTAATGTTTTCTTTTTTACTTTATGTGCAATATTGTAAATGGTGAGGAGATGATGGAAAACTTTGAGGGTGATCAAATATCTAAGGAACTAAGCAAGCCAGTTTAACATAATCT
Organism: Eospalax fontanierii; assembly: GCA_035773235.1. NCBI lineage: Eukaryota > Metazoa > Chordata > Mammalia > Rodentia > Spalacidae > Eospalax > Eospalax fontanierii. Next base: position 12,578,760 of record CM069531.1, read on the forward strand.
ATATTCTTTTCTGAACTATTTCTCAGACATATAGTGAGCAGAGCTACTGAAGAATATTTGTGTTGATGTTTTCTAATCTCTCTTCCTGCCTGTATTAGAAAAAAAAAAAAAAACAGTCATTTTGTGTCTTCTGTTAGCATTCATTTTTCTAATTCCATTTCAGTGAGAACCATTTTGTTAATAATTAAGAGGAGTTTGGGAAGACAAAATGATACTGTTTTAAAGAAATTGCTGCTGTCAACTCAGGTGTGTAGAGCCTGCAACTTCCCATTCATGTGCCGTGGATGAGGTACCATCCCGTTGCAGCACATGTCCATGTTTAAAACAGGGGAGATAACATAACATCGATTGCATAGTAATGATTTGTAAAGTTCTAATTAGATTAAAGGCGAGAATACTTAGCATAACACACTATCCTTTATCTACAGGTTCATCTTCAGTTTCATTCACCACTATATATGCTAGGTACTGGGAAAACAAAGTGAGAGAGAGAAAAAAACTTTTAGTAATAAAAGTATATTGTTTTAATATTCCTCTAATATTACTAGAGATTATTGTTAACCTATTTCTGTGCTTATTTTAAAAGTGTAACTTCATTATAAATGTTCATATGTAGGGAAAATAATCAAGATAGGGTTCCATACTATCTGCTCTCAGAAGACTTAGAAAATATGACTATAAGCAAGGAGCGAGTGTTGCATCTGCCTCAGTATAAGGAACACACAGGGAAGTTTGCTATTTTTTTAAAAGCAGATCTGATTAACAAACATGAAACAATAGTCTCATTTGAGATACAGAGAAGTCAAAGCTGTTCAAACGAATATAACAGAAAAGCATTCTTTGTGTTCTTTTCCGGCTTCCACATGTCTAACACATTGAGTCCTCTAAGAGTCTCCATCATCGAGACAGGCTGGCCTAGCACAAGAATGATCGGTATTTTAAAATTACTTTTGCCAGTTCACCTTCATCCAATACATCTCTCATTTGGCTTCACAAAGTAACTAAGAAACGTTCTTCATGGTCTTTATTTCTAATTCTTTGTGTGTTTGAGAACTTCATACATGCATAAGCTGTGTATTGATCAAACCCGCCCCCATCCCCTGCCCTCTAATTCATCCCTTATCTTTCAATCAGTCTTCATTCCCAATTTCACGTGTTCTTTTTAAAAATTCACTGAGTCCCTTTACTGTTGCCAAGATAGCGTGGGTAGCCCCTCAGAGGCTGCATCTCTGAAGAAAACTAACTTTCCCTCTCCAGCAGTCATTAATTGCTAATAGCTCTGGATCTTTTAAAAATTAAAAAAAAAATACATGATACTGGGATCCAATCCAAAGATTCATATATAACTGGTTGGCAGTAGTAATAAATAAAACTAACAAATAAGATTTTTATTTGCCAACAAGATTTCTGAAGGCTCCCCAGATGATTCCAATGTTCAACTGATGTTAAGTATGCTGATGGAGAAGCCGACTGGTAGGAGAACAAGCTGAGGACCAAAACTAGATTTTCACAATTAAAATGTTATCAGCACAGGCCAGGCATGGTAGTTCATATCTTTAAACCTTGTACTCAGGAGGCAGAGGAATGCAGATCTCTGTGAGATCTAAGCTACTCTGGTCTACATAGGGAGTTCCAGGCCAGCTGAGGTTATAGGGAGACCATGTCTTCATGTCTTAAAAAGACTGTATATACATATATAATATTATTAGCATAGCATAGTCTTGGGAAATTTGTAGAAATACAAACTCCAGAGCATGCCTCAGTTCTACTATATATAAGTATGTACATATATATTTGTATGTGTGTGCATATTTGTTATACATAATCATATTTAGCATGCATCTCACATGACTCCTACAAAACCTGCAGGAAACCAAAGTGCAATTAAATCTGATTATTCCCTGTGACCTAAATATAAATCATATTTGTTACTGAACTTGCTGCTTCCTTGTCTTTGTCTTCCTTACCAGCTGTTGGCTGCTTAAAATAGCTTATAGGAAGGTTTTTCAGAGGAAGATTACAAGGTAAAATTTGGCTACGTTTACAAATTCTTATCTAAGTTGAAGCACAATGATGAGAAATGTGTATGCATTATTTGATTTAATTCATGCATAAATGCTTTGAGTTGGTCCATTTTATAGTAGAAGAGACTGAGGTTAAGAGGATGAAGGAATTTTCTTAGGATCATAAATGTGAAAGAGCTAGGATAGGAAGACAGTGTGAACAATATGGTTTTCAAAGACAGATTGCCAGACCAGAGGTGTCAGTCCCAGTGGAAACGTATTCAAACTGTGAAGCCTAGAGCCCTACTCCAGATGTGCTGAATCAGAAATTCTACAGTTTCAATACAGCAGGTTCAATACTCCAGGTGATTTTAATGTATGTTAACACTTGGGAATCACTAGCTACATTCTACCCACCATCATCTTAAAAATTATTTGTTGTCTCAGTCACAAGAGGGAATTCTGTGTCATCCCCTTCTGGCAGACAAGACAGGATACTGCAGAAACTCTGGATTGAGCTTCAGGTAGAGCGGATCACACTTATTAAGAGATAGGCAAGAACAATAGGACTGATTTCACCCAATAGGAAGGAAAGCAACATAAAGACCAAGTCATGTCCTCTTCTTGCCTTGGGCCCTCTTCTCAGGACGGTTTTCTTCCTCAGCTGACTCCAGGAATGCTGGGATTGAGATATTACACGAAGCAACAATAATTTTGTCATAATAAAAGATTTACTGTGTGTCCCTCATTGCTATAGTATGTGGTCATTTTCATTGACATAATTTAAAAGGTGCTTCATTATTTAAATTCTTCTTGTGTGTGTTTATAGTCCACTCAGGTTCTGAGTCATTTTTTAAACCAATTGCCTCTAGGTTTGATTCAGGATTGTTCATTTCTCCCTCTTTTCTATACTTAGGGTCATGTAACAGAAAGAACATATTCTATGTTCTTATTTAAAGGCTGGCCCAATCATCCCATGTTTATGTGTAGAAATGTGTACATGTATTTCCACCACATATGTACTCTTTTTCTCTGTGCTTCAAATTACAAAATACCTCTTCCTCTTGGTCCTGCATTTTAAAATCCTTCGTTCTAGTGAAGAGTGATGGATTATCCACATATCTTGCAGAGAGCTGCTTTATTGCTATTGTGACAGCAGAAGACCGAATGGGTGGTGATATTTCAAGAGCGGGATATGGGAGTAGGCAGCTTGCACATGGTAATGGATCTTGGAAACTCTCCTCTCCTCTCCCTCCCCAGTGTCCTTTTAATGATGAAGTCACTGAGTAAGTCAAATATTCTAGACCCAATTTAAATCTGTGTTTGTTAGCAGAGTGGATGTGTAATGTGAAATGTAAGGCAAAAAGACATAAGGACAAAGAAAATACCTAGTTCAAATTTTTCCTTCCTTCCTTCCTTCCTTCCTTCCTTCCTTCCTTCCTTCGTAAATGACCAACCTTAAAAACAATTAGTCCGATAGAAAAAGACTGCCTTGGAAGTTGCTGAAATAAAGTTGAGTTTCTTTAAAATTTTTAATATAACATTGTTTGTGTGTGTGTGTGTGTGTGTGTGTGTGTGTGTGTGTGTGTGTGTACTACAGTGTGCATGTGGAGGTCAGAGGACAGACTTCAGAATTCGTTGGTTCTGTTCTTCAGCCATATGAGCCCTGAAGATCAAGCATGTCATCAGGCTTGTTGGCCAGTGTCAAACTGCTGATCCATTTTACCAGCTGGTGAATTATTTCAGCTCTACATTTTATGATCTGAATGTCAGCTTGCTTGTAAAAGTTCCTTGTATATTCTTTGTTTTTCTTCTTTTTGTCTGAAAAATGGGGATATAATGGACCACAGAGAAAGCAAGGTGAATAAATAGGTTCAGAAAATACTAGCAGAGGGCTTATCCCTTGAGTAATAGAAACCTTATTGTCTCTGCTCCTTCTGAATAGTTGATTGGCAGTTTTTTTCAGTAGGTTCCCTTTCACTCTTTCTAGAGACTTCCAGGTGAGAACCAGCATAGTCCTTTTCCTGACACACTCTCATATGGTCAGGTTTTCACCTAGAAAGAGGTGCTCTGAAAATTATCATATGGCCTCCTCCAGAGGAAGGATGTTGGGGATTCCTTTCACATTTAATGCCCATATCTACTGACTTGAAGCTGACTAAAGAAATGTAAGACTTTCAGAACACCAAATAGGCCTTAGTATTTGGTGTTATAAAATATGACAGTTCATAGAAGCCAACAGGGGTGTCCAAGAGAGGTATAGAAAGGGGAGGGGCCTAAGTATGACCAAATGTATTGTATGAAACTTGCAGAAAATTCAGTTAAAAGATATGAACATTAAAAACCATGAACAGTCTTCAATATAACTATCCATCAGAGAAATGTAAATTAAAGCTAAAGTTCCAGCCAAGTGTGGTGGCACATACCTTTAATCTCAACATCAGGGAGAAGCAGAAAAGTAAGCAAATCTTGCAAGTTCCAGGCTAACCTGGTCTACATAGTGAAACCCTCTCTGAAAAGAAAATTACATTGAGATTCCATCTTAGTCCCTCAGAATTGTGGGTCAAACACAGAGCAACAAATGCTGACCAAGGTGCAGCCTTGATACTTGGTCAGTAGGAACATAAACTAGTGAAACTGTGAAGATCAGTATGGAGGGTCCCCCCAAAACTAAAACTCTATCTACTGGATGATCCAGCTACAGGACTCTAGGTTACTTACTTTTCAGAATCCAAGTCAGCATATCACAGAGCTATTTACGCATCAGTGTTTACTGCACCCTTGCTCACAATGGCTAGCACGTGGAAGCAAACGAGGTGTCCCGCAACAGAGAAATGGATAAGGAAAATGTGCCACATACACAATGGAATTCCATCCAGCCATAGACAAATGAGGTCATGCCATTTGCAAGAAAATGGATGGAACTGGAGATGATATTAACTGAATTAAGCCAGTCTCAGACAGATTAAATATTGCATGTTTTCTATCATTTGTAGCTCCTAGATTTTATTTATTTATTTTTTAACTTATTGGTCTTTTGTTGAGACAGGGTCTCCCTGTAGCCCCAGCTGGCTTGGAACTTACTATGTAGATCAGGCTGGCCTTGAACTCACAGAGCTCAGCCTGCTTTTGCTTCCCGAGTGCTGGGACTAAAACGTGCGCCACCAAGCCCACTGCAATGCTAGATTTCATATAGATATGTAAAGTCTAGCGTATGTGTGCCATAAAAATAAAAGCAAGACGGTCTAGGATAAGGGGGACTAATAAGAAAGAGAGTGGGAAAAGAGAGGGTTGAGGGAGGTATGGAAATTGTTCCAAGTATATAGTTCTGTGAAAATGTCCTTGTGTAGCTCTGGTTCATGTACAATGAGTATACATCATCTTTTTTATTTTATGTGTATAAGTGTATTATTGCCTGTGTAGGTAGATGCAACTATATCATGGAATGCCCTTAGAGATCAGAGGGGGCGTTGGGTCCCCTGGAACTAGAGTTACAGATGATTGTAAGCTGTCATGTGAGTGTTGGGAATCAAACCCAGGTCCTCTTAACCGCCAAATGATCTCTCCAGTCCTATATATCAATAAAAAGCATCTACACAATAAAAAATGAGGCACAATATCCTCCCCTCCTCAAAGATTGTGGATTCACATCCCAATTTCTCTGTAATTTTTAGTGCTATATTCTGGTATCCTAATATCCTCTCTGTTTTGCTTTATTTTTGGCTTTTTCTTCCTTTTCCCCACCCCTAAATTCCAAACATGTGTCTCACATAAAGGAGCAAAAGAATGTGCTCAAGGGGAAAAAGCAGCAAATATATACTTAACACAGTGCTCATCAGTCAGAAATTGAAATGTTGATTCTGAAACCTAAAGATCTGTATCTTTGTATAGTCAGAGAGGAAGATTTGAGACCAGATAAGTCTCAAGTAGAAAGCACTCAATGTGTAAAAAGGACCAGTGCTCTGATCAAGTACAGAGTGCGTACAGTCCTGTGAACATATGAACTTGAAGCAAGTTGCTCAAGTCTATGTTGACACTTATTTGCAGGTTGTGAGGACTGAATAAAATGGAGATTAGGTGCTTGGTGTGTGGAAGGAAACGGTGATTATTTTTACTCAAAACTACTTCCCACTCCTTTATCCCTACTAACTCTGAAGAACAGACTAGCCTATAGTGTGTACAAAAGGTTCCATGAATCTATTTCATTCAACATGGAGTTCAGTGTGAAAATGTAATGCTCTTACCTTGAGCCGCCCCCCACTCTCCGACTCTACCTTTGCCTGCAGTGTGAGAGAAATACACCCAATGAATCTGCTAGTCACACATCTTGCATTCGTGGAGCTGGTAGCACACCTTTCCACAGTGATGGATGGCTTAGCTATTTAACTACTGTCATCTCTCACATCAAATGGTGGGTTTCTGTGAAAGACCACTGTGTTCTCCTCATGTCCCCCAGCATCTCATGGAGAATCCAGAAGCTGCAAGGTATTCAGTGACTTCTGTGAAATAAATCAGTGAGGATGACATGCAGGTGACCTGGAAATTAATTGGCCTTCCACCCAGTTCCTTCAGTCATTCAGACAACATTTTTAAAGTATAATATATCTCTAACTGTGTGCTTTGTGGCCAGCAAGAGAATTGTCTTGTAGATTTTCCCAGTCAGTTGCCCCAAAACACTGGGGGAAGACTTTGCCATCAGGCATGCTTTGCAGATACTGAAAATGGAACTCAAAGACATTAAGGAATTTCTCTTTGAGCATACAAATGTCAGTGAAAGAATGACCAAATGAATCGTTTTACTTTAAATATATCTTATATAATAAGCACTTGTTAAAAATTTTACTCCTTAAAAGAAGGATGTTATGTCTTTAAGCTTTCAGGTGGGAAAGGCTGCTATGTTCCCATAACACAAAAAAGGGAAAAGTAGACAGTTGGCAACTGAAATCAGGCAGTACACAGTGTATGTGTGGGTATGAGCTCAGGCATAGAATCTGGTTCTAGAATCTCTGCTCTTAGCCATTATGCCCCAACACTTTACAGAAATCATCAAAGGGGCTGAACACATGGTTCAGTGGATAGGGAGCACTGACTCTTCTTGCAGAACAGGTTCAAGTCTCAGCACCCACATGGCGGCTAACAACTGTCCATACATAACTCCAGTTCAGGGAATCCTACATCCTCTTCTGTCCTCTAAAGGCACTGCAGGACACAGGTGCACCTGCATAATGCAGACAATGTACTCATACACATAAAATTAATATAATTATTTTAAATAAATCTGTACCGTTCCAAAGGCAATAAAAAATAGTGATACATGTTCTTTGCTGGGCCAGTTCAGCTATATCAGGAGTAGTTCAAAACCTAGAGCCTAGTGGAATTGATCAGTGAATGTGGTTTCTGAAATTGAAGTTTATAGTTATGTCAATTTTTGTATGATAATTTTCTAGTTATATTTGATATATGAGAAATAGAATTTTCTGAAAGAGGCTTTTTGATTTATTTATTTTTTAAGAATACTTTTATTGAATTTTTGAGAACGCCATAATATATAAATAATAGATGATAGATGATGATGATGAGATAGATGATAGATAGATGATTGATAGATAGATAGATGATAGATATTAAGGACTAGAGAGTTAGATTTGTGCTCTCAAAAGCCCTAGCAGACTGGGGCTATCCACTAGAGACTAGTTAATATAATAAAAGTCACAACCTTAAAAGAGACAGACTCTCCCCATCTTAACAGTTTTTGGTTTCCAGTAGCTCCTCAGGTAGAGCTGGGGTTTCTTACCTACTTCCAAATGTCTACACTGGGATTTTTGTCTGGTTTGGGCTCCTGTGGGACTTGTTCATGCTGTGACTATTGCTGTGACTTCACATGAGTAATTGAACAGCCATCTGGAAAATGTCTATTGCTTGTGTTCAACCACCACCTCTGGCTCTTACAATTTTTATGCATCCTTTTCTACAATGGTTCCTAATCCCTAGGATGCACAAGCTTGATATAGGTGCCTACTTCAGAGATAATCATTCTGCGGTCTTTTATTCTCTCTACCTTGACCAGTTGTGGATATCCATGTTAATCACTATCTGCTGCATAAAGAAAATTCTCTGATGAGAGTTCTGAGAGAGCCCCTTTAATACTATATCTACTTAGCAGAAAAATAGTATTAGGTTCTCCCCTATGGCCCATGGCCTGTTTAGCTACATATTGTGGGCTTGATATCAATGTCAGGTATGGGTTCTGTATTATGAAACAGAATTTAAATCCAATTATAAAGCAATTGTTATTCTTGTAATATTCATGGCACTATTGCAACAGAGGTTGTATCTTGGCAGGCCCGTTGTTGTTGAAGTACACAGGATGCATAGTTGGATAAGGTTGATGATTATTTCTTTTTCTTCTGATAGCATGCATAGCTATGCATTCCAGTACTATGAAAGCTAGCCAGTAGATATGAGACTAAGAAGTCAGTTTCAGCTTGATTTGTACTTGTTCTATGGCTCATATATGCAGTGCCTTCAGCAATAGGGTTTTACTCTTGAGTTCGGGTGGACAATCACAAGCAGTAGCAATGGCCAGTATTATTTGAGGGTTCTTTGAGACCTCTGGTCAACAGTTTCATAAAAAAAAACAGGAATCCTACCCAGGCGCTGGGGTTTTATTTTGCTAACCTATGGTGTTAGAGGGGGATATTTCACCCAGTTATAAAATAACTCCATTTAATCTCCTTTTCAATGTATATGTATATACTTTAAGAAGCTTCTGTAGTGGTAAGTTGACAAATAGCTTTTTCTAAAATCTGTTATTGTTGGCATTGTGATTGAAGTATGTACTATCAAAACCTAAAATGAGTCACATCAGGAAATTTACAATACAAATATGTCAAAGAAAAAGTTAACTTCTCACCTAGAAAAAAGTCCTCTTTCCTTAGCACAATATTTAATATTCCAAAATAAGAATTTTAATAAAATTTGAATTAGAATCTATCCTCAGCAATTCATTCAGTTCAGTCCATTTTTACCGCAGTACAGTAACGTAATAATTTTTTCATCTATAAAAGCAATATTTTTTGAAAGGAAAGCTTTTAGAAGGGGAATGATTCTGTAATATTGTTATTAATAAAGAGCAAGAGCTTAGTTCCCTGTTTGGAGAAGTGACAGAATTTGGAAAATGAACCTCCAAATTGAAAACTGCCTTCTAAAAAATAGCAACTTGTCCTTCCAATGTCAATTGTAGCTTTAGTTTAGGAGCCTGTGGTGACAAGAATACCCTAAACTGTGACTACAGGATCTCAAAGCTCTGTCTGACTGAGGACCTCCTGATGCCTATGGAACACACTGGCTCTAAAAATCTCAAGAAGTCAAAGCTTTTCAGTTCTAAGTAACTGCAAGAAAAGATGGTGCCAAAACTCATTGCAGCCCAGATATTTTCTGCGCTTTCACCTTCACTGCCCAGATTTTCCTTTGGCAAAGGAAGCAAAATTAGCCATGAATTGGTCATGGTGAAAATGACTGTGGGATTCACGATACTTTATTTAAATCTCTATAAATTTTTATTGAGATTTTTATACTGGAAAATATTTTCAAGTGTTTTTTTACTCAAAGGCCAGATAAAGAGTCCCGCTCCTTTGCTATAGTCTTTTGCCTGGACTCTGTTTCCTACAGTCAATTCTCAACTGGACAGTCCTGGTGGTCTCTTAAAACATAAGCTTTTCAACTCTCTATTGGAACCAAAAGCCCCCAGAGGTATAGAAGACTCTAGGTTTTCCTGTCCTTGCATACCTCCTCCATTCGGTGCTCTGATCTTACTAACTGCTGCTCACATCCCCTTGCTGACCTTCCTACAGCCATACTGACCCTTTACACTTGCTTTTTAACTCTGTTGCCCCAAAATCTTCTATGGTGAGCTGCATCTACTTCAGGTCTTTCTCAGACACCATCTTCTCAGTAGCTGACTGCCTGAACACTCCATTGCAAACGAAACAAAAAACCCTCTCCTCTCTCACCTGCCCTTCCACTCACATCATCTGCCAAAATTTATGCATGCGTATAATTCATTGAATTTTTAAACTTGATACAATATACTTTTATAATATGTAGACATTACATATTGTAGATACATAATGTAGACATTATCTCCATCTCTCTTTATACCAATCTCTCAATTTCATGTACAAGATAGATAGATAGATAGACAGATAGATAGTAGCTTCTCAAATCAACTGTGAGTCCATGAATGTCCTCAGTGTGTGAATCCATTCTTGGAAGCCTAGTTAACTTATCCAGCATCACACCTTCAACTGACAGCTGCTGGGAGCGGAGGAGTCAGCTCTCTTTTTATATATATTTTCTAAATTTTAAATTATTTTTATTTTATGTGTTTGTATATTGTGTCTTCACGTATGTATGGCCATGTCTCGCAGTGCCTGCAGAGGCCAAAAGAGGGCACTGGAAGCCCTATAAGTGGAGTTTCAGATGGTTGTTAGCCACTATGTTTGGTGCTGGAAACCGAACATGGGTCCTTTGCAAGAATACCAATACAGAACCAGCTCTTAAGCCCATTCTTTATATTTTTATCTATTGCCTGTCTTTCAGAAGATAAACTTATAAGTTCTTTGTTTCCAGTAGTCAAGAATTTACTGAGAAAATGTAGATTCCAAATGAATGTCTTAACTGAATGAAGATCTCTAGGCACTAACTTAAGAAATATAATGAAATATAAAAAAAAGAATAGACTCATTAAAACTGAGATGATTTTAATAACATAGGAAATATTCATTTTATACTGCTAGGTACAGGACAGGAGAACATAACATTTTACTTTTAGAGATAATGGGTGAATGATGTGAGGAAATGACACAGTGGTTAAGAGCACTGGCTGCTCTTGCAAAGGACCGAGGTTCAATTCTCATCACCCACCTACATGTCAGCTAACAACTGTCTGGTGACTCTAATTCCAGGGCAATTTGACGCCCTCTTCTGAACTCCATGGGCAATGCACAACATGGGAGCACTCACATACATGCAAGCAATACACTCATACACATAAAAGAAAATAATTCATTAAAAAATATGGGGAAAAGAAAATGAAAATAAAACTACTTTGATATTTCATCTTACCAGTCAGAATGGCAGACCGTAATAAGTAATGTGTGAAAAGGGACACACTTACCCACTGCTGGTGGGAGGACAAACTGGTGTAGCCTTTATGGAAATCTGTGGAGATTCCTAAAACATCTAGAAATAGATCTACCACATGATTCGGTCATGCACTGTTGGGCATACACCAAAGGACTATATATTCTAGTACAGAAATAATTGTCCATCCACATTTATTGCTGCTCCATTCACAGTAAAAAGGAAATGAAAACAAATTAGATAACTATCGACCGAATAATGGAAAATGAAATTATGGCACGTTTATACAGTGGAATATTACTCACCGGCTAAGAGAAAGGGAAATCATGAAATTCACAGGAAAATGGATGGAATGGGAAATAATCATCCTGAGTGAGATAACCCAGACCCAGAAAGACAAATGTCACTTATTCCTTCTCTTAAGTGGGTGTTAGTTCTTAATCTTTAGATATGTATGCTTCAATTGAGAAATCCACAAAGGTTTGGAAACTAATAAGGGCCATGGCACGGGGCTTCATGGAAAGGGACGTAGAATGAGGTGACGTAAAAGGGGAAAAGAGGAATAACGGAAGGGAACGGAAGGAGTTAGGTGGAATGGAAAAGAGAGAGAAGAACAGAGAATGAAGCATGGAGAAGCAAAACCAACACTTTTTCTAAAAGGCGTATGTAATCCTAATACTCTAGAAAGCTTCTTAAAATATGTATCTATGCAATATGCAGAGAGTCTGGATGTCATTCCCCTATAGTGGGGAGACAATGCCTCTGTTGGACTCCACACATTAGCAAATTAAAAGCCCAGTGCCAGGAATGGCTCTCTTTTGGGGTGGTTGACCAGGAAGATCCCACAGACCCTCCAATACGGGTTATTGCCATTGCTCTTGGATACCCAGCACAACTTGATAGTAAGATCCTATTGCAGAAGGCACTGCATATGCCAGTCACACACATAAAAAAGGAAAAATATATCAGTTACTGATTTCTAAAGCTATCTCTACTAGTTAGATTTCCTACTGCTGGAAGGTATTATGAATTGTACCAGAAGAGAAAAGTAACCAACCTTGCCCAGCTGTGAGGCCTGCAAGTTACAATAACAACTCACCTGGCAAGATATTCCCACTGGAGCAATAGTGTATGAATGTTATGAGAGAAACCAACCATTTTCTGATGAATTTAAGACCCACTTCATAAGGTGGAATTCATGTCTAACATTGTCCACGCCTAGGAACCTATAACTAGGCAGATCACAGGCCATATGGAAGAACATACTTTAATATTCTGCTAAATTATCTAACTCCTAATAACTTATTGTGATATCCATATATGAACTAAAGCATATCTCAACTCTGATCAGAGAAACTTCTTGCAGCAAATGATTATTAGTACAGAGACCCAAAATTGGTAAACATGTAGAGGAAAAAGAAAAGACTTTGTAGTGCTAACACCCGTATTACTATATTGCATGCTCTCCTCCTGGGGATCATTGTGGACAGGAAGGTGGGAAGATTGTTAGTTCTCGGATTTGTGGATAAATACAAGGAAACGGTGCTTTCCAAATAGCAGGGCACTTACATGAACTCACAGCAATTGTAACATGGTGTTAAGACCTAGACAAGCTCAAGACAGAAAAATCCCACCATGGAGCAGGGAGGTGGACAAGAAGCTCCAGCCCTAGATGAAAAACCATTAGCAATTATTTATACTTGTTGGGAGAGGGAGAGTCTGTTTTCTTGAAGAGTGTGATGCTGAGTAGGTTGACCAGACTGCAGGGGATGGATCTACATGGAAAAAGTTTGGGAACACACATTAGACTCAATAGGTCTTATCAAAATAATAATAGAGGACATGAAATCAGGTAACAAGACGTCAGTGGAGGTAGAGGAGGAGGTCTGAATATGAGCAAAGTATGTTGTAGGAAATACGCAAAGAATCAATAAAAACATTTTTAATTTCACAGAAAAAATGGATGTTAAGACTTTCTGACTAAGAAAATTTTATGTTCTCATTTTTAAAATTTATTTATTTCTGTTTTATGTGTACAAGTGTTATGCCTGTATATATGTAAGTATACACATGTCATGTAGTGCCCAAGGAGGATAGAAGAGGGTGTCAGACCCCTGAAATTGAAGTTATGTTTGGTTACTAGCCGCCATGTGGGTGCTGGGATTTGAACCTGCGTCTTCTGCAAAGAGCAGCCATTGCTCTCAGTCACTGAGCCATCTCTCTAACCCCGTGTGTGTTTGGTTTCCATATTTTTATGTATTTCTAATTATTGTCAAAGACTTTTATAAATGACAAATGGAGACATTTTAATAATATATATTAACAAACTATAAATCTAAGTTTTAATATGTAAACAGTATCTTATATGATCACTAAGAATAATAAGTATACTCTTTAGTAATAGAATATGTAACACTACATTCTCTTAGACATCATAAAAATAAGACTATTAATAAAAGGTTTTTAGCTCAGGCCCTTGGAAAGATCAAGTATGCACTGAGCATTTGAGGAGTGCCAGATTCTCTTGAGTCTGTAAAGTACAGTCTTTTTGTCTGTTTTAAAATCCCAAGCACACTATCCAGTAAATACTACAATGTATGTGGTAAATCAATAATTGTTAAATACATAGATAAGTAAGACTTATTTCTACCAAACTCCATCTACTTATTCTAGTAAGAAAAATACCATTACTGTTCAAATATTTCTTTTAAAAGATGCATCTTAAAGACCAATGAGATGACTCAGCAGGCAAAGGTGCTTGCCACCAAGTCTTAAGTTCTGAGTTTGATCCCAGGATCCACAGGGTGGAAAGAGAGACCAAACTTCCTCAAGTTGTTTTCTGACGCCCACATGCATACTGTGGCACACACACACACACACACACACACACACACAAACACACACACACACATACACACACACACACTGATGCAATATATTTTTTTAAATTTAAAGATGGATCATAACACAATTGTTTGCATAGACATCTTTTGCCTCCTATATTATAACTTGTGATCATATCTTCTTTGTTGATGATTGTGATTCCACTGCCTTGAACAGAGTCTATTTGATGTATTATTGATGGATAAATCCACCTACATCACCAGCAGGGTGATGTGCTGAAAATCTTAAGCACAAAGAGGTTCGTGGAGGTGAAGGAAACAGAAGATACATCTGGTTCAAAGCAAAAGAACTTGAGCTTGGCCTCAGGAAATATGATATAAAGTATGATATACAAATTTAAAAATTGTCATTTTAGGTCACAGGGTTGGATGATTCGTGCTATCCTCTGTGTTTCTATGGGGTGGATGTATGTAGATATTTTATAACTTCTAGAAAGTTATACCTATGTAAAGAAAAGTACAGCTGTAGGAACTCACAGCTTGTACCTTAAGTGCTAGGAGCTGGTTTTGCTCCATAGTTAATGGTGGTGACACCATTTAATTGTATATTTACAATCAAACACATGTTGTTTCATGAAAACTTCTTGATGATTGCATGGTGAGTACTGGAAACCCTGGTAATTACACAGTTACACATGTTACTGTTACCAAGTTATCTCCTGATAGCCAAGTAATTAACTTGTCAACTCAGCAAGCAGGGCTGGAGGGGAGGTATTTGGAACACTGATTCTTTCTTATAAATGTCTGTGCGTGCAGCCAGCACATTTTGAAATTGGTACCACTCTCTTCTTAGTGTCTTGACCTTAAACGTGAAGAATGAAACTCTCCCCATTTCTCTAAACTCCCTGAGCCTCTTTCCACCACTTTGTTTCTTAAATACAATGTGGCCCCTTTACTATAGCCCATTTAGCAGACTATAGACATCCACAGAGGGCCTGTTGTATACTCGGCCCTGGGAACCTTCGCTGAGGGCCTGTTCTATGCTCTGCCCTGGGAACCTAAGCTGATACTTCACAAAGTCTGGTGGCATACAAGGAGAACAGGACTAGGAATTCAAAATTTTGAACTGCTCCTCTTCAGGTATGTGATGGTCAGGCAAGTTTCATACTTTGTAAGTGGACTGGGTGATGCCTAACAGGGTACTGGTTAGGATGGCAGATAAGTAGAAGCTTGGACTAAAATAAACACTCAATAAATCATACCCCACCATGTCCCCTTTCTTCTTATCTCCAAATAGTCTTAACTAATTCATCTCCTCATTGTGACAGACCTCATGGTTACACATAAAAATGATATGCTACAAACTTATTGCTGAAAATACCACACAGTTTTGATGTAAAACATAGAAAAATCAATCTTAACTCTACCTGGAAACATTCTCTCAGTTGGCTAGCTTTCATAATGCCAATGCCAGAAAGTTCTATGCAAGGATAGTGTGGGAGAAAAGACATCACAATGGACTTATCCAAAACTGGACTCCACGCACTGCATACCAAACTGTCAGACAAGATGTAGATATACCCACAGGTGCAACAGTGGCATGATGGTTATAGGCGTGACCAAACAGTTTCTGATTGGATTTGGCACCTGATTTCACAGGAGAGATTTCATACCTGGTGCTGTAAATCAGACCAAAAGCTCGTAATTAGAAAATAAATAACTGTGAGTGTAAAAGCCTTAAGTGGGACCCATTTATCAGCCCTACACTTTCTTCCAGTGCTTGAGGATCGTCATGAAAGAGGAGGCAAGGAGAAGGCAGAAAGACTGTAGGAGACGGAGAACGGGGATGAGTGCAGTGAAATGCTGTCGTCTGGACATGACGTGGCTGTTGCACACATCAGCTCAGAGAAGCTGTGGTGCACAAGATCATAACAGCCCAAAGCCCAACACAGATGATGAAGCACTCTCCAGGCCACACCCCTTACTATTGATACTTGATAGCTGCTAGGGGAAAAGCATCATTCTTCAGAGTGTGGCCACTGGCGACTGCCAATGCACAAGAGGATTTCCACATACAGGGAGCACTAACTGGACTTAAGGCTAATTTTTAAGTTATAAAGAAGACATCAAGTTGAAAGGAGGACATGTTTGGGGAATCTGAGGGGAGAAACTGAGGGTTGATATGATCATATATGGATTTTTCAAAACCTACTTATATGTTTATTATCTTTATTTTATTTTATTTATTTTTATTATTTTTAATTTATTTTCAATAAGAGTTTTTGTTATTTGAAAGATTCATACCTACATTTCTACAATGTCCATAAATCAGATTCATCCATCACTACCTCCAACACTTCCTATAGTGCCTCTCGTACATGCCCTTTCAAATGTATATCCATCTTTAAATGTTGTTAATTGTGAATTATTAGTAATAACCCAGAGAGTCCAGTGAATGGTGTCTATATGTGCATGGCTGTGTAGCCATCCATTGGAGCATAAGCAATTTGCCAGTGGCCAAGCCCTTCAAGGAAAGTGACTCCTCCTCTCTCAACAGTCAATAGCTCATCCACTTTGGGTAAAGCCTCGGAGGTCCCACCCCATCCATGCCAGGATTTTGACTGGCGTGATCTTGTGCAGGTCTTGGGCAGATAACCATAGGTGCTGTGAGTTGATATGTGCAACAGACATATCATGTCCGGAAGTCAGCATTTCACATCCTTCTGGTCCCCATTCTTCAAAGTCCCTTGAGTCATGGATGGTGGGATGTCTATACAGATGACCAATCCTTCCACAGCAGAGCACTCAAACTTATTTATACTCAGCATTCTGACCAGTACAAGTCTGAAAGAGAAGGTTTTCTGACCTACATTACTATTTAGCAAAACAACAATCATAGTCCCCAAGGAGATATCATCTCCGCAATCATGGAACAAGATTTATAGTACCAGGTATGAAATCCTCCAGTGAAGGGGGCTTCATAGCCAATCAGAAAGTTATTAGTTGCCTCCATAACTATCATACATGTGAGCAGCACTTGCCGGGATCAGTACTGTGGCATGCACAGTCCAGTCAATACTATTGAAGTCTTTTCTCCACCAGCATTCTACATAGCACCTCTGACACTATGCAAACTAGCCAGAAAGGAGGGAGTTTCCTGGTCAGTTTGAGGTTCATTTATCTGTGTCTTGCATCCTAAATGAGTTGTGCCTCCAACAATAAGTTCTTACCATCTAGTCATGACAGGCAACCAAGAGCAATGGCAATAGCCTGTGCTTTCTTTGCATAACCAATAACTCATAGGCTGATACCCTATGCCTCGACAGGCACACACTTTCTATACTCATTAAAATTGCTGGTTTATGTTAACAGCGCAGGAAAGGCACTGCCATCATTCACACTGTGTGCATGGGGAACCAAAAGCACATATATAAAACTCACAGAGCTTCCATGAAGTTTCAGCACACTAAGAATACAACTGGGATGGGAACCTAAGCTGACTGACTCCAAAGTTCACAATGCTTACTGCTAGGCCTGCTCTGCTCTGTGTTTCTTCAATAACTAGCAAGGACTCCAACTAGAGTAAAGGTGCTTCCTCAACTCTGAACATAAAGACTTACAGTATGATAGGGACAAGAGACCCAGAAACAAGTACCATTATATATACTGTGGGGTACATTGTGTTTCGTGACAGAGTCAAGTTCCAAATCCCTTCTCTGACACTGAAACCTCTGAAGAAATTTCAATGTAAAGACACTGTGTGTGCTTTGTTTATGTTCTGCCTGAATTTCTGTACAGATCAGTGTCTAGTCTAGGAAATTGGGCTAGATCCCTGTAGAGAACTGTCAAACCAGAATTAGTCTCCAGTAATATATGTTCGCTTTCTCATGGGACTCAGTTCCTTTTGACTCTTTTTGTCTTGGGAACTCCCTGTCAGAAGACATACTCAGGCAAAAAATTGTATCCCAGCTGTAGGTAAGTACTATGAGAAGTGGTCATCTTGACCTCTCTGTTGCTCCAACAAAGGGCCTTTCATGCATCCCCAGAACTGGCCTGCTGTACATAAAGTCTTAGAGGACAAAGAAAGGCTTCCCAGAGAAGGGAATGCTTGAGGCTCACCTTAAAAAAATGAGTGGAAATTGGCAAGCATTTGGAAAGAAAAGAATTCCCAAGAAGAATATCCAGGGTCACAGAATGTAGAATAATAGGGATTTCAAAACCCACTTCAGTATCCTGACAGAAGCCACAAGAGATGCTATAGCCATAGAAGCAGTTGGGTTAGATTATAAAGAATGATACCTGGGGCTCATGGGTGATATCAAAAGATAAAACTCAAATGATTTATTTAAACAAAGTCAGGCACAGAAAGACAAAGCATGAGCTTATTCCAATATTTTGGAGCCTGTGAGGATGTGAATTATCCAGAGGTAGAACACGGGGCCATTTATGAATAATAACCTTCAGAGCATGCTTTAAACCACCAGCAGTACATACCAATACAAACAGTAAAACCCTATGAATCTCTTATTAGAGATCTATAAAGGCAAATTAGCAAAACTACAGACAACATGAAGGTTCAAACATGTTCTGATGTGCAACAGCATAGTAGTGGTAAGGAGAGTCAAATCAGCTTCTAGGCTTAGCACATCCTCTTGGTCTCAGTGCCACTCCGGAGGAAGAGAGAGCACAAGGAGCCTGCCTGTGTTGGAAAGCCTCACCACCTGAATCTGAACTTTAGGTTGGATCCACCTACCAAGCCATTCATCCAATCTTTGATTCAAGGCGTTCTGAAAGCAAAAGTGTTACTGACAATGACCAAACACAGTCTCTGAAGTTGTGGTAGCTTAAACAACAGCTAGGGTTTTCTGAGAGCTTTCTTTGTTCCTGGCCCTGCGCTAATGGCTAATACAATCTGTGTTGTTATAGAAATTTGAGTTTAGGTGCATATTCTCCTCTCAAATTTTCTCCCTATAATTCTTCACAGTTATGAACTACCATGGGAGGAAAAATAGGTCCGTTTGTTATTTGGGCCAAAACCTAATATAACTTTTATGGCCAGAATGGGATGCACTGTGGTATAATAGGAAACATTTGGGGCTTTGAAGTTATGTAAAACTGGCTTGATTTCAGTTCTGTGCAAGAGATATTTGAGCCTCAACTACTGGAGTTTGGCAAAAGTGAATATCTCGTAATATGAGGACTGTGCGTGCACATCGGTACACCAGGATATGTAAAGATTTAATTCCACTCTTAAGGACCTCACAGGTTACTAGGAAGAGGGAGAGACTCATACATGATACTTACATAATAAAAGAGGTTAAACGCGTGCTATGGGTCACTGACAAGGCTGCTCAGCCTGCTTGAAGCAGTTTCAGATCAGATCTTTGGGCAATGAAGGAGATTTCTCAGCAAGAATGATGACATCAAATCCCAAGCCTAGGTAGAATTATGAACAAAGACACAGAAGAGCACACTGGGGATGTATACATTTATAAACAACATGGAGAGAACCAAGTTGAGGTGACTTTGTGAGTCTGGAGAAAGTATCTTTACTTTATGAACCCCAACCTCCTCAATATAAAATGATCATAAGTAATGTTTGTATCACTGTATCATTACAATAATGAAAGATGAAAGTGCCTACCCAGAACAGTGTTTCAAACTCTGAACTTTCAAAGCATTAATTTATTTCTCAAAATACTTATTCTATGGGATGCTAACATATGAATTGAGTTTTGCAAATAATTTTTATCTGGATGTATGAAGTTAAATTAAGACAAATTTTGAACAGACCTGTTTAGAACCAGAGATATTAAGATGCTCTTTTCACTGTGGCTCTTTAAGGGCTTAAGAAAGGGGGAGTATATTCTTCTTCTCAATACTTTTTAAGAACTCCAAGGGACACATGTTCCATAATCACATTAAGAGCCATTGGTCAAGACTTAGCTAGCATGTGGGATATGCTACATAGCTCTAATCTTTATGCCTTTAGGAGAACTTTGTCTCATTAGTTCATTGTATTTAAAGGCAAAGACTATCATACCATGACAGTCTATGTTACAGCTATTAATATTAAGTTCTGTGAGTCAGGATTTTTTTTAAGTCTACCAGTTGGCTATGGGAAAGACTGTGCTCTAATTCTTGCCTCTTGAGTATTTGAATCCCCACCATGCACTATCTACACAGGGTTCAGAAACCTCCACTGTCCCACAGACTTCCAAGTCAGTATCTTTAAAACAGAACTTGTGCCTTTTCTCCTCTTCTTTTCCACCAGATGCCACAGGTCTGGTGAGGCAGCTTCGTGCGTGTGTTGGCAGCTAAGCAGACGTGAGGACTGCTAGGAATGCTGTATATAGCTTAACTTCAGTGCTTCTGCTTGTACTGTCTTACTTGATCTCTAACTAGAAACATTAAAGATACAATGCCATTATCTCCATCTTCACAAATGACAAAAGTCAAACTCCAGAGGGGAAAATGACAGTTCTCATTCACACGGTTAAGAAGGCCAGGTGCTGAAGTTTCCACCTGGCCTAGACTCCAAAACCAATGCTCCTATAGCTTGATCTACCTCTGACTCTGGGAATATAATGGTACTGAAATGGAAGTGAAATTGGAACACAGGGTTGGTGAGCTCAGTTTCTGGAAAGAGGCTTCTCCTTCCTCAGTCTTTCATTCCCTGTCATGAAAATCTCAGGAATACTAGCTGTCACCAAAACAAAGCCATAGAACTGTCAAGTAGGAAAAGGTTGCTAGGACCAGGCTCATCAGTGGTTGCAGTGATGTGTCAAGAGCAGTTTGAGCATTTTGGTTCTGTACAAGTTATTTGAGCACTACAGTTACAGGCTAGCTCTCTGTATCGCTTCATTTTCTTAACTCCCTTCCCTCACGCACACATACACCTCGATCTACTTTCATTAGACACTGAAAAGATGTGCAAATCTTGTTTTAAGCTTAAAATAGGTAGCAACTATTCCTATTCCTAGTCCATATTTTATCAGTTATAGCCTCCTATATTCAGGACCTATTATGAGCTATGCACTGCATAACCAATATAATTTAATTCCCACAGAATTCCTCAAAAATAGGTTTTAAACATTCTGAGTAGGGGGTTAGGATACTGCAACACAGAATACATAAAAATTGTTTGTTTTTTTTTTTTAATGCGGGATCTCACAACTAGTGAGGGAATGAGAAGAGGAAGAAAGTACTTGATGAAACCCAGCTCTGAGTTCAAGGTCACGGAAGAGGCTTGGCTGTCCTAGGAGCTTCTCCGTGTATATTGGATCGCACCAAGAGTGCTCAGCTGAATGCAAAGTATCCTATAAATTCACAATGTCTCTCATTGCTGTAAATACACATACCACAGCTGGAAAGTATATATCAGTTAGCACTCTTTCTAATTGGTAGATTCTCTCTAGAGCAAGAAGAGCTTAAGTGGGTGCTATTTTCCCCCAGCTCACCTGAAGGACATGTGAAGAAAGCAGGTATCATTTCCTGCTGCCAAAGAGGGTACTGGAGTCCTCTCCCCAATGCTGCAAGACTGACACCATGTGGCCATATCAGCCTCCTGGGGACGTTCCGAGTCAAGTCCCAGAGCCTCCAGGTGGAAGTCCACCAGCCCTTTTAGGCTTTCTCAGGAAGACACTAGCAACAGACCAACACAGAGCCAACCATGTGGGGAGACATGGAAGAATGCACTTTGCAGTCTCTAAATACAAATACTGCTTCAAGCAGTCCACTCCAGTTAGTCTGTAGAGAACGGGAACTATGCCTTTGTAAAAATGTCCTGATGTGCTTTATTGCTTTACAAATCCTTTGTATGGTACAAATATGCCATCAGGTAACTTTAAAACATGTACAAAATTCTATTAGAATATCCATTTTATGAGTTTGTGGGCAAGATGAAGCAAAGAGAAAAAACAGTGAGAATAAAAATACTGGTCCAGAAATGAAAAAGAAGTGTAAAGCATGTATAAATGCAACATAAGGATCTGGGTAAGGCATAGATTTGTCTGTGCCTTTTCCTTAAGGCAATCAGTGGCAAGAGGGCTCACTGATTCCAGCCTCTGAGACAGAAAAATCAACAAACAAACAAGCAGACAAACAACATGAGCCAAAGAAGACTTGAATTGCACTGCAAACTAACAGGAGCAAGAAAAAGAAATTCTGATGTCAAGAAGTAAAGGTCACAAGGATATCAGTGCACAGATTAGCAGTGACTACACAGCTTAGCTTCAAACCCAGCTAACCAGAAAGCATGAACACTGCAGCTCGTCCCTTCACTGGTATATCCATAAATTAGGACAAGGTGCTTGTCTTCATTATTGCATTTGATTTGTTGGTGTGTGTGTGTGTAGAACGTTTTTTGCTTCCCCTTTAAATGACTGTTGTCAATTAGTTTCCTTTGGCTAAAATGCAGCGATTCCATTTTAAGAAGTCGATTCAGGGCTTTTACTGAGGGACACAATAAATTAATCATTAAATCTATTGTATTGACTGAACTTTGCAAGACGTGAAAAATTGCTGTGCAAGGACTATTTTGACCCGGGATTGTGGCCACAGCATCCCTGGGGAAGGTAAGTGGCTGTTCTTATAAAACTACTTGACTTCTTCCTTGGGGTTGTAACTTCATTTATCAACTCTGAAATAAATATGGTAGCCATTTAATTTCAAACATCTTTCCTAAACAGAGCTTCTGGTTTTACAGCGCTCACTAAGCACTCAATACTGTGTTTGGTTTCTAATCTCCATTCATTATCTCACACAGTCCTAACAACAAAGTCCAGAGGAATATGTCCCCATCCTCATTTTACAGAAAGCATACCAAAGCTGATGGTCACAAGAAATTCTCTCAAGATGACCCACCCAATGAGAAGGTATACCCAATGTGTGTGAACCCAAAGTGCACACTCTTAGCAAGGAATACCTTAAATTAGTGAGTACAGACGTAACATGATTCCATGCTTCTGTGGGTACTGTGGGGGTGATTCATGTGTGCCCACAGAGTGCCAGTGAAACTGCAGAGAAACAGTGCTGAAACCAAGAGGAGCTTTGACTTGAGAGGAAATGTGTATCAGTTATCAAAGCGTAAGACAATGGGCCCAAAGGCAGGGCTAAAATACTGAGCAGATGTCAGCACCGGGCTTGATATGGAAGCAGGAGTCGAGAACACCACAGGATAGAGTGTGCAGATGTTCATTCACAGGAGTGACACACAAACATCATTGACAGAAACTACAAGGACTTTGAGAAGAGGCAGATGTACTTTTAGCCTCAGCATCCACCCACATGCCCTGGCATTGAAGCTCTCTGGGCTTCAGTGCCCTTGTCTATAAACTAAGAACAGTCAGACATCTTCCAAACTGCTGCTGTGAGGTGGAACGGGGACAGCACACGCAGAGCACTCAGGGGAGCATCTGGTGTGAGTGTGGATGCAAACAGGTAGGCGCCTCTATTCCCTTGCATCTGCTGAGGGAGAGTCACCCGTGTGCATTTGCTGGACTGAACTTCGGATGCAGGACTTGTGGCTCCAGCATTTCCCAGCAGTCCTAGTCAGTTCATCTCCAGGTCGCATCCCATCAGTTCTTCCATGAGCTTTCCCCTGGCCTGACACGTGTGACTTATGATGAATGCAAATCAGCTAGATGAGAGGGGGGCCGGAAAGCTTGGTGACACCCGCCAAGGGGTGTCAGCATCCTCTGCTTCTGCTCCTGCCACGTGAAGTCATCTAGTCTCAGAAGACTCTTTCTATTCTCAAGGAGGCGAAGGCAGAAAGAAACCTATACTCATCTTTCGTACTACCTTCTTTTCCAGAAGTGGAGCTTCCTCCTCACTTATCTCAGAAGTCAGCTTTTCAGGATGACTGACAGGGAAAAGGGAAGATAAACTAATATCACTTGGCAAAGCATCTGCTATAAACAGGGAAAAGGGAATCAACTGAAGTTTTGTCAGGCATGCTCCTTGGGCAGATGTATAGCCATTGGCTGGTTTAAAATAAAGGTGGTTATTTATTTCTGCCCCCACATTCTGAAGTGCCCAGAGCTAAAAGCTGGAAAAAAGACTTCATTGAATTTCTGGTAGACAACGCAACATGTAAAGGGCAACTAAACATTCAGTGAGATTTTAAGTCCTGATACCAGATACATTGTGTGATTCTAAGGGGGAACAGGAAATAACTGAGCTCAGACTATTCCTTTTTGCTTCTTGAGTCCATCTTTTTTCTGCTCTGACTATATGCCAAAACCATTTGGAGTCTTCAAGAGTTTAAATAGCAATGTCTAATTAATAAGGCATAAAACCCTGCTGCTTCTCAACCCCACACATTTACCCAGCCCTTCCCTGTTCTGAATGTCTAATTGATATGAGATACTTGCAGGCTGGTGTCTCTGCATTACACCTAAGGATGGCAGTGGTCACAGCATTCCCCAGCATGCACACATATGTTTGGAAGCATTTTCTGGCCCTGAGTAGCACAGCCACATCAAGAAGTATCAGAGTCCATTGTGAACATCCTCTCTATGGCTGAAGTAGGATGAAAGTTCTAGTATTTGTAGACTTTTATGAGCCTTTCTGGAACAAACAGGCAGTAATTGATGTCCAGGATCTTTCGGAGAGCAGACTCCCCACATGTCATTTTAATAATGATGCAGACTCCTGAAGGTTAATGAAATAGCACTCCAGTGTTCAAAGTGATGATTGAAGCCGTTGGTTTTTTTTTTTCAAGTAGTATCATTATGGCTTTTAAAATGATTGTTTTTAAAAAGCTCATATTAAGGATTTAGAATTACCTTTAGTAGAGTTGAGATGAACTGCAAAATGTTAATGAAACAACTTGGTTTCAGAACTCTACAATTATATGTAACCAGAGGGTCCACACACTCCCCCGTTGTTTGGTTCTGTTTACCTGGTATTGAGTGGTAACAGTTATTCATAATCCGGTTTTGCAAGGATAAAAAGCTCTTTTGAGTTTGGGAAGAGGGAGGGCTAAGACCTTTTGTTTTGGGAGAAAGGAGAGAAACCCCGGGCTCTTTCCTCCATAACTTGTAGATTGCATAAATAGATGTAATAGATGGTTTTTTTGATAGATGGCTCCATGTTAGGTAGCAAAACAGAATAAATTAATTGTGCTTTATTATCCTAGTCAGGCAAGGCCAAGTTACACCCAGGGACATCAGGAGATCACTCAACTGATTTAGACACAACAGGTAGAGTTTTATGGGAATCTTTGGGTCCCTCCATCCATGAAAAGCAGTTCAAAAGATGAGCCATTTGTGAGGCTAGCTGTAGACCTCTCCTGACAGGTGAACAAGAAAGGTGGCTGAGGACATCTAGGTGGGACAAGTTGGCTAACAATTGCACGATGAGGACCCTATAGATGCAAAAGTCTCTTAGTCTGAAATATGGTCATTGCTCTGTTGACATCTTTATCATATATTTAGAAGAATGCCACATTCTAAACATACATTAATTTTTAAAATACCGTGGATTTGTATGAATGGTAAGAGACTTCAAACTCCTGTCTCGAACTCTATGATATTTCTCAGACTAGAGCCTAGCTTTCTCTCCAGAACCTTTGGTCACCTTCGCTTTCCTGAACAAATGTTTTCCAAAAACACCAAAGTTCATTCTTTTCAACTGAGTGTGGGCAGCTTTGCTGGTTGAAAAATTTGGAAGAATGCTGTTTGAAGTGTTGACCTAGAAATTCAGAGCTGTGAATCTATATTGGCATAACGCTTAGTGCTTTGCAGTTGTCTCGCTTTGTGCTTTGCCTGGTATGTAGTAGGATCTTAAGAAATATTTGTTGTAGTCTGAATCTCAATTTTCTCATTTCTAAAATGGATGCTAGCAATATCTATCCCAAAGGGATTCAACTCCCACATTACATGTCATACTGCATGCTCAAAACAGGATGAGCAAGAAACAAATAGGAACACAAAGCAAGTGATGAGGCTGTATTAGAGCAAACAGAAGCTTGACCTTTCAAGAAAGCCTGAGTTTAACCTCTGCTCAGTCATTTGTTAGCTCAGTGACCTTGGGAAAAGTATGTAGCCCATCTTGGCTTCTACTTGTTAAACTTTTAAGTAGCATGCTAATAGTTGCTACTCTATGGGATTATTATAAAAATTTTTAAAGCTATGTATTTAAAAGTCTTAGGAAATTGCCTATATATAATCAATATTCAGTAAATCTCAGTCAGCAACTTGGCTAGACTTAATGAAGTCTGGAGCCTGGAATGAACTATTCAACACCTTTCTCTGATAAAACCATATGAGAAACAACATTTTTTTTCTTATTTATGTGGACATCATAATTAGTGAAAACTTCTTATAGCCCATAAATCATTCTGTAAAATGAAAATATTTGAAATCATATTCTAATCAAAGTTGTTCAATTATTCAATATTTTAGTTTAAGGATAAGCATCCATCAAAATATAGTTATTTAAAGAGATATTTAAGTACTGAGAGATTTTGAAGAAAATCTGGAAACATATGGTAGTGTGGGAGACACTGCTTCTGTTTAGAAGACATTTCTGTCCCAGCTCTCAGGAATATAAAGATTGTTACATCAAGCTAACATAGGCTAAATAGTGAGACCTTACAGGACAATAGGGAGAGACAGAAAGGAAGAGAGAGAGAGAGGATTTGATACCTAAGTCCTTTTGAAATGGAAATGCTCTCTTCCATGTAGAAATTAATCTGCAGTAGAGAGGAAGTAGACATACATGGATTCCTCATGATATGGATCCACATGTAAAGGTAGAGGACTCGGGTGTCCTCAGTCTTATTATGTGACTCCACATAGGGTTAGCAATCTAACTCTCCTCATACTACAATAATAGCAAAATCAGAGAGCTCTCAACTTTACCTCTAATTCATGGTTGATGTGTAATACTAGCTCCTTCTAGTTAAAGTGCCATCACTCTTCTGGAAGCTTCTCCAAGTATCTTTCCTTAGATACAAGGACAGATTGTTCACTTTTTAAATTCTCTTCTCTCATATATTTTCTAGGTTTGGATCTTAAGGTATTCCTTTCTCTAATTCTTTACCTCATATAATCTAAAATATGCTCAGAATATCAGGAATTTCCCTCTATCCAATACTTCACCTTTTCTTTTAGCCAATGATGTAATTTTCATTCTATGATTACCAAACTTCCATTTACTCCTTCTTCAGGCTTATTCTAGATTCTAAACTGAAATAGTTCCAAGAAAGATTTCTCAGAGCTTTCATATTGCTAATTTCAATGGACATCTTCCAGGTATGTCCAACCCACAGTCCACAGTCTGCACACAGCACATACAGCTATGAATGAAGCATAACAAAAAAACCATAAATTTCCTTAAATATTATCAACATATATTTCAATTTTCAATTGAGTTTTTGTGTATTTCATAAAGAACAACTCAATCAATCTCAATCATCTTTATATCCCATTTCTTACTGGAACCCTCCCATAGCACTTCACTGGAATTCTTATATTCTGTCATTTTTCCTTAAGGCCTGTTGTGTCAAGTTGGTATTCCCAGATGTTCCTAAGTGCAGGTTCATCTACTAAGGTCTAGTCAGCCGATCTAGACTCCCTCACTTTAGGAAAACAAGCTCTTCCTCATCCAGTAGAAATCAGCTGCCAAGTTTTCTTCACCTGAGATTGGGGTCTATTGTCCATCTCCTCAGTTCTATGGTTGGTTTTTGTCTGGTTGAGTTTGCAAGAGTCTTGTGAATACTGAAACCGT
The DNA here is from genome assembly GCA_035773235.1 of Eospalax fontanierii. Classification (NCBI taxonomy): domain Eukaryota; kingdom Metazoa; phylum Chordata; class Mammalia; order Rodentia; family Spalacidae; genus Eospalax; species Eospalax fontanierii. The sequence goes on from CM069531.1 coordinate 12,606,484, forward strand.
TGCTGTAGGTTCACATGAGCAGGGACCCAGGAACTTGTAGGACTCCTCCATGATTCTTACAATCTTTCTGCTCCCGCCTCTTCAATAGTCCCTGAGCCCTGGGTGGGTGAAGCTTAATATAGGAGTTCTATCCAAGGACCAGCATTCTTCAGACATGTAATCTCTATGCCATTCATGACCTTTTGTATTCCTGGCCCTCTGTTGCATAAGGGAGCTTAATTAATGAGAAGTGAGAGACTCATCAGTGTCCTTTTTACCCCTTGTTCTATGTTCCATGAGTTTTAAGTTTAGAGGTTTCATTTTAGATGTGTCACTTAGGCTTGAGCAATTCACAGACGGTCTGTGTATGACCAGTTGTGGTACTCTGCAATAGTCTCCGTTTGCTGAAAAGGAGTTTATTTGATGAGTGGTAACTGGAGTACTTGTCTGTAGATATGAAGATACGTATTTTGCACATAGTAAGAATTACATTAGCCTATTGATGTGACAGTCTTGGGGTTTTCACTAAGATCTAAGACCTCTCCGGCTACGTATATCTGGCTATGTTTACAGTATCATACATCCTCTCATTGAATGGGCGTTTAGTCCAATTAGGTAGCTGTTGATTGCCCCCGGGTCAAAGTGCCACTACTGCACCAATACTGTGTGCTGTGCCAGGACTGCTGTGGCTATTTGGTTTTGAAGCTTATGCTGGACCATCCATTGATGCCCCCCGCCCCTTATCAGCATGCATAATGCTCTCCAAAGCTATGATTGCCTTCAGGGGACTCCAGGTCAGTTCCAGCTCCACTGTGCTGAACTCTATGTCCAAAGTACATTCTGTCTTCAGCACTAGGGTCTTATCTTCAAGTTCTAGGAGGCAATCAAGGGCTGTGACAATAGCCTGTGTAATTTGGGGAGTCTATTGGACCACCCTGGTCAACAACTCAAAGGAAGGTTTCTCCGTCTGGCACCGTTTTTGTTATGTAGCCTTCAGCTGTGCACATGGGCTCATGTCATTAGGCTGTGGGAAAAATATGATTGCTTCTGGTTTCATACACTAGATAGGTATTATTTTTCTCTCTCTGTCTCCCTCTCTGTCTCTCTGTCTCCCTCTCTATCTCTGTCTCTCTCTCTCTCTCTTGTCTAACCCTCCCTCCGTTCCTTACTATTTTCCTCAGTTCTCCCTTGATAATACCAGTTTCCTGTAGTTCCACCTCTCTTGAGCTCCTTCTTTCCCCTTATGAACGTTCCTTGCATAACCCTCAATCATCCCTCCAATTTAAATGCCCCCATTGCACCCATTTATGCCTTAGTAACACTTGTACCTTACTGTCCTTCTCTCCAGACTCCTTCTTTCCCTTTATCACCCAGGTTCCATTCCATTTTCCTGGTTCCTGCAGTCACATCAGAATATATACTCACATATGATGTTTTGGTGCTAGGATCCACAGATGAGAGAGAACATATGTCTTTTGTTTTTCTGAGTCTGTGTTACTTCACTTAGCATAACAGTTTCTAGCTCCATTCATTTACCTGCAAAGGTCCTGATTTCCTTTTTCCTTACCACTGAGTAGAACTCCATTGTGTAAAAGTAACACATTTTCATTATTCACTAATCAATTGAGGGACACTTAGGTTGCTTCCATCTCTTAGCTATTGTGAAAAGAGCATCCAGAAACATGTATCTACAAGTACTTTTGCGACAGAATAAATCGTTTGGATATATGCCAAGGAGTAGTATAACTGGGTCAATTCATATCTACATTTTTAGCTTTTTTATGTTATTTTTATACCTTGATTAGGCATGAACTTTACAGATGCTAATGTAGTGCCACAGTGTCAAAAAAGCTGAACATCCCTGTTAGCAGTTCACACACATTCTCCCTCACTCTCATCTTCCTAGGCTGCCATCTGTCTACTTACGACCATTACAGCAGGTCATGGATAACTTTAGCTACCACCTTGACACACTTGGGTAAAGGGACTCTCAACTGAGGAATTGTCTTCATTAGATTGGCCTGTAGGCCATGTCTGTGGGGCATTTTCTTGATTGGTGAGTGATGGACCCTCCAGGACCCAGTCCACTATGTGCAGTGTCCCGCTGGCCAGGTGGTCCTATGTTGTATTAAAAAAACAGGCTGAGGAATGTTTGGATGAACAGGCCAGTAAGCAGTTACAGTCCATGGTCTGTGCTCCAGGTTTCTGCCTTGAGTTCCTTCCTTGGCTTCTCTTGATGATAGGCTGTGCTTGTAAGCCAAATAAACCTTTTCCTCCCAAAGTTGGTTTTGGTCAGTGCTTTTATCACAGAAAATGAAAGCAATGAGAACACACATGTAGGTATGCTGTGGGAACAAGGACAGATTCTCTAAACATAGAGAACAGATTGACAGGGAACTTGAAAACATATAAAAAACATAGGGAGTGATTTAATTTGATGAATTTTGACTTAAATGCAATGTTGGTTGCATTTGGCACGACATTAAATGATAGAATGGAGAATGGAGAATTAATTATCTACCACAAGAAACTATATCATGTTTCACCATAGAAAACAGTCATAATCTTATGTTAGGGTATATCACATTACGTTTGAAACATCAAATCCCGTTTCCACAATTACCCAAATTCATTGCATCTTTCTCTTCAAACTGAAATGGAAGTAAGAAAAACACTTACTGCATTTCAGAACGTCATGTTACCACCAGTTAAGCTGTCTCTGGATTCTTTCAATTATACTAACGGAGAAAGGTGTCCTTTTGATACTTGACATCTTTGCAATTCTCTAACACTTGCCATTTGTCATTTTTTAACATAGAAAGCTATGCCTTAGGCACAGAACTTTCCAAGCACTATAGCAAGAATGTAATATCACTGTTTTCTTTTTATTTCTTTATTTTTGTAGTTATCATCTACGGCAAACAAAATTCCCTTCCCATTCATGGGAGCATTCTACATCTTCTTTTAAAATACACTCATGTAAGTAATACTTCAGAAACAGACATAATGCAAAATGTTAGGTAAAAAAGCAGCCCTAAGCAGATTAATAACAACCTCAAAAGGGTTACTAGTCAATAAAGTTTTAAAGAAACATGTTTGGTAGAAAATGTGGTATTTAGAACCACACAACATTCAAGGACTATTGAATAATGTAAGGCAATTTAAATTTAGTTAAACTGTTTAGGTCTTAGTGTTAGGACTTACGTCAATGAAGTATATAACACTTTATAAGACTGTCAAGAAAAATAAAAAGAGGAAGATTTAACATGTTCTTAGCACAACACAATGCCTACGACAAAACAGACATATCCCTGAGACTGGCTAGTGCTCCCTGCTCCTGGGTCCTCCTTTCACTCTAACCTGTGGATCAGCTGGCCTGTCTGCCAGGCTCTAAATGAATCCTCTCCTTCCCAATTTCTGCCACTGACAGCCTGGTCCAGGTTTGACAGCCCAGCTCTTAGGGAGGAAGATATGATCATAGCCTGTGGTGAGGCTGCTAGAAGGCTTTCTGAAAACCACTCATTTTCCCCACCCCTCTACAAAAGTGTAAGTAGTCCTCCATCACTTTTCATTTCCTCTTCTATGTGAATAGTGGCTAAAAATCTGCCTCTGTGGTTAATCCCTTGGAAAGAAGTTAGGAGGCCCAAATAAGTACAGTAAAAAAAATGAGATAGGACTGGGACTGCAGCTCCATGGTAAGTGATGGCCCAGCATGTGTAAAGCCCTGGGTTCAATTCTCAACACTACAAAAAAATCAGTCATTTTCTAGCTTCCTAAGAATTCTCCTGCAGCTGTACAGTGTAACACTATTACACCTCTTACAAGTTGTGAAGAACTCCTGGTTTCCCTTCTGAGACACAATTTCATTTTCTGCAAAATGGAACTGTTAAGAGCCCCTTTTAGGGGCTGCTAGCACAGTGCCTGCAGGATGCCTGATATCTTAGCCACTGGTCCTCCCTGAGCAGTCTTGTAAAAGAAAGAATTTGAAGACAATTAAATCCTTTCTCCAATCAGAAGCAAGGATCCCCTCCAGGAAACATCTTAAAGCCTTTCACTCTCCTGTTGGAGGCTCACTATCTTAAAATTATTACGTTCATGTCACTGTGTGAAAATTTGCATGTGTTACAAACTTGATTCCAGGCCCCAGTCTAGCCTGGCTTTCTTTCTCACCTGTTTACTCTCTAGAGCAAGAACGGATGCAACTATAATGCAACAATTTATTCTCCGTTTGAATCTGTTTCCAGGTGGCACTTGATCTGCTGCTTCTTCAGCTTTTCTCATTCTTGTGGAGAATTTTCCAACTACTGTTCATTTTTCAGTACCAGATGGTCTTCTTTAACCTTTGGTTAGTCCCATGGGTCTCATTATGGTCATTCTGAAAACAATAGAACCAGAGAGGACCCTAATGCCTTCAGACAAATGTCTTTCATTATTCTGGCGTTTCTGTTTAGCATGCAAGAGTGGTTAATAGACTGGCATCTGAATAGAAAGACAGAACTCAAAGCCGAGAGTCACAGAACTGCTGAAGCCACACGGTGACAAAAACTGTGCAGAGCAGAAGGAATTCAGAACCCCATGCCCAGCAGACAAGAGCAGATCTGAATCAGACATGGCAGCAGCTGAGAAAACCTTTTGATCTACTAGCTAATTTATTTTTCTAATACTACAGGGACCAAGGTTGGAAGCTGCCATGGAAATGTTATGTGCAGCCACATAGTACTTCATTCCAGTCCTGGTTCTTTGAACTTTGCCCGGTGCTCCGGATCCTGTGGCCCACAGTCTCTGTGTTCTGCCTGCCACTCTGCCTCCTGAAGATCTCCACAGCAACTGTCTCGGTGAGCTCACTTTTAATTCTGCTGACTCTGTCCAGTAAGGCCTCCATCAAAGCTCCTAAAGCCAGTCTTTCATTAATTCTTATAATCAAATGCTTATACAACTCTCAGAAATGAAAAGGAAAATCCAGATGATCAAGTAAAAATTGTTAATTACAGATGAGATGGAATAAAAAAGTGAAGAGAAAACTCTGAGTTCTTTGGGCACCTTGCTGCTGTTACAGAATTACTGTGTCAAGCATAGTTGTTATGATCTGTATCTCCTTGGTCATTTTTAATCATTGCTCTTAATAACTGTAATGACTTAGAAAGCACGGGGCACTTATCCATCCCACAAGAGGCCATGATGTGAGGGACTGGACGGCGGGCTAAGTTTTAACCCAACCTGTGTTTTAAACATCAACATGCATTCTCTTTCTTCAGTGCTTTTTCTACACAGACTCCCTCCATTACAGCAGAATGTTTACTGTCATTACTGAAAATAGAACCAACCTTATTAACCTAAAGTCCCCAGCTATAAAGAATATTAGAAGGTCAAGAATTTGGAATAAATGTCCAAGTTGCATAGCATTAGGCTAACATCAAGGAATTATTACAGCCTTGAACTAAAGCTGCCAAGATGTAATGTATGAAATGAGTGTTTCTCAGTATGGATGCAATTATGCTTCATACCGAAGTGGTAGGGGTTTTGAGAGGTGGGAATCTAACTTGAGGTCCTGAGGGCATTGGGGGTGCAAAGTAGTTCACAGCATGAGACCTCTTGGAAACTCTAATGTGACCCCTTAAGTTCTTTCCAGAGCATTATTAGAAAAGGAGTAAGCCTGGCCCCACATGTTCTCTTTTTCCCTCCTGTTTAAGATGTTATTATTTAATTATAGATTCACCCTTGACATACTTACTTTAAAGACCAAATCATTGAAGCCATCTTATCTTGGAACTTTAAGACTGTGAGTTACATAAAACTTTTTTGTCTTTATAAAGTTAACTGCCTCAAGTATTCCACTGCAGCGACACACATCTGACTGATACAGCCACAAAATTTTAAAACAGCACTTTTGAGCTTTGGTGATGTGATAAATGTAGCTGTCCAATTACACCTTAAGCAAAACAAGACAGGACTCAACCCTGCTTTGATTACAAGTCTCCAAACGGCAGGAGAGGGATTTCAATTCACAGAGAAGACAGTTTAGTTATAGGTATGCTGGTTTAGTTCATAAGGCATAGACTTTGTTGCCACACACTTGTTTAATTAACTATATATAATGAGTATCCACTACATGCGAGTAAGCTGTTTACAGTCCCTGATGTCTTACAGAAATCACAAAGATATAGTGAAGATGTGTTTTGTCAGTTGACATCCACGGACTATCAGTATATACAAGGTCCTGTTGTTATTGTTAAGAATACACACATGAATATGAGAAAAAAAAATAGCTGCCCTTGTGCAAAAGGTGCTTACAATGGAGAGGCAAATGCCAAGCTCAAAGTGACCTTATCCGTGATTTTACAAAGTCAATACTAACACCGACAGAAGTAACTAACAAACTACTGTTATCTGTGTACGGACCACAAGTAGAGTAAGGGCAGGAAGAGAACCTCTTGCTTGCATGATTCTTCCTTGAAATTATCCCCAAATAGTCTTTCTGGGTTTTCCTCCTTCTCCTCTTCCTCCTTTTTCTCCTGGAGTACAGTACTGTCAAGATAGCATCGTCTTTGCTCACCACTGGTTACAATGCTACTGATCATTTTTAACTGCTAATGAACTAGTGAAGTGCTCTATCTTCTGTTGATAGGTTTTAGTTTAACATGTGTGTGTGTGTGTGTGTGTTTGTGTGTCTGTGTCTGTGTGTGTTCCTATTCATGTGGAGGGGTGTGGGCATATCCATGCCATTGCACACATGCGGGGGTCAGAGGATAACCTTTAGATGTCTATCCTTGACACTGAGGGGAAGTCAGGCTCTCTGGTCCACCAGTTTCTAGAGATTCTCCTATTTCCGCTTCCCCTCTCTCTGTAGGGACAGGCTAGACCAATCATTTATAAGGCATTTTGAATATTGTTTCATTCTTCTTTTATGCTCAATTCAATGAATTACCTAATATTTGCTGAATGCCACATGTGCAAGATATTGAACCTGAAGATGTGGTTAGGGCCATAAAGTTGTTCATAGTCTGATCATAGTGACAGCAGTTGAACACAAGTATCAGACAGTCAGTGCAGCAATCTGAATCTCCTCATTACAATAGTAGAGGAAGCATTTTCCATGTTATAAGAACTGACTTGTAAGATGTACTAATGTTCCCATTAAATGAACAAACCATCCTGTATTTAAAAGCAGAACTTCAGAAGTTGGAGAGATGACTCTGTGATTAAGAGCACTGGCTGATCTTCCAGAGTACCCAGCACCCACATGACACTAACAACCATCTGTAACTTCAATTCCAGGGCATGTAATGCCCTCTTCTGGCCCGTGTGGACATTGAATACTTGAGTGTACTTATATAAATGCAAGGAAAACTCTCATACACATACAATAAAAAATAAGAATAAATTTTAAAAAGCAGAAGCTCAGCAGTTTTTATTATAGTCTGTATTTTATATTTAGCAGTTTTATAATAGTTTATATTTTATGTAACTATTAAAGTTAGCATCTTTACATTTAAATTACGTCTTCTTTTTCCTTTGCCTTTAAAACACAGCTAGTGGTGAGGCTGCTAGAGAGATGGCTCAGTGGTTAAGAGCACTGGCTGCTCTTGCAGAAAACCTAGGTTCACGTCCCAGCACCCACATGGTGGCTAACAACTATCTGTAACTCCAGGTCCAGTGATCCAGCACTCTCTTCTGGTCTCTGCAGGCAGTGCACACAGAGTACACTTACATACATGATGGCAAATCACCCATACACATAAAATAAAAATAAATAAATAAATAAAAACCCTTTTAAGTCAGTGGAACAACATAATTCAGTTTCTTTCCTCAGAACCACTTCTCTTATTTTACACACAAACACCTGCTGTTCAACAGCATTATACTATTTGTCCAGGCTAAAATAATGATTAGTCATTTTGAGTCTGCAGTGCAGATGATGCAATGTCCAAGGAGATGGCAGGTTGCAGTAGAAAATACTTTTGTAAATTAGAGTTTTTCAAGCTTAGTGGAAGTGAGAGAGAAAGAGAAACAGAGACAGAGACAGAGTTTTCAGACATGATTTCATCATGAAACCAGGGTGCCCTCAACGCCTGATCTTCTGGCCTCTTCCTCCTGAGAGCTTGGATTACAGATATGTGACATATCTATAATATGCCCAGCTTTGATATGTTAGAGCTTGGCATATATTAGATATTCAAGAAATCCTTGCTTAAAGAATGAAACTATGAATGAATAAACTGAACAGACCATAAAATCTTGGTACTAAGGAAGGAAAATAGCGTTTATTTAGTGTCTGCCCTATGCAAATTATCTTGATGTTAATACCCTAGTCATTGTTTTATTTTTTTAGAATTCAATCTTATTTTTCAGAAGATGAAACTATGGCATGAAATAACTTGGTTAAGGTCGTTTGTTCACTAAGTTGGATTTGGCTCAGCTAAAAGCCAAGTTGTGCAACTTCAGAAGGGAACTCCTACAAGAAGCTGTGGTATTAAGAGTAGAGACAAATTCTTAATCATCTTTATATTCGAAAAGCAATTGTTACCCTCAAAACATATGTTAAATGCCTAACCATAAAATGAGATCTTATTGTGAAATTACATCATTGCAGATATAATTGAAGCCCTTATTCTCCTGGCAAATGTCCTTAAGAAAGGAAAACATGGGACGAAGATGGGCCCTGTTGCTGGAGATGCTAAGCCTAAAAGTGGAAAGGTTACTCTGTGGTAGTGTTATCAAGGAATTTAAATCATTTCAAAGGGGCCAACCTAAGCTACATCCTATGATCTTGAGATTGCAAAAGCTTCTTAGGGAATAATTTCAGGCCCACATTGTTACAATTGGAAGTATCTGTGGCCAGTGCTCCTAGAATAATCAGATTTTTATAAATTATCCCCACTTTCATGAGCTGCAGTCATAAATTAGCAAAACATCTTTTAAAATGCTGTTCAGGTCTTTCTTGGTGACCTTCTTGCTTTCAAATAGCATTCACCCTTGATGTGCATTGAATTACTTTGTCTCTGACTTGCCACCTCTCAGCCTTGAGTGGGAACTATGTATTTTCTACATAAATAGCACTTGGATTGGACTAAGACAGTCAGGTGTGATTGAAGTTCAACAAATCTTCCCTCACAGTCCCAAATATCTTCCTTGTTGCAATGAGGAAGGGTTAAATGGCTGTAACTGTGAAAACTACCAAAGCAACAGGTAAGGCCAATAGACAGAACTGTAAATTCCTCAGCTGTGCTCTTTGTTGGAAATGGGGAACTTCTGCAACTTTGTAGTGACAGGGACTCAGTTTCTTCTTTTGATTATATAGCTGATGATTGGCTGTTGATTTATCACTTTCAAAAAGTTGCAGATTAGGGACCTGGTAAACTAGAGGTCCAAAATGAGCACAGATCTTTCCTAAAGCCAGTGTAAAAACAGAGCCTAAAGTTACAAGTTTTTCCACTGCCTGAATTGCCTTTCTAAAATGAAATAGGAATCCCTCAAATGAGGGCAGGTTGGGGAGCATTCATTAACGTCAGCCATGCTGTGCGTTCTTCCAGTTCTGAAGATTTGTTCTGTGGAGCCATTACAGAAAGCACTGATCCAAGGCCTATAAATTACCATTTTCTTCATACACAGCTGTATGCAGCTCTTTAAAACCAAGGTAATATCTTCCTTAAAATAAGTATCAGTTTTCTGGACTTTTGTGCTTTAACACTCTTAGTTTTCCATTCTTGACTTCATTAATAGAATTCTCCTTAATTCCTTCTCAGGTTTTATGGCTTTGACAGGGACTAATTTGCAGGCAAAATTGCTAATTTTACAGTTGTGTTCAGCTTTGTCAGCATTAGTCTGACTAAGGAGTTATTAGTAAAAGAATGGGATTCCCTTCTCATCCTTTTGCTCTTGACTTTAGCAGGAGGTGGGACAAAAATCCATTATTTAATAACATTTGTTCTATTTGAAAGGTCATCATTCCAGCCTTTCTTTTTTCTACTAAATAATAGCAGCATCAGCATCAGCCACTTTCTCTCACGACTTCTGGAATCCCTCCAAAACACACAGTTGGTAAAGTCTGCCTTTGAGATCCACCTTGAAAATTGGGAAGGTGGGAAATAGTCTGAGTATTTCTGGGCATTTTCCAAATAATAAATCCTAACCATGAGAATTTATAAGTACCATCGGTCACCTGATCTGACAACACCTTGAATAAATGCTAAATGTGGATTATTATCAGCTACAAATAGAGTGTAGTTGCTAAAAGCAGATAAGAGGATCAGCAGGGATTTAAACAGATAAAATTTATATTTCACATTAAATAGGTATTTGGGACATGTATGCTGATCTATTACTGTCACTACGGAACTCAGAAAGGATCCTGCCTTTAAATTATACTGTCGGTAACATGTGAATTCAAACCTTAAGTCTTCCCTATGGTCTAGGATACACATGATCCTGAGCAGGAATCAAAACATAGCAAGAGCAAGAGAATATGTACGTTGTCTATCTATCCCTTCCAGATCTTTCCTGGAAGTTGCCTGATAATTTATGTTTATAATCTCAACATGCGAGGGAGGCTGATAACAGTGTGGTTTTGCTGCTTATAACAAAACTACATGTTATTACTAAGCAGAAAGGGTAGAACAATACAAGAGAGACAAACAGCATGTATATGGCATGAAGCAAAGAGAATGACTAAACGAGAAAACCCAGTCCTTATGAAAGATCTATTTTTTAAAAAAATGAGAAAAAAAACTTTAAACTGATTATGGTTTCACGTTCATTATCAAGCCATTAGGTACAGTTTTCTACTTCTACAAAATATTCTCACAGCAGCACAAAATAAACTCCAAACCCTGTCAATTGCTTTTATTTTAAATTCATGGTCATTAAACTCTATCTTTAAATAGAAATGCAAGAATTTCTGGAAATCATGACAGTTTTACACACCCATTAGCAACCATTCCACCTCCTCTCTTTCGTCCACCACGCCTACTCCTTTATCATCTCCAGACTTAAGTCATTAAAGTCATTTCCCTGAAAAGAAAGAAAGAAGCCAAAGATAACTGCAATAAATTCATACCTCCAAATATACCACTGGTTTCTTTTGTTTAACTTCTGTTTCAGTCCATGAATGTTCATTTATGTACTCCTCTATTTTTAACTCACATCCCATTTCTTACCAGCTCAAGAGCATAGCTCCAAAAATCCTAAACTTCATTTTCTACTTTGTCATTTTCTTTTTAAAATATTTTATTTATTATTTTTATATTATGTGTATGAGTGTGTATTGCCTGAATGTATGTAAATGCGCTCATGTGGTGTAGCGCCCACAGAGGCCAGAGGAGGGCAGCAAATTCCCCTGCAACTGGAGTTAGAGATGGTTGTTAGCCACCATGAGGATGCTGGAATCAAAGCCGTCACGTGAGCCGCATGTAATTCTCACCATGCTAGTAGAACCATGAGTGAAAGCTTCTAATCCTGCGAAGAGAATGTGACTTTATCCATATAACACTCTCTTTTCCTTTCCCTTTCACTTTTGGGGGAGTCTATATGACTGTGTCTGGTACACCTGAACTATCCAGACGCTCTGAAATCAATCTCTACATATACACCAAGGTCAGGTTTCCAAGTTACTCCTAGCTATGCCTGTAGTAGTGACAAATGCAGGTTCATTCTGGGGGAGCATGGGAACACCCCAATGGCTGACTTTGGCCCAAGGATGCTGATAGCCCCACAGGAATGCCCAGACACTGTGTGAGCTATGTGCTGTGCACATTGAACAGCTCATCTTTTCTCCTAATGCAAAGTCTGCTTTGTATGTCAGTCAAGGGACTGTCCTAGCATTTTTAAGCTCCCTCACCACTTTGTCTAACACAGATACATTCCCTGAAATAATCTTGTGCATTCAGTCTCATTTGGGGGTCTGTTTCTCAGAAGACTCAGAAAAATTCACATGTGGGAAGAGTCCTCTCTGACAGTCTTCAATTTCTCTCCTTTTCATTTCAGTTGACTATTTCTAATCAACTCTGAACTGAACCCTCAACATTAAATTTGTTCCTAGCAATGGCATGCATAATTCCGACATCCTACCCTCCTTCTACACCAGGGCACAGGCCTGCTTTTGCTCTTAGCACCCCAGATCTCTGCATTACTGTCTCAGTCCAGACCAGCAAACAGAGTCCTAAACACCTGTACTCAGACCAGCTTAGTTTTTCTGTCTAGTTTGTTAGAAGAGCCTTCTTGGGCTGTCCCCATCCTCAACTTGCCTTTGCATTTCTGAGACCAGCCTTCCACTCTGGCAGTCCCCAAGCCCAACTTGCCTAGGAATTGGAAGATCAGCCTTCTTCCCTGATAAATCCGATCCTGCTCACTGCCTCTCTACTCCCTTACCCCTGCAGCAACTCCAAACTCCCTCATCCCACATCCTGTTCGCCTTCTAACCTTGGACACAGGACATTTTTACACTTAGCTGCCCAGAAACCTGGACTACCTTCTAAAGTCTGCCTGACTGTGAGTACTCCAAATTGCACTGTGACCTTCCTCGTACATGGGTACTATCTGCAGGGCTAGACTTCGGGGCCGTTTATTAGGGGCCCAGACCTTTGCAGACTACCTGAGAAAACCTGCATTCAGTTTCTGCCTAGAAATCTTCCCAAACGGTGCTGTGCCTGTGGGCTAGAGGGGCCCAGAACATAAGAGAAAGAGCCTGAGAGCATCTGATCTCACCTAAGCAGTACACCTGAAGGAACTCTGGAACAGCTGTACTACAGAGAACTTGAACCCTTGACCAACCAGGGTTTCACACCTAATAAGAAAACAAAAAGTTACATAAAGTATACAGACAGAATCAGATTTCAACTGAACAAAGAACTATGCCCCCAATAAATATCACCAGTCCTATAGATGAGTTCTACAGTGAGAACCCCATAAAAGTAACTCAGAACATCATTTAAAAGAATAATCATAAACATGATCAAATAATTCAATGAATTTAAAGAACACACAAACAAATTAAAGAACTAAAAAAAGATAGAGATAAACTTCTGACTGAATTCACTAAAGAGATAGAAATACTGAAGAAAAGTCAGACTAAAATGAGGAAGGAAGTGAAAAACACAATAAGCCGACTAAATGACAGGAGAAAGCATCACAAACAGAATGAGAGAAAACACAATATCAAGACTTAATGATAAAGTTGAAAAATCGGAACACTCAAGAAAAGATTATTTTTTTAAAAATTAAAGACATAGGAATGGAATATGCAGGAAATGTGGGACACTATAAAAGGACCAAATTTACACATCATAGGCATACAGGAAGGAGAAGAATCTCTGGATAATGGTATTGATCAGATCTTCAACAGGGTAATAGAATAAAATTCCCACAAATTAAGGAAAGACATGACATACAAATACAAGAAGCACATAGAACACTAAATACGACCAGAAAAGAAATTTCCATGGCACATAATAGTAAAAAAGCTAGGCTAAGCACACAGTACAAAAAAAAAAAAAAAGAAGAAGAATTCTGAAAGCTGAAAAAGAAAAAAAAGCTACATATAAAGGAAAACCCATCAGAATTACAGCTGACTTTTCAATACAAACTAAGAAAGCCAGAAGAGCCTTGAAAATCGTGTCCCAAGTTCTAAATGACCATAGATGCCAACCTAGAATATATTACCCAGCTAAAATGTCTTTTACACCAGAAGGGGAAAGAAAAATCTTCCATGACATGAACAGGCTCAAAGAATTCTTGTCCATTCTTGTCCAGAAAACTAACCCTTTAGAGACTACTCGGAACAATACAAAGAGCTGAAGAAAGGAATGACTACACCCAAGGGACAACAGAAAGAAACTAAATGCAGGTATAACTGGGAAACCATAAAGTCAGATCAAGAATGCTAGAAGAAATAAAAATTTCAGGAACCAGTACACATCTTTCAATAATAATTTTAAATATCAGTGGACTGAACTCCAGAGTTGAAAGACACAGATTACTTGAATGGGTCAAGAAACAAAATCCACCTTTTTGTTGTCTGAAGGACACCCATCCCGCCTTCAAGGACCGGCACTACCTTAAGGTGAAAGGATGGAAAAAAATATTCCAAGCAAAGAACATTAAGAAACAAGTAGGAGTTGTCATTCTAATACCTGACAAAATAGACTTCAAACTAGAACTAAGCAGAGGAAATAAAGAGGATTCATTCTGATCAAAGGGGCAATTAATCAAGAAGATATAACAATCATTAACATATATGCAACAAACTCTGGTACACCCAATTACATAAAATCAGTACTACAGGACTTTAAGATACAGATTAGTCCCGACTCAGTATTATAGGGGACTTCAATACTCCACTGTCTCTGTTAGACAGGTCAGTTGGGCAGAGAATAAATACTACCATGCATTAAATGAACGTAACAGACATCTATCAAATATTCCAACCAAGTACCAAAAAATACACATTCTATTCAGTACCCCATGGAACTTTCTCCAAAATCAACCACATACTGCGTTACTGAACAAACAAACAAATCCAAAAAACTTGAAATAATTTCCAGTGATTTTATCAAATCACAATGCAATAAAGCTTAAAATCAACACCAGAAGAAACCCAAGTAACTTGATGAACTCAGAATAAACAACATACTCCTGAATGCTGAATGTGTCAAAGGCAAAATGATGAAAAAAATTAAAATATGCCTGAAAATAAACAAAAAGAACAATACAATCCAGCAAAACCTCTGGGACACGTTAAGAGCTGTCTTAATAAGTAAGCTTATAGCCTTAATGGCCTACATTTAAAAATCAGAAAGAGTACAAATAAATGACTTAGCAATACAACTCAAGAATATTGAAAGGCAAAAACAAACTAAAAGCAAACTCAGCAAACAAAAAGAAAACAAAAATCAGAGTAGGAATTAATGAAATAGAAACAAAACTACAGAGAATCAATGAATCAAATAGGTGGCTCTTTGAAAAAATAAACAAGATAGACAGACCCTTGGCCCAATTAACCTAAAGAAAGAAAGAGCAACTCCAAATCAACAAAATCAGAGACAAAAGGGGAAACATCACAACAGACAAGAAAACATTCCAGAACATTATGAAGGAACACCTTGGAAAACAAGATGCTATTAAATTCAAAAACCTTAAAGAAATGGATGCATATCTAAAAATCTTGGGAATCACCAAAACTAAATAAGAAATTATCAAAAGCTTAAACAGATCCATAACATATATGGAAATTGAAACAGTAATACAAAACATCCCAAATAAAAAAAGGCTGGCTCCAGAAGGATTCACAACACAATTCTACCAGACATTCAAAAAGTATCTATTTCTAATATTAATATTATTCAAAAAGATAGAATTCACAAATTCCTTCTATTAATCCAGCATGAAGTTAATACCAGAATAATATAACCAAAAAGAAAACTATAGATTCATATCCTTTCTGAACATAGATGCAAAAATTCTCAACAATATACTTGAAAACCACATATAGAAATACATCAGAAAGGTCACTCACCATGTTCAGTTGGCTTTATCCCAGAAATGCAGGGTTGGTTCCATATACATAAGTGAATAAATGTCATAAAGCGCATAAATGGACTCAAAGACAAAAATCATATGGTCAATTCAACAAATGCAGAAAAACCTTTGAAAAATTCAGCATGCATTTACATAAAGTGATCATTTTATGTAAATGAGGGAACATACCTCAACGTAATTAAAGCTATACACAAAACAAAGCCCACAACCAACATCATTCTCTCTTGGGTCTTTTGTACTTCCATATCAATTTTAAGATGGCTTTTATATAATTCTGTAAAGAGTGTCATAAGGATTTTGATTAGGATTGCATTGAATGTATATATTGCTTTGGGTAGGATGGTTATTTTCACAATATTAATTCTTCCAATCCATCTTCAGCAAATGGTGTTGACAAAACAGGATCTCTACCTGAGGAAGAATGAAACAAGACCCTTATCTTTCACCTTGCACAAAAGCCAACTCCAAATGAATCAAAGACCTTAATGTGAAACTTGAAACTCTGAAACTGTTAGAAGAAAATATTTGCAGTAACCTACAAGATATAAGTTTAGGAAAAGACTTTCTAAATCAGACATCAGCTGCTCAGGATGAGGGCAATAATCAACAAGTGGCACCTCTGTAAACTATAAAGATTCTGTACAACAAAAGAAATAACCAAGAAAGTGAAGAGAAGATTCACAGAATGGGAGAATATATTACCCAGGGCACATCATTTAACTTCTAGAATACATAAAGAATACATTTCAACAAAGAATCAAGAAAATAAGTGACCCAGTGCCGCGGACCGTCCCTCTAGGAGACTGGATAGCGAGGGAAAACAGGGGTGAAGGCTCTAGGAGAACTCAGGATTCGGCGAATGACAGACAGACATGACTCAGGTTGAGGCTTGAATCTGCTGCGATTTACTAAAATCTCATCTGAAGTTTTATAGGGTTACAGAAGGAAATTGGCAGGGTTACAAGTTCAAGCAAAAGGGGGCAACAAGTTTAATCATTACAAACTTGGGTCATCTTATATTCTGAGGTTTCTCAATATCCGTCTTGTGGTTACAGCCAGGTGAAGTTATTGAACTTATGGCAAAGCTCTTAATACAAAGTTTCAAAGAAATTAGTCTGGAACTTTTAACCTCAACCCTGCGGTGGCTAAATAATATTATAATGCCCGTGTGAAAGTACAGTTTCATCTCAAGCTGATCCATAAAAGCCCCCATTCCTTTTCTGGGGCTTTCCTATGATCTCATAAGACTTGTATAAAGGCCTGAAT
The DNA here is from genome assembly GCA_035773235.1 of Eospalax fontanierii. Taxonomy (NCBI): domain Eukaryota; kingdom Metazoa; phylum Chordata; class Mammalia; order Rodentia; family Spalacidae; genus Eospalax; species Eospalax fontanierii. Next base: position 12,623,257 of record CM069531.1, read on the forward strand.
TACTGGGGGCGAGCCCTGAGTCTCTTCTATGGAAATGGTTGATTCATTGGCTTCATTTTCTGTTTTAGTGATTGTTAAAGATTTACAAGAAAGCAAGATAACAAAGAATATAAGCAAGGAGATGAGGGAAGTGATCCATGGCAGGGTACATCGTTATATCGTATCCGTTCCAGGTAACAGGAGATGAGCTGATTACCAAGGAACCGCCGGGGGGCTAAGCTCCGAGAAGCACACGTCCCTCTTTCCACTGCTTCCACCACCAAACCAATATGGCTACACAGCGGCTTTTGCTGTGGATACAGCAGTTCCCGGTTTTTTATTTTTTAAATGAAACTCAAAAATCTCCTGTCGTACCAAGCCTAGGGATCGAAAAAGAAGACGTAGAATACAAGGAAAAAGAAGGGCCACACAGATTATAAGAAACCCAATAATAGCAATCATAATTATATATTGAATCCAATCCAAAGGATTAAGAGCTCTGATATTATTCTCTAGAGCAGAAGCCAATGATTGTAAATCTCCAAATTGTAAATGGGCTTGGCTCATAGCTGAAATATCTTTCTGCAGGGCATTAAGGTCATGAGTTATATCACTATCTTTCCAGATTCCTTGTAAATGTGCTTTAACCTTTTCCCAGGGGGCTGAAGTATTATAGGGCAATGGAGTAACACAGATAGACCGAAAGCCACTATGGCAATTGATTACTGTTGGGTGAAGATGAGCTAGTGTTCTTAAAGTGAGGGACTCTGGGTAGGCTGACTAGTCTTCAGTGGCTGAACCTGCCCTGAGGAACATTAAGGGATGCTAACTTGACACAATAGACCTTAACACAGATGAAAAAATGTATGGATCCCTCTTGAGGGGCTATGGAGGGATGTAAAGATGATTAAGATTGATTGAGATGTTCTGTATGAAATACACAGAGTCAATAAAAAAGCAATAGTAATTCATACAAAACAAAAAGAACTCCCATAATTCCAAGATCTTCATTGATCTATAAGCACCATTCTCTGTACTTCATTCTTTCCTTTTTCTGGTTAGTTTAGAACAACAACAAAAAAGACTGCAACTTATTTTCATTGTTAAGAATTGAATCCAGATCTTCATAAATGTTAGGCAAGCACTCTACCACTGAGCCACACCCGAGAAGTCCCTAAACTTAAACGTGCTTATCCTATCCGTATTAGACTTCTTCATCTAGGTGTTTTATAAGGGCTTTAATTTTAATTAGGGCCAAACTGAGAGCTTGGACTTCCTCTCAAAAACTCCCTTCTTCCTAACCTTCCCCAAACTACAAATGAAATGTTTATTTTTCTGCTATCTCATGGCAAAACCAAAAAATAAAAAAAAGTTGACTGCTTTTGGTGTGGTGTTCTCACATCTCCAATCTCACCTCCAGACACCTGTCTTCATACGCAGAATCTGATAACTGTCGTCACATTGCCATGACTGAAGCCAGTCTCTACGGTGCTCTGAATCATGACTGTCCTACACTAATTAGTGTCCTTGTTTCCTCTGCCCTGGTGTGGTCTATTCTTAACAAGGCAGTCTGAGTGAGTCATCTAAGAAGTAAGTTAAATGAAGTCACTTCTGGGCTACAAATTCTCCAATAACATCCATTATCAATTGCCTAAAAGTCTCTGTATGCCTTGCTCCCCTCAAACACCTCTCTGTACTTCTGTGTTTCTCCCAGGTGTCAACCCCTTCTGAACTCCAGACATGACTTTCTTAATTCTTCAAAGCATTAAGCTTTATGATTTGCTATACCTAGTTTAATCTTCCTGAAATACTCATTCATCCAGTATCCCAAAGGTGATATCAGGTATCATCTCATTCACTTCAAGGCTTCACATTAAAATACCACTCTTCTCTGAAATTTCTCTAACCAATTTATTTAGAATTGCAACCACAGGCCCTTTCAAATCTGCTATCACCATTTCCTCTTTTATTTTTCTCTAGAGCATATTTTATATACTGACATAATATGCTTCACTTTTTTGCTCTCTTTGGAGCTTAAATAACAGGAAATAATTTTCTTCTAGCTCTGGAGGCTAGAGTTCTGAGATAAGAGGTCAGCAGAGCCAATTCCTCTGAGACTACTCACTCTTCCAGGCTTATGAATGACTGGCTTCCCGTGATTTCTTCAAAAGGACTTTCTTCTGTGTATGAATGTACTGATGCAAACTCTACATTTAGGGTGAATATATTTATTAGCCCTAATCAGATTGTGATTAACAAAGATAATGACAATGAGTCAATGTGCAGAGAACAGAGGTCTCAGAGTGCGTATCCCTGATTAGGACACCTATTTCAAACCTCTGTGTCCCGAGGCCCAGGGGTCACTGAAGAAGAAGGAGCAGAAGGATTGTAAGTGTCAGAAGGGGTGGATGACCCCAAGGAAACAGTCATCTAGAGAGCTGGGCAGTTACCCACATAAACTCACAGCAATGGTAACAGTGTGCACATGTCCTGTGCAAGCTCAAACGAGAAAAAGAATCTCAGCAAAACATGGGGAAATGGTTAAGGAACTCCAATCCAACTTAAGGAACTTTTGGCAGTTGATCACTACTGGGAGGGGAAAGGACAGTGTATTATAAGGATGTGACTCTTGTTCGGTAAAGTGAATGAACCCACACTGAAGGGTACTGGTGACAGAAATCATGCTCTAGGGCACACACACACAACGCACACACACACATACACACACATACACACACAATGCACACACAATGCACACACACACAATGCACACACAACGCACACACACAATAGACACACACACACAACGCACACACACACACAACGCACACACACACATACACACACACAACACACACACACACATATACACACACACACACATACAAGTTCATTAAATTGGGCAGGGGGTAGGTGGGGAAAAGGGAGCAAATTTAAGTGCCATCAAATTATGTTGTATGATTATCACAAAAAACTCAATTAAAAATTCAAAAAAAGACCTGGCACTCAGACAGAGGAAAGACAATCTGTAGTTTAAGACCATTCTTGGCTATATGGGTAGCTCAGGACAGCCTAGGCTAGAGACCCTGTCTCAAAAAAGAATGTATTAGGATCTTATCAGTTTACCTTTCCTCTTTAGAAACCCAGTCTCTGGAGTTGGAGAGGTAGCTCAGGGGTTAAGAGCACTCATTGCTTTTAAAGATGACCAGAGTTTAGTTCCCTGTGCCCATATTGGGTAGTGTACAATCACCTGTAATTCCAGCTTGAGGGGATCTGATACTCTCTTCTGACCTCCATGGATACCTGAAGTCAGACACACACACACACACACACACACACACACACACACACACACACGGTCAAATAAAATTAAAGTAAATCTCTTTTTTTATAAAATAAAACTAATTTCGAAAAATGCTTGCTAACTACTCATTTAACAAGGGAGTCATACATAGAATATATAAAGAGCTGAAAAAATTAATAGTGCCATAAAAATGGTTCAGTGGCTAAAAGCACTTGCTTGCAAGCAAGCCTAAAGTCCTGAACTCAATCCCCAAAATCCACAGTAGAAGGGGAGATTGACTCCTGAGTGTTGTCATCTGACATCACATGCATGTGCAGTAGCACAAAGGCAGCTCATAAAATATATTCACACACAAAATAATAAATAAAATATAGTGTTTTTAAAAATTGAGCACTCAAATAATCAAAACAATAAATGTGCAAATTAACAAATCAGATGAAAGAGTGAATGTTAGAAAAATGGTAAGAAAATAAGTGTAGTAGCGTTACTATGGATCTCTCTCTCTCTCTCTCTTTCTCTCTCATACCACAAGATCAAGCTATAGCAGCCTTGCATAAATATCCCCCCCCAAAACAAAGTCAGCACACAGAGATAGAGAAGAGAGACACAGAGACATAGAGACAAAGAAACACAGACTAGCAAAGACAGAGAGACAGAGAAAGGTATAAATTGAACTAGGAAAAGAGAGCACATGCCTAATGCAAAGTTTGTGAAAGATTCACTAACAGAATTCAATGATGATGTTTTCAGAATCCTGAAAGAAAACTCTGCCAATCTCCAATTGTTCCTAACAAATTATCCGCCCAAACTAAAGCCCATGTAACAATATTTTAGACTCTCCCACCAAAAAGCTGGAGGTACTACCATTCACAGACTGCAATTATTCTGTCTGAAACTAAGTAAAAGCAAAGTACACAGAAAAACAATTCTGCAAGAAGAAACCCCATCACTGGGAAGGGTGAGCATGCGGCTACACAGAAAAATGTGTGCTCTTTGAGGCATGAAGAAAATCATGTGTTATTTGTGACATACATGGGAGTAACATTCATGAACTCTGTGGTAAAATGAATGGGAAAGCACAAAGGAGATTTCACTTATGTAAAATAACTTGCACTGCCTTTACAGTGGTAAAATTTCCAATGTAATGATAATGTAATAACTCAAGAATTATGACTTTTGTTTAACTATCAAAAGTAATACATATATAGAACTTTTGTTATGAGGGATGTTGGAGTTTGGTAAAGACCTTTTCTACATCTAAAGAGAGGATTCTGAGATTTCTGTGCAGTGTGAAAGATAAGGGTCCAATTTTATTCTTCTACAGGTGGAAATCCAGTTTTGACTGCACCATTTGTTGAAGATGCTGTCTTTCCTCCATTATGTGTTCTTGGTACCTGGGTCAAATATCAGGTGGCTGAAGTTACATATACTCATGTTTTGGTCCTCTGTTCTTTCCTATTGATCTACATGTCTACTTTTGTGCCAGTACCATCTTGTTTATATGACTCCAGTCCTGTAATATAGCCAAGAACTGGTACGATGATGGCCCCAGGATTGATATTTTGCTCGATTGCTTTGAAAAGCTGGGGTCTTTTGTGACTCCATAAATTTTAAGATGGATTTTTTTCTAGTTCTATGAATAAATTAATGTGTGCTTTGATTGACATCATAGTGAATCTATAGATTTCTCTTGGTAAAATGGTCATTTTCACAATACTAATTCTACCAATCCATGAGTATGATAGTCTGTCCATCTCCTGGTGTCTTCATCTATCTCTTTCTTTAAAGATTTGAAATTTTCATTGTAGAGATCTTTAATGTCTTTGGTTAAATTTATGCATAAATATTTTTCAGGCTACTTTGAATGGGAGGGTTTATTTGAATACTTTTTCTTATTGTTTGTTATCAGCATATAAAAAGGCACTGATTTTTGCAAGCTGATTTTGTAACCTGCCACATTATTTAAAGTATTAATCATTTCTAGATGAGAATTTTGGTGATCTTTGTGTATAATATGTCATCTGCAAAAAAGGGATAATTTGACATCTTTTTTTTTAATGAGTACTCCCTTAACTTCCTTTATCTTGTCTTACTGCTCTAGCAAGAGTTTCAAGCACTAAATTGAAAAAGAGTGGAGATAGTGGACAGCCTTTTCTGGGTGCTGATTTTAATGGGAATGCTTCCAGTGTTTCTCCATTTAGAATGATGTTGGCTATGGGTTTGTTGTATATAGCTTTAATTATGCTGAGGAATGTTCCCTCTAGTACAATTCCCTCTAGAACTTTTAACATGAATGCATTATGGATTTTTGTCAAACATTTTTTCTGTATCTGTTGAATTGATCATATGATTTTTGTCTTTGAGTCTATTTATGTGCTTTATGACATTTACTGTCTGACATATCCCTGCATCTCTGGAATAAAGCTGAATTGATCTTGGTGAATGATCTTTTTGATGTGTGTCTGTATGTGGTTTGTATTTTGTTGAGAATCTTTGTGTCTATGTTCATTATGAATATAGGCCTATAGTTTTCTTTTTTTGTGTGTATTTACCTGATTTTGGTAGTAGAGTGATACTGTCTTCATGGAAGGAGTTTGAGAGTTCTTTGTCTTTGTTTCTATTTTTTTGAATAGTTTAAAAAATATTGGTTGTAGATCTTCTTTTGATGTCTGGGAGAATTCTTCTGTGACTTCATCTGGGCCCGGGCTTTTTTTTTTTTTTTTTTTTTTTTTTTTTAGTGAGGAGGTTTTGTATTACTTTTCCAATTTCCTTATTTGTTATTGGTATGTTTAAGCTATTGATCTCTTCTTGGTTTAATTTTAGTAGTTAAATTCAGTTTACAAATATTTTATTGAGGATTCTGTATCTGTGTTTCATTATATTTTCTTGTACTTCTTTTGACTAAATTTTCTAGATTTATTTATTTGTTCTATGTACCTTCTGTTCAGACTGAAGTATTTCTTCCAGTATTTTTCATAGAGCTGGCTTAGTGGTCATAGTTCCTTAAATCTTTTCATCATGAGAAGTTATTTATTTATCCTTTGATTACAGCTGACTGTTTTACTGGGTATAGTAGACTGAGGTGTCATCTATGGTCTCTCGTAGCATGTAGAACATTATTCCTATACCCAGGCACATACTAGCAATGTTTAAATAAATTTTTAAATAAATCTTTAAATAGAGAAATGACACATAACATTGGGAGTGAACAAAGACAGGATCTGGGGGAAGAATTAGAGGGACGAGGATTGGATATGGACTTAGTCAATTTTTGTACAAAATTCCCAAACAACAAAGAAAAGTAAAACAACTATATGAAAATAAAAATTTGTAGATGAAAAATATTTAAAAAATGAAAAATAAAATTTCCAAAGAAGGAAAATAATAAAATAAAATGGAACACATGGGTCATAATACAAACAAATCCTTGGATATAAAATGCCAATCCATCTGTATTTATATTATGCTAGGTAACAATTGTGTCACAGTGAACAGCAAAACATAAGCTCTGTATACTACTCCAACAGATATAATAGATATAATAGATCATATACACTAATTGAAAGCAAAAGATTGGAAAAACACATTCATGTAAACAACAACTATCAAAAATCAGACATATGTAGATCAATAAAACACACTATCAGACAAAAACAATTTCTAAAGATTAAGAAATACTTTTATGGTGACCATAGCACAGGAAGTTATAAAATGCTAAATGTGTCAGGATATAGCAATATGGATTGAAAATATGTAAAAGTGCAATGTAATTAAAACCCAAAACAGACAAATGTATAATTGCAATTGAAGGCTTTACTATAACCGCAGGGATACAACAAAGATAATAAATAAGTTAGACTATAGAAAACATGAATAATGTAATTAACAAAATTAAAATAATTTATATCTATAGTACACTAAAACAACTGCAAAGGATATAATCTTCCCAAGTGCACACAGAATTATTTCATTGACCATATGTTGGTGCTGGACCATTTAACAAAGCTCTGTTAACAGAAGACACACTTGTGTATCTCAGTACACTAGGTCTGGGAGATGTCATCTGTCATACTAGAAGTCCCATGACCTGGAGACCATGTTGAAAGTCAGAAGGCAATGTGGAGAGGGACACAGCCTTTCCAACTTCAAGAAACATCTGAAGACTGCAGGACACTCCAGATCATTCTAATTCCAACGATCATTTTACTAAAAATGATGGGCTGAAGCCAGCCGCTGTGGCACACACCTGTATCCCCAGCACTCGGGAGGCTGAAGCAGTAAGATTTGAGTAGCAGAAAAGTCATGGCTGCAGAGTGAGACCATGCCTTTAAAGAATCCAAAACAAAGAATTATAAGCTGAGCTCAACTTCTTCCCTAGAGCCAAGAGTTAATAAGTTGTGATTTGAAGCCTCTGTGCTTCATCTTGCTTTGTGATTCAGCATCAGATAAATGAACAGTCTGTGCTGTGGATGTTCCCGACTCCTTTCACTCTAAAACTAGGAAAGGAATACTTTCTTTTCACTTTTTACAAAAAGAAGATGTCTTCCTTCAATGTCCCAGCTTCCAGAACTTGGAATACTTCTGGGAATCAAGAAGATTTAGCAGACTAATTGCTTTCTCCTTGTATGTTACAAGGATGAAGAATTGTTGCTACGTTGGGATCTGTTTACATTCCCCAACTTGTTTAGGAAAAAAAAATGTATGACTTGTCTCCTTGGGGCCAGTTGGAGACACAAGTGTGAGAAAATGCTAACAAGAGGATAATGTAAGGTTCTATGTCTCTGCAGGAGCAAAGGGGCTGCAATCAGAGGGTATTACCTACAGATATTGGGTGTCTCTAGGATCTGGGCCTGATCCAGATATCATGGGAAACAGAAATACACACTCCCTATGTTCCTTACATTTCCACTGCAGCAGAGAAGGACAAAGTTTCCAGGGGGATTTTCCATGGAAATGTTAGAACGGTGGTGTTTTTGATCCAAAAAGTTTTTGGTGGGACTGTCTAAATTCTCACTTGAAATAAGGGGAGGATTTCCTTCAACTAATAGTTGGAAAGAGTAGTTGAAAGAATAGTTCAACTAATAGTTCCCATCGTACTTATACCATAGATTTTTCATATGCACAGAACTATTTGGAGGAGGTAAGGTAAGAAGGGGCAAGAGAAGGCAATAGGGGAGTGACACTTTACAAAATAGACATGTGTAAGATGTCATAACGAAACCTGTTATGTTTTACACATAAGTTAAACTTTCAATAACAATAAATAAATGAAAATATTCTACCCCTTTAAAAATAAAGCAAACTTTAAAAAATACATCAAGGCCTAATGGATGACTTGGCCTATAATCCTAGCTATTCCATAGGCTAAGTAAGGCAGGAGGATCATAAGTGCAAGGCCAGCTTGGACAAGTTAGTGAGACCTTGTTTAAAAATAAAAAGTATAAAGGTGACAGGAGATACATTGGGAGATTACCTCCTTAGTATGCAAGAGGCCCTGGGTTCAGTCCCAAGCAGCACACAAGAATGAAATTGAAATGCTCCCTTGTTTCATTTAGTGAGGCCCTTTTTACTTACATGTGATAATTACATAGACAAGAAATCATATTTTTAGGAATCCTCTCAAAATACTAATTATATGACAGTATAAGGCCTAGTGACTTTTATTCTATAATTGGCCTTACTTTTCTTGATAAGTTAATAAGCTTGTATTGTTTTTAAAACAGGATAATTGATATTTTTTAATTCTAAACTAAAAAATTAGAGGCTCAGTCCAAAGCTTCACATCTGCTCAGCATTCTTCTCTGAATAGTGTTATTTGATCACCACTGTTGCAAATATGAATTTCCATCCTTGAGAAATGTCTATTATGCTCAGTATTTTGTTGAACAATTTTTCTGGGTTAATTGTCACTTATACATACTTTTATTTCTTTTAACAGCTGCTAAGGTTTGGGTAGAGTTTGTCACACACGGTTCATATGTTGATTCTCTAGTCCACACAGTGGCATTAAGAGATGCTGTAATCTTTAAGAAGTGAGGCTATGGTTCGCCTCCTACGAGCCTAAAGCTGTGGTCCCCTCTGAGCTGCAGTGCTCTCTTGCAAGTTGTAACTGTGATCCTATCCTATGAATCCAGATTTGTGGTACCCTCCTGTGAGCTGGAGCTATGCTCCTCACTGTGAGCTTGAGCTGTGGCCCTCCGGTCATGAACATGGAGATGTTGTTCATCCTCTGAACCTGTAGCTGCGGTCCCATCCAATGAAAAGGAGCCGGAGCAGTAGTCCTCTGTGGTGAACTGGAGTTGTGGACTCCTATTGCTCTGAGCCTGGAGTGTGGTCCCTCTTGTCCATTGGGACCATGGTCTCCTCCTGTGATCTGGAGCTGTGGTCCCTTCCTGGAAGCTAGAGTGATGCCCTCCACCCAGGAACCATATTTGTGATTTCCTTCTGTGACCTAGAGCTGTAATCCCATTCTTAGTGGGACCTAGCAACTGAGTAGTTTACATGGGTCCCCAGTTATTCTCATGGGAGCAGGTTAGGACCCCGACTTGTTGCCATCTGACTTTCTGTCTCTCCACATGATCTCTCCCTCAGCCCACACTCCTACCACGACAGCATGCATGGTGATGGCCTCACCAGAGTCATGCTGCTGTTGGCATAATCCCATTGTGCCTACACAACTGTGAGGTCAACAAACCTTATTTTCTTAATTTTTTTTTTTTGGTGTGGGGAGATTGTTGTGCTATATTATATTGAATAAGGATAAGAAAAAATCTCTGTAAATGTCTAATGCAAATGCAATTATCGAAACTATATATGATCCATGTTGAATTCACAAACACAGAATCCATGGACACAAAAACACAACTGTACACATTCATACATATATACATATACATATAAACATATGTATGTATATATATATATATATTAGATTACAAATGAAGCTATTACAATGAAATGATCAACACAGTAAAATATAAATTTGTAATACAACTTGCACATGTGTGTGTATATATATATATGTATATATATATATATATAACCTGAAGTAAAAACAAGTGGGTCTAATAATGCTGTAATTTTAAAATAATAAAGTGCATGAAAGTCATTTCAGGCTATCAGTGGCAACATCTGTGACATCAAAGTATTTTATTTTACTGAATTTTTGTCATTGTCATACAATATAATTTGATGGTATTCAGATTCCTTCCCCAGTCCCCACTGCCTACAATCGCCATCCACCTAATTCAGCAAACTCCACTATATATACAATACAGCCTATGGAGTCTGATTTGTGTTCCCACATGTCCGCTGACATGGGTCCATCCACTGGAGTCTGGTCAACCTACCAAGAATCCCATCCCTGTAAGAGATTGTCTCTCACCCTCCCAGCAGACATTAGTTGCCAAAAGTTCCTTAAGTTGAGTTGGGATTTCTCACCCACTTCCCCACATCTGTACTGGGATTTTGTCTGGTTTGAACTTGCATGGCGTTTGTGCATGCTGTCACCATGGATGTGAGTTCATATATGTAACTACCAGCTGTCTGAAGACTTCTGTTTCCTTGTGGTGATCCACCACCTGTGGTTCTTACAATCTTTCTTCCTCTTCAACAGTGATGCCTGAACCTTGAGAGGCAGAAGTTTGAAACAGCGATGTTATTCAAGGATAAGCCCTCTATAGCCTCTTGTTCTCTGTACAGTGGGTTTCTGTGTTAATCACCATCTGCTATATAAGGAAATAAATCTCTTTGATGAGACTTGAGAAATGCATTCATCTTACATGTAGAAGTTGCATTGAAACTATGTTACTCATTGAAAATGTGTCACTTAGGACTATGTGTCTCACACACAATTATTCTCTGAATTGACTGATTTTGGATCATTCCATTTATCTCCATATGTTGCTAAAAAAAACTTCTCTGATGAGTGGTGAGAAGTATACTTGTCTGTAAATAAGAAGATACATATTTAGAATAGAATAAGAAATTACATTGGTCTAGGGATGTGGCAAAAGTAGGTTTTCTCTAGAATCTATGACCTCTCCAGCCATATGTGTATTTGGCTATGTTTACAGTACCATACAAAAGTTCCCTCCCAACAAGCAGGTCTTAATTCCAATGAAGTTCTACTAAAAATACACATACAATATGTATATAAGTACATATACCTGAAGGCTCCAAAAATAAAAAAGTATCAGGAAGAAGTCTTCCTTCAAGTTTTACTCAGGGTAGTCTAAGAGATTTCCAAAATGACACAGGTTATTGCACAGTCCTTGAATGCCTCCCCGAATGTGAAAGTAAGACCTAAGACAGTCCATACTTTTGACACAAGACATGGAACACTCAGGTTGGAACTGACCTGAAAGCATCCCCCTTAAAGACTAGTTATCATGGTGTCAGCAGATACAATCAAGCTACCAAGGAAGAAGATGTATCAGTGGACCTATTCAGCTGTAAAGCAAAATAAACAAGTATGACTAGTTTAGCAAGCTATATTTATCTTGGGGATAATCAAACTTTTTTTCTTAATGCATTAGCCATTCTTAGGTATTTTGTTATGGTAACAGAAAATGGACTAATACAACAACCCCCATTTTCAAGATGAGAAACAAATGTAACAAAATGGCACAATTTTTTTCAAGATAGAAAAATTGCAGTGCAATGAAATTTAACTTTTCCCCATTGTCTAGCAGACTGAAGGACATTAGGGTTTAGTTTAGTCTGGAGTTTTAACTCGGTGGTAAAGTGTATTGCTGGTACTACATAAGACCCTGAGTTCAGTAGTCAATACCAAAACATTGTAACAAAACCAACAACAAAAATCCTACCTAACTCCAAAGACTGTGCTCTCTCCATATCCTCAGGCTGGTACAGAAAATAGTAGAGTTGGAGCTCTGTATCTAGCATACCTAGCATATAGATCTTGGAGGCCCAAGAAGGGTTAATCTGCATGCTTCTTCCTGATCCAGTGTCTTAGGAGGAGGTGCCAGGTCTTTGCTGCTCAGACATCCATCATAAAATCCACATCAAAGCACTCACCATGGCCATTTGATCTCCTGCCTGCCTGCTCTCCTGACATACTCTGGAAAATAGAAGTAGGAAACCAGGAGTGATTCGGTCATACTAATTAGGCCTTTACAGTGCCGGCCAAGAAAGATGTTGACCTTAAAATTAAGAATTAGAACCACACACTCTATAAAAGAAATCAGTTCAGTAAGAACAAATCCAACAGGGTCTAAGTGAGGCTTCTGGTTGTCACAGATGCAATGTGGCAACTAAATACGTGTTACCTCTGGTTTTCCAAGCCAGAGGCCACTCCAGGGTGGTGTGGCTTTGTCTGTGCATGTGGTTCTCATGAGATAATGGCATGGTCAGACCACTTGTGTAGTTAGAAATCCTTAAGAAGTAGGAAGTGGTTTGGAAGAGGCAGAAAAGGTAGGCAGTCAACTGCTGGGCTGAGTTCTGTTGGCTTTGGCAGTGTGTGACTGGAAAGTTAAGTCAGGAAAACTGTAGAATTAGGCAGTTGCTACTAACAGGCCTGCCTGAAAGAGCACTTTGTCAGTATATTTTATTGCTGTAAAATATGCATAACAAAATTTATCGTTTCAAGCATTTTCAGTGGCATTAGGGATATTACCAGTGTTGTACACTGTCACTGCAATATAGTCCAGAACTGTTCTTTAACCCAAACTGAATCCCCCTTTGCCTCACCCACCAGTCACTAGTTTGTTTACCATTTCAATGGACTTGCCTATTCAGACATTACATAGAAATGGAACATAACGTGACTGACATCTTCCTTCACTTCAGTTAATGTTTTCAAGATTTAGCCATGTTGCAACAGAAATCAGTACTTGGTTCATGTTTATAACTGAGTAATATTCCACTGTAGTGGAAGCACATTGTATTTGTATATTTATCAATTGATGTACATATGTGCTGTTTCTACCTTTTGGTCTGGTGAGTAATGCTTCTTGGAGATTCTGTCAAAATCTTTATAAGGTCCTTGAGGAAGGTTGTAAGAACATTGTACATTAAGTGCCCCACAGTTCCAAAACTTAGAGGCTACCATCCCTGTTCCCCAATGTGACTTGGAAGTACACACATGCACACACACATGCTTATGCACACAGCGTGGGGTGGTTGTTTCAAGTTCATCTTCTCTAGAGTCTGTCTTCCTTCATCTTATTCATCACAATTTGAAATAAAGCTTTTAATTTTGTTTAAATATCTAATCCTTATGCTGGGGTGTTAGCTCCTTTATAATAGATGATTTAACTTACTTCATCCAGTGAGTCATTCTCAGTGCTAAGTAGTGTCTGACCCATGAGAGGTATTTAGTGAATATCTTATGATGATGATATCTAGTATGTAAACAAAGGACACACCATTAATGGTTTATTTATTTTTATTTTATGTGTATGAGTGTGCTGCCTGCATATGTGGAAGCGCACCTGTGTTGTGCACTGTCCTCAGAGCTCAGAAGTCAGAAGAAGGTGTCGGATCTCCTGTAACTGGGGTTATAAAAGGTTGTTAGCCAACATGTGGGTGCTGGGATTTGAACTCAGTTCCAGTGCAAGAGCAGTGAGTACTCTAAACAGCAGAGCCATCTCTCCAGCCCCACAACATTTACTCTTGCATTCTTTCACCTCAGATTCATCTTGAACAATGTTACCTGACTAGAACCTTTACTAAGCCCTACTTAAATTTTGCGGACCAAATAAGATGTGTTAATGACCTAATTGAATTGGCTGCTAGAAGTTGTCCACAACCTTGGAACTGAGTTGGTTCTGACACTAAAGAGCTTGTAAAGCTGGATCTTCCTGTCTTAGAAAACCCTTTCCACCCACACTCGTGTGGCTCACTCCTCCAACCTCTGTATTCCTTCTCTATGGATATGTCTTAACAATCATATTTCAAATGGGGGGAGTGACAAATGTACACTGTTTCTTACTAATTCTGTAGATATTTTTTCTTCCTTAGGAAGCAAAGAATTTACAGAAGAGCAGAAATTGCAAAAATATAAAGTTAGGTATTTATTTTTTAATACTTTGCAGTGATTCTTTGGGAATTTAATGCAATATATTTTGATGATATTCAGGTTCCTTCCCCATCACCATTCCCAAATTATTAGCCTTCCCTGCTGATTTCATTCTGTGAGTCCATCCTCTGGACATGGTCAATCAAACTGGCTTCATTCCTTAACAAAACTGTTTCTCTCTGTCTCTCTGTCTCTGTCTCTCTCTCTCTCTAGCAGTTATCAATTGTAAATGCTTACTCACCTATGACTGGTGTTTCTTGTCTATACTGGGATTTTATCTGGCTTGAGCTTAAGCCAGTCTTGTATATGTTGTCACAACACTGACAATTACTATGTGTAAATGCATGTCATATCCAGGAAACGTGGATTCTTGTAGTCATGAACTGTAACTCTTACAACTTTTCTAATCCCTCTTCAGAATTGATTCCTGAGCCTTGGAAGGGGGATGTATGATATACATGTCCTATTTAGAGCTCAACATTCCACAGTATCCTATTTTATGACCAGTTGTAGATCTCTGTGGTAGTTACCATCTAAAGCCAAAAGTTCCCCCCTGGTGGAAACTGAGAGATGCAATAATCAATTATGTATAACAATAAGAAGTTAGGTGTCAGTTTAATACTACGTTCATTTAGCAGAATAGATGTAGTAGGTTTTCTCCTACCACACATGATCTGTTTAGGTTCTGCAATCTGTCACAGGTTCTTAATCCTAATAATAGTTCAAGATAGGAGTTCATATTGAAAAGCAGGTCTTAAATCTAAAAAGGAAATGTTTGATTATTCCTATAATATTCATGCAACTTTTACAACATGGCATAGATCCTGCCAAACCAATCCTTATTGTAGAGCACGGGGTTCACAGCTATGCAATGTAGATGATAACATTTCTCTTCCAGTAGCGTGCATTGCAATGTCCAACACTATAAAAGCTAGCAGTAGGGATGAAGCTTGGAGGTCACTGCCAGTATGATTTCACCTAGTTTGTTCTACAACAAAAGGAATTTGGTGTCTTCAGCATAGTGTCTTACCATCAAGTTCTGATGGGTAACTAAATACGAGGGCAATAGCCAGAATTGTTTAGGAATCAATGGAGCACCTCTGGTCAACAACTCCAAAAGCAGAATCTTGTTCCCAGCATTGGGATTTTGATTTGCTAGCCTCTGGTGTCTAGTAGGGGCATTGTCCCCTGTTTAGAGTAACTCCATTTAAACCATTTCTATATTGTATATGTATATATGTTAAGAGCTTCTTCAGTAGTAGGTTTCCATATCACTTTTTTCAGAAGCCTTTAATGTGAGTTATCTCCCAACACTTGCTTCTCTGTCCTGCTCTCTCTTCCTACCACAGTTAACACTTTCTATCCTATCGCTCTCTTCTTCACCTTTATTGTCTTAGTATTTTTTTTCCTACAGAATATATCAATCAATCTTTATCATCTTTATCTTCCTTTCACCACCAACCTCCCTCACACCCCCCAACTGGAATCCATGCATTCTTTCATCTGTGTTAAAGTCTACCGAGTCAAGTTAGTGTCCCCAAGTGACCATAGTGCAGGTTCATCCACCGAGGTCTAGTCGGCCTACACAAAGTCCCACGCTTTAGGAAAGCTAGCTCATCCTTGCCCGACAGTAATCAATTACCAATAATTCTTAAGCAAAGATTGGAGTCCGCTACCCATTTCCTCAGTGCCATGCTGGGTTTTTGTCTGCTTGCATTTGCATGGATCTTGAGAATTCCAAAACAATTACTGTCGGTTCATATTATTAGCAAGGTTTCAAGAGCTTGTAGGATTCTATTTCCACGTGGTCACACACCACCTCATTGACTCTTACAATCTTTCTGCCCCCTCTTCCACAATGGTCCCTGAGCCCTAGGTGAGTGAAATTTAATATGAGTCCCCCTTTGTTACACTGGAAGCTTCATTAATGAGATTTGAGAGACTCATTAGTGACTTCTTTACCCCTCCTTTCATAGTGTGTGAGCCTTGGGTATAGATACTGAAATTTAGATGTGATGCTTAGGCAAGCTCAATTCACAGACAATATCTGTGATACTCTGTATTAGTCTCCATCTGCTACAAAAGAAGCTTCTCTGATGAATGATGACTGGGATATTTGACTGTAAACATAAGGACATATGTTTTGTATTTAGTATTAAGTTATGTTCGTATTAGTATTAAGTTAAGTTATGATGACCCTGGAGATACCTCTAAGATCTATGGCCTTTTTAGTCATGAGTTTTTGGTGATAATTACAGTACCTCACATGAGTTTCCTCCCGTTGAATGGGTTCTAAGACCAATTGAACCCAAGATAAAAGTGCCACGACTGCACCAGTGAGGAATGCTGTGCCAGTCATTGATGTTATTTGATCACAAACCTGATGTTGGGCCATCAATTGATATTCTCCCTTGGCTGCTTGTATAGTTATCTCCAGAGCTATGAGTGTTAACTTTCCGGGAAGTATCTTCCAGGTAGATTCAACTCCAACGTCTGAATCCAGTCTCTGCAGTATGTCCTGTCTTAAGCAATAGGGTCTTATCTCCAAGTTCTGGGAGGCAATCAATGACTATGGCATTTGTCCAGTAATTTTGGAAATCTCTTGTTACCACCCTGGCTAACAACTCAAAGGAAGGTTTCTCCTGTCTGGCACTTTCTTGTTATGCAGCCTTCAGTTATGCACATGGACTCATGTAGAGATATTGTATGAGGAATTTGTCATTAGGCTGTTAGTCTAATATGATTCCCTCTAGTGTTTCACACTAGCTAGGCAATATGTATGTGTTCTCCCTCTCTATCTCTCACTCTCTTTCTCACCTTCCCTCCATGCCTTTTTCACTCAACGTGTCCCCATTTTCCCCATTTTGTCTAGATAATACCTGTCTCCTAAGGCTCTGTGACTGTTGAGTTCTTTCTTTCTCTTTATTCCCATAGTCCCTTGTATGATCCTCCCTCTGCTCTTCCATTTAAATACCCCCCTTCAACTAGTTCTCCCTTATTATGCTCTCTTAAGTTCCTTCTGTCCCTTTACCTCCCTGGTTCCTTTTCACTGGTTGCTACAGTTACATCAGGACACATACTCACATATAAGGGGCTGAGGCTAGGATCCACAAATGAGAGAACACACATCATTTGTTTTTCTGATTTGTTTGTCACTTGACTTGGAGTAACGGTTTCTAGGTCCATCCATTTGCCTGCAAATGTCATGATTTCATCTTTCTTTACCACTGAGTAGAACTCCATTAGATAAGTGTACCATATTTTCATTATCTCCTCCTTATTTGAAAGACCCTTAGGTTGCTTCCATCCCTTAGCTGTTGTGGAAAGAGCAGCAACAAACATGGATGTACAAGTATCTCTGCATAGAATGAGTCCTTTGGGTACATGTGAAGGAGTGGAATAACCAGGTCCAAATGGTAAATTCATTTTTAAATTTTAAAAAGTTCTCCAAACTTCTTTCCATGGTTTTTTAATGAGTTCACAATTCCACCGCAGTGAATGAGCATCCCTCTTCCCCACATGCTCTCTGGCATTTGGTATCATTTGTTCTCTTGATCTTAGCCAGTATCCCAGTCAGACTGGCCGGGGTAAGATAAAATCTTAAGTGGATTTAATTTGTGTTTCCCTAATTATTAATGATGTTGAACACTTTTTAAAATATTTCTCAGCCATCTTTATTTCTTCTTTTGAGAACTCTCTGCTCAGATCCTTAGCCCATCTTTTAAGTTCATTAAGTTCCATTAAACCTCTTTTAGATGAGTCACTGGTGAAGATTTTCTCCCATTCTGTGGCTTTTCTCTTCATTTCCTTAGTTGTTTCCATTGCTGTACAAAAGGTTTTTAGTTTAATGAGGTGCCACTTGTTGGTAATTGACCTTATTTCCTGAACATCCGATGTCTGCTTTAAAAAGTCCTTCCCTACACTTGGACTTGTAGGTTGCTGCCAATGTTTCCTTACACCTGTTCTAGAGTTTCAGGTTTTACATTGAAGTCTTTGATCCATTTGGAGTTGACTTTTGTTCAAGGTGAAAGACAAGGGTCTAGTTTCATTCTTCTACAGATGGAGATCCAATTTTGCAGAACTATTTGCTGAAGATGCTATCTTTCCTCCAGTGAGTGTTCTTCATACTTTTGTTGAATATCAGCTAACTGAAATTGCATATACAAGTGTTTGAATCTTCAGTTAAATTCCATTGGTCTTTAGGTCTATTTTTGTGCTCCTACCATGCTGTTTTTTATGACTATCGCTCTGTAACAGAGTTCGAAATCTCGTATGGTAATCCCTCCTCCTACATCATTGCTCTTTGTGCTCAGGGTTTTTATTCTCTCTGGGGACTTTTGTGCTTCCGTATGAATTTTAGGATGGTTTTATTATAATTCTGTGAAGAATATCAAGGGGATTTTGATTGGGATTGCACTGAATCCATACATTGCTTTGGTAGGATGGACATGTTCATAATATTAATTCTTCCAATCCAGGAGCATGAGAGATATTTCGATCTTCTGCTGTTCTCACCATTCTCTTCCTTTAAAGATCTAAAATTTTCATTGTAGAAACCTTTAATTTCTTTGGTCAGATTCATTCCAAGATATTTTTTAAAGCTGTCGTGAATGGGAGGGTTCATCTTTACCATTTCTCCAATGCTTGTTATTAGTGTATGGAAAGGCTACTGGGTTTTATGGACTAACTTTGTAACCAGTCACTTGACTGAAAATGTTCATCATTTACAGAAGTTTTCTGGTGAAATTTTTGGTCTCTCTTAGGTATAATATCATGTCATCTGCAAAAAGGAATAATCTGACTTCCTCTTTTCCAGTGAGTATGCCTTTAACTTCCTTCTCTTGGTTTATTGCTCTAGCAAGACATTGAAGAACTATATTGAAAAGGAGTGGTAATAGTGGCAGCCTTGTCTGCTTCCTGATTTTAATATGAATGCTTTCAGTTTTTCTCCATTTAAATGATGTTGGTTGTAGAGTTTTTGTATACAGCTTTAATTAAGTTGAGGTACGTTCCCTCCAATCCAATTCCTTCTAGGACTTCTAATATAAATTCATTTTGTTTTTTGTCAAAGGCCTTTTATGCATCTATTAAGATGACAATGTGATTTTTATCTTTGAGTGCATTTATGTGTTTTATGACATTTATCAACTTATGTATATTGAACCCCTGTAACTCTGGGATAAAGCCAACTTGATCATGGTAAATGATCTTTTGGTTACATGTTTGTATTTGCAAAATATTTGCAAATATTTTTTGAGAATTTTTGCAACTCTGTTCATTAAGGTTATGGGTCTATAGTTCTCTTTTTTAGTTGTATCCTTACCTGGCTCCCTAGAAGGGATTTGGGAGTTCTCCTTCTAGTTCAACCGTTTTGAATAATTTAAATATTACTGGATATTGATCTTCTTTGAATGTCTGGTAGAATTCTGCTGTTAATCCATCTAGACCTGGGCTTCTTTTCATTTGGAGGTTTTGTATTACTGTTTCAATTTCTTCGTATGCTATGGGTCTGTTTTTTTAAGCCATTGATCTATTCTTGGTTTAGCTTTGGTGATTCCCATCATTTTAGATATGTATCTGTTTTTTCAAGGTTTGCAAATTTAATAGCATATAGGTTTCTGAACTGTTTTCTCATTATGCTCTGGATCTTTTTGTTGTCTGCTGTGAAGTTTCTCCTTTTATCTCTGATTTTGTTTATTTGGAGTTGTTCTTTCTTTCCTTTGGTTACCTCGGCCAAATGTCTGTCTATCTTTAACTTACCAAAGAACCAACTCTTGGATTCATTGATTTTTTTGTATTGTTTTCTTTGTATCTATTTCATTAATTTCTGCTCTGATTGTTTTATTTCTTCTTGTTTGCTGGGTTTGCATTTCATCTGTTGTTGGTTTTCAAGATTCTTAAGTTGCAATATTAATTCATTTATTTGTGATCTTTCTGATTTTTTTAATGGAGGCATTTAGAGCTATTAACTTAACCTCTTAAAACTGCTTTTAATGTGTCCCAGAGGATTTGTTGTGTGATATTGTGCTTTTCATTTATTTCCAGGATTTTTTTTATTTCTTAATTTCTCCTTTGACCAGTTCATCATTCAGGAGTGTATTGTTTACTCTCCATGATTTTGTACAGTTACAAGGGCTAGTGTTGATTGCAAGCTTAATCGCATTGTATTCTGACAGAATACATGAAATTATTTCACTTTCTGGGGATTTGTTGAGGTTGAGGTTTGTTTTGTACCCCAGAATATGGTTGATTTTGGAAAACATTCCATGGACGGTGAAAAGAATGTATATTCTTTGCTGCTTGGGGAGAATATTTGGTAGATGAATGTTAGGTTCATTTGATGCATGGTATTGTTTAATTCAGATGCTCTCTGTTTATTCGCTGTCCATTTAATCTGTCTAATGGAGGCAGTGGGGTATTTAAGTTCTCAACTATTAGTGACCTGGGTTTTGGCTGTGTAGTAAAGTTTTATACTACTTATTTTATGATGTTGGGTGCACCAGTTTAGTGCACATATTGTCATGATTGTAATATCTTTTGGGGGTAATTTTTCCTTTGATCAGAATGAAGTGACCCTCTTTATCTCTTCTGATTAATTTTAGTTTGAAGTCCATGTTGTCAGATATTAGAACTTCAACTCCTGCTTGATTTAGTGCCATTTGCTTATAATATTTTCTGCATTCTTTCACCTTATGGTAGTCCTATCATGAAGGTGAGAATGGTTTCTTGCAGACAACAAAAGGATGGTTTTTGTTTCTTGAGCCATTCAACTAGCTTGTGTCTTTCAACTGTGGATATTAGTCCATTGATTCTTAAAGTTATTATTGAAAGATGTGTCTTTATTTTTATAAATGAAAGATGTGTCTTTATTCCTGTCATTCTAAATTCTGTGTGCATCTTTGTGGCTCCCCAGTAGTAACTTCATTTACTCTTTTCCTGTTGCCCCTTGGGTGTAGTCATTCCTTTCTTCAGCTCTTTGTATTGCATCAACTATTCTCTGATGGACAGATTTTTGGACATGAATTCCTTCAGTTTATTCATGTCATGGAAGGTTTTTCTTTCCCCTTCAACTATAATAGACAATTTAGCTGGGTAAAGTATTCTAGGTTGGCATCTATGGTCATTTAGAACTGGGAATACTTTGGTCCAGTTTCTTCAGGCTTTCATAGTTTGCACTGAAAAGTCAGCTGTAATTCTGATGGGCTTTCCTTTTTATGTGACTTGTTGTTTTACTTTTTCAGCTTTCAGAATTCTCTCTTCATTCTGTATGCTTAGGGTGTTTTATATATATATGCCATGGGGAGTTTCTTTTCTGGTCCTGTCTATTTGGTATTCTATGTATTCATGTATTTGAATGGGAACACCTTCTTTAATTTTGGTAAATTTTCTTATACAGTCTGGTTGAAGATCTGGCCAATACCATTATCCTGTGATTCTTCTTCCTTTCTATGTCTATGATGCTTAAATTTGGTCTTTTCACAGTGTCCCATGTTTCCTACATATTCCATTCTTGTGGGTTTTTTTTTTTTCATTATCTTTTCTTGTGTGATCCAATTCTTCAACTTTATGGTCCAGTCTTGATATTCTATTTTTCATTTCATTCATTCTTTTGGTGAGGTTTTCTTCAGTTGTTTGAATTTGGCTTACTGAATTTTTCACTTCCTTTTTCATTTTGGCCTGCATTTTCTTTAATATTTCTATCTACTTTGTGGATTCAGTCAGAAGTTTTTTCCAGCTTCTTTTAGTTCTTTGATTTGTATCTTGAATTCATTGAATTCTTTTCTCATGTTTATGACTATTCTTTTAAATTTTATGTCCTGTGTTATCTATATGGGGTTCTTGCTGTAGAACTCTTCTATGGGACTCATGATGATTGGTAGTATTTCAACATTTCATATTATTTTTTCATTGTGATCTTGGAATGTGGATTCTTCTTGGAATGTTGTTTGTGATTCTGATGTGAGACTTGAGCCTTCTTTGTTCAGCTAAAGTCTGTTTCAGTTTGTACACTTCACGTGGCTTGGTTATTTTCTTCCTAGGTATGAAAAGCTGGTTGGTCAAGGCTTTATGTTCTCTCTTTTGATTTCATTATTGGAGGGACAAGATGACTCTAATCCAGGTGCTCCATAGTTCCCTCAGAGGCACAGATTTGGAGATGCTCTCAGGTTCTCTCAATGTCTGCATGCCTCTAGTCAGTAGGTGCAGCACAATTTGGGAAAATGTCTAGGTATTAACTGAATTCAGGTTTTCTCAGGCAGTCTCCAAATGTCTGGGCCTCTAGAAAAGTACACAGAAGACTAGCCCTGCAGTAGTGAGAGGGGCTGAAGTGTAAGGGAATGGGCACAGTCCGTTTGGGAGATGGTGCCTGTCAGAGGTAGAGGGTACTCCAGAGATCCAGAGTGCTAAGAGTAAGAGTGTGCCTGTGCCCAAGGGTAGATGGAGAACAGGATGTGGAGGAGCTTGGAGTTGCTGCAGTGGTAGGGGAGTGGAGACCCAGGCGACAGGGTCAGTTAACCAGAAATGAAGTCTGGTCCTGGAATGCAAGGCAAGTTGGGAGTGGGGACTGCCAGGGTAGAAAGGTGGTCCCAGGAATGCAATTGCAAGTTGGGGTGGGGACTGCTTGTGAAGGCTCTCAAAGACTGGACAGAAAAATGGAACTGGCCTGAGTATGGGATTAGATCGCAGTGGGTGGGTCTGGAATAAGAGATGAATCTTTGGATTTGGTGTGCTGAGAGCCTGTGCCACAGGCTGGAGGAAGAACAGAGCATGGGGTGGGGAGAGGCTGGAGTTGCTCAGGTGGGAGGGAAGTGGAAAGCCAGTGAGTGGATCAAACTTACCAGTCAAGAAGTCTTCTCAGAGAAACCCAAAGCAGGCTGGGGTGGAGATAGCCAAGGTGGATGGGAGGTCACAGGAATGCAATGCCAAGTTCGGGACACCTGCAAAGGCTCTAACAACTTAGACTGAAAGATAGAGCTGGACTGAGTACGGGATTAGATTTTACTGGGTGGGTCTGGACTAAGATTAGTCTCAGGACCCGGTCTTCTGAGAGCAGGAAAAGGCCTGTGCCCAAGGTTAGAAGAACAGGACATGGAGCACGGCCTCTTCTCCACCTTTATATAACTATATTCTGTCTTCCCTCCCATGAATGCCCCCCCAAGGCCTTTTACTAATTTCCCGATCTCTATGTATTTTCCAGTTGAAACACGCATTCCAAAAACTTGAAAGCTAGCATCCACTTACTAGAGAAAATATGTGAGGTTTGTCTTTTGGGGTTACCTCATGATGATTGTTCAGTTCCATCCATTTACCTGCAAATGTCATAATGTCAGTTTTCTTTATTTTTTAATTTGTATTGAGCCTTTGTACATTTCATACTTTAGTTCTCAGTCAAATTTAGACCCCTTCACCCCATCTATGCCTCTCCAACCGTCCACCAGACCTCATGCATTCCCCCATACATGTTAAGTCCTATCTAGCCAAGCATTTGCACCCAGGTGCCCCCCAGTGTAAATTAATCCAGTGAAGATTAGTCAGCCTATCCAGAGATCACAAGTAAGGCATACTCTTCCTCACCCAACAGTAATCAGTTGACAATAATTTCCAGACTAGGACTGGCCCATCACCTATTTTAATTCACTCTGTCCCTTGTCTGATTGAGTTGGCATGGATCCTGTGCTCTATGAACCATTGCCACAAGTTCACATGTGCACACTTCTCTTGGCATGAAAGTCTCTGCTTCCCTGTGTTCCTGAACCAGCCCTGGCTCTTGCAGTCTTTCTGCTGCCTCTTCCATAATGGTCCCTGAGTTGTGAGTCGGTGAGGTTCAGTATGAAGTTCTATCCAGGGACACATACTCTTCAGCCTCTTGTTCTTTAAAACTAGGCAGCTGTGGTCTTCTGTGCGCATCATACTCTGTTGTATAAGGAAGCTTCACTGGCAAGAGTTGAGTGATGCACTAGTTTTCTATCATTTGTTTGGCTATGTTCCACGAGCCTTAGGTGTAGAGGTTCTACTATAGATTTTTCATGTAGGGCATCTCTCAGACACATATTCTCTGTGTTTGACAGGTTATGGGATTCAGCAGTAGTCTCTATCTGTTACAAAAGGAAGATTCTTTGAAGAGTGGTGTATGGTATACTTGTCTATAAGCATAAGGATCCATATTTAGTATATGGTAAGGAACGGCAGGAGCCAGGGAATGGAAAGGATACATGGAGGTAAAGGGAAAGATCCCAAAAGAGAGGAGAATAGGGAACAGATATTAGCAGGTAGGAGGTGGGACAGTGGGAGTGTGAGGCTTGTAGGGGAGGAGGAAGGGACATGGAGGGGGTAATGGTGGAAATGGAGGAAACTCAGGAGAGAGTGAATGATGGGAGGCAAGTGTTATTGGGCAGAGGGTGGGGAATAATGGGGAGAGGAGGGAAGTCAGATGGGAGGAAGAGACATTAGAGATGAATGGATCTTGGGGTGCTCAGAAAGCCAGGAAGGAATGTGTTGCCCCTGAAACCCTCGAGAAATGTACATACAGTGTCTGACTGTTAGTGCATATGTGTACCTGGGGTTTGTATGGAGAGGAATAGAGCGTCACACTAGAGGGACTCCCCTTTGAGTGGTCAGTGACAGTGGTCCAGGAGACTCCCAACACAACACAACACAGGCAGTTGCCAGTGCTCTTGGTTATCTCCACAGAACTAGAAGAAAAGACCCTACTGCTGAAGACAGGACAAGCTTTGGATACAGGACTTGGAGCAGCAAAGCAGGAATTGACCTGAAAGCCTTCTACCTGAAGTTTAGCTCTCATAACAGTAGATGATACCATGCAAGTTGCTAAGGCAGAAAATCAATCAATGAATCAATGCCCCATCCCAACCCTAAAGACTAATAGCCATGATGACTGACACAGCAAACTACCACTATTGATACAGTAGTGGCACTCTTATTTGGGCAGGGGGTAATCAATAGCTATTTCATTGGAGTTAAAGTCATCTCAGTGGGAGTGAACTCATGGATGTCACTGTAAGTACAGCCAAATACTCATGGGCTAAAGGTCTAGATCCTAAAGAAAACCCTATCTCTGTCATGTCTCTAGAAAATGTCCAGCTTTCTTAACAGCCAGGTAATATTTCATTGCATAAATGTGCCATTCTTTCATTATCCATTCATTACTTAATGGACATCTAGGTTGATCCTTTTCCTGCTATTGTTATACGTTAATAGAGTATCAATGAACATGGAGGAGCGGTTATTCCCTGTAATGGATATAGAATCTTTGGGGTATATGCCCAAAAGTGGTACACCCAGATCACGTGGTGGATCTGTTTCTTGTTCTAGAGGAGCTCCCATATCGACTGCTCCAGGTCCTGCGCCCCCTGCGGTAAATGCGTTGCCTTTTCTCCAAATTCTTGCCAGGCTAGTTTTTGGATCTTAGCCATTCTGACTGTGGTAAGTTAAAATCCCAAAGTGGCTTTAATTTTTATGTCCCTGATGGCTAAGATGGCTAAGAATATATTTTTAAAATATTTTTTTCAGGGGCTGAAGTGATGGGTCAATGGTTAAGAACACTGACTGTTCTTGCAGAGGACCCGGGTTTGATTCCCAGAACCCAATGGCAACTGACGACCATCCTAACTCCAGTTCCAGGGGAATCCAATGCCTTCATCTGACTTCTGTGGGCATTGTGTGACATAGGTACACTTACACACAGTCAGGCAATACACTCATATACAGAAAATAAAAATAAATAAATAATAAAATATTTTTCAATCTTTTATATTTCATTTTTTGAGAACTATCTCTTTAGTTCCTTGTCCCAGTTCTTGAGGTTTTCTTGGTTTTATGTTTAGGTTTTTTAGTTCTTTGCATGGTCTAGATACATAGTCTGTTAAATATATAGTTGGTGAAGAGATGTTTCCCATTGTATAAGTTGCCTTTTGACTCAAATGATGGTGCCTTTGCTATAGGGAAGCTTTTTTGGTACATGAGGTCCCATCTGTCACCTGTTAGTCTTATATCTTACTCTATTGGTGTCCCATTCAGAAGTCTTTTCCTGTGCCTGTGTGTGTCTTTTGTAATTCCTGTTTTCTTCTCTATCAGAGTCAGAGTATCACGTGTTCTGTTGAGATACATGATCCATATATACAGGGTGAAAGATGGGGATCTAGGTTCATTCTTCTATTCTTATGACCAGAACCTTTTATTGACCATGCTGCCTTACCTCCAGTGTGTATTCTTCGACCTTTTGTCAAGAATCAGGTGCTAAAGTGCATGGACTTAAATCTCAGTCCTCAGTTCTAGTCCATTGATCAATGTGCTGTTTTTATTTCTGTAGGTCTGCAGTGTAATTTGAAGTCAGAATGGTGACGCCTATAGCTCTTCTTCTACTATTTAGAGTTGTTTTGACACTCCAGGTTGTGTGTTTGTGTGTGTTGCCATTTGAATTTGACTATTTCTGTGAAGAATTGTGTTGGGTTGTTAATGGAAACTTTGCTTGGATAATGGACGTGTCATTCTGGGTTTAGGGAACTCACAGGTCTGACTGTGCAGTGCATGGGTGTGCATCATCCTAGCTAAGCCTCTGGAGTCGGATATTTCTTTTGTTAGGAGGCTGAGACAGGGTTTCCCTAAGTAACCCTGGCAGGTGTGGAACTTTTAGTCCTGCCTCAGCCTGTCTAGTGATAAGATTATCGGCCTGCATCGCCATGCCCAGTTACATGTACTACTCTGATTATTACTAGCCAATACTGAAATGTAAGTCAACTCTGATTCACTGTGTGTTTCTGGGAGTCTTTAAAATCAGCCCTATCAGCCCCACTTTGGAATGCATATTAGGAAAGATTTTCAGCCTCTAACCAAAGCCAAAGAGAAGTTGGCACCACTGACAGTCTGTAGATTTTTCTGGAACATCTAGATGAGGGTATGGAGAACTTCTAGTTACTGGCTTTGTGCCACTCTCATCTGTGACCCTAATCCTGTTGAATACTACTCTGTTCATATCTAAAGCACTACCTGCATCCCTGATATGCAACAAAAAGTTTCTCTCCTAACTACTATCAAGCACTCTTCTAGAGATATCTGTGATTCTCATTCCTGAAAGTCATTGTCTCAGTCATGGGGTATTTCTCTCTTCTATTATGTGCTTAATGAAATTGATCTTTCTGTGGAATAGGAAATAGCATTTATGTGGCACTGGTATTCTATGGTCTATATCTCATTTAATTTCAACAACAATTTTAGCAGTCAAACATCCATATTATCCTGACCCTTTAATAGCTGAAAAATATATATTCATCAAAGTTAGGCTCCAAAGGCATCTAGGGAAAAGATGAGCTCAGAAGAGCATACTTATTGTCTCATAGATATATAGGGTATTTGGTCCTTCATGGTTGTTTTCCGTGTGCGCTGATATTAATATCTCAGTGTGTTTTCATCCAGAGCTCGGGGACTCCTAAGTAATTTCTGTTATCAGCAGTATTTTTACTTCTTGCATCTGTAGGACCGAGTATATATTTCTTTACTGGATTTTTTCTGGGGTTTTTCAACTTCTAGAAGCTACCCACATTGCTATCACGAACTTCCTCTAAGACAATAGGTTATCAAATCCTCTCTTAGCAGCCAGAAGTAACTCTCTGTTTACAAATTTTCCACATGCTAATATTAGACTCACTCAAACAATTTCTTCTTTTATAATATTTTATCTATTATTTTTATTTATGTGTATGCATGTATTACCTGTATGTATGCAAGTGCCTCCATGTTGTACAATGTCCATGGACGTCAGAATTAGTCATCTGATCCCATGAAACTGGAGTTACGAATGGTTGTTAGCCATCCCATCATATTGGTGATGGGAATCAAACCTGAGGCTCTCGCATGAGTAGCCAGTTCTCTTAACTGCTGAGCCATCTCTCCAGCTCAGAAAATTTCTTCTTTACCATACAGTATAACATACTCAACAATTTCAAGGGAATGACATCTAGTCATTGTTCCATACTAATTTAAAGCAGAGTGCATCATATCAGATTGAAGAATCAGTCTTAGAATTGTGTCTTCCACAGTTATCATAAAGTGTTATTTGGTATCTCACATCCTCCTATAAATTTTGTGCTCTTGTTAAATGTCACATAAACTCTATCTGCAAGAAGGGAAGATCTGCCTTGTGAGGGAACTTGAGAAGATCTGAAATATGTACCAACAATTTGCGTTATGATTCAAAACTGAAATTACAAAGCCACTTCAACTGAGAGAAAAGACACTGCTCTCTCAAGGACTACTGGCTTAAAACTCCTCTACCCATCATGCACAGAACTTAGAAGATTCAACACATCTCTTTCAGAGTTTAATGAATGTCGCTGTGGGAGCCTGCAGAAGACAGCTGTTCCTCCTTGGAGGAACATAAAGTCACTCAAATGTGTACCACCATGTCCTACCTGAGCACATTAGACAGACAGAACTTTCTGTGTACCCCAAAATTCTCTCATCATCTGTCAAGTCAACAATTACATGAGAATTTACAGATGCTAGTTTTTTAGGTGTCTTTCTTTTGTAGCCTTTTCCCAAGACTCTGAGAACTGGAGCACTCTACAACTCTGTAAGTTTCTTGGTCTTGTTCACTTATATCCTTGTAATTCCTATCAACTATGCAAGATGTACCTTCTGGAGTGGAGAAACTGCTTCATTGTATATGTATAATAATTAATAAAATATTTGGTGACCTACCACTAGTTAATAATTGTGCTCTGTGAATTTTTTTCTTGTTATGTTATTTTATTTCTGCTGAACCCGTTAAGGCCAAGTTGCAAACTTATGAGTTAATAGGTTGAATTAAATTTAATGTGAGTTAACCAGTGACTTAGATTCTGCTTTTCCTTATAGCCACGTATGAGTTTGAGGAAAGTATCTGGAATGAATTTACACTGAAGGCAAGAAAGCCATGGGGATTCACCTGAACATTCAAATGTGATATTGACATATCTGAAAATGTTCAGCTGCAAAGAAGGTTCAGCTCGGGAACCAGCACCTAGGCTACTCGGATCCTTTGCTGCCTCCCATCACAGGACACTCTGGGAGTCCAGTAGAGATAACTCCATATTTTCAATGACAACATTTGAAGACCTCAGCTGAGAACAGAGATATAAGTTCAGCTAATGCAAACTCAGTAAGGTAGATACTGGGATCTGCAGAAAGTCTAAAGTGAGGCCCATGAGATAGCTTGTGGGCTACTGGCACTAACAGCACAAACCTGGTGAGCTGCCGTAGAAGGACAGAACTTTGAAAGTCTTCCACTGACCTCCACACCCACACGCACACTAACACACACATATCTCACATACAGTAATAGTGAATAGAATAAAATAATTTTAGAGACTAAAGAAGGGAATTTTATACAACAAAGTACTATCCCTTTGTTTCACTTTATCTATCATACACAATTTATATTCATCTGTTCTCTCTGTAGTATTTTCTGAGTCCTGACAACTTTGTAATCACTTTGTTTTCAATTCTATGAGTGTTGTGATATTTTAAACTTATATAACTATTCTCTTATTATCTCTTTATAACATAGCTTCTGAAGTGGGGAAACTGTGAAATGCTGTATCTTTTTATGTGATCAACATCGGACATTCACACATCTCAGTTCCTCAACCTTTGTCTAGCCTCTCACCTGGGCTGAGTTGTTTGACTAGTGGGATACCTCAGACTTTATCTCTAAGACATCTAAGTGTTTATTTCACCCTTCTTCAGGAAGTTTGTTGTGGTTACTTACAAGTAGGCATTATGTAACCAACATAGAAATTTAAATATACACCCAGCGATTCTAAGGTTCTGTAGATTGCAACTTCACCGATAGCATAGTAATCACCTTTACTCCTTAGAGGATAAGTAGTTAGCCAGTTCAGGAATGTGATTCTTAGCCTATTTCTCCACCAAAATAGAATGAACCCAAGGTACTTGAGCTGAGATCATCATGGTTCCTAACATAGTCTCAAATTTATTTATATTCTTTTGGCAGTAAAATCAGCACCTTGATATTTTCCAGAGAAGAAAAGCCTCACTTGCCCAGGAGAACAAGTAATAATTTCATCTGGAGGTGTTGCCTCATAAAATTGCTCTTTTTTATACTTTTTAATTATTCTTTTATTTTTTGTGTATGAGTACATTGGCTGCATGTACGTAAATCACCCATGTGATGTAGCGCCCGCAGAAGTCAGAAGAGGGCATCAGATCTCCTGGAACTGGAGTTATGGATGATTCTTAGCCACTATGTGGGTGTTGGGAACTGAACCCGGGTCTTCTACAAGAGCAGCCAGTGCTCTTAACTGCCGAGCCACCCTTCTAGTCCCACTCTTTTTAATTGTAGGAGTCTGTCCGACTGCCCTTCAACACTGTATGGTGTCAAGTCTCAGTGCAGGTCTGACTAACATAAAGAAGCCTGGCTCTAAGAAGAAAGCTGTAAGTGCCAAAGAAGGTCTGGGATCTATGTGTCTTTAAGAACTGGGAATAGCTATCAGAAAAAATAGATCATGCCTCACATTTTATGACTTGAGAGGCTAGGCAGTGCAAGGGGGTAGTGTAACATGTGCCCAGGGTATCAATTGCATGGTTTTCTTGGAAACAATGCTGTGTAGTTAGCAGAGTGGACATGGAGGCAGGCATGTAAGCTATAAGGGAATTATCCGTATAAACTCGGCCTCAACACAGCTTTTCTAATCAGTTATGGTCAAACACAAGTTCATTCACAACAAAGAACAAGTAATGATTATTCAGACCAGAGACCCTAGTACCAAATCAAATTATGTAAAAAAATTCTTTCACCTTGGAATGGGTCTTCTTTTAAAGCACTCATCAACTTTACTGGATATGGCTTTGAATTCGTTTCTGGAAATCCTTTGCCATTACTGTCACCTGAAAGTTTATAGAACTTTCATTCTTGTGATTCCCACACAAAATTGCTTGGGACTGAAGAATCTTGTTTTCAGCTTTGTAGAGTCACCATTATACGGTTCAGTTCAAGACTGAAGATACAAGAATGAGGGGCAGCGATGATGTAACTATTGGTCTCGGCCCAGGAGCCTAAAACTCCTGGAGGCCAGTGCTACAAGTTCAAAACCAAAGGCCAGAAAGCCTGGAGCTCTGATATGCCAAGGCAAGGCCAGGAGGACAAGAGTTCCAGGAGTTCAAGAAAGCCAGCTCACCTTTCTTCTCTCTCTTTTCCTTTCCAGGGTCAGTCAACTAAACGGTGCCAGCCCATGCTGAGAACAGATGTCTCCTCTCAGTCCATTGGCTAGCACAACCACCTCCTCCAGAAATACTCTCACAGACAAACACACAAATGTAGGCATTTCTTCATCCAGACCTGTGGACACCTAAAATTAGCCATCATAGAACCCTCAGCTTACATTGACTCTCATCTTTCATTTTTTACAAAAATAAACCTTTAGTGTTACCCAATATAACCAGCCCACTTTGCAGCTTTTATGATAAACTGTGTTACTGCATTCCTTTACAGGTATGCACTGTGACTTCTTATTTTCCCAGTGTCTTACTTTTCACTGGTACTAAGCCGATTACACACACATAAAAACTCAACTGACTGCAGTATACAGCACTTCACACCAACCTTGGGTACTTTCTGCTTTTAGAAAAAAATACAAAACAGCTTTAAAGTCTTGTTTTCTAGAATTACTTTTTAGCCAAATCTTCACAAAGGAGAGGTAGAGGCAAAAGAAGAAAAATGATGGGTGTTTTATTTAAAGGGAAAAAAACCCTAAAGGTAAAGCTGAGAAACAAAGGTGAAGTGGGGAAGAGAAACGTGAGAAGCCACACAGTGCCTGACTCACACCAGCGGCTTTCCTCAGAAGCCATGAAGACACAGATATTTGCTATCAGAAGCATTTGCTTGCCACTCTTTTTAAAAGGTTACAAGCAATGTTTCTACATAAGAGAAACCCACAAGAAAAATGATGTGGGGCATAGGGAGGTAGCTCGCATTTGTCTCACATGTTGGGGGTCTTAGGTGCCATGCCCAGCACCTTCTCCCAAGGAAAAGACAATTGGATGAAATTTCCCACCAGCATCCTTCTACACACCACTCGTTTTTGCTCTGGGCTTATGGTATCGCGATAAAGAAACCCCAGCACCAATATAAGCAACAGCATCATCTTTTCAAATATATCTAAGTTTAAAACAGACCAAATGTTTTGACAGCATGTAAAGCAGTTAGAAAGCCTGGTATAAAATAGAGATGTAACAGATAGCTCTTCAGGCTGGTATTGTAGGTAATAGATATTACATGGAGAAGATTGGGAGCAAAAGCCAACAGAACTGGAAATCAACAGAAAACTCTTAGAAATTTTCCTCTGATTAGCATGGAAACATGTTTACGTACACAATTACCTTAGAAATGCAGAAATAAAAAAGTCACAATATCTTTTATACTCCCATCCTAAAAGCAAATGTATTCTTCTACAACTGAATAGTGATGGTGTGAAAATAAATACAATACAATAAAATAAAATGGTGCATTAATTCAAATCATTGTCCTTATTTTGTGTTTTGCTACAGTTTGGGTCTTAAGCACTCCCCACCCTTACAAGGCTAATTCCCTGCAGTGGGGCTACTGAGAGGGGGTGGGGCCTTTGACACGTGAGGCCTGGAAGAGGACTGGTCTTCAAGTCCTTGCGCCAGTGCCTTGAAGGCCTTTGTGAGGCCTCTCCTTTTCCTCTTCCTCTTTCACTTCCCAGGCATGAAGTGAGCAGTTTTACTTCACCACACACACACCTTGCCCATTCTAATGCTCTTACCAAAGGTTCAGTGAGTCTGCAGTCCTTACCATGGATTGAAAACTCCAAAATCATAGGCCAAAATGAACGTTTTGTCTTATAATTGACTGTCTGAGGTACTTGCTATAGTAATGGATGACTGATTAACATACTTTTGAACACAAAGCAAGCCCCTGTTGTGAGGCAGAGGCAAAATAATAGTATAAGATATATTTGGGGAACACTTTGTGGTCTCTGAGCCCATTCCAAAATAGTTTTATTTTTCTAAAGATATAATAGAATAACTGCTACATATATACTATAGTCCTTTTGCTACAATTTTCTATAATATGGTGACCAATGTATATAATATATGACATTTGTCAAGCACTATTTATTGACTAATACTATTAAAGTATCTGTCAATTCAGGAAGACCTGCAATATATTTTGTATCCCATTTCTATTTCTTTTGGCTAATCCAACTTGAAATGATGATATGAAGTACAAATTACATGAATTAAGTATATTTCCATGAGTCTTCACATTCCTTCTCATAACTATTTCTGAATGCTATAAATACAAACAATGATATTGTACAGATCTACAGCTAAAGGAAAAGCCTTCTAAAGCCTCTCAGGTTCATAAATGAGTTGAGCATAGTTAAATTTCAATCAGAGTAACTTGAAGGATCCATAATGACGTACTATGTTGATGTTCACTGATTCCAAAAAGAAATTTGTGATAGAAGAGAAACATTTTCATTTATTATTTCTATGTGTATGAATGTATTGCCTGCATGTAGGTGGGTGCACCCATGTTGTGCAATGCCCACAGAGGCCAGAAGAAGGCATCCGATCCACTGGAACTGAAGTTACAGGCAGTTGTTAGCTGCCATGTAGGTGATGGAAATCAAAACTGAGTCCTCTGCAAGAGCAATCTGTGCTCTTAAACACTGAGCCATCTCTCCAACCCCAGAATGTCATTTTGTTTGCTTGTTAGAGAATTCAGTCACACCGGAGTCCTTTATTACATAACATGGGCAAAAATTTCTTATTGATAGGAGTTGCTTCTTTGCCATTATTACAGTCAGTAGCCATGGAGACAGAAACCTGTCCAGAGCATGTGTCTCTGCAACATGAATAGGGTTGGAAATGGGCATACAACTGCCATGGGTTCACACCAGGCAGTGTAATCTTATGTCAAGATTCAGCATGGTTAAAATCAGTTGATTTCTCTATACCACTCAATTCATTATGGGTTGCTAGAGTTGCTTTTTGGAAGAAAGAGTATCCAGAGATATCCCTAGAGATGTCCATGGAAATACAAATCAGCTAATAAAACATTTAGAAGACTTGGAGATAAACAGTATATTAGTTGTCAATGAAATATATGAAGTGTTCATCAACTCTGGTGACAATATTTGTGTCTCAAGTAGGAAGTGATGATAGGTAGGTAAACAGCTAACATATTTGATGGCTTTCTGGCAAACAAGATCAATAGGATAATACCTCAAGCCACTTCAGTGACCAACACTATTCAAATGAAAAAACAAAGGCAGACGATATGGGACAACTGTAATTTCTTGTTCTATTAAATCTAAAGGCACATAGTAATATCTTGAAAAATCCTGGAATTTGAATATTGACATCTCAGGAGTTCCATGCCTGCTTAAGCAAGAGAAGGAAGCATCATTTTTATATACTTCAATTCATAGCTTTTCAAGTTGTCCAGCAATTACCAGAGTCTAGATTCCTTTTACTGACTTATTTAATCTAGGTTTGCACAACATTATCTACAGATTAAATTTATTGACACATCTTTGAAGTAAGAGCATCTGCCCAAATTCTGAAAAGTCACAAAAGTAAATACTGTCCCTGTCCACATTCCATGAAACTGACAGCCTGACGACGTAGAATTCCACAATCTTAGCTTTTTCTTTCGACATGGCCAGACCAAAAAAAAATTTTTTTTCACCCACTTTTTTTTTCACTTATACTTTTCCTTCAATAGAATTGTTTAACATTGGATTTGTCTCCTCTCTACTATTGAAGACAGTAGGTGGGATCCTTGTGCTTTCTCCCATAAGGTAAATAACCTTCAAGGTACTCGACTGCAGATAGCTTTGTCTGTGTCATTGAAACCATGAGTTCAAGTAGAGTCTGGAGAAATAACACAAACAGAGGTAAAAATCACAACTCTTGCTGATTCAAGGATGAACTTCAGAAAGCTACGTTCCCTTTCAGGCCACACTTTCTCATTCTCCAAACGATAAGGTTCAATGAAGAGAATTTGGGATCTCATCTCATACCTTTAGCTGAAGAGATTAATTTCAAGTTTAGATTTTCTGGATGTTTCTAGACATCTAATTTATTTCAATAAAGATTAGAGCAACTGAGAGCTAGTAACACAAAAGGTCACAAATGGCCAAATCATGGAGACTAGGAGTCTTCAGAGTGTGGTTCCCTGGAAAGGACTCCTATATTAAGTTTCACTCTCCCAGGACTCAAGGGCCATTGTAGAAGACAGGGCAGAAAGATTGTAGGAGCCAGTGAGGAGGTGCATGACCACATGGAAACAGAATCCTGTAAGCTCCGGGAACCTTCCTCGTATGAACCTACGGCAATGATGTTAGCATGCTCAAGACCCATGCAGACCCAAGCAGACAAAAACCCAGCATGGAACTGGTGAGATGGGTAGCAGACCCCAATCTTTGCTGAAGAAATATTGGCAGCTGATCACTATTAGGTGAGGGTGAGCTAATGTTCTTAAAGCAAGGGTCTCTTCGTAGGCTGACTAGATCTCAGTGGATGAACTTATACTGAGGAACATTTGGAGATACTAACTTGACACAATAGAGCTTAACACAGATGAAAGAATGTATGGACTCCAGCTGGTGGGCCATGGGGGAGTGCTGGTGGGGAAGGGGTATAAATATGATTAAGATTGAATGAGATGTTCTGTATGAAATATGCAGATTCAATAAAAAGAAAAAAAAAATTAAAGACTTTCTGCATATTAAATATGGTTACTGTGTGAGTATGAAAAAATTAATAACTTTGTTGAGTTTGTGAACTTATTGGATTTTGGTGTGGGTGTGTTTAAGCAACTCTGGGTGAACTCATTTGCATATTCAATCACAGTAGCCTCAGAGATTAGAAATGTGTCTCATGTGAACAAATCACTTCATTCTCAAAAGTGGGTGATTTTCTGCTGCTCTTCTTTGGGAATAGCCTTTCTCCTTGAGAACATTTTAAGAAGAAAATGAGAATGATTCAATGCCTAGTGTCTCCAACACTCTGCCTCTCAGGTCCAATGGACCTTTACGAAGTGTCCAATTAAAGAGCCATTCCCGGGGTTAGTAAGGCATTTTGCTACCAAGTACACATTTTCATTCAGTAATTAGAACTTCTTAAACTTTTATGAGCCTCACTGTGGCTGAAAGATCACGAATTCTTCACCCAACTTTTTAAAACATGCCTGCATTTATAAAACACAAGACAGAATCCCCTGAGCAGTTTAACTCTTCATAGATTGGAAAAAAGGCCAAAAGACCAACTTCTAGAACCCTTTAGAATGGTTGCTTGAAGGACAGCACTCTTACAATGTCAGATAATGCCAACTCTCCACCCATAGTTACAATGAAGTACAGTTTCAATACAAGTTTACTTTGGCTACTACTGCTATGTTTCATTGCAACATCAGTATCAGAGTTAACAATCTGTTTTATGTAAGTAACCCTTTACACCAAACCACTTCTTTACTGAAGTTCTAAGGGCTAAGCATAGCATATCAGTGTTCTGGATGCCATCTCTGTCTCCTCCAGAACCACACTCCACACTTCCTCATGCTGTGGTCCAGGAGGTTGACAGCATAGGAACTGTTGTTCTTGCTAATCTGCTCTCTGACTCCCAACTTAATTTATAATAAGGAATGCCAGTGGGACATGAGAGAGCAAGAGGGAAGTGAGGCTGGGGGTTTGTGCCCTGTTCCCTCCCCCATAGGGCTGGGAGTTGGTTAGCAGGTGTCATCCAAAGGCCTCACATTTCATCCTCTGATAACCAGTTAATGGTACATTCGACACATGAATCTGTCTCCAGATGTTGGAAATTACTTTCCTTGCCCATCACACTGGTTCCTCTCTCCTACTAGTGAAACTAAACTGGACCATGATTTCTAGCCAGATTGCTGAAAAAAGTCGTTCTGTTGAATGCTCTTCAGATCTCCGAGTCCAATGCACCTTTTCTGCCAAGACCCTGCCATTTTACCTTGTTTCTTTACCATTAACTTCACAAGGACAGGCTCCATTCTGCACAGTTCATTGCTATATTCCAAGTACCTAGAAGAAAGTATGTATCTATTAGGCACCTAAAATATATTTGTTGAGGGTTGGAGAGATGGTTCAGTGCTTAAGAACACTTGCTTTTCTTCCAGAGGACCTAGATTTGATTCCCAGCACCCACATGGCAGTTAACAATCATCTGTAACTTCAGTTCCAGGGGATCTGATGCCATATTCTAGCCTCTGTGATCATTGCATGCATGACATGGATGAACTAAGCAGGCAAAATACTCATACATATAAAATAAAAATAATAAATAAAAATTTTAAAGTTTTTTTTTAAAAGGAAATACTTGT
This sequence comes from Eospalax fontanierii, assembly GCA_035773235.1. Classification (NCBI taxonomy): domain Eukaryota; kingdom Metazoa; phylum Chordata; class Mammalia; order Rodentia; family Spalacidae; genus Eospalax; species Eospalax fontanierii. Next base: position 12,660,976 of record CM069531.1, read on the forward strand.
CGAGCTGGGCATAGTGGCACATACCTGCAATTCCAGCACTTGGGAGACTGAGGGAGGAGATCATGAATTACATGAGGTCAGCTCAGGATAGATAACTGGTTCTAGGTCGGCTGTGTCAGTATAGCAAGGTATTAATGAAAATATGCATTTCAGGAAAATAGGTATGGCCATGACAAAATAAACCAGGTTCAGAAGGATAAATATTTCATATTTTCTTTCATACTCACAATCTGGGCTTTAAAATAAGACTTAAGGGGGCTAGAGAGATGGTTCAGCAGCGCTTGCTGCTCTTGCACAGGACTCTAGTTTGGTTCTGAACACCTGTATTAAGTAGTTCACAACTACCTGTAACTTCAGCACTAGAGATCTAATGCTCTCCTCGGGTCTCCGCAGGCAACTGAACACACGCGTACATTCATTTGCATTTACACATTCAGACACGGAAACACACATTCACATAAAAAAATATTTTTAAAAATGAAAGCAGAGGGGAAATTACTAGGGAAGAAGGGGGCCAGCTGGGTGGAAAGGTAGCATAGCAAAGAGTGATGATGGGTAAGATCAAAGTACATAACACACACAGATAAGACTGTCATAAAGAAATCCACTATCTTAGAATGGATTATATATTTGTGTACATATATACATATGCAAATAAACATATTTATTGGATGAACTATTTTCTCTTTAAAAAATAGTTTTATTTCTTTTTTTTATTTTATGTGTACAAATGTACTGTCTGCTTGTATGTAAGTGCACCTGTATCACACAATAACTGCAGAGGTCAGAACAGGGTGTCAGATACCCTGGAACTGGAATTATGGACAGTTGTTAGCCATATGGATGCTGGGAAACAAACTAGGATTATCTGAAAAAGCAATCAGTGCTCTTAAGTGCTGAGCCATCTCCCCAGGCCCTAAACTATTTTCTAAATAGGAATTTAGCACAGGTTTTTTGTGCTAAAGTTTTACAAGTTTTAGAAGCTTATTGGCTTTTAAAATTTTTATTTATTTTTACTTCATATATGTGAGTATTTTGCCTGCATGCATCCATGTCCACCATATGTTTGAAATGCCCACAGAGGCCAGAAGATGGCACCAGATCACTTGGAACTAGAGTTACAAATGGTTGTTAGCTGCCATGTGGATACTGGTAACTGAATTCCGGTCCTCTGCAAGAGCAGCCAATGCTCTTAAGTGCTGAGCCATCATTCCAGACCAATTATTAGCATATATTAATTTCACAGAATGTTAGGCTTCATCATGGTATTTTCACACATTTATATAATGTACTTTGATTACATTCACTCATCCCTTACCCTCGGTTGTCTACCTTTTTAATCCCACTGGTCCCGTTTCTTTTCTCAAATAACCTCCATTCTAAGGACTATTTTTAATAAAATCACTACACAAGTTTTCATGAAGCAAGGTTGGCAAAAACATATGATTATGCACAGGGCCCCCTTCTAGACCTTCAATGAGTCCTATGCAAACAAAAGGCCTGAAATGTCCAAATTTCTCTAACTTCAACTTGCTTCTCAGATCATAACTCAGAATGTGGAGGAATCTATTAGTTGTCTTTTCAGAAACGTGAAATAAACAGCATGCTAAAATATGAAAAAGCATATAACCACCAGGTATAGTGAGATAGGTTAGAATTTGACTCTTTTGTGTGTTAGCTATGAACTTTAAGCATTGGTAGAAAACTTAACCTCCAAACGCCTTAGTCTACTCCACTGATATCGTAAGAGTGAACAGTCTAGTTCCCAGGTATGCTGTTGAATTATCTGAGATAACCAGGGAAAGTGCCTGACATACAATAGGTTTTGGTCATCGTTGAGTCTTGCCATGAGGAAAGTACCTCCTGGATTGCTTTCTGGCCTCTCCCAGGCCTGCTTCCTAACTGTTAGGAAGTCTAAGGAGATGCTACTTCAGATCATAGAATGCTTACATCAGTCTTAAGTGTTTGCATCAGTATTTGCACAAAGGAAGGACTCAGCTGTGGCAGAACAAGCACTCACTTTCTCTGGAGCTTCCTTACTGCATTAGATAGAACTCAGCCAGGCCTCTGAGAAAACTTTTGTATTCTCCAAGCAGTTTTTCATTGCTTTCAAAGTGGAAACATTCTCATCACATTTCATTTCTAAGTGATCCTCAGAGGCATGCCGCTGGCCTTCGACATAAACATTTTTATTACAGGATTGAAGAAACCACGTTAGAGCCCAGAACATGTCTTCTAAAATTCTGTATTTTGATCTTCTATGTTGCTTCTTCAAGTTACTCAAATATGAACTGCATCCAAATCTTTGACTTATACAGTATACATCCCATGAAGATAATAACGGGGTGTGGAGATCACTCACTGAGGACACTGCTTGCCACACAAGCCTCAGGACCTGAGTTTGGATCCCGAAAACCAGATGCAGCAACACATCTGGTTACTAGAATTACTCATCTGTAATTCTACCATTCTGATGGTGAGATAGAGGGTGAAGACAGAATCCCCAGAAAAATGGGCATCAGCTGGACTGGATGTACAAAGAGACCCTGTCTCAAAAGCTGGAAGGCAGGCGAGGACCAATACCCAGGCTTGTCCCCTGATTTCTATATGCACACCATAGAGTGCACACACACACACACACACACACACACACACACACTTGCAAAAAAGATGGTATATGCTTCAGTATTTTACTCTCAGGAGAGTATAGCACTTAACATGTAGTAAATATATGTCAATACAATTTTGAATTAACCAATAAATGATTGATCATGGCATGCATAATGGAAAGAGCTAGAGGATATGAATTATAAAGATAAACTGATGAATCAAACATGGGAAATGTTCATACCACATATCTACAGTGCTTAGATATCTTGTAAGAGAGGGGGTCTTCATGACTAGAAAGACTCAAGTAAATGTAAAATCTAACAGGAATCCTGTAAACTCTTGTATTGAAGTTATAATTTGGTTATTTTTCATTTCTATTTTAATACATGAGGATAGTTAATTTTATAAATCTACACTCCTTGAGTGTTAAATAATCTCTGGCAATTGAGGGCATTATTGACACTGGAGAAATTCCAGGGTCACTGAACTAGCTTTTGGTGACTTAACCAAGTCTTTTCTCTGAGTCTTAGCTTCTACACCTACAGACTGAAATTCATACAGATTTACAGATTATTGTGTATTACATGAGATGATAATCTCAGGACCTGTGAGCACCACTCTAAGTGCTCATTAGCTGAGCACCACCATTAGATAACTTTTCAAACTCATGCTCTCAGCAGCATAGTTAAGTAATTATTTACAGATACAATGTAACAAAGAGGTTTCTGTAGAATCTGGGAGACGTGATCTTGAAGGCTGTCGCTGGTCCTGAACATCCCCATAACTTTTGGCAACTCACACTCAACATTTAGCCTCTGATTCTTTGGTTCTTTGAGTTAAACATGAATCCCTTGAATTAAAAAGTTCCTTTGATTATCTTATCTGAAGTTATATTTCTGCTTATTTCTTTCACACACACACACACACACACACACACATACACTCACACACACAAACACATATGTGCACACACATATATCTCACCCTAAATACCCAGAAAAAATATTGGACATGCCTTTCAAGTTTTCTGGCTATTATGTGCAAGATCCTAGCACATGGCTGACTCTGACTTGGTTCCTTGTACTTTGGGCTTTGTGAAATGCAATAAGGCAAATGTAATTCATTTGCCATAATCAACCTGTCTTGCCAGGTATTCTTTTCAATACCTATTTCCTACATAATAAATTCATTTCTTCCTAGAATGAGACCATGAAATAAATACACTGTAACTATTAGGATGATATTGCAATTTTACAAAAGGGACTGATCTTAACCTGAGCCTGGTGTCTCTCCTGCTGCTAACACAGTGGGGTCCTCTGCCTCCTTCTTTGAATACTCCCTCTAAAGCCCAGAAAACTCATTCTTCACTAACCATGAGTTTCCTGAACCATAGGGGAGGACAGATCATTTTAACCTCCTGCATAGAAACCTTAGAGTGCATTGGTGTGTCTTCCTAAAATCTGATTAGTTTTTCACAGAAAAGCCTGATACTTATTGTTGCATCTCCCACCCTAACCCACTCCGTGAACAATTTTCAATGCTAGTAATATGAATGATAAAGCTCAACATTAAAATGGGGTGAGGTGCTCAATGGAGATGAATAGCAAGGGGCAAATAAAAAGAGTCTTTTGCCTCTAGCTGGGAAATTTAACAACCTTCCCAGTTTTGGTTATAAAAGGAAGAAAAAAAAATCACTCAACTGTGAAGAGAAAAGATTTGATTGATGGAGCTGTTATCCTTGGTTAGCTTTCTAATGACTTCATTTGGGTGGGTTGATTTTAAGAAAAATTGATTTCAGAAACCGGCCTCTGTGTCCATGTCCTCACTGAAGCTGGAGCTCCCTCCCTCTACACCGACTGCACTTTCCACAGCTCTTTCATCATTAATGACCAGTGTTCAGGGTCCTAGTGAGTTCAGGCTTCCATCTGCAGATGTTCTGGCAGACTCTGGTTGTACTAACCTTTGAAATAGTCACCCAGAGTTTTCAATGAGAAACACATGTTCCTGCTACTTACTCTAACTTCAGAAAGTTACAAGTTTGCTACTCTGGACCTGCTTCACAACTGCGTATAGACAAAATGGTCCTGAATCAAAAAGTCCATTTGGGTACCAGTAGGTTTTGGAACCAGAAGACAGAGAGAGATACTACAGACTAAAAGAAAGGATAGAAAGAAGCTGAAATATGTATACCACCCTTCAGAATGGGCTTCTGGAAAACAACCCAGAATGCCAGAAAGTATTGTTGAAGTTTCAGAATCAAATGAGAACTAGGCCTCACCTAGCAGACATTGGTAAGCAGGAGCTATTACATAGCCTTTCAGCATCAAGTCTGCATGGTGAAGCAGTCATTATCAGTAGTGTTTGTCCTTGCTTGAATCACTTCTTCTTTCTGAAACCTTTACTCTATTGATGAGAATCAGTGGAGAACTGCTCTATTCCAGTTACACATCAAAAGGAGAAAACCTCTTTGCCCATCTGACATGAAAGAAATTCTCCATAACCTTCATAATAAAAGAAACAGGATTAAAGATGTTCTTCAACCAAGATTTAAGAGTTGCTTGCAGTCACTAAGATCCCATTGTACCTGTACAATATCTGAATCTTAATGACTTTCTCATTGTTTTTCAGTGAACACAGATGTCCCTTTAGAAGCCAACTCTATAGTCTCCTCTTCTGGAAATAACATTCTGACTCACTTTATTTAGAAGCCTTTGCTCTGAGCGCCCTAGACATCATGGGAACCTGCCTACAGAATCACTTCAAAATGACTCACTGACTTGCCTTGGCTTAGAACTTCACGAAGGACAGGGCAAAGTTGAATTCCCTTTGTTTCCTTTGTTTCAGCATCTATCATGCTAACTGAAGTAAAGAGTGATTAGCAAATGATTTTGAATTAGTAAATGGTTAAGACCATGGCTAAAATATCAAATGGGAAATAAGTCCTAATTTTAGAATCATCTCTACTTTTCAGTCACAGTGGGATTTTCCTATAATTGTAGTTACTGCTTCCTACCGTCACCTTCTAAGTCTTCACATCTTGGTGTAATGAAAAATTGTCTACAGGCATTCTATGGCCATCTTTACTACATTAGAATACACCATTACGACCTCATTTTCAGGTCGTAATAAGACCTGATTCACAAATAAAGACCAGTTTCAGAAAATACTGTGCAAGCTGTTAAGGGAGAAAATCAATCAATAATCGAATTCCAGCTTTAAAGCCTAATAACTGCAGCAATAATCAGCACAACAAGCATAGCAGTGGCACTTTTATCTTGGGAGTTGTCAACAGATGTCTAATTGGGCCTAAAACCTTCTCAGTGGAAGCTGGGGAAAAGGTTCAGCTGTTAAGAGCAATAGCTACTGTTGCAGAGGACCTGGATTCAGTTCCCAGCACCCATATGACAACTAACAACCATCTGTAAAATCTGTAAAGCCAGTTTCAGGGGATCCAATGACACAAGTGCACTTATATACATGCATGCAAAACACTCATTCACATAAAAATAATAAAGTATTTTTTATAAAACCTTTTCAACGGGAGGAAACTCACATAGGATGTTGTAGACACAGCCAAATATGCGTGGTCATAGATCCTAGAGAAAATCTTACATCTGTCCTATCCCTAGACAAATATATTTCCTACTTTATGCTAAATATGAATTCTTATATTTGCTGACAATTATAACTGTCACTACTCATCCAAGAAACTTCTTTTAGCAACAGATGAAGAGCATTACAGAGTTCCACAACTGGTCAAATACAGAGAATAAGTTTCTGTGAGATGCCCAGCCTTAAGTGATTCTTCCTTAATGGGAACTCTACACCTAAGGCTCATGGAACACAGAGGAACAGGGAGTAGAGAGAATGCTAATGTACCTCTTAACTCTCACCAGCAAAGCTTCCTCATGCAACAGAGGGAGATTAACAAAGAATGCCACACCTGGTCAAAGAATGAGAAATAGCAGAGTGCATGTTCATGGTTAGGTCTCCTATATGAAACCTCACCCACCAAGGGCCTATGGATCATTATGAAGGAGGAGGTAGAAAGTTTATAGGAGCTAGGGATATTGCATGAACAGGGAAACAGAGTTGCCCAGGCTTCTAGGAATTTGCTCATATGAACTCACAGCAACAGTGACAGCATGCATAAGACCCCAGCAAATGCAATTAGACAAAAACCCAGCAAAGAAATTAGAGAAATAGGTAGGAGGCCCCCACCTTAACTGAGGAACTATTGGCAATTGATCATTGCTAGATGAGAGAGAATTGGTGTTCTTTAAGGAAGTGACACTGGATAGACTGGCCAAACTCCAGTGGACGAATTCACACCAAGGGACATCTGGGGACAAAAACTTGACTTTATAGGCCTTAAAATATACGACAGAATGCATGAGATCCTGTGGGTGGGCTATGGGGGTGCACACGGGGAGGTCTAAATATGATTAAGTTGTATTGTATTAAATGCACAAAAATTTAATAAAAATATATAATAAAAAACTTAATATACTATTACTTCCTAAAAATATCCAAACTACCACGGGCTGGAGAAATGGATCAGTGATTAAGAGCCATGACTGCTTTTGCAGAGGACCGGGATTCAAATGCCAGCACCCACATAGCAGCTAACAATTGTCCCTAACTCCAGTTCTGGGGATCTAATAGCCTTGTCTGACACCCATAGGCATTGCACAACATGAGTGCACTCACGTACATACAGGTATTATACCCATACACTTAAAATAAAGACAATAAATAAAATATTTTTAAATGCATACTAGCAGTTTCTTGCAGTGTGTGTCCATTAGGAAGTTTAATTTTGCTTCCATTTTGACACTACACAAGTAAAAATACATTTTTTGTTTAACATCGAGGAACGTCAGATCTAAATTTCTTACCTTCTTATTTGCATTCTTATTTTATTTTGGGCTCTACTTTACCCAGCTGGTATTTACTAATGAGACTTTATTCCATACCCCAAAAGATTCTGTACACTTGGTATACATCAGTTCACAAAATAGCAATAATAACCCTGCTCCTGTGGAAGCTGCCATTTGAAGGTATAATTTTAATGAAGTGCATCATAGGAATCAGCTCCAAATAATGTATAAGGTTGATGCTTATATTCATTAAGTACATGGTCTCTTCTTTTATGTGTTCACCATAAGTATATCTTTCATATAAATATAAGTGCTGACTTTCACAGATTTGTGACCTGTAAGAAAAATATAAAGTGCTGGTAGAATTTGAATCAATTCACTTCTGACTTCCTTAAATAATGGTAATATAAAGTGTGTAGGCAGCTTCAGTAATCCCTAATCAGCGTTTTCTAACACATTAGCAGTTGGCGTCTGGAGTCTGACATTTGCTGTGAATGAATGACTGACAGTTTTCATCGTAAGTTCAGGCTGTCTTTGCCTAGCAATTTTCTTCCTACTGCCTGTGGGGGGCAAACTTGACTTTCCAAGATGTCCCTCACAGTGTCACTGTCAGTACCAGTGCCAGCTTCCCAATCCACCCCAAAGCTTGTCCCTCCTGATTCAACGCTGATGACACGGGAGGCTCGCTCACTGCTGTTATTCTGCGATTGTAGAAGGCTTCTTCTGAGACTCACCTAGCAGTTTTCAGAAACATCTAGGGGATCTTTTCTTTCATTCTTCACCTTACCAAGGCAGCAAAGGTATAAGCTTTCTGAGTTAAGCTAATGATATAGAGTTTGTGGCATATATAATCAAAATATGATGTATATTCAATTGTACGTTCCACGCATGGGGGCATGACATTGATTTTCTATCTTCACAGGGTTAGTGAAAACCTTGAGCATGACATGGCTCAGAAAATAAGAGTGGTTCTGTCTAACCTCTTTTCCGTCGTTGTCTAAGTTATTTTCCTCTTCAGGATCTCCTGCTGCTTTTATTCTATAAGTTCATTTTGTCAGAGTATCTGACCAATGGAGGCCTGAGCTCAAAACTATCCCTCACTGTGGAGAACAGAAAAACATGTTCACCCTATATAAGTCTTCTGACTATTTCTGTTTAATTGCTTTACAGTTACAATGCTGTAAAGTACACATGCATTGAAGCTGTATAATTCAGTTATATTGTACAAAGCATGAATTTAATGAATTACTCCTGGGCCTACAAAACAGTCAGAAAGTGACAAAATAGGATATGGATAGAAAGAACAAGGGCTTAGACCTGGAAAAAAGTCACTCTTGACTTATGAAAGAAATCATCCTTGGTTGAGTCAGAGTTCACAGTTTACCTTTTTCATATGCTGATGAAAAATTGTGACTTTAAAAATGTAGCAAAGTAGAGAGTAGCATGCTCAATTCACCACTTTTGTATCCAGGCTCACTTTAGGCTGATAGATATACTACATTCTCAACAGCTTAATTTGGATTACTTTCAAGCAGTTAGTAGTAAAATACGGTGCAAGCTATTTATAAATGATATAATGTCAAAAAACACAAGAAAATTAATTGGATAAAGGAAAACAATCCTGAACCATTTGTGGTAGTACAGTACTAGAAGACCAGACCTTGGGACTTAGAGAAAGGGTTCCTAAAAGTACACAGCCATCCTGGGCTACATAGTGAGCTTTAGGCCAGTCGGGGTTATATAGAAAGACTCTATTTATGGGACAAAAAGAAAAGAAAAAGATAAAATAAGCCATGTCTAAAGGATTGTACACTGTGCGAGTCAATGCAGAAAAAGTATTCAGAAGAGTAGTTAAGAAAAAAAAAACTTTGGATAATAAAAGTTATTTGTTATAGTAACAGAAAGCAAGTCAATAATTGTTAGGATTAGAAGAAGAGAAACAGACTTCCCTAAAAGGAAAAAAGTGAGCCTTGAGAGGAGAGAGGGTGATATAGGTGTCCCATTTAGGGCAGAAGGCTCTATGATCTCTTATTTTTTGTACACTGACCAGTCATGGGCCTCTGTGTTAACCCCATCTGCTGCAAAAAGAAGTGCCTCTGGTGAGACCTAAGAAATGCATTCATCTATGAGTATACAAGTCATTAGCAGTCATTACACCCATTAATCAGAATAATAGTAGTGGAATCTCCCTGTGGCCTGTGACTTGTCTAGACATGGGTTCCTGGCCCTGATAACTCTGCCAGGTATGGGCTTCATACTGTGACGTGGTGGTCCTTAAATCCAAGCAGAAAGGTGTTGGTTACTTTCATAATATTTGCTGCACTATTTCATCAGTGGCCATGTTTTGTTAAGTCTGTTATTGTTGTAGCTTGCAGGGCTCACAGATGGGTAAGGTTGATGATTACTTTTTTCTTCCAGTAGCATGCACAGCACCTTCCAATGCTTTGAAAGCTAGCCAATAGAGATGGGGCTTTGAGGTCAGTACCAGCTTGACTTCTCCATCTTTGTTCTTTGACTCACATAGGCACTGGTTTCAGCAATAGAGTTTTACTGCTAAGTTCTGGAGAGAAACCAAGAATAATGACAATAGACAGCATTGTTTGAGGATCTATGAGATTCCCTGGTCAACAACTCCAAGAGAGAGTGTCCATTCCTTGAATTGGGCTTTTATTTGCTAGCCTGTGGTATCTGATAGAGGCTCTACCCACTTCCTTGCATTATAGCATAAATCCATTTCTTTTTTTTTATTATTTTTTAAATTCTATACGTATGAGTATATTGCCTGCATGTGTGTAAGTGCACCAGTGTCATGCAGTGAACAGAGGAGGGCATGTGGGTGCTGGGAACTGAACTCGTCTCTGCAAGTACAACCAGTGCTCTTAACCACTAACCATCTCTCTAGCCCCAGGATAACACCATTTCTATATGTATATATTTTAAGAAACTTATCCAGTAGTACGTTTCCACATGACTTTTCCATATTATTTGTGTTTTTGCATTATGACCTGTGCACATGGACTTCTTTTCTGGGTTGTGTGTCTGATATGAAATTCTAGCCTACCTTTGTTGAATGGAAGTTGGATCTGTTCTTATTGTTGTCATAACTTGGTTGATTTCTGATCAGGTATATAGAGTTAGTTGTTCTGTGTCTCAGGTTTTCACTTTCTATTTCTCTTTTTGTTGGAGGGATGGAGTGATTTCAGTCCGGTTCGCTGTGCCAGATGGTCCATCACAGCTAGGACTATGAGTGTGGACGTGGTGACAGGATGGACTTGTTCTGGCTACCTCATTGGGCTGGTCCCTAGCTGGAACAGCAAAATCTGGGCCTGGTCTTGTAGGGGGAAGATGGTGGTGATGTGGGCAAGGTTCTGATTAACTCACCAGGCTAGTCAGGACCACTTGACTAGTGGGTTCTTGACCGAATGCCAGAGGGGAATATCTCATTTGACTTTTTCAAAAGGCTTTCATTATTGGTTATCCCTCCCCAAACTCCCTGCACTGTCGTGCTCACCCATTCCCGCCCCCTTCATCTTTCTCATGCCATTATTCCTCTTTACCCTTTATATCACTGCAGTCTACCTTACCTTGCTTAAGCTCCCCTCCATGGCCCCTAACTAGTTTCCTGACCTCTATGGATTTTCCAATTGAAACACATATACCTAAAGTTTTAAAGGTAGCATTCACACATGAGAGAGAACGTGTCACATTTGCCTTTTTTGGCTCTGTGTTACCTCAGGATGATTATTTTCAGTTCTGTGCATTTACCTGTGAATTTCAAAATTTTGTTTTCCTCAACAGCAGAGTAATATTTCACTTTGTAGATGTACAGTGTTTTCATTAATTCTCGTTGGATGATGGGCAACTATATTATTTCTAACTCCTGGCTACTGTGAATAGAGAAGCAATGAACATGGACAAGGTATCTCTGTAATAGGACACAGAGTCTTTGGAGTATATGTCCAAGAGTAATAAAGCTAGATCACGTGGTAGATCTATTTTTTGCTTTATGAGGAGCCTCAGCAATGATTTTCATAGTGGCTGCACCTATTTATACTTCCAAAAGCAGTGGATAAGAGTTCCCGAATCCGTACATCCTTGCCAGCATTTGTCATTGTTTGTTTGCTTTTTGTCTTAGCCATTCTGACTGACAGAAGATGATATTTCAAAGTAGTTTTTAATTTTCATTTCCCTGATGACTAAAGGTTTTGAACATTTGTCACTGGGCTACAGGATATGGAAACAGTGTAAAAGCCAAGGCTGGTGGATGAAGGCAAGGACATTGTGTGCTCCAGACATAGCAGAGTATTTGCACATATGAAACAAAAGCACTTGTGAAAGCATGCACAAGCCCAAGCCAAAAAAAAAAAATTCTGCATGGAGGGAGAGGTGGGCAAGAAGCTCCAGTTCTAACTGAGGGAATATTGGCAACAAATAACTGCTGGACGATGACTCAGTTTTCTTTAAGGGTGTGATGCTGGGTAGGTTGACCAGGCTCCAGTGGATGAACCCACAGCTTAGAGCACTTGGGGAGCACAAATTATACTAGAGAGGTCTTTTTTAAAATAGAGGCCATGATATGAGAGAGGGAAAGGGGGCAGGTGTTGATCTAAGAGGAAATGGAGGGGCGTAGATATGATCATGTTACATTGTACAAAATTCTAAAGAATTAATAAAAAACAGTTAAAAGAAGGAAACAAATGAACAAGTCTTGGCAGGAAGAGGGAAATTATGTATTCCATGCTATTCTAGAAGTGATTGCATGGATCTCTTCAAAATGCTCTGAATCATATATCCAGGAACATTTCATATGCAAAATAAATGCTAAAGGTCATGTGATTAATTAACATGGCAGGTTGTGATAAGAAGAACTTTAGCTAGGCCTCCACTAATTATAGATTTCCTGCAATAACTAAGCTACCATTCTATCATATTTAGCTACCAGAATTTGGACTTATAGTATGGGAAGTAAACAGCGGGAGGATCAAAAATTCAGCATCATTGTCAACTACACAGTGAGTTCAAGATCAGCCTGGGCAGCACAAGACCCTGTCTATATCAGTGATTAAATAAAATAAAAGTTAGGCAGGTCTTGAGAGTATTTCACTATATTAACAAAGTAATATAAAAATTTATCATCTCCAAATGCAAGTTTATCTGAAATTGTCAACACTTAGCTCCTATTAGTTGTTTCTAATTAGATAGAAAAGCCAGACATGGTGGTGCATGCCTTTCGTCCCAGCACTTGAGAATCATAAACAGGCAGATTTCCGTGAGATTGAGAATAGCCTGGTTTCCATAGTGAGTGCCAGATCAGCTCGGGCTACAGGGAGACCTTGTTTCAAAAAGACAAATAATATAGATATGAAAGGTATGTCTTCTCAACCAGATGAAAGGCATCTACGACCAAGATGACAGCATTTGATGAATAGTAAGAGACTGAATTCTTTCCCCTAAGACAAGGAACAAGCCAAGGATGTCTCCTCTTACCACCTCTGTTTAACTCTCTGGTAGAAATTCTAGCCAAGAGCATAGGGAGCTACAGGAAATGAGTAGCATTTCAGCATTTTGATGGTGATGATTTTGTTACAGATGTATACATATTTCAAAATGTTTCAAAATGTATAGGTTTTTATGTCCAATGAATGTCTTTAAAACTTAAGCATAGTCTCTTTACTCACTAGCAATCAATGTATAATCCACAGTCTGGCAATTCATTATGCTGGAAGCAACCTGGAAGTCACTGGGGGAGACCAGGCCTCGTGTTTCATAGGCATCTGATCACCCCCTCCAGTCAAAGTGAACAGCAAAGAGACACCTGAGAAGGAAGAAAGAACAGCATGAAAGACACAACATTTAGAATCCCATAGGCTTAAAATTCAGTTCTGATGGAGTCGGAGAGACTTCTCAATGATGAAGAGCACTGGCTGCCCTAGCAGTGGACTGGGGCTAGGTTCCCAGCACCCACATGGCAGTTAACAACCATCTATAACTCCAGTTTCAGGAGATCTGACACTTTCTTCTGGCCTCCATGAGCATTGTACACACACACATAGTGTGCTTATGTACATGCAGGCTATACAATCATATACATAAAATAAAAATAATAAAATACTTTTTAGATTAAAAATCTTCCAAATATTTTGTACTTTGGATACACTTATTATATTTGTTAAGTTTCGGTTCTTGTTCCATCAAATGCAAATAATAATATGATTTTATTCTATAAAGTGTTATGAGGAATTATTAAATCATTCTATCTTAAATGTATATAATTTTTGCATATATAACATTCAATAAATATTGAATAAATTCGTCCCTTTTCTTAAGTCTTCTATGTCTCTGGTTTATATTTTTCTCATGAAAGCATTGAAAATGATTATTCAGCTACTCTCCAAGTATATTCTGAATAGCAAACCCAGTGCCAGGTCATGGATGCCACAGAAGAATTGGGGGTCACTTTTATCTAGAAAGATCTCCCAGGCTTGATGGGACTATAAATAATCAATTGCTACATAGGGTGTTGATTCTAGGGGAGAATCTCTATTATTCTGCTAAAAGGAAAATAAACTGACTCCTAATGATTTATTGCACTTACAGACTAGGGTATCACTCAGTTCTCACCAGAGAAATATTTTTTGGCAGTAGATGGTGATTAATAGAGAGACCCACAACTGATCAAGGTGCAGAGAATAAGAATCTGTGGAGTGCTCTTCCCTAAATGGGACACCTATATTACAACCCCTATTCTCAAGGTTCAGGGTTCATTTTGTAAGATGGGACAGAAAGACAGCAAAAGCCAGAGTCACAAGTGGCTACAAAACAACCGCTTTTTCCAAACACAAAAAGGCAGCTGCAAATATGAACTCACAGTATGCAGAAGACTTGCATAAATTCAAGCAGACCACCAAATCCCAGCATGACGAGGAAAGGTGAGCAAGATCAGTCACCTCTAGTCGAGGAGCTATTGGCAGTTGGTACGTTCTGGGAGAGGGAGAGTCCATTTTCTTGAAGAATGTGGCCTCTGGCTGGTCACCCACACCTTAGTACACAGTCAAAATACCCAAAAGTATATGAGCAGCACAAATTGTATTTGATGAAGATTTATTTTAAAAAAATAGAGAGAGGGAGAGGGGGAGAGAGAGAGAGAGAGAGAGAGAGGACACAAAGTTGGGTGGTTAAGGAAGGAGAGGTGGACCTGAGGTACGTTAGGGGAGGGGAGTGAATGTGATCAAAACTGATTGTAAGAAATTCTGAAAGATCCTATTGAAAAAATGCTAGATGGTTATCCCACAACCAAAGTTAGCTCTAAAAAACAGAATCACACAAGTACAGAGACTAATTTTTCAGATGGCTCAAAGCTATTTAATAAAGGGAAAAAATATAGGTCTTGAAATACGGGTAAAAGTTAACCAAGATTATGTGGGTTTGGTTGTACAGAGTAGCACTGGAAATGATAAAACCCAAAAGGTATCAATACACTCACAACTAAAGTAGTCAGTTTTTTGCTATATTCAAACAAAGTACTTTATTTAGATTGCCATTTAGGGAGCTGAGTACTCAGAGCAAAGAACACGAACACAGACAGGAAGACATGATCACATCTTGTAACACAGAGCCAGAAGGAGGCTAGAGAGGGCACCAAGAACCCTTTTATAAGAGTCCTTTGTCAAAACTTGATCATAGTCCCAAGTATATAACCAGAAAACCTGAAACATCTGGACTAAGGAATTTTTAAAATAAGTATAAGAAGATACATATTGAATAGATCAAGTGGTATCCTTCTCCTGAACTAGATTAATTTGATTTAGAACCACAGTCAGAAAACTTCCATTTCCATTGCCTTCTCATGAATTTCCTTTGCTGACAACCATTGAACTGTACTGGTTTGGTCTCACATGGTGCTTGCATGGAGATGCAGTCATTGAATCTGAGCTTTCCACTTGTTCCACCTTCTTGACTTCAAGATATTTCATTTCGGTATGCTCCTGACAGAAGTAATGTGACATTTTCCCATCCCAGTCCCTACCTTAAGTTGGGCGCTAGATACATAGCACTAAGATTGCTTAATTTTGTTAAGAAAAAGAGAAAGATTGGGGATTAGGAGATGAGTTGAGGACATGAAATTATGTAACTTCTTACAGAGAAGAACTTATTAACTGAAAGGAAACAGAAACAAAGGAAAATTAATTTACTGTATGTCTGATGCTACATTGATTTCTTATTCAAAGTCAATATTAGTATCTCCACCATAGTGATAAAGAAACTGAGGCTTAGAGTAGCAAAGTATGTAATCCAAGACTACTACTAAACAGAGCCAGAATAGAGATAGAAATTGAAATCAGCTGGATTTCAAAGCAAGTGTGCTTTCCCACTCTTCTACTCTGACTGAAAACCAGGAACCTAACTGTACAGTGTGCTTTAGCATATATAATATTCCCTGTATAGAACAGAGAATGATCAGAATGCCGATATGATCAAGCTCCTGCTAGACACCGCTTTTCCTCCAAAGTCATAAGAGCATTCAAACTAGCTCTTCCAGGTACCTGGGCAGCATCGTAAGAAGATATCTATAACCACTGGCACTTAAAGTGGTAATGGCAGTGTAACCTATAAGACTCCACAGTGGCAGAGACTCATCTACTTCAATTAGCCTTATTAAAATCGGGTTTCCTGCTAAGCCTGCAAGGTAACCACTTCTTGGAAAGATCAGGCCTATTACCGAAAATGTAGCCACATTTTCTTTTATATCTCAATTTACGATGAGGATGTAGCTCAATAAATATGATTGCAACTACCATGAACAGGGGAAATAATACCATGGGAACCATATACTACACAAGGAAAGTTCAGCTAATTTGCATTCTCAGGTAAGGCTGAGAAGACGTTTGAACTGAAATCAGAATGGGGAAGCAATAACTAGGGCATGCCATTGAGAGAGAAGACCAGGCCCAACCCCACAGACACCCAAGGCAGGGAGAGACAAAGGGAAAGCCTGAGCGGGAACTGTGCTTCATTCGCAAGTCACTCATCACAGCAAAAAAATCTCTAAGGGAATTTTGGCAAATAATAAATAAATAAGTAAAATGATCTCCATCCTTCAATCAGCCAACAAATGGAAAGCTTTTAGGACATGTTTCTCCGTACCCGTTCCTATAGAGTGACTTGAATTTCTTTTCCCAACAGTAATTCATTGTCCAGAAATATCTGCTTGACTGAGTTTGCATCAAATCTTCATTACGGTTATTTTAATCTTCCAGTGTAGCTAGAAATCATACAGTTTGATTTGTGTCGTGTCTGTGAGTTCTCCATTACTGCTGACATACAGTGTCATTTGACACAAAGACACTATACTGAAAATCCTTTGGTGCTAGATCAGCATTTTACTAAGATGTGAAACCAATTAAAACACTACAATTGAACCCCTCCATTCTCTTTTGAATTGCAGTCTTGTATCCCCTTTAAATGATGACTTGAAAATCTCAATGCCAGGTAAGAGACATTTCCTTAGGAATCACTGGCCAGAAAGGCCCCAGAGGCTCACAAAACTATTCAGGTTATGAGAACTGCCTTTAGTTATTCATCAGAACTCGATGATAAGACTCTATCGCTAAAAATACCATACAACATGGCTGAAGATACAGAAAGTGTGCTGGAGCTGAGCGGGGAGTTTTGCCCCTGGGGACTAGCCTCCATAGTGTAGGAGTAGTTCTGTAGGAAGCCGATAAAGAAAACTCAGCCATGGTCTTCTCTAGCGTTGAATCTTGCCAGTTATAATAGGAGCTTGCCAAGCAATCAACCTTATGAGTTAAATAGTGCTATGATGTTTATGTGGATCACCAATTGGTTTCTGATTGGATCTGAGGTCTACTCCATAAGAGCGAATTCAGACCCCATAATTTGGATCTGATCAAAGGCTCATGGCTGGGAACATCATAGGCACTAGAGTTTGACTTATTACTGTTGTTTTACTAAATGCTCATTTGTCAAATTGCCTCTTAAATGTTTATGTTGATATCTATAGAATATCACTGTCCTAAGATGTGATTAAAGAAGCTTCTCTTTGTAGCAACTAGCAGTTAATGCAGAGATTTATGACTAGTCAAGGTGCTATGAACAAGATTGTTTAAGTGCTCAGCATTAAAGAGCACACCCATATCATCCCCTCTAAAACTTAAGAGAACATCACTGAAGAGGGATTTTAAGTAAGGTGACAGCTGAAATACAGGGAGGAACAGTTTTACAACATGCCCATTTCATAAACATTTGTCTAATTGGATGACACATCCCCTAGGCACTCATGGACTCACAACAGCTTCAGTTGCCTATATAGCACCTATTCAAGACTGAGCAAGTACACATTCAAGTCATAGACAGAGGAAGGGCTCATGGGAGCTGCCCCACCCATCAATGTGAACAGTGTTCAAGTAAAACTGGAGTCAGGGGACTCATTGTCCTCATTGATATAGTAGACACTGGCTTGAGTTACTCATGGCTCAGGGCACAGTTTTACACTCATGCAAATGACCTTGGTTAAAGTCAGTGGATCTTAAACCAAAACCAAACCAAAAGAAAAAGACTTAAAAGTGGTGGGATGAGGGTAGAGGAAAACTAGGGTGTAAGGAGAATAAGAGAGATTGAAGGACGAGTGTGAATAGAATAGATTATATGAACAGAATGAATTATAGATGAAATATACAAAGAACACAACTAAAATTACAAAAGACTGATGCAAAGCCATAGGCTTTCTATAAGTCATCATAGTTTTACCTGGACAGTAGTTAGTAGTCTACAATCTGCAGTTAAATTTATTCTTCGTTTTCTCCTTCTTATTGCATCAGCATGAAGAGGTCTGGATATAGAGTAGTCTTAATTTTGTTTTAAATGTGATCATATTGACCCAGATTCTTAAGTACTTTGTCTAATTTATTTCTGAAGAAAATCTAAAATTTAAATTAAAATAAAAATAAAATTTAATGTTATCTCATGATGTGGCAGTAACATCTGAGCAGGGCTCTGTCGTGTGACTCATTTGTTACAGAAAGCATGACGCTCTCTCGGTGGTATTCACCTGGCAGATAGGCTTCTTCACAGTATTGAGGATAGCTTTATTGTACCTGGTAACTTGGCTAGAAGAACTGGAAATCTAGGCTTAGCTGGGATTTTTTGACCAGAGTATCTCCACACAGTCTTTCCATAATGATGTACCAGATTACGCTCAATAACAAAAAAAACTGTATGACATTTACAACCTTAAAAATCATATAACTGTTCACTCATAATCTGTTGGTCAAACCAATCAGAAACTCATGCAAGAGAAAGCTAAGGTCCATCTTGAAGATTTCCAGAGGCTCACAGGAGATGTATCTGTGATTTAAACTTTTTGTGTGTATGAGTATTTTGCCTACGTGTCTAAGTGCACCTATGTTGTACAGTGGCAGCAGGGGCCAGAAGAGGGCTCAGATTCCCTGGAACTGGAGTTAAGGATGGTTGTTGGCCACCATGTAGGTGCTGGGAACCAAACCTGGGTCCTCTGAAAGAGATGTTCATATAACTGCTGAGCCTCTCTCTAGTCCCCCAGGCTCAGATATTAATCCTAGTTTTGCCACTTGATGACTATGGCTGACACTAAGTCCCTCATGATCTCTGAGCTTGTATTCTCATCAGTATGCAAGTAGATAAAACTTCTACTCTAGTGAGAACAAAATCTTGAAATGGACTTGAGAGGTCTAGCGAAGTTCATGAACACATTAAGCATTCAGTCAGGTGTACTTATCATTGTGGGCAGGGGAAGCCCAAACATAATAGGATGTGGCACTGAATGCACAACTTACAGAGACCTAGGTCTTATTCAGACTCCACCTTTGACTGACTTTTTGATTTTATCATTTCAGAATCTAAGTTGTCTCATCTGAAAAATTGGAATTACAGTCTCAGCCCTATTGTCAAGACAAGGGGGTATGGGCAGGGAGTCAACCAACTGTGTCTATGGAAGAGAGTCATAAACTGCTACTAGTGTCCAAGATACAGATCCAGTGACAAATAGAACCTAAAGCAAAGCCACATACAGAATGAGGTTAGTAAAATGAGAGTGGCTAGAAGGCAGGGCTCCTTACAAAACTTGGGCCTGTTTCAAGCTGTGAAATGAGTACAGCACGGTACACATAAAGACAGTCATAGTCTGATCATGGATGAAGGACCGGCATAGTGACTACTGGACTCAGAGCACATCATTGATTAGATGGCCTTGGGACTCTCCTATATTTACCTGAAGTTTGCTTGAATTTTGAATTCCTCTTGAAAAACATAAACAATGCAATATCTTCTTTAAAAGACTGATGTGAAGAACATCTGAGAAGCTTTGTCTGTATCACATGACAATGTATGAATTACATGACAATGCTAATGCACATCCTTAGTAACTGTTCATTGATACAACTCTGCTATGCTGAGATCAAGTAGATCAGTGAAGATTCTTCTTTAAAACTCAGAGATAGGACAAGTGATGAAGCGTAGTGTTTGCCTAACATTCATACAGTTCTGGGTTTGATCTCTAGCACCAAAAACCCACCAGCAATCACAGTCCTTGGGAGGTGAGAGTAGATGGATCAGAAGTTCAAGACTGTCGTCAGCTACAGAGAGTTGGAAACTAGCCGGGAATACGTGAGACCCTTTGTCAAAAAACTAAATGAAATAAACACACACACACACACACACACACACACACACACACACACACTCACTTACTCACTCACACACCCCTAGATGTAGTTAAACTGTTAAAAACCTGGATCAACTCCATGAATTGTACCTATGTTAATTTTTAGTGTTCACGTTCCAGCATAGTTATGTAAGATGTAGACTTTGAACCAAACCAGAAATAAAAAAGGTACGTGTGTGTGTATGTGTGTATGTGTGTGTGTGTGTGTGTGTGAGAGAGAGAGAGAGAGAGAGAGAGAGAGAGAAGAGGCAGAGGCAGAGACGGAGAGTGTTTGTGTTCATTCATGTGAATCCAAATTATTTCAAAACATATGTTAAAAAATGAAATCATTAGAAAGAACTGGAAAAAAGATAAATTTCATCAATACACTAAATCAGAAATCAAGGCAAGAAGGAGAGTCAAAAGACAAGAAAGCAATGGGCTAAGAGGAGAACTACAAGCAGCCAAAGAGAGAGAAATAAAACCTTTGTGCAAGCAGCCATACTCCTTTAAAATTTGAAAACTACTTTCCTGTTAACTACTGTGTTTGAAAGTATGTTGGGGCAGGGCCAGAGCAATGACTACACAGAGAAACAGGCACGGCCGGACAGTAAAACTAAACAGGGGTGGAACACTGTGGGGTGAGTCGGGGAGGGGGACAGAGCAGGTCTACCAGAAACCATATCAAAATGAATCAGTCATTGCACTGTGTGTGGTTTAGTGTCTGTCCTGGGGCCTGTTCTCAGGCACTTTTGAATATCATATTTGGCTTTGTTGTCGACTGGTGATCGTTTTCTTATTTATTCAATCTACAGAAAGGTTAATTATGCTAGTGACTGTGGTTGGAAAACAATTCTTAGAAAATGCTTTGGGAACAACAGGTTGGCAGAATGTGGGAACCATCTGCTTCCTGCAAATGTTAAGGTAAACTTTGAAAGTTGTGGGGTTAGCAATTACAGATTGTATAATAGTTTAGTGAAGTGAAAACACATGCGGTGTTGATGTTGACTCTCTGGATCTTCTTGACACCCAGCCTAAAACACAAACCATTATGAGAAGAATGGACTTTGGATATATCAAAACTTTAAGTCATCTTTGTTTGTGCCTATTAAGGCTAACAGTACAAGAATATCACACAAGGGAATACAGAATTTATAC
Source organism: Eospalax fontanierii (assembly GCA_035773235.1). NCBI lineage: Eukaryota > Metazoa > Chordata > Mammalia > Rodentia > Spalacidae > Eospalax > Eospalax fontanierii. Next base: position 12,682,321 of record CM069531.1, read on the forward strand.
TGAATGTCTTCTAAGTAAATTAAGCCTCTCTGGTTTGCTCCTGCCTTGACCTACTAATGGGAACAGGATCATAGAGGGAGGATTTGTTTCTTATAAAAATATCCAGTTTATTCTACAAAGGACCATAAAATGCTGCTCCCCTGACCCCGTGGCATGAGCTGCTCTCAAGGGCTACAACTGTGGAGGTTCCGGCTGCTTTGTCATAGACCTGTCCACTCCCTGGTCTCCTGCCTGCAGGATCCTTATCTCCCCACCTCCTCCCTGAAGAGAGGAGAGTAATGGAAAGGGCTAATGAGCTCCCAACTTAGTAAATGCTGTGAGGGCAGCTGATCAGTCACTTAAGGGTACTTTTCAAAGGAACAGATTCCTACGAAAACCATTCAGCTGAAACTGAGGGTGAACATTTTAAGTTGATTGAAATTCAAAATTATGAATGACAGTGTGTAGTGGACACAAATCATATTTCCTAATGGAAGTGAAAAATCTAACTGTCCCCTGGTGTTTCTAGCTTGCATAGCTACACCTTATTATCCTTGGGTCCTGCATGGCTTATGGCCATTACATACTGAGGAATGTCCACTAAGACACATGAATTAAATTTTAGGCAATCCTTGATCTCTAAGTGATTAACCCTCTACACACAGCATCTTCATCCTACCTTCGTACTCAGTGCTTCTATTGAGGCCTGGAGAGGCAGGAAGCCATCCTACTGCCTACCTTAGTTTGTATGGATGGGAATTGTGCAGGCATGAGTATAAAGAAGGGCCCAAAGATGCAATTTCTCCATTCAGAACACTGTAAGACAAAAGGAAAGAGCCCAGAACCTAGAATCAGAGATTGATTTGAATAGTGACTACACAGCATAGCACTGCATACTTGTCTGAGTGCTGGGCATTTAAACTCTCCAAATCTTACAATTCCTAAAATTAAAACTTAGATGATTACATTTTGTCTTTCACAGAATTGCTGTAAAGGAAAGCCATCTGTTTCCCTATGTAGTATATTCTTAGCATTACCTCCTTATTAGTCAAGTCCAATTTTGCTTAGATGTTCATTCTCACCCTGGCTCTGTATTCAGAGAAGAGATCTCTTTCTAAGTCACGGAGATTATTCTTGATCAGTCAAAACCCAACATTTTCCCTAGCACACTCTAGCTTGTGCATGGGTAAATGACTAACCTCTTGAAAAAGACACATAAAAGGTAAAAGCTTTGAAGAAGAGGGGTCTCTAGAGAAATGGACTGCTCACTATTGTATATAACCCCATAAAGACAAACTTCCACTCATGAGGATGATATCAGTCACAGGTGATACCCAGAACTGCAGCAGCTTTATAAGCATCTTAAGAACAAAGCATAGAGTATTTCAGAGAAATTAAGCTACATCAGTGACTCATCAGTGCGATGATTCTATGAATCAGCCACTCCAATCTGTCTACCTCCAAGGACAGAATATAGTGTTTAAGCCTCAACTTTTTCTTTTTTTACAGTAGTCAAAGTAATCCTATCTGCCGCAGTGTAAGAATCAAATGAATAATGTCTCTAAAGGTCACATTGTATATAAAGGAGAATGAAACCATACCAGAGACCAGAGATACATCCTAGCCACAAAGCATTCTAGACCATACTAAAGCACCCTATCCTCTACTTAAGATCAAAGATAAAATTAATTCAATCTGTGAGAAGTGATATCATACAAACATTCCACAGATGCACATATATAGTATCTGGCCCTTGATGACACACAGCAGGTATGTCAAGATTATGAATAAAATGACTTGGCTTTCATAATCATCAGGTGTGAACTTCAAATAACTGGTCAACATGCTTTAAACAAACTTGCAATGAAATAGAAAATAATCAGAGCACTGGAACCTATGGAAATTCTACAGCTAAAATAGTCTCATCAGGCTATTAAGTATTTGAAATTGAGAATAGTGATTTGTACCTATAATCTCATCACTTGGGAAGCTGAGGCAGGAGCATTGCTCTGTGTTCCAGACCAGCCCTGGCTCTATAGCAAGTTTCAGAGAAACCTGAACTACAGTATAAGACTCTGTGCCAAGAAATAATAATAATAGTAATTTGATATGGAGTAATAATGAACCAGGAACTAGGTCAGTAGAAGCAATTCAGAGGAAATATTTCAATTAAAAACAAAGATTTTCATACTAGATAAAACAAAACTCAATAATATAAGCCTTGTAAAACATACTTTTTAAGTACAACGACATGGACTATCATTTTTAAATGTATTTTTGAGACCATCTCATAAAACAAAATGGACACCTGGCGTGTCCCCTTAACCCCAGCCCTCAGGGTTAAGCCAGATCTCTGTGAGATCAAGGTCAGCCTGGTCTATATACTGAGTTCCAGGTCATCTGGAGCTAAGAAGCCTTGTCCAAAAAAGTGATCCACTTCCATCGAACAACAGTCAAGGTTGACTTTTGTCATCCACACACAGATATGCATATATACTACACACACACACACACACACACACACACACACAATGGCTTCTTAGGCTGAATTTCCAGAGAAGTAGTTTATGACACAAGGATTTAAATCCAGTTACCTTAGTATGAAAGGTGATGCAAGGATCACATGCATAGGAAGAAGGACCCAGAAAGCAAGGGTCCCAGGATGCCCTGTTGGGTCATTTGTAAATGAACAATACTGTGGACTTTTGAGAGATTGGGAACAATTATGTAACATGGTTGAACCACTAAGGGATGAACAAGATTAGGCATTTATTCTTTTTGTTTTATGTGTGAGTATAGTGCCTGCATGTGTGCAAGTGCATCTGTGCCCTGTAGTGCCTGCAGAAGTCAGACAAGAGCATCAGATCTCCTGGTACTGGAGTTACAGAAGGTTGTTAGCTGCCGTGTGAGTGCTGGGAATCAAATCCAGGTCCTCTACAAGAGCAGCCAATGCTCTTGACCTCTGAGCCATCTCCAGCCCCTGAGGCATTTATTCTTAAACACCTATAACTCAATGGTGGAAAGCCCATCCTGGAGGACTGCTAACTACCTCTTACTTCCTGTCTCCACAAGCCAATAAAGACTAAACTGTCAGGCAGAGGAGAGGTGACACAAGAGAGAGCTAATAAGGTGCATCAGTACATTCTAGAACAGTGAGTACTGTGTAGCTTATGCAACAATTCAGGAACCATTATGGGATGATTAAAATATTCTTATTCACAGGTAGCAAAATTATTTGCCATTCATAATCTAAAAGAATATACAAACAGGGACTGGAGAGACAGCTCAGCAGTTAAGAGTACTGGATACCCTTGCAGAGGGCTTGGGTTCAATTCTAAGCACGCATATAATGGTTAAAAAGACATCTGTAACTCGAGTTCCAGGTGGGGTCTGACACCCTCTTCTGACCTCTGTGAGCATTGCACAACATGGTTGTACATACACACATTCAGACAATATACTCAAACACGTCAAATAAAAATAATAAATAAAATATCTATGAAAACAGACAAAAATATACAGCTAGAACTAAATAGCATATTTGTATGAAAAAAGGTCAATTTCCTAAAATAGTTCTAATGCTTCGATTGTATATTATTCAACAACCCTAGTTGCATTACTTACTTTGTGGAAAATGATCAATTGACTGTGAAATTTGTTAGTGAAAAAAAAAAAAAAAAACCTAATACCATCATTAGATTTTTGTCTTCTCTCTCTTTTACTCTTCATTGTTTGGCTAAGGGATTACCAGTCTTGTTTATCTTTTCAGAGAACCAGGTCTTTATTTCATTGATTATTTACACCGTCTTCTTCATTTCTGCTTTATTGATTTTTGTCCAGATTTTTATTATTTCTTTCTGTCTAGAGATTTTGTATTTGGTTTCACTTTTGATGTTTTAAGACACTGAGGTACCTCATCAAGTAATTTATAAGGGATTTCTCTGATTGAAAAAATCATTTATTTATTTGTTGTGCATGGCGGGTGTGCACAAATGCCATGTTGCATATGTGGAGGTGAGAGGACACCTTGCATTCTCTCCAACCACCCTGTAGGTTTTAGAATCAAACTCAGGTGTGGGGCTTGGTGGCAACACCTTTTTCTGCTGAGTCATATCACTCCTCCTGATTTGTTTTTAATGTGGGCACTTGGAGCTGTGAACTGACAACTTATAAGTATGAACTCTTAGAAACACATTCATTGTATCCCACAGGTTCCAGAATCTTATGTTTTCATCTTCATTCAATCCCAGGAATTTTTATTTTCCCCATGACTTCTTTCTTTGATGACCTATTCATTTTGAAATAGTATATTTCCCAATCTCCATGAATTTGTATACATTTCTCTTGCTGTTGATTTTCTTGTTTTATCCCTTTGTGATTATTAGAAAAACCCAGATGTGGTGAGCATAATTTTATTCCAAGCACTCGAGAGGTAGAGGCGAGCAGATCTCTGTGAGTTTGAGGCCAGCCTGGTATACATAGAGTTCTAGGCCAGCCAGGGCAGCATAGTGAGGCAGGGTCTCTAAAAATTTTTTAAGTTTTCTTGTATTTCTGAAGACCTATTTGTATCCTACCATATGCTCTATATTAGAGCAAGTCTCCAAGGCTGCTGAGAAGTATTTAGGTGGAGCAGAAAATTCTCATATCTGTTAGACCCTGATGCTCTGTAATAGCTTTTGATACTAATGTCTCCTTTTTGATGTTTTTTCATCTGGATGAACTTTCTAAGATAATTATGAGAAAGACAGTATTAGGAGATGCACAAATAAGATATCGAGAGTTGTTTAAATCTATATTAAGACACTATACTGTTGATGCACCACAGGTAAATTTGTCACTTGAGAAGAAAGGAGATTTTAAAAAGACCTATGCAATAATTACTACTGGATCAATTAGAATCTTTTTTCATCTTTTATTATTTTTTGTGATTTTCATGCAATATAGTTTGATGACATTTAGAATGAACCACTCACCTCTCCCCCTCTCCCTACCTCCCCCTATGGCTCCCCACCCAAATTAATGAATTCATATATATATATATATATATATATATATACACACACACTCATATATATACACACTCATATATATACATATATATATACACATATATATGGCCTATAGAAAATTTTAAGTGACTTTTGTTCCTTTCCCAGTAAGTAACAAAAACTAATTCTCAATGAAATGCAGGTCATAATGTGAAAACAAAGAATTAGGCTTCTAGATAAAAATGAAACACAAGAGACTATCTTTTACTTTAGGGTAACAAATTATTACAGGATAAAATCAATAATATAACTGAGTAATGTAGATTGAAATTTTAGTAACAATAATGTAGGTATAAGCAAAATTTCTGACACTACCCAATGATTAGATAAAGGACCAGTAAAATTCTCCTCCTTTGCTGGTGAGAGAGTAAATGCTTTTAAGTACCTTGGAAAACTCTTATACATTAATGTTTCTATTAATGTTAAACATGGGCTAGAGATATGGCTCAATGGTTGAGAGCATGTTTTGTTCTTGCAAAGGATTAAAGTTCGGTTCACAGCCACAACTGCCTGTTGTAATATAAATTTATAACTCATATGTATAGCCCTTGATAATAGGAAATGTCTTTATATGAGTGATATTTGAATGCTACAGAATAAATAAAAGAATATCCAATATGATAGATTAGCTACCAAAGTTCATTAGCTTGAAATTGCAGGTGTGGTTCGACTTTCTGAATCTTCTAGGGTATTGTGTAAAAAGCCAGGACTATGGAGTCACAAGAGCTGAGGGTGAACATCAAGGTCTCCTCTAGATTTCCCAGTAGTCTATTTCTGTTTTAGACAAAGAATGCTGGGCCCAAGGCTGCTGTGTGCACTCAGATGCTAGTTAGTATTAACAGATAAGCATATTTTGCTATATATTCATCAGAAACTTTTTCATTTGCAAAGGCCAAACTCATTCAAATTAGCTTTCCCATGGTTCATACTGACCCCAGTAAGTGAAGAGCGTTTAATGATTGCTGGCATTTAAAGAATGCGTCATTGTTTCTTCATCTCTTGAGTTTAGTGTTTTGTTGGCTTTGTTCTTCATTCCTCTAAATCATCTTAAAGCTTACCCCACTGTGACCAGTAGTCCGCTCGACAGAGAAATCATTCCTGTTTTGATACTTATAAATCCCACCCATTCTGATGATCCACCCAAATCATTTAACAGCTCTAGAATGAAAGATTTACTGTGCCTGGAAGGGCTTGGCCACATTCCTCCCCTGTGGCCACAGGAAGATACATGGTCTTTGCAGCTTTATCAGAACACTCTGTCATGTGTTCTGCAGGAGGAGTGATTCTCAGGAGCAGAGGGGATAGAGAAAAGCATGCTGCAGAGCTGAAATGCAAGGCACTACACTTTGTGTACCTAAGGCTAAGATTTGTGATTTCTACAGACATTTCACTGAATCTAGCTGCGATTTGGCCTGAACATGTCTGTGTTCTGTGTTTTGTTCTTCTCATCTATAAAACAAAGCACTTCACGGGGAAGTTGTAATCAAATGGATGAATAAGTCCAAAATGCTTAGAATTTCTCTGTAGATGGTAGTCATTATTAACTGTATTAATCTACATTTCTAAAACAGGAGAGCAGAGGCCCACAGAGGTTGTGACTTGCCTTTGGCAACATGTCTGAATTCCCCAGTATAGAAATTATAACAAGTACTAGAGCCTGAAGCCTAGCAGATACCCTTTACACTCTGGGAGTTATAAGCATGACTTTTCAAAGATGACATTGCTTCCCCAGAGAGATAAAGGCTCTCTTGTATCTGCGCTTGGGGACAGTTGTATAATAATCATAATATCTTATGCTTTTATTTTTCAAAGTGTTTCCCATCAATTACATCATTTTACTTTTAAATATCCTTATGAGTCGGGGAAGACATTATCACCATTAGTTGTTGTTCTTATTGATTTTTTAATGTTCTGCTTGTTATTAGCAAATACAGTCATTCCCATTTTTAAACTTTTTCAAATACATATTTTCAATGACTTCTGTTGTTTAGCTTTCTCTGACAAGTGCTGCTTTATCCAAATTGGAAATGACAAATTTCCATGGCAAACGCACGCACAGCGAGATGGCTTCAGCAGACAGTGACTGAAAGTGAAAGGGCTGGGATGTATATCTTCACATGCAAACAAACGAATTCAAAATCCGCATTTCCTGATCCTGAACTCTTGCAGCAGTTAAAGTCACCAGGATGTAGGGACCTGTAAGCCAGCTATCCCCACAGTTAGCGTCTGTTCACATGGCTCCCAAGCAGCTGCAGAATGAATGGCTTACACTTCGCAGTGTAAACAGAATTGACTGGAAGTCTGGGCCTCACAAAATCATGAAATCTGTTGCACTACTCCACCTGCATGAAAACCAGTTCTTACGTCAGTTTCTGGTTACACAGAGGAGGCTATATAGGCTGAAAAGAGAGAGTTTAGGTAAAGGCAGGAAGTCCCAGATTCTACCACTCAGCTCTGCTACTATCTCAGTTTAAGACAGTCATACAACCTCTCTCTAAACCTCAATTGCTGTGGAAAGTGAAAAGATAATAAATTCTGAGGAGTGCGGGTCTAGTTGTAAACCAGTCCAAAGCCACAGTTAGTGTTCCGTGTTGTGATTATGTACTCTGAACTGCATAGACTTGAAGAGCAAACAATACCAAACAAAATGTGAAAGGTCTAATAACCTCCGGCATAATTATTAACAAAACAAAATAAGTAATTATGTGTATATATCTGAGAGATGAAATGCATAAATATTATAATTATGATAGATTTGCTTTTAATTCTCTCTAGTTTGCTTTTAGTTGCTATCACAAAACACTGACCAATGCCGACTTGAGGAGGAAAAGGTTCATTTGGCTTACATCTCACAGGTCAACTTGGAGGCAGGAGCTGAAGCACAGGCCATGAAGGAATGCTGCTTACTGGCTTGCTGCTCTGTCCCATACTCAGCCTGCTTTATTAAACAATACAGAACAACCTGAGGTGGTACCACCCATAGTGGATTGGGTTCTCCCATATCACTCCACAATCAAGAAAATACCCCACTGACACAGCCACAGGCCAGTCCAATGGAGGCAATTCCCCAGCTGAGGCTCCCTCAATTCAAGTCTGTCAAGTGGACAACTAAAGCTGTCCAGCATAGATGGTATGTAATTTTAAAAATAAACACATATAGATAATATACAATATACATTAACCATTTTATACTATGTACCATTTAGGTTGCCTTAATAAATATCACCTCTTTAAAATGGAAGCCACTGTGTAAAGGAAAAGGTAGGACCACTATCTTCTATCACACAGTAGTTAAGGGCTACTTGTGAGTAGATCAGGCATAGTCTTTACTCTGAGTATTATGAAAGTCAAAAGCCTTCTCTTCCATGGGGAAAGTGTTTAGAAATAGCATTCTGGAAACATTCAGGAAGACCCACCCAATTCAGACTCAGCAGACCTTCCCCAGGAGAGAGATGGCAGAGGACTGCATGAAGGCCGTGGATCTACTGAATGAGAAAAACAAGCTAGAGCCAAATCCAGGGATTGATTGGCAAGAAATATGATCGAACAATAGAAGATCTAATAATAGAACCTAGAAAGCCAGCACATGAGGAAGGCAGATCCATCCCTGGAACTTCTTTTTTTCTAACCTGATCAGTGTGCACATGTACAAAATGAAGAGAGGGCTCAGCTGCTCACAAAGTTTAGATAGAAACACTGCAGAATGAGTATCAATGAACGGATTCCATTGTTCGTAGCTACCTTATAGGAAATCTGGAAATGCCACTTACCAGTCCTGATTCCTAACGGGGCATTTTAATTAGATATCAGTTTCACCAAGGGGGAACTATGGCAGTCGTAAACCAGCTTAGTCTTCCTTTCTTTTCTTTTTATTATTTTTAAATTTTCATTGAAAAATCAAGGGTTTGGCTATTGTGTTTCCATCACTGCTCCCAGTTGACTGGTCACCTTCTATTTACCTTCTAATTTCATGTCATTTTTAAAAACCTAGATTCTGCATATGACAGAAAATGTGGTAGTTGCCCTTCTGATTCAGATTTATTTCAGTTAACATGATGATCTCCGGTAACATTCACTTCCCAGAGATGATATAAGTTCATTCTTCTTTATGGATGAAAATCTCCATCGCATACACATACCACATTTTTTTCTTAGTCTTCTCTTCAGTCAAGAACACATGCTCTGGGTTTTGATGATACTTTCTGCCTTGTAATTTTAAGTCTTTATAATCAAGCTTGATCTTATCATTAGCCAATAACCTTGTGTGAAATAAAATTCCCTACATAATGATACCATATGGAAATAGAAGGAAATTGGAACTCAAAAAAATCAAGCAGCAAAGCGATTTAGCTGTTGGTTAACTCTAGCCTAGGCTGTGCTTTGCATGTGAAATGAGCTCAGCTTCAAATGCAGCAGATTCTTCTTGTTTGGGTGGTGTTTCTAATCGAGGCGTATATATTTTTGCTCAGTCAAAGGAAAACAAATTGGCAGTGGCATATTGCTTTGCTATTTCAACCATTTGCTAGATTTCTGTTCCTCCAAATATCTTCAACAAGCATGAAGCACGAGTAAAGCAAAACAGAGAAAACAGTATGTACGAGTCTATTCGAGCCTCATAAAGATTTGATCCGCAAATTTGCCAATTGATACACCATAATGTTTTACAACTGCAGTTGTCTTGGTCTATAAAGTGTATTACAATTCTGAAGGGATTTCTGCTTTCTTTGCAGACATTTCTGCTCTACCGCCACCGAGTGGGCTAGATTAGAATAGGCGGTTGTGTTGCTGGAGTTTTAAGAAGCAGAGGGAGGATGTTTTCGTATAAGGTGCTTAAGTATAAGGAGCAAACGATTGATCTTGAGTGGCATCTTCCTTTCCTGCTTGCACATGACACATGCACAGCTTCACACAGACACATACATACAAATTCACATGGAAATACATATGTGTGTGACATATTCGTACTAAATTGTGGTCTGTAATGATTATAGTCTACACTAACAAGTAAACATCATGTCCTTGAATAATTCAGTTTCTATGGGATTCTGTTTCCTGCTTGTTAAAGGAGATTTTTGTTTTTACATTTGTTTTTTGTTTTTGAGAAACTCTTACCATGTAATCCAAACTGGCTCCAAACTCTGGATCTTCTTGCCTCAGTTTACCATTCTGTAAAGATGTGTTAAAACACTGTAAGATTCCTCTTTGTCCTGATGATTCCTCTCCATTCATTCCCTGCGTGGTACTTCTGATAGTTTAACATTACCATATATTAGATGCTGAACTGTGGCCTCAAAATATTTCTATGTTGAGAGTGTACCAAACAGAACCTCAAAATCTGACTATGTTCAGAGACAGAGACTTAAGAAGAGTGATTAAGTTAGCGTGATAGGTCTTGATCCAATATGACCGATGCCCTTTTAGGAAGAGGATATTTGAACACAGATATATCACGGTTGTGAGCACACAGGGCAGAGATAAGGAGCACATGAAAAGGTGGCTAACTGCAGGCCGAAGAGTGAGGCTCTAGGAGAAACTGGCTCTATTAACACCTTGAACTTGGACATCCAGCTTCGAGAACTGTAAAAAAAATTCTGTATTCAAATCACAGGCCTATGGGACATTGCCTGTGATTGCAATCTCAAATAAGACATGAAGGATACATTTAGAATTAAGCAGCTGAAGTTTTATTGAAAAGTTTATGTCACTAACTGCCTGAATCTCCAGTTTGGTCCTAAGAGGCAAAAATTTAAGGAGATTGAAAATCGAAAGTTCTACCTGTATAACTGCACGATGCATTGACATACAGATTTATATTTTCATGTAATATATGCATATATTCATAGTTACATGTATTTGTAAATCCAGATGCAACAAACATAGCAGAATTGAGAGTGAAACAAAGTCAGGTTGCAATCCAGGCTCATCACATCCTAGCAGGGTAGCCTAGGTAAAATAAGCAATTCTCTAAGACTTCGTGACTTCATTTTATCATATCAAAATGGAAAACAATCCTCTCTGATAGTATGAAATATATGAAATATATGAAACATTAAAGGGTGTGACCATTTTTTTCTGTAACCCAAATTTGTTCCCGAAACTATGAAGGGAAAGATTTCTACCCTTTCCTACCAATTTCTATCCCTTCTGTCATCACACTCACACAAGGGAAGAGCAGTTAATGCTAATCAGGAAACTGAATCTGAACCACTTGGGAGAAAACCCTCCAAGCTTGTTTGTGAAGAAGTGTTTTTTAGGTTGTTTGAGGTAGGCAGACCCATTCCTGGTCTCTCTGCTTCCTGTGCATGCTTGAAGAGGAGTGCACTGAGCTTTCGCCTCCAGCTGCCTCTACCATGATGAACTTTTATTCCTTTTGAACCATAAATCAAATAAACTCTTTCCTCTATCAGTTGCCTTGTCAAGGTACTTTATCATATCAACAGAAACGTAACTAAAACAAGGACCATGTCTCAAGAAAACGTTGGCATTATTTTGGCAGAAACTCACTGTCCTGATAAGCACACTGGTTTGTCAAGTAGAGATCTTGCCCAGAAGATTCTAAGAGCACTAGGCACTGAGGAAGAAGAGAAACTCAGTCATATCTACTGAGCACACAAAAAGAAAAGGTCCATTCCATACAGCCTGTGGGAGTCCCCATAGAAACACTGGCCCTCGGGCAACACAGCAATGCCAAGTTCCCTTAGATGAGTGAATGAATCCCAGGACAGCAGCATCCCCACATGAGCACCGAGATGGGGGTGTCCATCTTATCACAGTGAGTGGAGCACACTGCTACTGCTTAGTTCCTGGGAACTAGAATTGCTAGTTATTCTACAATGTTTTGAGCAGTCTCTCACAGTGAAGGGGCCACTCAAAATGCCAGTACTGGCTCAACTGCAATGCAAGGCCTCACATTGACAACTGAGACAATTTACTTGTCATATTTGTTTCATTTTCTAATCCACATTTTCTGAGGACCTTTATAGAAGGCTCTCAATTAGCATTGGCACGGATGATAGAAAGACATTTCTCCTTGTGAATTCCAACACATCCCACTGGGTATTCTACCCAGTCTCACCAACACATGGCTTAAGTACCTTTGTGGATTTCCTTTTCTTCCTTTGAGAATATCAAGGAAACCACATGAGCATAGCACTATCTTGACAGTTTCAGTTGAGGGGCTTCTCTAGGAGGAGGTTGGTTGCCTGCCAACGATGCTGTGGTCCAGAGTGCTCAAAATGCCAAACCCTGGGGAGATGACCACAGGGTTGCCTTCCTTGTGATCCTGGTGGTACTGAGGCCACACTGGGCCTCCTGCCAATGTAAAAGGAAATACCATCACTTCCCTTTTGAGTGACACTGAGAGTCACCTACCCAACAAAGAAATCTTGCATGTGTTGCTGCATTTCATAGTCTCCCACATGTCTTCCTTTATTACCCTCTAGCAATGTAGGTTATGGTATATGAGGCCTAGAGTTCAGGTGAACATTGGAATTTTCAGCCTATTTCGGTCTCAGTTACAGATACTAATAATAACAACAAAAAAAAACCATTTTGTTCTTCTCCTTCAGCAACTCCTTTCCATACCTGAAAATAAAATCCCTCCTACAAATCCACTCCCTGAGGGTTACCTATCCATTTAGTTCAGCAGACACATATAAATCCAGGTTATGCTCAAACTGGACTCTCCCCTTCCACTACTTCTGAAATGAATCAACTCTATTGCCATACATGTGTTAAAAACTGACACAAATTAGATAAATGACACATGTAGAGAAAGCTGATTCTCCCTCTTCCAGCAGCAATTTATTGCCTGTGACTCTTCATCTAGGCATGGGACCTTGTAAGATCACCCCATTCACATTGGCGTGTCAAAGGGCATTGTTATTCAGGACTGTTGGGATTTTCCCAGCAGGTCCCCTATTCTTCTGCCTCTTATAATCTTTCTGCACCCTCTTCTGTGACACCCTTTGGTTGTTAGTTTTAGGGGTCAAGTTGTACATGCTTCAGTGGGGGCTGGGCACATCATGGTCACTTATTCTCTGCATTCTGACTATAGATTTCTATAATAGTCTTCATCTGTTGCAAAAAGGAGCTTGATGAGGCTGAGGGTTAAACCTACCTATGGATATATGGATAAATTTTCAGAATACAGCTTTACAACATACTGGTTTGGGAAAATATCAATAGTAGGTTCTCCCATAGGGTCTATGATATTTGCTGTCCCTGCAATTAAGTAGGTCTTACGTCAAATTAGATACCTGTTGGTTACCCTTAAGATAAAAGTGCCACTACTGCACCATTAGGAACCATCAGGAATGTTTTTCTGGGCTCATCATTGTTAGGGGTTCATGGGCTTCATGAACTGATTGCTTGTCCCCCTTGGCAGCTTGCACAGCCCCCTTCAATAGCCCCTATGAACTATTACTCAGGGAGAAGGCTTCCAGGTCAGTTCCTCCTTGATTCCTCCAACTCCTGTGTCCAAACGATCAAACGATGTGGTGTCTTCATAAATAGTGTCACACCTTCTAGTTCCTGAAGGCAACTAAGGGCTATGGCAATAGCCAATATAATACTGACACTCTCTTGGACTCTTCTGACTAGCAACTCTAAGGGAGGTCTCCTACGGCTGGCAGTAGAGTTTTTGTTAGCTAATCTATGGTTCTTGGGGTAGTATTATCACACCATGTAGTGCAACTCCAGTTAAACTATATACATACATACCTATAAACATGCATGCATATACATATATGTGTATAAAATATAAGTTATATGTGTATATGTAAGTAAGCTTGTAAAATAATATGTTTTCTGCTAGCCTTTCAAGCATTTTCAGTGTGATTTATCTCTCCTTCCTCCCTCTCCCTGTGCATTACAGCCTCTCACCAGTTACAGCTCCCCACCCTGTGTTCCCGTTTTCTCTTTGATAGTACTTATGTCTAATTATTTCACTCTCTAGAGCAATTTCTCTCCCCCTCCATCCATCTTCCTGGCTTCTGAGGTTACTTCTAGTTATTTGCACATATCTAACGATTTGGAACTAGGATCCTCAAATAAGAAAACACATAGGATTTGTCTTTCTGGATCAGTATAATGTTTTGCAGTTCCATCCATTTACCTGAAAATTTCATGGACTTCATTTTTCTTTCCAGCTGAAAAGAACTCCATTGTCACATTCTGATTATCCGTTCATCAGTTAAAGGGCATTTAAATTATTCTGTTTCCTAGTTATAAAAAAAAGCAGCAATGAATATGACTAAGCAAGTATTTCTACAGTAGGATACTGGGCCTTTTGGGTGCATGCCAAGGAGTGGTTTAACACATATGTTAGATCTACTTTTGACTTTATGAGAATGCTCCAACTGATTTCCATAGTGGTTGCACCAGTTTGCAATCCAGTCAACAGTGCATGAGCATTCCTGATTCCAAGCATCCTTGTCAGCATTTGCTCTTAGCTGTTCTCTTGATCTTGGCTATTCTGTGTGGAATGAGATGCTACCTTCACGTAGCTTGAATTCATTTGACCTAACTCTAAGGATGCTAAATACTTTCAAAGAAATTTCTTAGCCATTCTGAACTATTTTTAGTGATTAAATAATTTCAAACAATGTGTTTTGATCATATTCATGTCCTCTACCAGCTCTCAACCCTTACCTTAGTACCCCCCCGACCCCTTCACGTCCTCTATTACTGTCTTTCTTAAGGCCTATCAGTCCAATCTGTGTTTCTTAAATGTTCCTGGGTGTATCCCTTGGAGTCTGGTCAAAACATCAGGCATCAATCACACCAGTAAGAAAATCTCAATCTCTCTCTCTCTCTCTCTCTCTCTCTCTCTCTCTCTCTCTCTCTCCCTTCTCTCTTCTCTCTCTCTCTCCTCTCCTACTATCTATCAATTGCCAATAGATCATTATCTATAGCTGAGGCTTTCTTCCTACCTCCCTGTCCATGCTCTGGCCTGTCTGACTTGTGTTTGTATAGTTCATGCGTGTGCTGTCATGATCACTGTGGATTTATATGTGCAACTAACTACCCTGTGGTGTTCAGACAGCACAGTTTTTGTGCATTCACCTACTACTTATGGTTCTTATAATCTTCCTGCCCCTTCTTCTACAATGATCCCTGAGCCTTGGGAGGAGAGGGTGGAATATAGTTTCTCATTTAGGGTTCTTAGTCATTCTTTTGAAATCTTTCTGCAGTTCCATAGCCCATCATTTTATTGGGTCATTTGTTTTTTTGATTCTTTGTGGTTGGGAGTTACTCTGGTTATTAGTCCTCTTTTGGATGTATAACTGGCAAACATTCTCTTACACTATGCGAGGTTCCTCCTTACTTGATTATTTCCCTTACTGTATAGAAGCTTTTTGTTTTAATGAGATGCTGTCCCATTTGTCAATTGTTGGCCTGAATTCCTCAGGGAATGTAGTCCTCTTCAGAAGTCCTTTCCTGAACCTATATCTTGTAGGTTACTGCCTATGTTTTCTTCTATCAGTTTCAGTGTTTCAGGTTTCACATTGAAGTCTTTGATTCATTTGGAGTTGACGCCTCTGTTCAGGGTGATAGATATGTTTCTAATTTCATTTTTCTACAGGACATCCCATTTTCCCGCCACCATTTGTTGAAGAGGCTATCTTTTCTCCGAAGTTGCTTTTGGTCATGGTGTTTATCAGGAACAAGGAACAGGAAGCAAGCTGAAGTGGAAATCCCTCCAGAATTGTTCTTTTTGCTCAGTATTTTTTGGCTACCTTCGGTGTTCATGCTTCCATAGGAATTGTGGGACTTTTTTTCTATTTCTGTGAAGAATGACATGGAACTCTTGGACTGGTAGAATTAATATTGTAAAGATGACCACTCCAAGAGCACGGGAAGTCTTTACATCTTCTAGTGTCCACCTTAATCTCTTTCTTGAGACACTTAAAGATTTTATCATAAAGGTTTTCACATCCTTTGTTGGGTTTATTCCTACATAAAAGCTTAAGGCTATTGTGAATGAAAGCTTTTCTATGATATCTCAGCATTCTTGTTATGGGTATATAGAATGGCTACTGGTTTTTGTAAGCTGATTTTGTATCTTGCTACTTTACTGAAAGTGTTGATCTGGTAGAATTTTTTTGATCTCTTATATATAGTTTCATATCATCTGCAAATAGGAATTGTTTGACTTATTTCATTAGTAGTAGTTCCTTAATTCCTTCTCTTCTCTTATTGCTCTAGCTAGGACTTCAAGTATATTGAAAAGGAATGGGGATAGTGGATACCCCTGTCTTGTTCCTGATTTTAATGGGATTGATCTAGTGTTTCTCCATTTAGGATGATGTTAGCTCCAAAGCAAATAATGAAGCAGTAAGAAAAAACCCTTCCAAGAAAAACAAATGATCAAACTCAGGTCTAAGTGTACTCGCAGTAGAATCCTACAGACCTTTAAAGAAAACCTACAACTAATACTTCTTAAATTATTAAAAAGTAGAAACAGAAGGATAATCTCCAAAATTCTTATATGAAGCTAGTATTACTTTAATATCAAAATCAGATAAAGACACAATAAAATAAGAAAGTCAGTATCTCTGATGAACCCGCATGCAAACGTTACCAGCAAGATATTTTCACACTGAATACAAGGCTATATCAAAAAGATCATCCACCACAATCAAGTTGCCTTTGTCTTGGAGAAGCAGTAAGGTTCAACTATGTCAACAAGTCAATAAATATAATAAATTGTGTGAATGGGTTTAAAGGTAAAAATCACATGATCGTCTCATAGAGAATAGAACTAGAGGGAACACAATTCAGTATAATAAAAGCTGTATATTAATTTGCATTGCAGTAGATTCCTTGATACTTTGCAAATCAGTGTGTGCCCTCATTTCAATCCTATGAACCTGGAAACACCTAGTCCAGGCCTTAAAAACAAGAAATGCATGGGAAGGTAGGGAGAGAGGAAGGGGAGGGGAAGCAGGTAATCCAAAAAGTCAGACATATGTAAAATAATTCTTGGGACACATCAGACTCTCAATTTTAGCTAACACAATTTACAACAATATTGTTATCAATGTCATCTTAAAAACAGAGAAACTGAGGCTCAGTGACATGCAGCAATTAATTCATAATGTAATACTCCTAGCTCATCTTTTCTGACTCCAGAGATCAGGCATTTTTGATTAAAGCACATAAATGCTACCTTCTAACCTACGGAAAAGTAAGGTAATTTGAGATTACATAACAAAATACAAAACATTGGCCACGGTTTGTTCTACGTGTGTGGACACACTGCATACATATACTTCATTCTCTCAGCACTGACTTTTCTCTCATCATGTTGTGCCACGGAAGTTAGACGATAATGGTTAAGACTGAAGCTTGCAGCTGAAGCCAAAGGGGCTCTCAGCTCTGTGTCAGAAAAGCCCGCATCACATGCAATGCACACCAGTTTACACCACTCTAGAGATAATAGGCAGATTACAGGAATAAGTAGATATCTTTCTTTCAATATGTGCTGTGGGTGGCTAAATTGTAAACAACATTTCTTTCCTTTCAAAGTGGAAAATGCAACAGATGGGAAGATTCCCGTTAACAGCATCTTAGAAATCTCACATATCTGTATTCTGTTTGTAAATACAAATTTGTTCTGAATCATACTGAATTTTATGCAAGTGTGTGTAGTAGACATGGGGACTCATCACCATCTACTTCTTGTAGCCACTTCTTAATCTCTTGCTGTTACCTGGAAAGAGGCAGGTCAGTTTGATTCATCACTGTCTCCTTAACGGTTCATATAATGCCTTAAAACTATGCCCATTAAATGTCTGATAGATATTGATCTACCAGTGACATTAATCCAGTCAGTTTTATCATAAAAGTCATGTATTCCACTTCAAGGTGCTGTGAGAAATCACTCTTTCTCTGGATCACTGTCTTACTGTTTCTCCAAAGGAGGGTTATGCTTAGGACTGGTGTGTGTTGAAAATTCACCTTTCCAGGCACAAAGCAGTGTCAGGAAATACATCAGATTTCCTTCCTCTCCAGCAAGCATGCCTGAAACAAGTAACGTACTGTGATCATAAGAAGGAGCTTGGAGATGACAGGAGCACAGCAGCAGAAGGAATAGTTACTGAGGACTTAAGGCATGCCCAGACCCATGCTATAGGCTTGTGCAAGTGTTACACCGCTTACTCCTCCCAAGGATGTCAAGGAGATGGTCTCCAGTAGAGGAGCCAGAACTCAGGGATTCAATCTCCATTCCCACCGCCATCTCCTGCATAGGACTTAACTTCTGTCTCAGTTTTCTTCAGTGATAAAAATCCTCCCATCTCTAATTAGTTAATTAATGAAGTGGTGAATATAAAACACTTAGGAGAGTGTCTTCACCTGGCAAACTTTTGTTTACAGCTACAAATTTTGCTTTAAAAAGAATGGCACTGTAATTGTTGTTACTCATATTGAAAGATTAACACACTATAGTACAAATGCCAAACCCATTGCCCAAGGACATGGCAGAGCCATATTTGAATTCAGAGCTTTTGGCCTCAGAGTCAGTGCTCTTAATTTTTTTTTTTGCCTGATACCTGAGGCCTTCTGTGTCATCCAGTCAGAACCTTGTAGAGAATGTTCATGTTTCATCTTGCTCAGAGGAGCAACCACACCTGATAATTTGTAATGGCAATTTCTAGCTTGAGATTCTATGTGTTTTTATGCACTCAGATTGTTGTAACAAAAATATCATAAGCTTAATGGTTTATAAGCAGTGGGAGCTTATTTTTGCCATTTCGGAGGCTAGAAATTCCAAGAACAAGTCCAGTCTCTGAGGGTCTATTCCTGATTTATAGATAGCTGTCTTCTTGTGTTCTTTCATGGTAGACGAGATAGAGAATTCTCTGAAAATTATCTTATGAGCTTATTTATGAGTGTAGAGTGACTTAATCTCCTCCAGAGTCTAAGTACCTAACACTATCACCTTAGAGGGTAAAAATTTCAACATATGAACCGGGTGGTGGAGAGGGATGTGTTCGATATAAATTACTGATTCTGTTTAAATGTTGTTCCTGAAGATCCAGAGTAGAGTTAGTTGATTTCATGCTACAGCTATTCTTTGGGATTTTTATTAAAGTTTTCTTGCCTCTTTTATTTTACTATATAGCTTTAAAATATTATTTTTATTTTTTTAAAAGAGTCTGAAAGAAGATAGCCTACATGGCTAGGAAAAGCTGCTCCTATAAGCTGTGAGTTATTAAACAAAAATTCTATAGCTTGGGCAGGATATTATCCTAGAGTAGTTGTTCAGGGAGGACCAAAAGCCCCCAGAATTGACTCTTGTTATTCCTTTTGATTGCCCACCAGAACTAAACAATAAGACCCTATTGTTGAAAACACTACAACCCTTGGCGCATGGTATAGAGAAATCAAGTTGGAACTGAGCTGGAAGCTATGTCTTGCTAGCTAGCTTTCATATTCTTCAGAAGTGCCATGCAGGCTTCTGGAGGACAAAAGACATCAACAATCATACCCAGCTGTGAACCTTATAAACTTAGAGATGAACCTGCCAGACAAGATGTGTCCACTTGTGCAATAGTAGCACAACTTTTATAAGGTAACCAACCAATGACTGTTTGACCAGATTTTGAGGCCCACTCCACAAGAGGGAATTCCTGCCTAGAACTATAAACCTGATCAGGAACCATTAGCAAGGGAGGTTATAGGACCCAGGGGCAACTGAATTGTGTTGCTTAGTTGAATTGCTTAGGGGTAGAAAGATGGTTCAAATGTTAAGAGCTCACATAGAGAGTTGGATTGTGAGCACCCACATCAAGTGGCTCACAACCACTTGTAACTCCAGCTCCAGGAGCTCTCATACCTTCTTTTGAACTGTGAAGGCACCTTCACTTACATGCACTATGCACCCCCATGTGTGTGTACATATTTTAAATTAAAATATTAACATACTTATGTTTATACCCACAGAAAAATGCTATGCCTGGCCTTAATCACAGAAACCCCTTTCCAGTGAACTGGAGTTGAATGCAGACTCCTTTCTCTACCGTGGGCTCACAATGAGTGATGGTGGAGTGTTCAGCCCTCAACAGGACATATTTATCATCCTCACCTTAGGTTCAAGGAACACTGTGGAAGGGGGACAGAAGGAATGTAGGAGTTAGATGGCAAGGAGAAATGCTGTGAGATACCATCTTCTGGGAAAGACATAGCAATTATAATCATGAACTCCCAGCAGCTACAGAAAACTGGCCGGCCTTCTTGTGCCCTGTGTTTGCCCAAGAATGGGTCCATCAACAGTCAGGCATGGATGGAGGGGCGCTCCTGGAGCCCTACCCCTCACTGCTAAGCTATTTGTTACTGATAGATTCAAGGAAAGGAGGAGGCATTGCCTTCAGTTGTGTGGGATGACCCCGACTACATCCGATTGTCAGCCCACTCCAGTTATTATACTGGTGGGCCAGTTAAACCACATGGGTCACAAAACTAAACCAAAAGTACTGAAGCTGAGAAAGAGCATGGTAAGGAAGGGGAGGGGTTGCCTGGGAAGACAGACAGATAATAGAAGATTGGAAAAGAGAGTAATCCAAATGCACTCTATGCATGGATAAAATTGTCAAAGAACAAACTTAATAAAAATGAATGAATGAATGAATTGAATTGAAAAAATAAAAAACAACTGAGTAGGGGAGAAAGATATCATTCCAGAAATTATAGTTGGAAGAGTAGAATCACTATAGTTGCTGGGTTACTGAAGAGAGTGGACCATCTGATTAGAGACATAGAGACAGCTCCAGGGAGGGGACCGAACCCTGGCTAATCTTACACACCAGGAACTGAGCCATGAGGAAGCTCTTGTTGTTTTTCAGGCACAACAACAGAGACTTGCAAAGGCATGTGGGGATTAAGTTCATGGAAGGACTAAGGGATGGTGCAAGTCATTGCTTGAGACTGCAATTGCCGTTAATTGGCCAGGAATGGGAAGGGTAGCGGAGGACATCTGAGAAGGGCTTAAGGGCCAAATCAAAAGGCTTTAATAAAGAACATTCAGGAGGCAAAACTAATAGCAGCAAACTATCACATGTACCAAACACTTCCTAAACATCTGATAACCCACATTTTACTCACATTTAAGTTTGTAATTGGTAGTATCCAGGAAGAAAATAAATCACAGAAAGGCAAAGTAGTTTGCATGAAGTAGTCCATATCATGCTTCTGATCCACCTGAAGATTGAATTGTGTGACTCTAAATTTATATACTGAAGTCTTAACATAACGCTCAGTACCTCACACTATGCCATTATATAGCTAGAAACCAGCTGGCTGCAGAGGAAATGAAAGACTGCATCATACGGAAATATGGGTGCTTATCTTTCGTGTTCCTGTTAAGAGGGGATTTGAACCTAAACACACACAGGGGAAGAACACTGTGCAAGCATCGAGCCTATTTATCTAACAAACTAAGAAAGAAATACCGGAGATGGCCAGCACACTGCCAGAAGTTAGAAGAGAAACATGCCACTCTAAAGGAACCAGAACCCTCTAAAGGAACTGCTGACGTCCTGGATTGGGAAAGATTAAGTTTGTCTAACTGAATCTACCCTTTTAAAAGTAATACTTTAGTTCAGCATCCCTAGAAAAATCTACAGCAGAGTCCAAAGTTCGTCCATCTAATCAGTATACTATACAGTCTTGTTTCTCCCTAGACATGAGAGCATTTTGAAGAGAAAAGTAACTTAACCATGTACATTCTATTGTAAAACCAGCCTGCCCTTGCTTGTCTTTTCAGCAATGTCCCTATTTAAAGTCCCCATTAGTCACAAAGTCCATTAGCCTAGGTCCTATAGTCTATTGGAGACAAAAGAGAAAGGAAGGAAAAAGAAATAGGTCATAATGCAATCCATGCTTTTTTTCTTTTTGCAATAAAATTCAGTATTGGTTTCTTCTCTTTTTGAACAGAAACTTCAGTCCAGAATGCCTCATTTTTATAGATCTATGATTAAGCTGTTCAAAGTGCAGTGTTTTATTTCTTCCTGTTTATATGCTCATTCTGCTTTGACTTATATGGGCCAAAGCAAAACACTGGAGCTCATTCTTCTCTTTCCACCTCTGCTTGATGGCAAATGGAAAGTTCTGACTTTGGGGAGGGGGCATTTTTCAGTTCTCTTATTACAGCAATTCATCTTTCTTTGTGGGGGAGAGTGCTGACTCTATTGGATGGAGACATTTCTGTGGAATCTTTCTCTGGTGACTCACAATCTAAAGCTGTTGGATCCAAGGAAGGCAGTTGTAACCACGGTATTTAATCTTATGGCGACATTTATTGCAGAGCTTTTTGTTTAATATAAACCACGGGAGAGATGTTTCTTGGTTATGTCATTTCATAAAGCAGAGTGTGAGATGAAAATCCACAGTCCTGCCTCAGAATCCTCACAGAATCTGCACACTTCAGACATCTCAAGCCTAAGAATACCACCAACAAAAGCACTAACATAATTAGAAGAGTGATGGCTAACTAACATCCACAGAGGAACTATGGAGTAAGAGCCAACTATGGGAGCCAGTCACACCTGGATTTTATTACAGTTCTGGCTCTCCCAGCTACATTTCCATGAGCAAGCTATCCATGCTAAGCTAAGGTTCCTCTTCTCTAAAATGAGGGAACTAATAGTCCTTATTCTATAAGGCTGTAATGAATATTACATGGGATGTTTAAGGCAAAACTCAGCATGGTACCTAACACATAAATACTTGCTTAAATGTTAGCTGCATTGTTAGGAATAAGAATGTAGATTATTATAAGCCGATTATAAGCCTATTACTTGTTTAGTGATCTCCAAGTACCTGTTCTAGCACCCTGAAGAGTCTTACAGGGTAATTACTGTTTTTCTCCAACTTACAGATAAAAGAACTAAATGACACATTGAAGGACATTTTGTTAGGAAGGAGCAAGACAAGTTATCTTGGGTCTAAAAAATATATCAAATTCCATTTGAAGACGACTGGATTGATAAAGAACCCAATAAATCCCTCCAATGTCACTGCTCCAAGTTGACCATTGTAAAACCTATAAAGTTAAGATGAAATCAAAGGGCACTCTTTACAGAAACAACTGATTGAAAGAAAACCAATCTACTGCCCCTTCAAACTTTGCATCAGAGTTTATAGTGAAACTCAAAATGTCATCCAATCAATTAACTGTGCCCCATGCATAAACTTTAACAACCAGGGGCTTAACAGTCTTTAATAGTAATGAATTTTGGTGTAAAGATTAATGAAGCCTTTCTCAAAATATCTTCAACAAAAGAGAAAGTGCTTGCTCCTGTGTCTGGGAATGCTAAAATCCAGTTTCAGGCACAGCTGGATCCAGACTCTCTGCTTTCCTTTCCTGTTTGTGACTTGTTCCTTTTTCAGTTCTGCTTCCCTGTGTTGATTGCCACCCCCTGACCTCCTCTCTTCTCTGGAAAAAAAATATTATAATTCATCCATAGAAACATGTGCTCCAAACCTCAACACCGGTTCTCACAGTCTAGTAGCCCAACCATACAGGAGATCTCTTTAGCTTCCAGTGCTTGCTCGTGGTGGTTAAGAACCCTGTATGTTAATCTTATCCAAGAGAGTCTCATCAGTTCTATAGTGGTGTGGTGTAGAAGGGACACTTTAATTGACATCCCCACAAGGACCACTTGGGATGGGAAAAGAGGATTCCAAAGAAAGGGTTCTATTCATTGGAAGTCAAGATAGGAGCAAAAGGTTTCTATAAGTAAATTGTGCTCCTCCAATGGGTGCTATATCCACTAGAGGTTTGTTTAGATATATATTGCCAAGTTCAAGCCTGACAGAAGTAGTGGGAGCCAAGCTGGGGACCTGAGACCAACGAACACAAACCCAGCCTCTAGGGTTCATGAAACTTTTGAAACATGAGTAAGGAGGATCCCTGTCAGAGTTAGAATGTGGGAAGTCTGGGCTGGCTACAATTAGAAAACTGAGCTGCAGAAGAGTGAAGGAGCTCTCCACTGCTCCCATGTTCTGAGATGTGCCTGTGCCCCGGCCATCCACAGCGTGAAGCCCTGAAGTAAGACTATCCTTCTCTACCGAGACAAGTGCCATGAGAACTCCAGTAAGATGCAGAGTGGAGCTGGGGGTTGGCGGGAGACTCGGGGATGTTGGGCTGGCAGAAACAGTGACAGCAATTTGGAGTTTATTTGAAGTATCTTTTCCCACATTTACAGTCTTTAAACACAAAACAATGTACCTAGAAATGTGGAACATGCAGCTCTGTGCCTAAACCTTGGCTCCTTCCTTTATCCCTGTGGAGTCTTGGTAAGCTCTCAACATCCCACAGTTCATTTTCTTACCCTTTAAAATAAAGTAAAATTATTTAAAAGGAAATTGTTAACAAGCTAGTATGTATCCAGCTCAAATGATAGATATGACATACACATGACTGTCAACATTATTTTATCTGTTTCTTTGGTTTGGTTTGGTCTTGCAAAAATTAGTGTAGCCCAGGCTAGCCTCAAACTCCCTAGGTAGTTCAGCATGACTTTGGACTACTAGTTCCTCCAGCCTTTATCTTCTGAGTGCTGTGATTACAGGTGCCCACATCACACCTGGTTTATATGTGGTGCCAGGACTTGAACCCAGGTCTTCATGCATACTAAGCAAGCACTTTACCAACTGAGCTACATTCCAGCAAGCATAATATTTTTATTTAATGTCACCAAAGAAACTTTGTCCATTGTTATTTTGTCTCACAGCAGGAAACAGTTCCAGAGAAAAGAAGAGATGTGCCTAAAGTCATGCCACGAGAAGCAAGGATTTGTCTAAAGATTTGAGGAAACTGAGGAAGCTTCACAAAGCAGAAGGAAGCTAATATGAATCAGTGTTCAGGTGGGGGTCCTGAACTTCTGGACCGCTGGCAAATCTTTCAGTACAGATCTGAATACACCAAACTCTCCCTAGATCAGAAGCCCTGCCCAGGAGAACTCCTCAGCTTCAGAGGAGGGCTGCTGCAATGCTTGGAGGGAAAGCTGGTGCCCGCCCAGCAACAGCCTCTGCGTCCTTAGCAACAAGGCAGGCACAGCCACAGCCCACGAGCCCAGCCCTGTGATTGGTCAGATTCCCCAACTCCTTGCTGAAGTTCCTGGGTCCAGGTCCTTTCCTGGGAAAGGCACACGGATCGCGGCACCTCTTAGCATCCTGGTAAGGCTGCCCCTTGCTTACTCCAGGATCTAATCCTCAGGCTGAGATACAACTACTAGGCAGGAGGAAACGTTACAGTCACAAATTCCACGCTTTGATTTTCAAGGAACTTATGGTGGACTGGATGGCATCTCCTCCCAGGCTCTAGTGCTGTCCCACAGGAAGTGAAACCGAGAGCATGGGAAGGACCTGGGTGCAGCAATCAGAGCAGAGTACTGGAAGATCTTTGGCCCCAACTCTGGGTGTTCTTGGGTCTTGCTTTCACAAGCTGTAAAGACACTGTTTGGATAAGAGTAAATTCTAGAGGCTTCTGGAACTCTGAGAGGCTATAAAAAGAATGGCCAGCCCATGAGCAGGCTTACAGAATATCACATCAGTTTAAATGCCCAAGTCGTCTCCCCCGACAGAAACTCAACTCATGGTTGGCATGGATAGGCATAACCCATCCATTGTTCCTTTGTGCAGCATTCCCTCAAGGCACTTTGTATCTTTTACATTCACCTGACATCCCTTAGAGTAGAACTAGCATCATTCTGAATTCACAAATGGTGAAAGAGAGCATCCCCTGAACATGGATTCTTCACATGTCCTTCTGAAACCCGCTTTCCTCACTGACCTCAGAAAAATCCTGCCTGATACCTTGTCCTCCCGGAAGGGGTCCTCTAGTGACCCAGTAGACTTGAGTTGCAGGTTTCCTAGAAGGATTGCCAGCCCTGGGAATGACTCTGTGTGTGTGTGTGTGTGTGTGTGTGTGTGTGTGTGTGTGTGTGTGTGTGTGTGTGTGTGTGTGTGTGTGATATTAAGTCAAGTAGTGACATATACCTCAGTGGAAGAACAGTCATGGTGTAGTAATTAAGAGTATTTCGCACCATGGCCATCAGACGGTGCAGTCTGAGGAACTGAGTTTGATTATCAGGATCCTCATGGTGGAAGGAGAAAACTGATTTCTAAAAATGCAGGATATGGCACATGTACACAAACACACACATACACACATACACACGTATACACACACACAAACAAATGGAATTTTAAAATTTTAAAAAGGGGCTGGAGAGATGGCTCAGCAGTTGAAAGCACTGACTGTTCTTGCAAAGTAGCCAGGTTTGATTCTCAGTACTCATATGGCAGCTAACAACTGTCCATAACTCCAGTTCCAGGGAAATTGATTGCCACATGCATTGCAGAGTGGGTTCACTTATATACATGCAGGCAATACACATAAAATAGTAATAATAATTAATAATAATAATGTTTTAATTTTAAAGGAGTACATCATACCCTCATTAGGACCCTTAAAATGTAGGAAAGACACCTTTATGCCTCAATCTCCCTAGGTTCTGGATATGCCAAGAATTAACAGGTCAAAATCTTGTATGTATTTATTTAATACATTTCACATGGCACAGGAGCCCCCTACAGAAATGAAGACCTCTCAAATAAGCAGCTAGAATAATTTATGTGTGTATGAACTGGGTAAAGAATAGTAATTTATAATAAAGAAAATGAATTATTTAGGGAGGCTTGAAATGAAAATGCTATTTTACCAAAGTCTGTATAGAAAATTCTTCAAGTCTTGACTGACTTCTCACCCAGAAGGAAAGGATTTTGCATCTTTCACCTGAGAACTTCTTCTGCTCTTGGGGAAAATCATAGAGCACAGTGATTGTTCTGTACCTCTTATTTTGTCAGTATTTTTCATGTTAATTGCAAAAGTAATCTATTTTAGGTCCTAGAGTTATTATTGATATTTTTGATGATGATCCCATAATTCCCTAGTGGAAAATCAAAAAGAATGATTTATTTATTTTTCACCCTAAGGATCTGACAATATTTAGAGAGAATCATGTCGTCAGTTTGGAAGAGTCCCCATGGATCCGAGGAAATGCCAGAGATCATGGTGAAAATCATCGGAAGCAAACACTTCCGATACCTTAAGGAAAAGCCAAATTTGTAAGTTTCCTATCTGAAAAATAGCTGTGTTTCTCAGATGATAATGAAATTCTCTTTTTTAAACCAAGAAATGTACATTTTAAAAATGCCATCTGTGGAAAATTAAGTCATTAAGATATGAACATAGAGGTAAAACAGTATTGATAACTCCACACACAGTTTTCCTGATATTTTTCATCTATATAATTCCCCATTCTCCTTAATTACTTGGGCCGATTTTCCAAACAGATAGAAAATATGAGCACTGGGATATTTATAAATATTAATGGAATATTGCTGCTTCTCCTCATCAAATTCGTAATCTACCATGTGGAGTAATTTGGTGTAGGGAGGGAAAACTGTTAGTCAATTTGTTGTGAATTAGGGCAGTGGGATTAATAATGAATCACAACCTGTAAGATTTTCACTTACTCTTTTTGTATTTGGTATTCCCCAAGAAGGCTTCACAGAGCACAGCGAACATGCATCTCTCCTCTTCCTTTCATTATACCCACGTTTGAGGACGGCCAATCAAATGTCTCTAAAGATAACTAGGTGTTTGGCACAGAAGGCTATGTCAATCTCTTTCTTTACAGAGTTTTAGTGGTTTACGGAAGAAAAGAAAGAAGAAAACACTAGAACTGTTTTCTTGATATACTAAAATCAATCGGTATTCAGTAGTTGCCTGTCCCACCAAACGATTTCTTTGGTTCTTTCCCCTATGACATTATTAAGCATAGGTACAGAAAGCAATGCTTATTAAATGCCTCATGAAAATTACCTGAAGCATTAAAAATAAACATCAAGGTCCAACTTAAAACAAAATGAATCAGAACCTCTGCCTGCAAGTCATATAGCCACTGTCATCAAACATAGGTTTCAAAAAGATGGAGTAATATCTCTTGCTTGAATCACTCCAGTGTTAGCATTATCACCTAGAGAAGGCACAAAGTCAACACTGTTATCAGTTATGTCTGCATGGCCTGGGAAGAAAGAGTGCCCTTGAGTTTGAGATTCCTGCAGAGCTAAGCAATAGGAGTTTGAGTTCTAATCTGTCCCTTCCTAAGTCTGTTGATATCAGGAAAGAATAGTGATATATCTGACCTTCTATATGTATAAAGTGGCACCTGTGTTAGGAGGACTAAGTGAGAAAAAGGGTAAAGCCCCTTCCAAGTGTCCATGTGCTTACTCAGTAAATGGTTCTGCTAACATTATTGAAGCATATCCTTCTGAGGATAACAATGTTTAATAAAAACTAAAACCTTTTCTGTGAGATGCTTGCCATGGCTTGTATATCATATGTCAAGGAGTCAGGGTATGTCTGCTTTGCAGATGAAGAAACTCAGACACTTGATGAGGTAAGTGACTATTTCAAGATCTTTACTAATATCTTGACAAGTCATAGAAAGCAAAGAGAACTAGGTTAGGTGTCAGATTCACATCTACTTCTACCTGGAAGACATTATTGATCTACTAATTTCTTCCAAAAGTTGTTTCTTTAGCCTTACTCTACTCAATTCCTAGTTCCTGGAGCTTAAAGAATAAAGGAGTAAAAGGCTCACTAAATAAACTGTGAAGTAAAAGTCATACTTCTGTCTCTCAGAAGACACTATAAAAGTGGTATTATTTTTTATATTAAGAGAGGCTTTTTTCATTTTTTACTGACTTTTTGGGAATTTCAAACACTTTATTTTGATCACATTTAAACCACCTTCCCACCTGCACTCCTCTTATAGTCTCCCACAGGATCCCATATACTCTGTCAGATATATTAAGGTCTCTGGAGTCAGCTTTGTGTCCATCCACTGGAGCACGGTTAACCTATGTAGCATCGCACACCTAAGAAAGCCAGCTCTCCCTCACCCAGAAATTATTGGTTGTCCGTATTTCCTCATTTAAAGCTGGGGATTCTTCCTCTCTTCCTCACTGCTATGCTGAGATTTTGATTGTCCTGAGTTTGTGTGAGTCTTCCGTATGCCATTACTGTTGCTGTGAGTTCATGACTAACTGAACAGCTGTCTGGAAAACTCTGTTTCCTTTTGGTCATCGACTAACTCTGGCTCATATTTCTGTCCCTTCTTACACAATGGTTCCTGAGCTTTAAGTGGCAACTATTTGATATAGGTATCCAATTCAGATATAAACACTCTGCAGTCTCTTATTCTAGACAGTTTGGCCGTTTGTGGCTTAACAGGTTAATCACCGTCTGTTGCCTGAGGAAGCTTTCCTGGTGAGAGTTGAGACATGCGTTAATACCTTTCAGCTGCTTTTCTGCTCTGTGTTCTGAGTCTTAGGGATATAGGTTGTTTTGTAGATGTGTCACTTGGGGCTAGGCACCTCAAAGAATTACTGGGCACCTCACAGACACTTATTCTCTGACCACTTGTGAAACTTTTCCACGCTCTCCATCCATTGCCAAAAAAGCTTCTTTAATGAGTAGTGAGAGGTACTTTTCTTTCAAAATATAAGGATACATATTTAGAATACAGTAAAAATAATATTGGTCTAGGGAGATGATAAAAGTAGTATTTTTCTAGGATCTATGATCTCTCCACCCATGTGTATTTGGCTATGTTTATAGTACCACATGTGAATACTGTCCCTTTGAGCAGGCCCTAATTCCAATTAGATAGCTGTTAATTATCCCCAAGACAAAAGTGCCACTACTGTACCAGCAGAGATTATTTGCTGGGATGGCCATTGCTATGATTCATAGGCTTTAGAACTGGATCGGATAATTGATTTATAGTCTCCCTTGACATAGTGTTCCTTGCTATTCCTTGCCTTGTGTGACTACATAGTTTTCCCAATGTTTGTGCCTATATCCAAATTTCCCATTTTATAAGTACTCTAATCAGTTGGATTAAGGGGCTACTCTATTCCAACATGTCTTCATCTTAACTCATTCCATCCACAATAACTTGATTTTCAAATAAGAATTAGAGCTTCAACACAGTAATCTTGGCAGGGACATAATTTAATTCATCAGTCAGCTACCTATGCCACAAATGAGATAACTGATGTCAGTGGGTTTAAGACAGGGATAGATGTCTTCTTCCCTCTTTGCTAAATTTAATTTGTTATTGATGAAAATAGTCAATGATTGTGCAATATACTTATTTTTCATAAAGGAGATCAATGGGCTTTGAAGAATGAAGCAAATATCATGTGGTTTGTACTACCATCATTTTCTTCTCAATTCCACACAGCCTGCCAAACTCAATGTTTTGCTTCTGATTTTCTTGTTCCCTAGTATAATTTTTAAAACCTTGTTCTCAAGATGTAGTTCATGGACCACTGCCCTCACTTGGGAACTTGAACAGAGCCTCATCTCCCTCTCCAGATGTACTGATAATTGCATTTAGACAGATTCCCAGGTGACTCCTATACATGTTCAGTGTGAGAAGCCCCTTTCTCAAGTGTGGCCAAAGTATTCTTACTAAAATACAAATTTGCTGCACCTGGAGGCTTCTTTAGCAGGTTGAAGCATTTTGTTCTGTATTGAGACTTCCTGTATTTCTGTCTTCCTATTTAGCTGTGAGCTCTTATGTGCAAAACTATATCTTTGACACAGAGTACAAAGCCTTCTGCTTGTTGAAAGCTTAGTAAGTGAATCAGAGCAACATGGTTGCCAAGAAAAGTAAATTTCTCAAAGACTTTGTTGCTTTAAAGTATTTTGAGCCTAAGATCCCATGCAATCAAAGCAGTTTGCAGATGTTACTTGGGATTCCCGGATAATTTTTGATCGCTCATTGAAAGGAAGATATGCCTTTTTCTCCTTTCCAAAAAGGAGGTATAAATAGGAAATAAAAGCCAGAGGCTTGTTAACAATCCCTGAGAAAGCTGCAGCCAAAAATCAAATATATTAGTTATGAAAACCAAACAGGAAACTGATGATCTCCAAGGGTTAGTGCATGTTGACTGAAAACAGATTAGATTAAGCAAACTTGTCCCTTCTCTTTACTGATGAGATTATGCAGCCCAAATAAAAGGGATGAAAAGATGTGGCTCTGTTGATTCTGAGTAATCATCTTTCTCACAAGGTCCTGACACAAGGCAGAGAACTGTGGGCTAGACACTATTAAGATAGGTAGCATTGTATATTAGTTCATTTCTGTTGCCTATAGTACAATGCCACAAGCTGGAAAAATGCTGAGTTAAGGAGGTTTATTTTGGCCCATTTTTCTGGAGGTCCAAGGTTGATGGGCTGCAGCTGAAGATGGCCTTTGCCTTGGCAGAGTCCCAAGGTGGTCAGCAGAGACAAGCAGTATGTATCTTTATTTCTTCTATTCTCCCTCTCTTATTTTAAGTCCTGGGATTCTATTATGAGTCTTTACTCTAGAAATGTTCTCTAATCCTAATCACTTCCCAAAGGTCTCACTCTAAACACAGCAGCCTGATTGAATTACCACCCCAGTATCTGACAATGGAGATTAAACTCCTATGTGAGCTTTAACAGTGATAGATCATATTAAAATTATTGGCCACACCAAAATGGTGGCTGCTAGGTCATGAATAGTTCACATAAACACAACCTGATGATACTGGGGAAAATTTGTGCGTGATACTTTTTAACCCGCAAAGAAAGACATGTGCTCATTGTAGTAAATATGTATTAGCAGAATGCAGATGGTGTTCACAGGGAAATAGCCTAATATCAGGAGTAAAACAACACAGAAACATACAAATCCTATCTTTAGATAAGTGTGCAAGTTCATGGGTATGTGAACTAAATGCTTAGGATTTCTCTGGGTTTGAATTAAGCGCACAGTAGGGCAGAGCATCCAGTAAGATGTGCTGGCAACTGGAATAATTCAGCATGTAGTGGAGGACTGTGCTCTATTCTGGATACAACATTTCAGAAGGGGCCCTACACACTAAAGGTAGAGACAGAAGAGAATATTATACCAAATCATTGTGCCAGTTCATAATGGTGAAACATACCCTGGGTGGAGCATTAGGAAAACCTACACTCACTTGCTAAATACAGTAAAAATGGGTCCATTTCTAGAAACACCTGTAGGAGGCTTCTAGTGAGTAATGTTGACCCTCTATAGTTCCTTCCAGTGTCAAAAGTCAGTGATAAGGTGCTTCCTTCCATAGACAGTCTGCTATAAATAGAGTGTTACTAAGCACTGTGAAAGATGGCCACAGCTTCTACGGGGAAGGAAGCACATATGCTTTTTAATTAATTTACCTTGATATTTATAATTATGTCTAACGCTTTTCTTCTGTATTTTTCCACATGATGCACCCAAAGTTCATAGTTTATCTGTTTCAGATAATGTCTCCCCGGGAGACATTCATAATAATAAATTCTACATGGTTTGTCTAAAACGTTTTAAAGTGTGAATGCTAACACTTTCATAAATTAAAGTGTTATGTGGAATTTTCTATCTTTCCACAAATATGAAGGATTACATCCTGTTTCCTAAGTGTCAGGTATTCAGCAGCACATCCAAGTATTAGCAACAGAGGATACACAGGAGGTAAGCTGTGACCACTGGCATGGGGATTATACAACAAGAAAAGGAGGAAAGGTTGTAAGGTAGATTGAATCACAAAGGATATTCCCAGAAGGCCTCTCTGACACTCTGAAACTCTGACACTCCTCTGAGTTTGTATGGAGACATGCAGCCAGGGTCCTGTATGAGGATTGCTCAGGTCAGCCACCAGCGAGAGGACTTAAGGTGGCCTAGCCACTCTTCCAGCACAGACAGTCTTATTAGAGTCCAGTTTCTGCAAAGCTCTGCTTGTCTTCTTTCCTCCTGTTTCAGAAGAAGAGATTATAACTTTCCACCATCCCAAAGTTCAGATACTGGGCATGCAACTGCTACAGAAAGCTCTACGGTGACTACAGGGAACATAAGAAAAAATTATACAAGATTTTCCTGTGCTTTCTTCAAAAAATGTCTGAGATCAGAGAGGCCAGAAGGCTCAGATCAGGGGCTATGTGAGCCATAGGGGGACTTTTTGATTTTTCTATGTAAAATGGGAAAACACTGGAAAATTGAGAGCACTGGATAATATGTATCATGCTTACACATTCTAATGGTTCTGGTGCTGATTGGTAAATTAACTGGGAGTGACAGAAGGAGAGAGAGCAACCAGGGAACTGTAATGGTAATCCAGGTAAGAGCAGTTATAGTTTCTAAATAATTGGAGATCAGTGCATAGTGTATAGATGGATTAAAATATAACAGAACGGAGGGTAAAGCTTGTGACAGAGTGGTTACAGAGAATATGCAAGGCCTTGGGATCAATTTCCTATATCAGGGAAGGAAGAAGAAGTGAGGGAGGAAGGCAGTGGGGAAGTGTAAATAAATATCTCACCGACTCCGTTAAAAATGTACAATTATAATATGTTAATCAAGACACTCCAAGAGAGCTAATTACTCTTCCAAAGGACCCAGGTTTGATTCTCAGCACCCACATAGTGGCTAAAAAGTGTTCATGGCTACAGTGACAGGGGATCCAACATCTACTCTGGCCCACAAAGGCACTGCATGCACATGGTACACTTACATTCTTGCATGAAAAACATTCATACACATAAAATATATAAAAATAAACTCCAAATAAAATATTAAATAAAAACTTAGGTATTCAACATATTCATTTTAATGAAACATTTGGGCCAAACATTACCTTTACCTGTTGCTTTTCTCACTATATAATCTGCGACACATTAATATCCATGAAGTGAATCACTTCTTAAAACTGAACATCAGAACAAACACTGTCATCTCCATTATCACAAGTGAACATTATAAAATAATACTTTCTTAAACCTTTACACAGCATTAAACCACTTCACCGCCTCTTACACTGGTTGGATTAGTTGCTTTTCTCCTTCTTGTGACAAAATATCTGACGAAAAAGTAACTTGAGGAAGGAAATTTGCTTTGGAGCACCGTTTGAGGGTCCAGTCCTTCACGGTGGGAAGTCATGGCGGCAGGAGTGTGAGGCATCCACAGTCAGGAGAAACAGGTGGCTGCCACTTCTCAGCTTGCTTTCTTGTTTATTCCATGACCTCAGTTCCGGGCATAGTGCTGCACACAGTTAGGGCGGGTCTTCCCACTTCAATTAATTTAACCTAGAAACTTCCTTGAGAATATGCCCAGGAGTTTGTCTTCTAGGGCGTTATAGATCCTGTCAAGTTGACAGAATTATATATCATGGTGTTTTGTTTCTTCTTCCTGTTTGACTTTCTGTTTATTCTAGGTACTGTGGAAGTACAAAGAAACAAGACCTGTTGTTCTCAATGTATGCATGTAACATAAAACATAAGCATAAATCTTTAGAGTACACAGCATAATGTGAGTGAATACCAACTAAATGCCTTAAGAAACAGGTACCTACTGATCTCAGATACTAAGACTATAGGGTAAAAATAGTCATTTTACCGTTTTGAATTCTATATTTTCAAAACAATAATAAAATTTTAAAGTCAAGTACCAAGCACTATTTGTGACATATGTGAATCCCTTCCTTGCCAAATAACCTTCTTAATATATAAAGAGTTCTTGCAAATTGGTAGGAAAAAGCTAGGCAGTCCAACTTCAAAATTTAAGAATAGTCCTAGACAGATAACTCACAAAAGAAGAAATAAAAATGGGCAACAAATATTATGGGGAAAATTAAGCATACGATAATATAAACAATTTACATAGCAATGAGATATGATTTTCACAAGTTAAAAGCATTTTTTTAACTTTTATTTTATGTGTATGAGTGTTATGCCTGCATGTGTGTATGTGTGCCTATCTTGTGCAGTGCCCATGGAGGACAGAAGAGGGCATAGGATCCCTTGGAACTGGAGTTACAGAAGGTTGTTAGCCATCACGTGGTTACTGGGATTTGAACCCAGGTCTTCTTCAAGAACAACCAATGTTCTTAACTGCTGAACCATCTCTCTCCAGTCCTGTCAAAAGCATTTTTATAATGGAAATCTTCAGAGTTGACTGGACTTAGAGAAAGAATGTTCGTATCCTCCTGGTTTTTGAAGTATGCTCAAACCATTAAATGTGTATATACTTTAGTGTGTGCAAGATCAGATCGCCAGCACTGGAAAAAATCAAATATACAGATTTTGGTATAAATACTGTTTATGATTCAGTTATGTAAGAATGGTTGAGGTTGAACGAATGGTTAATTTTGTAGAATCATACAGAATGTGTAAATATGGGTCCCAGTGGGAAAAAAAATTTGCACTCTCAAATTAGGAAGGTTTAGTTGTGATGAGACTGATTACAATGATGCAGGTAGAGACTAAGAGAACTACATTGTACAGTGTAGGAATAGAGGCCAGCTTCTTCAAGATGAGTAGTAGGACTAGGTCTGAAAAAATAACTAGGAAAATGTTACTGAAACTAAGTTGAGCATTCTGAAGCCCTGACCACAGTGAAAGATAGTGGCCTTTAGTCAAGAGACACAGGTAGCCTGAGTCAATTGCATTCATAAATATAAATAAATGAATAAATTATAATAAATCAATAATTTTAAGAAACAACTAGTTCATGTGTATGTGCATATATATATATGAAAAATGGTATGAAGATATAATATCAATTAAAAACTTGAGATAATACAAATTTACATTTGTATAGCATACTTTTAAATCATATATATATATGTATATATATATATCCTCATTAAGTCCAATCCAGCCAAACAAATCATGACAATAATTACTGTTTCCATTTGCTGATGTTCCACCCTTTCAGCCTAGATAGGAGACCTGACTTAGAGTCAATGCCTTAAAGCAGATAGATATTGTTGAAGAGGTGATGTAGCTTCATCTTTCAAAAGAAGAAGAGAGAAAATCAGTAGAAACAAGATAAAAATTTCAAGCCTCTAACAGTTGTCTCAAAGATGAAGAACTTACATAGTTCAAACATTCCTGGAATAATCCATCCATGGACACTGTGATATCGTGGTGTCTGGGGATTTATCTGCTAAATTAAGAACTCTGTTATATAAGAGCTGATTTTACTACCTACTTGATCGTCAACTTTTTTCAAGTGGGGTAATTTCCAGAATTTATATCTACTATGATTAGTAGGTAACAAGGTATCAGGCTGCGTCACATTCTTCTTTTTTCTATTTATTTGAGTTTCCTCAGGTCCTGTCTGCCAAAACACCTTGCTCTCTTGAATTTCAGCTTTGCTCATAAGAGCAGAAAGTTCGGGGAATCCAGAGGAAACAGACTCCCCTGTACCTGGGTGATAAGGAGGACCTTTTGATGGTGATTTACTTTCACTTATAACCAACGTTAACCTGCCATTTGTCAAGGGCTCACTGAGCACTATGCCCAGTATTCTATATTTTATACATTGTATTTATTTTTGTTTTCTTTACTGGGAATTGAATGAACCCAAAGCTTCGTACCTGCTTGGCAATACCCAACAATTCTCAATTTCTTAGCATTTTTAAAAATTTATTTTTTTCATTGTAAGGCAAGATTTCCCTAATTAGTCTGTCACAGCCTTGAACTTGCTCTGTAGCCAAGGCTGGCCTCAAATTTATGATCCTCCTCTCTCAGCCTCCCAAGGAGCTGAGATGAAAGGCCTGCCATACATCCTTATTTTTCTCATCTTGCTTATGAGAACCTGAAAATCAGAGACATGAAGTACTTTGGCTCAAGAGTTACTTATGTTTGGGGCTAAGCTGAGAATCAGGTCTTTGGAATATAACATCCATGGTCTGTGCACTATATTGCCTGAGTTCAGAGTAAAAGTTAACCAAACTTTGATAAAGTCTTTCCTTTTACATTTCCTATGCTGTTGGGCATAAGAATCCTTCAAGATGTTTTATAAAATGTTCATTTTCTTGACTTGTTTCAGAAATCACATTTTGATAGGGACTTCTTTTTTCGGTATTTTTTATTGAATCATTAGGTGGTTCCTACAGAATATCTCAAGCAATCTTTATCATCTTTATACCTTCTTCCCCACTGGCACCCACCACAGCCCCCCAACTGGAATCCATGCATTCTTCTGTGTTAAGGTCTGCTTTGTCAAGCTAGTGCCCCCAAATGACCTCAGTGCAGGTTCGTCTACTGAGGTCTAGTCAGCCTGTGCAGAGTCCCTCACTTTAGAACGACTAGCTCATCTCTGCCCAGTTGTCAGGATTTCTTAAGCAAAGGTTGGGGCCTGCTATCCATTTCCCAAGTCCTGTGCTGAGTTTTTGTCTGCTGAGTTTGCATGGGTCTTGGGCATGCTAACACGATTGCTGTAGGTTCCTATGAGAAGGGTCCCAGGAGCTTGCAGGATTCTATTTCCCTATGGTCACGCCCCTCCTCACTGGTGAGATGAAATTCAGAAAAGATGCACATCTTACTAGAGTGATGCAGCTGCTTTATGATCTTGATTACACACATGCAATACGAGGTTTACAAGTAGGGAGCATTTTCCCAAGGGCAGGTGATCCATCTTTCCTGGAACATTTTTTCACTTCTTGCTTTCTCTTTTTCTTTTGCCTGCTATATTAGATGTTAGTTCTCACAAATACAGTTTAAACCTCCCTTATGGCTCCTTGTTTCTTTCTATAATCTGTTTTTTCCAGTTGTCATACTGTTGTAAGTTTGAAGTAGATGCATGCTTCTCCAACGTACCTGTGATATCTTTAGGAAAATACGATCTGAGGAGGTAGCAATACATATCAAAAAGTAAGACCTAAAAACGTCTGTGCTGAAAGTCTATCTACTGCTATAAAGCTGCACATAATGAAGAATGGTTCCAGGAGTGCAGAGCTACTGTGATACACCTCTTACATTTCAAAAGTAAACCTTATCAAAGTACAATTGCTTACCGAACTGCTTAGCAGTTAATTCTGTATCCATAACCACCCTAATTTGAGAAATCTTCTATATTCTCCAAAATAGCATAATACAAGTTCCTGATTATCTTTATTAATTTGGCTCAATGTTATGAAAAGTTGAGCTTCTTTAGAAATGTAACAGAGTCTCTGTCTCTGCGAAAGTACCAGTTCAGGTTGAATGGCCACTTAGGTGTTTTACCGAGGGACTAAGTCAGAAGACAGACTAGACACCTCCCTAGGTTAGTTTCATTAAAATTTGATTAATTTTTTAAAGACAGAGAATAAAAGCACTGTTGTTCAATTACATTTTTTAAATTAAGGTTATAAAATCAAGGCACAAAGGCTTTGGAACCAGACAGGTCTGGATTGAAGCTACAGGTCTGTATTTACTAGTAAAATAGATTTGAGCAATTAGCTTCATCTCTTTGGTCATCTGTCTTTCTTGCTCATACAAGGACGGCAGTAATACCTACTTTGCAAACCATTAGGACAGCGTGAAGGAATGTTGGTGACTTTATGTGTGGTAATATGTGGTGACATATAAAGTATTTAGGACATGTGACCTGGTTTCATGTCATTGATGGAGATGTGATTCCTTTTGAACATCGATGTGATAATGGAATTAAAATAATTTTACAATCTGCCTGGAAACCAAATTTATATTGTCATAATAGACTGTATGCCCCAATGGCATTAAAACAGAAAGAAAAATTATACAACACAGCTTTTCAAAATAACTTTTGCTACATACATTATCACAGATTTGTCAGTCAGTTCCATAGTGGAGTTCGGTGATATCAGGTGTATTCCTACCCAATTGCTATTTCACTTTTTGACATCTCTAAAAAGAAGAGAAGGAGGAAGAGTCTTCTCATATTGATGATTTCTTATGACTTCAAAGAAGAACATGCTTTCATTTGCAAAATTAGACCACCATTTCCTGTGCTGGCACACTCCAGGTTGTCTGCTCTAGAGGGTAGCTGGTGCACAGTTGGAAATTGGTGGCGCTGAGTGGTTGCCAATGCTGGCAGACCTTTAAGATGGCATCTGGTGACCTTTTGCTGAGCCCTCTGGGTTCCTGTGTTTGAGATTTTATGCTCTTGGCAGGAGAGAACTCTAAATC
Source organism: Eospalax fontanierii (assembly GCA_035773235.1). NCBI lineage: Eukaryota > Metazoa > Chordata > Mammalia > Rodentia > Spalacidae > Eospalax > Eospalax fontanierii. The sequence goes on from CM069531.1 coordinate 12,721,408, forward strand.
AAATGTGTGAACTGGTGAGGAGGAGTTACATGGAGGTAGGGCCATCATCGGCCTCCTTCACCTAGGCAAAAGTTGTTGCCTCTCATCTAACAGCGTTTCTCTCTAACCCGGAGACTCTGACTGGTAGATGGCAGCGGTAAAGGCCTGGGTCACAGCAAGCCTCAACGTGAGAGTGGGAACAATGGGACACTTTCCCTTCATTTACTGGTCACTCAGTGGCACTCTAATCCGCCCAGGGTGCTGTAGCTCAGGATGCAGCTGCACTGTTCACAGCACCCTTAGGATCGGCCTCTGAGATCAGAAGTACAGTGCACACGAGAAAGCTGCCTGTGCCTGGCACAGATGCTGCTAATGGCTTGTTTTTCCCTTCTTTTGAAATGGCAAATTTCTATTTTCAGTAACGTAGGTAGCTAGCACACAGCCTAGAAGAAAGAACTGTGAGTTTGTGAACAACACAACAAGAAATGTGTGTTGAAGAATTGTTTGTGCTAAGCACAGACGCATGTCGTTTCTCAGCTGGAGAGTCTTTTTTCATGTTAATTTTTAAAGTGCTATGCTTTTTTTTTAGACAGCTTTTACTGGAAACAGACTTACCGGGTTATTTTCGGTTTTACATCTACTCTGTTTTAAAAGACAGGCGGATATGTTTCAGAATTTCTTGGTCAGTTCTGTCCAAAGACTTCCCAGAAAATGATTTTTATAAATGAATAAAGTGGAGATAATATAGTTCCCTTGCCTCCATCTGGAAGAATAACTGTCCCACAACCTGCAAAGTCTACACCTTCTGCCTTGGTGGCAACTCCTTTATCTTCTGCTATTTGTGCAATCCCAAACTTCCATGATCTCTCCTGTGACTCTACTGCCTATAGGATCTGTGGTCAGGCATTCTAGTAGATTAATATTTAGATCTGAGTCCACCACAGAAAAACCATAATATCACATAGTCTCTGAACCTTAATTTCTTCATGTAAAACGAAAATGAGAATCTCCTGTGGATTTGATTTGAGGAAAAAAACAACGAAAAGATCTAAATGACCATAGCATGGCTGTCACGTAAGTAAAGGCTCAATAAAACAACTATTCTAAGAGTCATCACAGACCATACGTATATCTCTTTCCTGGGAACAATAAATAGTATTAACCTGACATTTACTTAGATATATTTCACTTTAGTTATGTGAGCTTTACACTGATTTCTCTTAACATTTTAGAGATATATATCTATATTCACATATCTATATTCTCATATGCCATGACTCTCCTACTCATGGGATTTTAAACGACGTAATACAGTCATGCAGCACGTGTCAGCACCCCAAAAGCCCTTCACTGCAAAAAAACAGTAAATAAGCACTATCCTATTTCTAGAATCAAGTGTAGACATGTTCTTAATTTTATAGTTTGTGCTATTTTTGTTCAGATAAATAAAATGTAAGTTCCTCTAGATCAAGGAATCAATATCTTTTCTCTCACTATTAAGAACAATTTCTCAAATACACTCTCTCTTAGCATTCTTTCTTGTAGCATTGTCCTTAGTCAACTTGTCTGGCCAAACCCCAGTCCTGGGCAAGCCTCCCAGTATGCTTTCTCTGCATGGCCATGAGGAACCTTGAACGCCCCTAAAGGAGAGCATGGGCACTCCTGGGCTGCAGTCACGTAAGTCTGCACACTCCACTTAACTCACTGGCTTCCTGTCTTCAGTTTCCACCCAGCCACCGGGCCTCTCTGCCATTCTTCGTAGCAAGCATCCCACATCATCTGGCCATAATTCAGACTTTCCCAGTGAGACCTAACAGGCAGCTTGTTATCAGAGAAAAATTCCAAACTGTTGGAAGTTATGGACATCTTGTCATCAAACTCACAAATTTGCCTATCTGATTGTGTCTTTCCTGGCTCCCTCTACAATGAGCCTCTCTGACATCACATCTCACTTTGTCAGGGTTCACTGCATTTCATCAGTGACATCTCTCCTTTTCCCCAACTAGGAGGGCTTTCACATTCATAGGCCCTGTATGTCTTCTGCCTGTTTCATTCTAGTGTCCACTTCCACGATCTCACCAAAACTCTCTTGCTACAGTTTGTGACAGCATCCTCATGATCGAAACATAGACCCTCTTCAGAGCTCACTTTCTAGCACCATTTGAGACTTTTGTCTCTGCTCTTTCTAGAAACATCCTTTCTGTGGTCTACTCCTGCTCCTGGGTTCTATCCTGCCTTACTTGCAATTTCTTTCTAATCACCTTTTATGGCTCTTCCGTAAGACAGGTGCCAATCTGAGTTGTTTCTTAGACTTTTCCTTTCTGTTCATATCATCATTCTAAAGAAGATGATTGTTAAAATGTACAAATATTCAAAGCATTGCTTAGAGTTTGGCTTTATTCAGAGTGACAAGTACTGAAGCACTTGTTTTATGTTTGAATAGTAAGTCCTATTTTACAGCAAACCCTTTTTGTTATTAATAACAACTATACTTTATAGAATGGGTTTTGGTATAAGGTATAACTACTTTGAAATGCATTCTTTATTATTATAAAATAATAATTTCTCATAAGAAAACATGTAATAATAATATAATGTGACCTAATATAATTTCATAAAGTACTGCATAATATTCCAAATGTGTTACTTAGAAATACTTACTGTTAACTTCTGGCATATTTTTAGGCTTAATTTGTTCTCACATACATACAAGTTATATTGTTGGTCACATTTTTCATTTATTTTTGTAACTGAACATTTGTATCATTAAAATGATTCATAATTATTTTAATATCTTCATATATTCAGTCATAAAACAGAAGAAATATTTAATACATCCTCTAATTAAATAGTTAGTTTAAAATTTTTCTTTTGCATGTTTTCTTTAGTATTATTACTATATTCCTTCATATTACATAATAAATAATATATTCCTTAGTATTATATACTAATATTAATTCTTAAATATTTGTCTCCTTCCTTCATCAGAAAATTTCAACTGTTTGAGCCTTTGGATGCTCTGTAAGGTCTTCATTTTAGCAATTACAGCTGTCCATGGCCACTGGCCTCTGAAATTATTTACTTTTTATTTATTTAGTTAGTTATGTCTGTGTATGTGTTTGTCTGTGTGTGTGTGTATCTGTGTGTGTATCCTGCTATATGGAAGTTGGAGGACAACTTGTAAGAGCTGGTTCTTTCCTTCCACAATTTAGTTCTTGAGGCTTGAACTCAGTTCATCATGATTGGCAGCAAGCACTTTTAACTGCTGAGCCATCTCACTCACCCACTCTGATTTTATTTATTTAGTTAGTTACTTACTTATATGTATGTGTGTGTGTATATATATATATATGTATATATATATATATGGCTGAGTTATAGATGGTTGTAAGCCACCTGTTATGGGTGCAGGGTAATAAATCTGAGTCTTCTGAAAGAGCAGTCAGTATTCTTAATCATTGCAAGCAATCTCTTCAACTCCTAATCTGTTTTTTAATTCTATGCATAAAATTATGCCTTGTTATTTTGATTCATGAATATTAACTTATGAAACAAAGTTGATCTTTTGATAATTTTATTATTTACATTTCAAAAACCATTCCTATAGTTCCCTCTGAGAAGCAAACAAGGAGAGACAGAGTAGGACTGGACTGGGGAAATGTTTTGACTTTCTTGCTTTACTAGGTACAAAGGTTGACAATACCTGCTAGATTTATATGTGAACAATTTGTTACAGTTTCGTGTTCGATTTTTTATTCTGTTCAAGTCTTCTAGTAAGCGTTTTGAAGCACATAGATTATGACTATTGGGAAGTAGGTAGAAAAAGATAGTCTGATGATAGTAACATGGGTTTCTCTGTGGTGAATGATCCATAGACAAAGAACAATCTTCACTGCCACATTCTACAGGGCTGTTACTGCCTTTCACGCTTCCAGACCAACACCTTCTATTTCTCATGCCAACACAGCACACGAGGAGTGTTCTTAAGACTGACAAAGTGCAAAACTGTCTCTTCACAGCAAGCGGGATGAGAAGTTGAAGGCAGAAACTCAAACTGCTCTCCAGAAACCCAGGACTGATTATGCAAGAAAGGTGAGCAAAGACCTGTCCACTCCCACCGACCCTCCTAATCAGAGTACGGATGACAAGCCAGATGATAAGGAAACAAGCAAGCAGCCAGGCAACCACCAGAAATCAGAGAACCATCAAACACTCCGAACAGGAGCACTCAGGAGCAGACTCCTGACTGACAAGGTAAGCAGCAAGAAATGCTCAAGCTTTTCTTGGTGACTGAATAGGAAAATACAGAGAAAAACACAAGTTCACGCAAACACACCTGTACAGATGGAAATTACTATATCTTACATGGAATAGAAATCGGAGACAATACTTTTTAAACCCTAAAATAAATTTCAAGGTCATTTTATGCTTGGCATGTTTGTTGACAATGAGTTGGTCGACCTATACTGTATTTGGCAAATTCAGCAATACATGGTTAATAAATACAGGGACTAAATGTCAGTGTCCATGGAAGGTTCCAGCCTGCTGAAACAATAAAGTCTGTCTGCTTTCATATTGTAGGAAGAGAGCATCAAAATTCAGTGTAACTATGTCTAAATATTAAAAACATGATGGGCTCCAAACTGTCTTTGTAAAAATATATTATCACTGGACTCTGCAAACAACCTTGGCTTTCCATAAGAAACTGTCTTGATAAGGATGAATCTAAATGATTAGTAATTTGTAGTTAAAAAGCAAGTATAGCTGCAATTGAAAACTGAATCTAAATCAAGGCAAGACTAATGATTCATTGATAACAGAGCACCATTTCAAAAAATTGTCTAAATTTCAATTAAAGGAATACATAGAGTGGGAGTTTTGTAGTGCTGCCAAGAATTAAGTGACAGCCAGATATTTTAGTAGAATACTGATTACAGTCTTCACGAAACTCAAGCAGAAATATTTTTAGCTTATAATTTTAATGGCTTTTTAAAATTGCTGAGATGCTAGCTAGATTTTTGTCATATTAGAAAATTAATGTCTATGGATTCACAATCTTCTAAACATAAGAATCATACAAAGGACTGCAAATTGGAATGATTGACAGTCCACCAATGGATTTCAAACTGCAGTCTGCAAGCTCTAGTGGAACACTGAAATCCATTCATAAAAGTGACTTGCTTAGTACATCGTAAATAAATGTATATATGTATATGTAACAATAATAATCAAAGAAGTTTTGAAATTGAGAGGGAATGGGAGAGATGTTGGAAGATTTGGGGAAGAGAAAGGGAGGAGTGGAACTTTTATACATCTTACGTATAAAATTCTCAAAAGTCAAAATGATTTAAAAAATCAAATCAAATCATTTTTAAGCGACTTGTTCACTGGATGTGGTGAGTGACCCATGTTTTTAATCCAAGCACCTGGGAAGGAGAAGAGGCTGATCTCTGTGAGATCAAGGTCATCCCCATCTCTGTAGCAAGTTCTGTGTCTACTGGGGTTACAGGAAGACCCTGTCTCTAAAAAAAAAGGACAAATAAAAACAGAAAAATATAATTTTAAATACTTACCATTAAGTTAGTAGAATAGCCAAGGCTGGAACTCAGGCCTTCAGACCTCCATTTAATGTGTTTGTATTAGTTACTTTTCTGTTGCTTTAATAAAGCACTGTGACCCAGGCAACTTATAGAAGGAAGGATTTATTTGGTTTATGATTCCAGAGGGATTAGAGTCCTGCTGGCAGGGAGCTTGGAGGGTAAACAAGGTGGCAGAGGTGGCTGGAGCAGAAAGGCAAGCACTCACATCTTCAAGCAGGCACAGGAAGCAGAGAGACTGGGCACCTGTCAAGGCTTAAGTATTGTCCAAGCCCATCACCCACTCCAGGGACAAGCTTTCTCGAGCAGGGCCACACCTCCTAAAACTTCCCAAAACAGTGCTATGTTCAAATACTTGGGGAAAATGTTCAAATACTTGGTGTCTTTGGAGGACATTTTCATTCAGACCACCAAACAAGGTTCTACTGGCTCTCCTGTGATGAGTACTTGAATTTATATTCTTCTTAGAGCAGGTGAGAATGAATTTACAGGACTAAAATAATATAATATGAAAATGAAAATATCTCTGAGTTTTACTCTAAAGTAGACTCTGGCATTGATGTATTTCTTGCTTGTTTTGTTGTTCCCCAAACGATTTTGGTAATCTTGTTACAGTTTAAAAAGCACTTTATTATGACCTGATTGCTTTCAGATGAATTTTATTCTTGTATTTTATGTGTCATGTTATGTGATACAGGTGTCACTGTTATGGCTCTCACCAAGATAGATGATAAACCTGAGATTCAGAAGTGCAGATAAGATGCTTGATGCAATACTTCCTCCTCCTCTTCCTCCTCCTCTTCTCCTTCTTCTTCTACTTCTTCTAATCCTTCTCATCCTCTCTCTTCCTCCTCCTCCTCCTCCTCCTCCCAAGCTTGCCTCAAACTTGCTATAAAACTCAGAACAACCTTCAACTTATGGGCCTTAGCTTTTACCTCTTCAGTACTGGGATTGAAAATATGTGTCACCACATCTGGTGTACGTGGTACTGGAGATGGACGTTTTGTTTTATTTTTGATCTTTTTGAGTCAGGGTCTCCCTTTAGCTCAGCTGGCTTGTAATTCACTATGTAGGCCAGGCTAGCCTGGATCTCACTGAGGTCCACCTGCCTCTCCTCCCCGCAAGTGTTGGGATAAAGGTGTGAGCCACCACGTGGCTGAAGACTGAAATTTTAATTGATGTCTCTAATCATAAAATATTACACAACCACACAGAAATTTTAGAAAATAAAATTATAAATAATTAGAAAAAACCCTAGTAAAGAAACTACTAGTTTTCTTTCCTCTATACATTGATGTACAGTGAGAATCATCATACATATATTCTTTGCTGTTCTGCCCAATTTGTTTCTTGTCAAGAATTCTCCCATCAGCCTGAGAATAGTTTGCCCTACATCATATCTTTAATGGTTCTATGAGAGTCATATTCAGACCCAGCAGAGAGCATTTACCATATGTCAGGCAGCAAACTCTTTACACATATCAACTAATTTACTATTCTAAAGCACCCAGTGACATAGGAACATCTCTTTCTTTAGTTCATGTATAAGGAAACAGAGAAACGAAGGGGTCATTTGCTTTTCCAGATTCCTAAGGCTGAGATCTGTCAGTGTGGTGATTCAAACTCAGGTTCTAGGACCTATTATTTCTAGATTGCTTTTTCAGTGGCAACATGGTTCATTTTACAAAGCCCTTGTAGCATATAAGCTCATTCTAATCTTAATGCTCCTCTTCCTTTGGAGCTTGCATTTGCCATTGATTTGTGGGGAGGATGTTTTCTGGATGAGCAGCTCAGCTCACGATCTGATCTCCCTTGACCTAAACTTTGCTATCTCTGCGAAAGCAAAGGTAAATGGCTTGCCCCTGCCCATCCAGAATTCATCAGGAGTTTTTAAGAGGCTCAGTGTAGTACACCCAACTACCAAACACAGAAGAACTTCCTGGGCATGTGAGGACTGACTGATTGGTCCTGACCCCCAGGCAATCATGTAATGCTGGCTTGCCAGATGGTAGGCACAGTTGCCTGCTATAGAGACCCTCATTACCACCTTGACTGCATGGTAAATGGAGTCCTGTCTCAGTTACAGAAGCACAGCAATCAAAACTTCTTATCCCTTATGCATTTATAAAAAGTAAACTGTCCTGTCTGGGGCATAATAGGCAATCTGGATATATTGATTTCTTATAAAAAAAGAAGTTGTAGATAAAGACTAAGATAGCATGAATGAAGACATAATGGTCAAAGACTGTCTTTATAGGAGAGAGGTTGAAAATGTGTGAGAATCCACCTTTTGATATGGTCATGATAATAAGACACCCTAGAAATCAACAAGACAAACCTTTACTTCACAGACAAATGGCAGGCCTAGAGATTGTAAAGAAGTTGTCGGCGGTCACACAGTAAGAGAATTGAGCTATTCAGTCATCAGCTCTAGGATCACTTTATCTTTTACTTCCTTGTGAGTAAGTCTGTTTTTAAAAGTTACAAATATATATATACCTATATGTACATACATATATACATGTATATTTTTCTCAAAATCATTAGCTCTTCCTTCTCCCATAAAAATTAAAAGAATGTGTGATTAACAACAAATTCAGTAGCACAATTAAAAAAAAATAAAATTAGAGTGCATTTTTTAGCCATGAAAACAAATGTGTGAGTGTTTTAATTTTAATAACTATCACAGTCAGTTGGAAATACAAGGTCTTCAGAGCCCGTTTGCTTAATTTTCCTGGTTCATATTTCATGAGTGCTCTGTGAGGCAGGTAGAACTCACAATGTTTCCCTCATTGTAACAATGCATAGACAGATGCCAAGAGCCTTTCTATTGTACTGAGTCCTTACAACTCAGACTCAGCATGTTCCAAGCAGAGTCTTAGATCTTGCTCTTCTTCCTGTGACCTCACAGAGTGGCCCCAGCTGCAATCTTCCAGCAGGACCAGTGAGAAGTCTAGAATACGGTTTTTTTTCCTCTCACTCCCTAACCCTGATCTCCAACCAGTCACTCAGTTCTTTCAATTAATCCTTTTGTTCCTGCTGTCCTTGCTCTATTCAGAGCTCCAATGTCTTATCAGAGAGATTGTAATGATCTTCACACTGTCTTTCCTGTTTATAAATCTTCCCTCTTTGTTTTGGCCAAATGGAGTAAGAAATGATGCCCTGGGCTGGAGAGACGGCTCAGTGGTTAAGAGTACTGGATGTTCTTGCAGAAGATCCAGATTTGGTTCCCAGAACCCACATGACAATTAACAGCCACTTATAATTCCAGTTCCGGGGATCCGATACCCTGTTCTGACTTCCATGGGTATTGTATGGTGTGGGTGCATTTACATACACACAATCAAAATACTGATACACATAAAATAAAAATAAATAAATAAAATGTTTTAAAGAAATGCTGCCCTCTAACATATAGCCTTCAGTGGTATAGGATAGCAATCATGAGTTTTAAACTCTTCTTAAAAACATTTACAACTATCATTAATTTTTCCATCCTTTGTATAAAGTTCTAACTCCTTCACTTACTCCCCCCAATACAACTCTATATTTCTTCATTTCCTTCATCTCTCTGCTTAATAAATTCCATTCCACAAGTGGCATTCTCTTCCTTTTTCCTCCCAATCTTTGCTTATGTTATTCCTTTTATGAGCAACTTTCTTCTTTCAATTAATCTGGATTAATTCTCACTACTAGGAGGGTTTCAACTTAGATATCAGTTACACCAAAGAATGCTGTTGTCTGATTCCTAATCCTGAAGTAAATACCTAAATGAATTTGTGTACATCCCTGTGGTTGACATGGCCATGCTATTAAAATAGGCTGCTTCTTTATCTTCTTCCACAATTTTATAATTCCCCTGAAAATAGGAACTGTAGCTTGTCCATGATGGTTTACAAAATGCTTCTCTAAGTATATTATCCAAAGGCAATACTAACATACTGGGAATACAGAGACTTTCCCACTAGAATCTAGAACCCCAAAGTATCCACTAACCCTATCACATTTCAACATTATAATAGAGGTATTAGCCAATGCAATTAAACAAGAAAGAAATTATAGACATGATACTTCAAAAGGAAGAAATCAAACTTTTTATTCATCTTTAGACATTAAGATTCTATACTTAAATTCTCAAAATGTCTAATAGAAAGACAGTAATTTGGCAAACAATAACTTGTTACATTAGTAGCACAAACCAATTGTCTTCTTATGTGCTAGCAAAACCTGGTAAGCAGATAAAGTGGAAGAGAGGACACCGTGTAGAGCAGCAAATCAGTGCACAGACAAAACTGACTTCATAAGAAAATCACATACCAAGCCATAAACTTGACAGGAAATATCTAATCATTTATGAAAAAAATGGGAACTGTGCTTTTGAACAGAAAAAAAAATTAATGTCATCGAGTTGGAAATACGGCCATAGGGAATCTACAAATTTAAAGCAATTTCAACAAAAAAATTATTAGATTTTGAAAAATATTTTATCTGTTATTTTTATTTTACATGTATGATGTGTTGCCTTTTTGTGTGTCAGTGCACCCATGTTGTGCAATGCCACAGAAGTCAGAAGAGAGTGTTAGGTCCCCTTGAACTGAGCTTATGGATGGTTGTTGGCTGCCATGTGCATACTGGAAATCAAACTCTGTCCTCTGCAAGAGCAGTCAGGGCTCTTAACTGCTGAACCATCTCTCCAGCCTCATAATAGTATTATTTATTTTTTGTTTTTATTTGCAACTAGACAGATGGATTATAAAGTTAATTTGGGAAAACAAAAAAGCAGTAGTAGTCAGGCCACTTGAAAGAAGAGCCACGTTGTAAGGATGCGAGGATTTAAAACATGGGCTCTCTGTATTTAAATAAAGATTTGGGACGCAAACAAATAAAATGCCAGATTAACTGACAAATGATAGAAATTCAAATGGTATATTGTAATTTTGTGTATGATAAAGTTTACATAAAAAGGAATAGGGAAAGATGGGCTTTTTAATCATTGGGCCTCAGAAATCTTACTTTGGGTCTGTTCTGCATATAGCATGAATATATAGGATGCATGTTATGATATATCCTAATGGATCTGTGATTTAGCTGTAAAAATTACAAATACACAAATACACAACCAATACAAATAAGCATTGACGTTTGTTATATTGGATAAGGCAAAATTTCTTAACTATGGCTCAAAATGTGTAGATAATAAGAAAAGAAGTGATCATTTTAATGGCCATGACCACTTAAGCAAAGCACATCTGACCAAACATCTCACCAAATATAGGCCCAAGTCTCATAATATAGACAAATATTCCTAATCTATAGAACTTTCTAAAATTGAGAAGAAAAGGGACAGTAGGCTATTAGAAAAACAGACAAATTACTGTTGATATAAATATAAATGTAAATGTTTTTCAAAGACACCAAAATATATAGTCCTGCTCTTAATAAGATAAATATAAATTAATTCTAATCTGAGATACAGTTTTTCATTAGTAATACCCTGAAAATTGATAACATGCTTTGTTGGGAAACTATGGGAAACAAATATTCTGCTCCAAAGCCAGAGGAAATTTAAAGTAGAATCGTCAGTTCAAAAGAAATTTGACAGTAACTAGCAGGATTCCATATACAGGAAAATCTCACTCTCAGAAATCCATCCTCAAGAAAGAAACTGTGGAAATTACTCAAAGAAGAGGCTGCTCTTTACAACATTAGTGTTTATATCAAAAACCCCTGTAAGTATCAGAAATGCCTATCATTTGGGGACTGGGGTTTGAGTGAATAAACAGAAATGTATCCAAATATACATAGTACTGTCAAACTGTAAAGAGATGAATTTATAAATATAAAATGAATGCCACTGTACGTTACTATATAAAATAATTTAGCTATGTAATTAATGGAATAAAAACGAGGTTAATTATATAGATTTTCTACCAAATAGCTACCTCTCTATTATCTACTTGCCCTTATGTTTGTTTAGCATGAGTGAATTAAGAACTTTTTTGAGAAAGCAGTTATCCTATTGAGATAGGTAGAATATCAGAGGGCGATCAAAGGTAGGAAACATACTTTCCTGAATAATTGTTGTCCTCTAATTTTGACCTGGGAACTTCATACACATTTTACATAGTTATAAAAAAGTAAGTGTTCAGAAAATAACTTCCTAAATGTAGTTGTCTGTTGCTATATAACCAATTGTCCCCAAACCTACCACTTAAATCAATAAACCTGTCTTGTGCCATATTGTTTTGAGGGGAGGCTAAAAATCAAGGCCTGGTTTAGGTGAGTGATGCTGGCTTAAGATCTCTCAGGAAACTCACTTCTGCTTCCTGCAGGAAAACAGTCACTTGAGGCTTGGCCCTGGCTGGAAGAGTCACTTGCACACTTGTTCATGTAACCTTTGACAAAGGTGTCATTCATTTGCTGACTGTGATCTGAAGTTTCAGAACTCCATTTTGACCTCTAGGGTTACTCAAGACCTGGTAGCTGGCTTTTGACAGAATGAGTGATCCAAGAGAAAATGCAGAGATAACCGCAGCTAGCTCAGATGCATGTCTGTTATAAGCTAATCCCAGGATGACGTGATCTTGCTTCTTTGGTATCCCACTTGCCACATAGACTAATCAGAACAAAACAGTAGTGATCAAGGGATGCTACACCAGGACATGAAATCAGGAGGCAAGTGTAACTGGGACCATCCTGGCGATTGGTTGCCACATAAGCCCAATTATTAAATGACTACCTAACCAAAATAGAGTGGATATATTTTAAATGACCAAAATAAATGTCATGCTGTCCCTAAAAGGATATATGCACATCCTTCAAAGTATTTCTTGAAAAAAAATCAAATACTTTCAATAACAATTATGTTGATGTATCATTTTGCTTCCATATTATAAGTATGTCTTTGGTATTTTGGGGACTTAGAATTTTGATGATAGAAGAAATGAAATATAGATATAAAAATATAAAGGTTAGGGAGATGGCTGCATGGGTCGGTACTTGCCTTATAAGTGAGAGGATCAGAATTCATTCCCAGCACCCATGTGAATCCTTCCAATCTGTACTTGAATTTATATTTATGTTTGTGTGTTTTAGATAGAGTGTCACTGTGAAGCTTAGGCTGTCCTTAACACTTGGGATAATTTTCCTGCCTCAAGCCTCATGAGTACTGGGATTACAGGCATGAGTCACAATGCTTGGCTTTCATTACGTATATTCGAGTGTATCTAGAGGGGATCTGTGAAATGAGTTCAGGTGTCCACAGACTCCAAAAGAGGTTACAAACACCCTGGAGCTGGAGTTACAGGCAGTTGTGAACTGCATAACACGGATGCTGGGAACCAAGTTTCAGGCCCTCTGAAAGTGCACTATACACTCTTAACCATTAAACCATCCTTCGAGCCCTCCTATGCAACCACTTTAAAAACTGTTTTACTCATCAGTAATATTTAAGACATTTTTAGGCTTCCAACACTTTCAATATAAAGAAGAAAAATCATAAAATCCCCCTGTGTTTTTAGAATTGTTTTTATTTATTTATGTGTCTGCATGCGTGCCCACATGCATTCATGTGCGCCATATATGTCCAAGTGCCTGTGGAGGCACGAAGAGGGCCTAGGATCCCCAGGAACTGGAATGACAAATAGTTGTAAGTCATTATGTGTGTGATAGAAGCTGAAACTAGGTCCTCCACAGGAGCAGTAAGCATTCAACCTCTGAGCTATCTTGTCAGCCTGGTGGGAACTTCGTATGCTTTTATTCTTATGTAATAATACTTACAACAAACAAGATAATAATATTTGTAATAAGCTAGCATTGACTGAAACCACTGAAAACTGTTTCGTTATCTTTAAATAGTGTTTTGTGATGACCCTCATATAAAGCAGCGTCTATGTCTAACAGGTCCTAAAGAGAATTCATGTCTTCCCATACTGTCCCTGTGCAGTCTTAGTGTTGGTCTTTTACTAAAGATTATCTCTGAGAGCACCCTCTCTTAAGAGCACACAGTGTGCTCCTTTGTCATTCTCTGTATTCACTTCCCTTTTCCTGTCATCTTTCTTCCCTCTCCTGCTCCCTTCACAGTCCTTAATCTGCCTCAATTTAACTTATTTTACAAGTCTGTAAATAGGTGACATTATCTATAGATCTAGCCTACCATGTTTGGTGAATCTGTGGACCATTCTGGTAGTGGATTTCCCACGTTATATTATACTATCCTTGTTGTGCCTTCTACTCCCTGAAAGTTTTGAGAGCAAGGGCCAATTCTGTTTCATTCACTCTAAGACCTATTAGATTATCTGACCCAGATGAGGCAAGCAGTAAGTATGTCCCATTATTTAAGATGGAACAAAGTTATTTAAGGATGGAGAGAAAGCACAGGTCACAGGCTTTTGTGAGTTCCTTACACCCATCAAGGCAGGACAACTTGAAGAATTCCCTTAGGCTTTGGGACAGAGAGTGTGGTTCCTGGTTGTCTAGAACCTGGTCCTGTGTTGATCAAGAGCGCAGAGTATTAAAGTTACATTAAGGGAATAGTTATTTTGCTTACGAAAAGTACTTTTCAAGCAAGTCCTTTACTGTTTCCAGGAAATAGTTATCTGTGAGTAGATCAGTCTCCACTAAACAGCAAAGACTTACACTCTAACATGTCAAAACATCATAAAACACAGAAAAATTTTAAACATGATTAAAATGCCATGTTCCACAGCAAGATGGACCCTAGTTTCATTATTATCCTTTTATAACCTTTAATAACATTTTTGGAGAGAAACATTTTTAATGTCTTCCGCTCTTGGCAAAGCTCATAATTACCTCTGCCATCCTTTATGAACTTGATAATTAAAACAGCCTGTAGACACTCCTGTCTCTGATAAGAACATACATTTGCCTATAAACACCTTATGTTCTACCTAGTTTTTGTCTGTCAGACACCTTTCCGGAACAGATGAGACAGTATCTAATTGTTAACATATTTGTTGAACATGTGTTAATTGCATGATGCTGAAATTGGTGTGAGGCAAGCTTTCTTCATTGGGAATTCAAGGCCTCCGTGACGACATGGGCAGAAGTTCATTCAGAACTGGAATGTGTGGAGAGAGACTGCTTGGCTCACAGGCATTCTCCCCTCTATTCTTTTTCGCCTTTCCCCTCCTCTGCTCCTTGCTTCCATTTGTCTTTGTTTCTTTAAGATTCCCCATGAGGAAACTCTCCACTGCAGTTCTGTACCAACTGGAGACCAGTCCCTATCCTATATGCACCAGCTGCCCCAGAGAAGGCCTAGAGACTGCTCCTTGGAACAGACAGCAAGAGGCAGCTCTGGCCCACCTGAGGTGTGTATACAGAGTTATCAAGTTGCTTTCTGAAGCTATGTGGATGATGGGCACTGTTCATTCATTGTATTTTTATGCAAAGCAAATGATTAGAAAATCCAAGGTTGGACTGATGGGCATCAGACTCCACATATTTAGATAGCTAGGCAGGAAACCTCTTTGGGCAATTGACAGACAAACCTAAAAACTTCAACAGCCTTCTTTCCAAAGTTCCTGGAAGAGCCCCTGCCCTCCTGGTTAACCCAGTCAGGATCCAGGCATCATCTTTTGTCTGCCCTTCTAGCATTCAACTCCTCAATCTAACAAGTCTTTAAGATTTATTACTATAAGTTGTTTTACAATCAGAAATGTTATTTTTATGTCAGATAATGGATATTAAAGAGCCTGAGTGTGTCCTCTCAGAAGATTTGCTTCCTTTCCTTCCAAGAGACTGGTCTTAGGTCCCCAAAACTAATGAAACTACCTTGATTGAACATCTGCCCACAGGTGCTACGACCATCCTGTCCTGTTCTAGGCCAAACCTGTGAGTGCAAGCTCTGATAAGCAGCCCCAGTGGCCTCTGCTTCTTTGCTCGGCCTTTAACCCATCTGAGTTCAGAGCTCTGCCTACATTTCTCCTCTGTTTTGTTTTAGGATACTGTCCAAAGACCAAACACAATGACAAGAGAAGATTCCTTCCTACTTGCCTTGGTCAGAAGAGAATTAAAGTCATATCCTTTGAGCTCTAGCCTGTTAGACAAACTTCAGAGAGAACTGAAGACCCTGGACCCCATCTCCTCAGGGTTTCTCCTCCAGTCTCAACTGAGCCGCCTCTTCCTGAGGCACCAAGTCCCTCTGCAATTACCAACAATCAAGCTCCTCTGTCAAAGATTTTCTAGAAGGGGATATCCTGAAATGGTATGGTACTCTTCCTGTTTTAAATATGGGTTCTTTTTATGTCACCTGTTTAAACCCAAGAGGGTTACTAGAATGAAGTGAGTTTAAATTCTTTGACCATAGTCTTTCCTAAGGACACCTAAGTGGAAATTGTTCATCAGAAAACACTGGAATAGGAAATAGAATTAGGACTCTTAGCTCTGTTCACTTTCCCTTTAAAGAGCTTTCCTGTCCCAACTCTCACTGTTCTAAATATATGAAGGCTGATCCAGTTTCAAGATGATGAACCCACTTGAGATCATTAATGCGTTGACTCAGTCTATAGGTCTTAAAGTAAAAGTAGAGAGCTTTACCAAGATCTCTTACATGTTGTAACAATATCTTAGGAGTTAGGAATTAGAGGTGCCTTTGAAATATAACTTATCACCACCATTTTACTGATCAGGAAAATAAGGTGCAGATGGTCAAGAAGTGATTCAGGGAACTAAGGCATTATTGGCAGACCTGGGTCTGAGACCCGAGTTCTCCGAGGATAAGATCTGGTGTTTTGGATATTACAATCTCCTCTCATCTGCCATGATGGAACTTTATATATGATAGACATAGATGGATACAGAGATGGAGATAGATACATATAGATCGTTTGTGTAATATGCTCATGCTGTACTGCATTATTCTCAGCAGTGGAAATCACTGGTCCCCTTCAGTCTTTCCTCGTAAAGCAGTCTTGGCAGTTAGCACCTAGCCTAATAAATTCTTGCTTCTAGAAAAATCTAAATCTAGATATATCTAAATATATCTAAATGTATGATCACGTATTACAGATAATAAATACTACTGATCTGTGAGAGGCAGAGAAGCTAGATTCTAGTTATGTTATAGTAACAGTCCTCAATTCTCAGCAATTTAAAATATTAAATAAAAGGTTTAAAATATTTAATAAAATATTAAATATTTACATTAAATTTTAAATATTTAATAAAATATTTAAAATAATAGATGTTGTTTATTTTAATTGGTTATGGAATCAAGATCAGATGAAACTCAGGTTGACATCTGAAGGCATCTGTATAGCAGAGGATAACCCTGAACTTCTGTTCCTCTTGCCTCCACCTCCCAGGTGCTGTGGTTATAGGCATGCACTACTATGCCTGGTTTTAAGTGATGTTGAATCTCAGTCCCAGACCTAGTGCTTATTAGACAAGCACATTATCAAATGAGCTATATTACAAGTCCTCAACAAATGTTAATTTTCCAATATACATTACATTTCTATGAGAAAACCCTAAAACTTTCTAAGCACTGTTTTTATCTGAACTCTGGGAGTCTTTCTGATTAAATAGTCACTTGGAAATATTTGTAGACATGATTCTGGAGCAGAAAAATGAGTTCCAAGGACTCTCATAACCTAAAGGTTTTAATTCATAACCTAAAGTGGGACTCTTCATGATTTCACTGGTCAGAACTGTCCCTTCCCCAGAGCATCTTAAATTACTTCTAACCTTAGTAACTTTTTTCCAAACAACTTTTTATGGGACCCAGGATATGGTACATAAAATAAGTGTACAAATCAAATGTGTGCTGATAAGTCAGAAACTTTTAAAATATTTTATTTGTTATTTTTATTTTATATTTATGAGTGTATTGCCTGCACGGTACAAGAGCACCCATGTCGTGCAGTGCTTGTGGAGGTCAGAAGAGGGAGTCAAATTCCCCTAGAACTGGAGATATGGACAGTTGTCGGCCACCTTGTGGGTGCTGGGAATCGAAAGTGGGTCATCTTAATGGCTGAACCATCTCTCCAGCCCATAAAGAATCTTTTAAAAACTATTCTTACATACGTAGAATTTTGCTATTTATTAAAGATGAAAACAAGCTTATATACTAATTAGAAGAATATGCTCATTTGTTTTTATGTAAATAATTAAATCTTGGACTGGAGAGAGAGCACAGCATATCAAGTACTTGCCACACAAGAATGAAAAATGTGAAGGAGGAGAGTTCGGCTCTTCAGTACCCTACAAATGCTGGATGGGTGTGGCATCACATGTATAATTCCTAACAGACCTAGCCTCTCACAGAGGGGGACTAGATCTCAGAAGCAAGCCAACCAGCTGGCCTAGTCAAAAAGTATAAACTCTGGGTTCAAGCAAGAGACTTTGCTTCAATATATAAGGTAGAGAGTGAGAGACCTCGTCTCGAAATATAAGGCATAGAGTAACCAAGACAGACACCAACATCAGCCTATGGTCCCCATATGTACATGTTGCCTGCAGACATTCCCATACACACATGAACATTCTCACACACATATGGACATGCATACACATGTACACAAACATGACATAAAAGAGTAAATCTTAGCCGAATATTTGATACTACAAGGTATATAGAGTCTCTTCAACATTTTTTAGAATTGGTTGATATTTTAATTTTATAAAGAACAGTGCTTCATAGAAATATGTAGTATTAATTGGCAAAAGCCAGTTTAGGGCTATTTCAGAAGGTGAATCCCAAGACAAAATTTACTGAATGACTTTTTTGTGTGTGTGAAATTCAGCAACTCAAACTATGTTTAATTCCTTTATTTATTTATTCTTTTTATTTTATATGTGTGAGTGTTTTGCCTGTGTGAAACTGCACCACATACATACAATGCCCAAGGAGTACAAAAGAGGGTGTGGGATCCCCTGGAACTGGAACTAAGGACATTTGTCAGCCACCATGTGGGTGTGACAAACCAAACCCCAGTCCTTTGCAAGAACAGCCAGAGCTCTCAACTGCCGAGCCATCTCTCATCCCCTCAAACAATTTTTAAAGTCAAACATTATAATGCAAAGATATACTAATTTGATACTTTTATGGTAAGGAATGATGGTAGGAAAATATTAAAAGCCTCTATTTTCTGCAATTAAATAAACCATTGGGGGGGTCTCTGGAAGAACAGAAACCTATACATACAGTACAGTGTAAACACTGCAGTGCCTACTATACAACATCCTGGGATCTGAGCTGAGGTGCTTCGGGCAGCATTCACTTGTGTTTTATGGAGTGACAGCATGCACAATGAAAAGCGTGCATGTAGTGTGTTCATGCCAAGATCATAGTGAAGCCTCCTGAGCCAATGCAGGTAGGTGCTGCCAGAAATATCTTGAACATCGATTTTGTATTGATTTTTTGGTGTTACATGTTCCAAAACCTTCTACTGTGCCATATTTTTTCATGATTCCCCAGGCTTGTTATCCACAGTATAAGAAGTTGGACTTTATTCAACCACCAGACAACAATAAGGAAGTAAAATTTTACCATTTGTCTAGATAAGACTGTTTAGCCAAAAATCACAAGTATTTATGAGACTATATTTTTAATTGAATGTTTTAAACTAGTAATGGTAAATTTTTTCCAAATTTTATTATATTCCAACAGATTTCTTTCCATTCAATATAAATTAAATGAAAATGTTCCACCTTATATTTAATTTTCAGGTGAATTATGGAAAGCTTCTCCGGTTTTTAAAAGGTGTAACTTCAAATGGCTTACAACAAAATAAAACAGTTGTGGACAGCAATCCCAGGAAAACGCCAAGTTGTAGCCAGCACAGACAAAGGTACCTCTCCTTGTGTATGCATATTATTCCTACATTTCTCAGTCAGTTCAGATTGCTGCAATCAACTACTGTAAGTGGGATGGATTTAAAGAACAGATATTCAATTCTAGTCCTGGAGGCTGAAAGTTTTAAAATGAGAGTGCTAGCGTGTTTGGGCTCTAGTGAGGGCCTTTTCTGGACTATAAATGCCAGCTTTTTCCTAATACTTAAATAACAGAAAGAGCAAGAGCAAGAAAATTCTGTGGCCACTCTGGAAGGACATTACTCCCTGTCCTACATTGCTTCTGTTGCTTTGATAAAACACTGACCAAAACCAACTTGGGGAAGAAAGGATTTATTTGGCTCACATCTAACAGTCCATCATCCGTGGAAGCCAGGGTAGAAACTCAAGTCAGAAACTTGGAGATGCTTACTAGTTTGATCTCTGGCCTATGCTTATCCTGATTGCATATATGGCCTGGATTACTTTTCCTGGTCTAGCACAACTTACAGTGGGTTGGGCCCTCCCACATCACTCAACAGTCAAGAAAATACCTTACCAACATGCCCACAGGCCAATCCCATAGAGGAAATTTCTCAATTGAGCTTCCCTCTTCCCAGACATGTTACGAGACAATAGAAGCTATAAAGCACAATCTCATTCATGATGGCTCCAACCTTGTGACCTAATTTTCCTCCCAAAGGCATCACCTCTTAATGCCACCTCACTGGAATTTAAGGTTCCAACATTTGAATTTTGGAGGGACATACACAGTTCCTTGTGCAAGACAATACAGTAGACAAGATCTTGGAGGCATTCAGTCTAACATCTTACCAAGTCGACCAAGATTTGGCTTGTGCATATAATTTCACTGTCTCTGTCTCTGTTTCTCTTTGTTTCTCTCTCTCCCTCTCTGTCTCTCTGTGTGTATGTGTGTGTGTCTCCTTCCTCAGCATAGAAAGACATTTGAATCAATTACATATATTTCTTTATACAAAGATATATGTCTTTTTGTTTATATGTGAAAAAAAAAATCTCATTGCAAAATAAGAAATGATCATGTAAAGTGCAGAGCTGGCTCATCTATAAAGTGTGAGTCTAGAAATAGGTTTGGCCAGTGAAGCCCTGTTATATGTACTAGCAAAAGTGAAGAAATGACTGAAGGTTTATTTAAAAAAATGTGTGAGAGATGTCATTAGAGAAGTAAAGTGTGGTATTTTTCATGTTTATCGAGAACAGTGAGGAAGTGCAGTGGTTAGGGACATGTGGCTCATTGCTACAAACCTGGGTTCAGTTTCTGTCTCTGCCACAGTGTGACCCTCGGATTCACACACCTTCTTTCTGTTCTTCCAGTGTCCATCTGGGAAATGGAGATTCAAATAGACTTCATTTCATTGATTTGTAACAGTTAATAAAAGCAAAATTCTACTTAGTCTCTCATATGCAGAACTTAGATTTAAAAGTGTATGTTTATGTGTATTAGTTATTTTCTTTGTTGCTGTGATGAAAAAAACCATGGCCAAGGCAACTTACAGAGGGGAGGAATTTATTTGGTCTTACAGTTCTAGAGGAATGAGTCCATCATGTTGGGTAGACATGGCAGCGGAGGCAGCTGTAGCAGAAAACGGAGAGCTCACATGTTCAAGTACAATTGCAGGAAGCAGAAGGAGCAAGTTTGCAATGGGGGAAACTATGAACTCTAAAACCTGCTCCCAGTGACTGCTTCCTTCAGCAAGGCCACACCTCCTAAAGGTTCCATGAGGTTCTCCAAACAGCACGACCAACTGGGGGCCATACAGCGCATGATCAAAATACTTGATCATGGGAGGGGCACTTACCTTCAAACCACCACAGTATGTGTGTGTGTGTGTGTGTGTGTGAGAGAGAGAGAGAGAGAGAGAGAGAGAGAGAGAGAGAGAGAAAGGGGATCATGAAAGGAAACGAAAGAAGGAGGAAAAGAAAAGGAGTGATGGAATGCATGTGCTTGAAGGCAGAACCGGATACTCTCTGGAGAAAGAAAGGCAGTCAGCTGAGGTGTGCCGAGCCAGAGGTGTACCGAGCCAGAGGTGTGCCGAGCCAGAGGTGTACCGAGCCAGAGGTGTGCCGAGGTGATGGGTGGGCTAATGAGGAAGGGGATGAATTAGAGCAAAGCATAATGACGCACTGTGGGTGGGTCTCCGTCTCCAGCAGCACCGCCTGCTGTCCCAGAGAACAAAGGGCAGATGAACAGGTCCTCAGGCAGCCGGAGTATGATGGGAAAAAATTTCCAGGAGACTGTGCCAGTGGACAGCTCATTTATTGAAATTAAGGCAGGGAGGCCTTACTGAAGGCGGGGAAGGTTAAAGGTGGGGTCTTTATTTAGGTGAAGGTGGGAAGGTTGTAGGGCCAGCCTGACATGGGAATTAGGAATGAGGAAATGAAACCCAAAAACCTGGCTTTGGTCTGGGGGCGATCTTTGCGGGGGGGATGGGGGGATTATTAACCAACCTGAGGAATGAGGATGTGTACCTGCAGTGCCTTCCTAGGACCTGGGTTATAGCTTCAGGCAGAGCAGGCCAGGACATCTGCCGTCCCTTCAGTGTCTCCAGGGTCACACTTCCCACTCAATGCCTTTATGCAATAGGCCCAGGTCCCACAACACATATTTATGAAAGTGCCATAGAAAAACCTGTTGTGTTGTATGTAAACACACAAAAAAAAAAAATTAAAAACGACATAATAGATCCTGGCTTACCTGAGGTAAGGATTACCCTGAATGAGTACCTTGAGTTTGATGCTAGGAAGTTTGAGGCCATCTGCAGCTATATAGAGAGAACTTGTCTCAAAACAAATCAAAATAAAAAATGAGCAAGTGAAAAGTTCTTGAAGACAGTGCCATTATGTGCTACATGAGTTTTATTACATTAAACCGTCCTCCCAAAAGACCTCTTTTCAGTTACAAATAATGTAACTTGGTGGGTAGAAGCCATAGCACTGGAGCTAACTCCTTCAATCTAGGAAAAATGAAGAGTTTGTTGTACAAAAGTCCCTGAACCTGGTATTGGAGTTGATTCTGTTCCTGGAAACTTTGAGGAATCCCACCAGAGTCACCACATGTTCCCAGGGAAATTTCCTTAGTTTGTATTAGTCTCCTTAATAAAAGAATTTAAGAAAGAACTCAAAAGGAAGTTTAAGCCAATTTTATTGAGTTCACACGGAAAAACTCCAAGGCAGGTATGTTGTACATCTCTGAAACTGCTGCGCAAATGGAGACAAAGAAGAGGAGTGGAGGCCCTGCCACCAGGACCTTTGAGTTAGGCCATGGACGTCAGTCAATCACATGGTGGACACGCAGCCACAAGGACGGGAGGGGAGCTTTAAAGAAAGAGTAGAGCCTCAACTGTTAGACAAAGCTAGCTTAGAAAAGACAGGAAGAAGAGAGAGTTATATTTTCCTGAGTAATTGAGAAAAAAGAGAAGACTTAACATGGCAACATGGCTGGACAGAAGATGACTGCACAGAAAGCGGAGATTCTGGGAAGAAGTGCATTACTTTGTTAAGGAGCTAATTATTCATCCCATCTGTTTAGAATGGCTTGAGGTAAACCTATAGTCCCTTGGCCAGGTGACTGACCTGTCCAACTTGATTAACTCTTAAGGGAGAAGACAATGACACTACTCTACCCAGAGGGACCACTACCTTCTCTATTATAACTATTCCCTTCTACAGTCTGCCACCTGACTTTAATTCTTCTTTTGACAATGTTTCATGTCCAAACCAACTTTTCCGGGCATGGTAAATCCCAAGATTGGCAAGATCCAATCTTTTCCTTAGGGACTCATAATCCAAAGAAAACAAATATATTACCATGTAGATACTCTAGCCAAGTGTGGCTCAGGGAACAACTGTTCTACTGGGACTTGCAAGTCCTAGAAAATTTTAGTAATCAGCAACCACCCCTCATATAGTAAAGATTAAAAATTTGGGGTCTTGAGAGATTAGAGACTATGCAATAAATCATCTGGGCTCCATTGGTCCATATCGCATGAGTGTTAGACAGAAAGGCTCTTGGATCCCTGGATAGGATTATATCTTTGTCCCATGGTCCAGGTCTCTTCTCCCTCATGACAGGCATTGCATTTTGAATTACTTATTTGGAATTTGAGGTTGGGAATGATGTCTGTTCTAGCCAACTTTATGTCTCACTTAGTCCCTCCAAAGGTACTGGTATACATGACATGCTTAATAAGTATCAACAGAATCGTTACCTTCAGCTATCTGAAGAGTTGACATCATTTGACTATCAGGGGCATGTAGAAATCTCTGTTTTTAAAAAGTGTATAAAGAAATCATTCTGAGTACATCAGAGAAAATACTGCTTTATTCAGAGCAGAAAGTATGTTTGTAGACTCACAGGGCTGGTAAAGTCTAAGGCTCAGGAAAAAGAACTCTCTATTGTCCCTCGTCTGTTGGAGGAGGCTATAGTAGGCTAGCCCTGGGACAGGGTTGCTATACCATGCTTATTATCTAAGATGGCAAATGAAATACACTCCTGGAACAATCTTTCCACAAGTCTTAATAGCTACGGTAGATGGATTCCACACAACATCTACCCACTCAGCATTCAGCATACTGAGATAGAACCAAAGCCTGATGAATTCTGACCCTTTGCAACTAGTGCAGCAAGAAAGTAGGAATGAAAACTTGAAATTCAAATAAAAACACAGATATCTGATTGGTAAAGTCTGGACCATGTGCCCTAGCAGTGAAGTGGCTTGTAATGTGAACATCAAGATTTTTTACTAGTAGGAAACAGATTAACTTGGAAGAAAAGGTGCTGAAGTTGCCTACCAGAGCAAAGACAGGTGTCTGCTATTTCCTCCCTGGACTAAACTTTTGTTAAGTATTATACATTATTACGCAGTTGAGAACAGCATAATTTGGGGTCAAAGTAGTGTGTGTGTGTGTGTGTGTGTGTATATGTGTGTGTGTGTGTGTGTGTGTTTGTAACTGATCAATTCCAGATACTGCACAAGATCCCTTGGAAATTGTAAGGAATAATACAGACTTGAACTTCTGGAGCAGTATACTAAGAAAGTCAGACTTGAGATACTAACTAAAGAATAGAGATGCAATTTGAAGGAGGCCTGTGAGGAGAAGAAAAAGTACTATACAAATGTGTATCCTGTAAGGGAAGGCTGCAGAAGAGAGGTTCTTTTATGCACACCCTTCCCTAGTGCTTACATTGCTAACTTGAAACCAGTGATAGAGGGAGGGTTTGTAGAAGGCACACTGATAATGCTTCAAATGAGGGCTTTAGCTTATGCGACTGGTTGCTCAAGATCTACCTGCACACCACTGAAAGAAGCCCGATTTATGTGAGGTAGGATGTGGGAAGCTATAACTCCTTTCTGAAGAGGTGGCACATCATTGCAAAACAGTACAAACTTCACTTAGGAGGTATGATTCAGATGGATGTATCACTTCATGAAATAAATGACCATGAAATTTATCACCCTGTTACCTTTCATCTATTATTTAAAGAAGCAGTAGTCAGTCAGGCCAACTATCTTCATAATTAAATATGTGCATCTGAGACGGTAAGTAAATAATTGGTTTCTAAACACTTCTGGGTCTTTCAGACATAAAGTGGAAGGTTGGGAATAGTGTAATACATCTGCACAATCCTAGGAAAATCTCCTGTTACAAGATCTGGCAGCATCTGCTTGATTTTGCTTGTGGTAATGAGTAGAGTGTAAGCTTGATTTGCCATTAACAATTATCTGCATCTAAAAACAATAATATTAAGCAGCTTATGAATTCTGCCACAAATGTGTATTGTTTTTTCTTGTTGTTTTCAACTGAGTAGAGAGAATTAGAAGGATGGGTTAAGAATTTGGGTCTATGGATTAAATATCAGTTGGTGCCTCACGGGAGGAAACTTTAGAGGCCATTCCAAAGGAAGAGAGAATGTATTAATCTATGAAAATTTCACATGCAGCCTCATGACCAGATTATAAAAACTTATGAGGCCTTAGCAGGTAGACTCCAGGGGTTAGCAGAATTGAGAAGCAAGGGATAAAATCATGCAGAGGCTTTTAGTGGGTCGTCTTTTCAATCTTTCCTTTGCCCCTTTGATCAGTACCCCACCTCAAGATTCCAGCTTACAGTCTGAAATGAACAAGGTCCTGCTGGGAATTTTGAAGATGGTTTTAAGAACATCCAAAGTCAAACTCAACATTGACAACCTCAACCTGAGCTTTCGAAAAGAAGATCGTTCATTCTCTGGTTGCCTCCCTGTGCCCAAGGTAACCAAAAATCGGTTTCAGATTCACTCAGAGTCCATAGGCTACTTGAAAGAGTGTAATCAAAAATAATAAGGGTCAGTTATAATCTGTGTTCTGCCTGTAGATTATATTACCCAGCAGTTTATTTTTTATGCTTGAGACGAGAAAAACAAAATAGAAGAGATGTTATGAAATGTGAAGAAACTGGTCCAGTACTTACTTACACTGGGCTGTTTTGTGTTAATAATAGAAAATATGACAACATCAAAATGATATTAAACAATGGAAAACAAGTGTTTTTTCCAAGGCCAAACGTATTTGTCACAGCCTCTCGCAGTTTCTACTGTGATCAGCATGTGGTGTATGATGCCTTAGGAGTGCCATATTTTAGAACTGATGTAATTTATTGCTGATGGAGTTTAGCATGCTGATTTGGAGCATTAATTACCAGTGCAGATGTGTTTCATGGAAGAGGACCTGGAACCATATTTATTCATGGGTCTTCTGTTAGCCAAATAAACTACAGTCTCCAGGCTCAGGAGGAATAATAATTACCATTATTACTGTAACTGCGCTGGAAATGCCACAGCAACAGACTACTGAATTCTTCCTAGGCACTGAGGACTGTGCTAAATGCTTTATTGTATGATCCCAATTAACTCCAACAAAGGTGATTCCTTACAAAACACTATGAAATGTAGGTAGATGTTGTCACAGCTGTTCAATAAGTGAAGGAAAACTGAGTTGTGAAGAAGAGAGTTGAATTAACCCTGAGACTGTAAGTAACAAGAGACAGAGTCAAGATTCAAAGCACAGAAGAGTTCAGGAAATTGAAAAGCAGAATTGGAATTGAATTAGTAGATGATCTCTGAAAGTTTCCACTGAGACCAATACATAAGAGTTAGAATTTAGAAGATTAGGAAAGGTTGGAGTTACGGGAGGAAAGGTTAGGTCCAAATATTGTATCATACTTTCCACTGCAGTCATACAGCGGTTAAATTTGAGGAAGCTGAGTATGTTCTGATATTTACTAAGGAAGCAAAGAGACAACACAATAAAAACGGGTCCTTATTCCCAGACAAAGGTTGTCTTTTTCCAGGCCTGCATTTATACAGCAATCATGCAAAACAAGGCTTATGTGAGTGCTGTGTGTCCATGTGCATGTGCACTGCTCATGCAAGCATATTTCAGTAGAAATGAATACCTCAGGGCAATCCATACGACCTGACTTGCCTTTTCCACATTCATGAGAAGATTAATAGGAATAGATGAACAAGCAGCAGTTCTTTGTTGGATTAGAATCTGTGTAAAATACTGTTGGTGAAGCCTGGACATTCTCATCTATTCATAGAGTAAAACAGAAACAACTTGAAAATTAAAATACAATTATTTAATCTCTGTATGTCGCAAAAACTGGGTTCTAAACAGCTACCTCTTATGCCTATTGTGAAGATTAAATGAAACAGATATGTGAAAATACAACCTGGTAAATGTTATCCATGTTTTCCTTTCCTGCGTGTGTGTGTGCACACACACACACACACACACACACACACCACATCACATCACATTAGTTTCCCAAGGATCTCACTCAAAACACCCTAAGGTAGGAGGATCTGTCCTATAGTCAAGTGATAACCACATTATACTGGCTATCAGTCTTTAAATACTTCTTGCCTACAGCTGGCCTTAAAAGCTTAACTTTGTGGTTCAGATCCAAGAAAATGGGATGCATTTTCCTTAAGCTGGTCTGTATTTCATGAGCCATCTGGCATCTCTTAAGACACCTGGAACTTACTCAAATTATAATATGGTTCTGGGGGCATATAAAATATAATTCTGTTTCCCCAGAATGTGAAGCAAATTGAGACCCAAGGGACATTTGATACAGGAAGCCATAGGACATGGTCACACCTCGACTTCTGTGCTCCTAGGCCCAGAGCACAACCAGAGCTAGAAGCATTGGAGCAGTGGTTCTTAACCTCACTGGAGTAGAGGAGCGATAATCATGGACTTTCTTAGGTAGTCCATGACAGCTATCACTCTGCTTCCAGGAAAACAAACAAAAAATAAGAATAAAGTGACTAAAAATACAGCCAGCACTTTAAATTGTCCAGAGACTATCTGTGGCTTCCAAGAAAAAGAAACACCATCTAAAATAATCTGCAGGTCCTGCCACCAAAATCAGTGGAATTTTGACCAGTCACAAGAATAGTATAAAAACAAATGCACTCTGTGACATCTTCACCCACAGACTCCTGTATCTTGTCCTGCCCGTCTTCATTCAATGATGGCTTCATTCACTGCTGGTGCAATGTGCGTCTAGAAACATGTTTTTATAGATTACCTTACTATCTTAGTTACTCTTCTTGTTGCTGTGATCAAATGCCCTGGCAAAAACAGTTTATGGAAGGAAGAATTTATTTGGGCTCTCAGTTAGAAATTATAGACTATCATGATTGGGAAGTCACAGCAGCAAAAATTTGAGACAGCTGATCATGTTGCCTCCACAGTCAAGAAGCAGAGGGTGATAAATGCTTGTTCTCAATCAACTTTCCTCTTTTTTATGCAGTACAGAATCCCAGATCAGGGAACAGTGTTACCCACAGTGGCCAGGTCTTCCCACTACAATTAGACTAATGAAGTTAATCTCTCACAGGCCTGCCAGAGGCCCATCTACTAATTGATTCTAGATCTTATCAAGTTGAAAATTTAGATGACTCATCAGATTGTGTCATTACCTGAGCCAAGCATATATTCAACTGGGCTATAGAAGCTCAGTTCCAAAGCATGTAGCCTCGGTTTAACACTTTTAGACAGCTTCCAACTTCTTCTCCCTTTGAAACTTTTCTTATTTACCTACTGAAGTCAGATAATTCCTCTGTAATTTGGCACCTTTTTTCATATTCCATTGTTTATGTATCTCTGTATATAACAGTCCAAAGAGTTCTATTATTTCTTTAATATTTTATTTATTATTTTTATTTTACATGCATGAGTGTATTGTTTGCATGTGTGTAAGTGCACCTGTGTCATGCAATCCCCACAGAGGTCAGAAGAGGGTGTCAAATTCCCCTGAAACTGGAATTAAGGATAATTGTTAGCTGCTATAGGGTGCTGGGAATTGAACCCAGGTCCTCTGTAAGAGCAACCAATGCTCTTAACTTCTGAACTATCTCTCCAGACCCCAGGTCTACTAATTTTGAATCATTCCCTACCTTCAATGAAATAGCCATTGTTACGAATAGTATGGTATAATTAATATACTGTTATATTTAATGTATTAATTACTCAATATGATCTAAGCATTGTGGTGGGCATTAAGAACAACAGGTATTATTTCAATCTCCTTGTTTTCCAGGACCTCAAGGAAAAGGCAATGCCATCACTATTCAGTGACAAAGGCAAGGATACTCATGAATTTGAACATAGACCTAGACACCAATGTAGATTTTCTTGAAAGTTATCAAGGAATTGAGTAAATACTGCACCCTGATCAGCAGAGTAGCTTGACAAAGAGAGGAGACGAGGGTGATGAAGATCAGTGAAAATGATGGAGCAGGGAGTCTGCATCAAAAACTCAGTGTGAACCTACTCCAGAATGTGGGTTGAGGGATAGTAAGGCCAGTTCTGGGAATGGCTGCAGTCTAAGTCAGTCCTGGAATGACAAGTATGAGCTTGCATATGAAGGGTCTTCCTAAAGACTATGGATTTTATCCTGAAAGGCCATAATTATCATTTAATCCTATTAAATTAACAAATGATAGTATCTTATTTTAATTTAAAAAGAATAACATTCTAATAAAATCTGGGGAACTATTTTGATGCAAGCAAAACTAGAATCAGAGAGACCCTTATAGGAGACTATTCCAATAATCCAGCAAGAGATGATACTCCTTAAACTCAGGCACAAGAGGAATGGAGACCTTAGGAAAAGAAAGCCAGTTTTGGTGTCTAATTGAATAGTCTCTGAACTTGGGGGAATGAAAAATGACCCCCAACATTCCTAATTCACCAGCTTGTTGGAAGAACAACAAGATATCTCTGAGATAAGAGTCTAAACAGGGGTAAGTTGAAGGAGTGGAGGAGGTGTTGATGAACTGAGTTTTGAGCACGCTGATTTGCATAGTAATTCTAAAATATCATACTAATTTGACACTCTTTAATATGAAGTGGAATTCATGAGAGCAGTTTTAGACTACTCTAAAATATGAGGGAATGTGAGACAAGAAACATTCAATAAAGTGCAGGTAGACCGGGGAAGCAGACTGCAAGGTCTAAAAGTCATCAGCAAGACAGGAAATTAGGCAAGAAACCAAAGGGAAGAGAATCTGAAGGAGCATCATAAGACCATTCAGGTCCACGCTACAAACAGACCATCTTTCATTAGGACAGACAAGTTTATTTGTTAAACTGATATCCATAGAAGTTCCTAATAACTTGTTTAACATAGTTAAGTAGAGTGAAGGTATAAAACACAGTACATTTGGAAAACAGGGATCCATGACAGTGCACCAATTTTAAGAGACATTTTAAGGAAATGAAGAGTCATGTGTCACTTTCTAGATAGCATAGATATTTTATTTACTTCTGATTGGAAAACATTGTCTTTTTATAAAGAAGAAGTTAAGCATTTTCCTACTAAGGATAATCATTATGAATATTCATGCTTTGAAAGACTTCAATGATAATCCCAAGTAGCATTCATTAATAAGCTTTTCTGGTAGATGTTTCCATGGCTCCTCAGCAACTGTCAGTTGGTTTTTAGCAACTGTCAAACAATCTGTGTCTAGGTAGCATGATGTGCTCTTTCTAATCTGCTATTTACCCAACAGCAAAACTCAATATTGCCAAAGTGACCTATTTGGAGAATAGCCTTTTAATATGAGTGTTCAAAATTGCTTCAGTATTCTCTAACTATGAGGACAATTCAATTCTTACCTAGGGAATAAAAATGACAGAATGCAAGCAATTTCTACATCTGTTTTTTGGCTTGCCTCTATCCCACATGCTCCATTCTTGGTGACTTCAAATCATTCTCTCATATCCTCATTTATCTTTCAGTTTTGATCCTTTAGTTTTCAAGACTATGCTAAACAAAAGTGATAGGGCAATGAATGAAACATCATCCCAGCCCTGAGCAAGACACTGTCTTCGGGGGAAGCTCAAAAAGTGATAGAATTAAAACAATATTAGAATAAGTAATGTTATTATGTTAATATTATTTTCCTCTCTAAATAGCACCAGACTCCTTTTCACACATAAACTGCATCTCCTTTTCCCCGACTTGGGATTTTTCCCCAACTCCATGTGCTGCTGGTAAACTCTGTTATTTTTTATTTCTTTTTGAGACAGGGTCTCCTTGTAGTCCCAGCTGGCCTGGAAATCACCATGTAGACAGGTTGACCATAATCTCATAGAGATCTGCTTGCCTCTGCCTCCTGAGTCCTGGGAGTAAAGATGTGTGCCAGTATATACTGTTTCTGTAAATTTTTTTCATGTCTCAAAGTAGTCTTTTATTTTTCCTTTTCAAGTTTTTTCTGGTTTTATTCTTTGATAACTAGTAACAGGCAAGTTTAAAACACCACAACCAAAAGTAAAGATGAGCTTTTGTCACAGTTTGCTTGCTGGCTCATATGGACCATGCTGAAGATAAACTCAGGGCCTTGCCTAGGCCCTTGTCCAAGAGTGTGAGGTCAGAGGAGTCATACAGCTGTGGAGGCCCTCATAAAGTGATTTGGATGATCTGAGTGCTCACATTCAACTGAATTTCTCTTTCTCTCTCTCTTGTAATTAGCTAAACTAAGAACGGCAAGATTTCTAGGATGAATAAGGCTCCAGTGTGCCAAAACCTCAAAACAAAAAGACAGTTACCAGATTGAAATACTCAAAATAATAGAAGCAGGTATTAATCATTTAGTTTAGACTATTTCTGTGATGGAAACTGCAAAAAATATACAGAGAGAAGCAGCAGAAAGGAGATCCAAAGGATTTATTTTGGCTGACAGTTTAAGGCTTTAGTTCAAGGTCACTTGGCCCCCAACTATGGGCCCCCAAGACCCCATGATAGAGACTAGTATCCCAGACCTGATCACCACATGATGAACAATGCGTACCCTTCAACACACATCCATTGTGACTTAATTCCTCCAACTGTGTGCCCTCCCAATCCACTCAGCTATGAACTCATCAGTGGATGAATACATTGGTAGCACTTCGTGATCCAATCAGTTCCCCAAAGCCCATTAGCTGGTGCACAACCTTTCTAATATATAAGTTTTGGGGGAGGACAATTGTGGTGGTATTCAGAAATTCATTTATCTGTAAGTTCCACTGTATTTCCTCCTTCCTCTTCTATTAGATTCAGGGTATCTAGTCTTACGTTAAGGCTCTTGATCCATTTGGAGTTGAGATTTATGCAGGGTTTGGTATAAACCTAGCTTCATTCTTCTATATGTAGCTATCCCATTTGACCAACACAAAACACACTTGCTTTCTAAATCAATACAGATGTCACAGTAATGTTATATAATTTATGTACATAACAAAGTATAAATAACGCCTAGACTTTGCTCACGCATACGATGGAGGAGGTGAGCCTAGGAATTTCTGAATAATAAACAATATGTATGCACTGACTAAATATAAATCTGTTATTGATAAGCATTGAATTGGAGAATCTTGTCCTAAATGATATCCCAATGGCAAAGTACTTCCTAGACATTAATTCTTTGTCAAAATCATCTAGGAAATGCCAGGCATGGTGGCAACATGCTTTTAATCCCAGCACACAAAAGGGAGAGGCAGGCAGATCTCTGTGAGACAAAGGTCAGCCTGGTCTAAATAGCAAGTTCTAGGCCATCTCCAGCTGCAGGGAGACACTGTCTCAAAAGAAAAAAAAAATCATAAAGGCTATAATTATAAGAAGGAAATTAAAACACTAATTCTTTCTTATTTCTAGGTCAGAGCTATATGTGGGAAGCATGGATTATACCTAACCTTGAGCCTGCTGGAAACATTGCTTAACCACCAAGATTTAGGTTACCAAGGTGAAATTAAGTAAGTTGAATTTTGATGTTTGTGTCATCCTTCCCCTCCCAAATAATAATATGGCAAAGTCTTAGCTCCCAATATGATGATTCTAGGGTTGAGGCCTTGAAAGGCCTAAATTTGGAGTCATGAGAGTTGAACCCCCATGACGGAATTTGTACATTACAATAAGAAAAGACATTAGAGCTTCCTCTCTCTACCACAGAAAGATACAGCAAGAAATCGGCGGCCATCCACAAGCCAAAATCTGCTTACCATCTCAGAACTGTGATAAAAAAATAATTTCCTAATGTTAAAAACTGTTGCCATATATGAAAGTAAGACAGCTTTTCAATCCCCTCTGTCTTCTAGTAGGAATCCGAACACAGAGAATATAAGTTCCATGTTATCCAACCAATTCCAGTTGTTTACCAGTTAAGTTAAAGAATGTTTGCTCTATTAAACATTGCCTTCTGATCACCACACATACACAGGCACACACAAATGAATATAATTTTAAAGAAATATAATTCTTAAAAATTTAAAAGACCAAAATGTCTTTGTAGTCGTAGAACGACAAAGCGGAAGACTTCTCGCTCTAGATATTATGAACTGCCAAGGAATGTTTTCATCATTCCTCCTTGAACAACTGGATAACAAGACAGATCAGATGAGAAAATGTTTTCAGAGACTGACTATCAAGCATTGTCAAACCATGATTCCTGAAAAAAAATAAAGCAATGAGATTAGTTTCACAGAAAAGGGGGGACCAAACAGAACCCGGAGCTCTCTCTGAGATAAGGAGATGCAGTTTGAGGTCAAGAAGACCAGGAAGGATACAGTACATCCTACTAAGAAAAAGACGGGGCATATACATCCTCAGGGACCTCTCCATGACTTTAAAGAGTGGCCAGTAAGGCTTCATATGAGTACTGATTGTGTATGAGTTTTAGAAACTACCCACAGCAAGGGACAGAAACACTAAAGGGAAGAGATAGAAATGTTTCAGGGCTCACATAGCTTCACATTTCTAGCAGCCAGTGAAAAGCATACGCTAACACATTTGGCAGTTAGAAGAGCTTTGCAGTATATTAGGGCCAAGTTACCCTAGACAAACTCACAAAATTCCCCCGGAAAACAACCACAACTTATAAATCATCAAACTGTTTCCCAAGAACTCAGTCACATCCAAGAACAAAGCTCCCTTGTTTATGAAGGAAAAACATCTCAATCAGTTGCTCTTGCCATGATGCTTTTAAGACTGCTCCCTTGTTCAGCTCAACGTCTCCTCGCCCTTCACTAACCCCTGTTCAGAGTTCTAACCCCAACCCTTCTTCCCCTGAACCTATTTCCTTTCTCACTTTCCTTTTTTACACTTTTTTACACTAATCAAATCATTTTCTGATTTAGCCTGTCTCTTGTCACACTGTCCCTCTCTACTAGACAGTAAACTATAACAATATTGAACAAGCTGTCTACTGTCTAGTAGACAATGAACTACAGTACAGCAGTACAAACAGGATCTTTATTCTATTCAGTGCTACATCCCAAACGTTGTAAATATTATGATGATAAATATTTATGTACTTGAAACGAATTAGAGGAGAAATAGTATCAAAATATCCCCAGTCCCTAGTTTATGTCAAATTGGAGTAGACCTTCCCTAATCATCTCATCAAAATCATTTTTTTATGTGCTGAACACTCTAATAGTGTTACTATTTGTAACCATGTATTTATCTGTGTGGTTTGTTAATTAATGTCTATACAGTAACCCTCCTGCTGGCAAAGGGACACAACCACTTTCATCATACTAAATTTTCCTAGCATTTAACACATTGTGTGTCACCTGGGGGGTACCCAGTAAATATTTGATGAACTCATTGATTCATTCATTTAACAAATATTTGTCAAGGGCTGTTATATCAGCCACTACTCTGGACTCTGGTAATGCAAATATAAGGAAAAAAGTCCTTTCCACGTGAAGGTTGTATTCTAGGAAAAGAAGAAAAGCTGAAGTTAGAATATATGGTGCATCACAGGTCATCAGAACAATATAGAAAGATAAGGTGCATAAAGGCTATGGAAACAGCGATCAATAAGTGAATGCGATCAGCAGTTCAGGTCTAGTACATGAAGTCCCACTGAAATAGCTTTGGGCATACGAGTCTCCTTACAGATGGTTAAGCTTAGGAGAGTAGATAGAGGCTGAATAGAAACCAAAAGGAGATTCCAAAGTCTAAAGACATAAAAGCAAGTACCAGAGTTTACATTCTTCCTAGGACATGGTAAAGACTCCATTGATATTTGATGGTTAATAGTTGGACCCCAGAACTAGCACTGTAGGATCAGAGAAACATGACACATAGGAGAGAATGCAGGCAGAATTTTCCACTTTCTTTGTCAGATCAGAGAATCGCTGTCTATGACCTTAGAATATTCTAGGACACCAAAACCATTAGAATCAAGAAGAATTGCATTTATAGGAGATAAACCTATTTTATCTTTAAGCAGTCATTGGCTAAGCTTCTTCTGCTGAATTAAACCCATTCCGTTAAGGGTTTTGTACGCAAACCTATATGCTTAAGAGATTAAAGATGTAATTTAGACACACATTTTAGGAGCTGAATGCATGAATCATTATCTTAGTACATATTGTCTATTAATCTGCTGTTCAATTGGGAACCCATTTGGAATGTGGCTGCCTGCTAATTAGCAGGATTCTAGTGCTGAGCCACTTCCTGATTAAATGTCCTTTAGAATCAATAAAACATCAGGAGGGATTATGGTGATGTGGGATTAGCCCCATCTAACCAAATAAAATGACTTCTGTCCCTTTCTTAAACTGG
Source organism: Eospalax fontanierii (assembly GCA_035773235.1). Lineage (NCBI taxonomy): Eukaryota > Metazoa > Chordata > Mammalia > Rodentia > Spalacidae > Eospalax > Eospalax fontanierii. The sequence goes on from CM069531.1 coordinate 12,756,918, forward strand.
CATGTTGCAAAAGCTGACTAGAGGCGTAATTTTGTCAGTTCTACTCTAGCAAAGTATATATATAATATATATATATATATATATATATTATATATATATATAAATCAGTGAGATTTTGTTTTTTTGCCATTTTCCTTCCAATTAACAGAAATATTAGTGAATGACTGCCAGGATAAGGCGATTGTGAGAAAGACTTGATTATAATTCCTAATCTCTGCCCTGAATCACGCTTAGGTAAAATGAGTTCAGATTGTGTTGGATGGAAATTATTATCCCTGTTCTTGGCCAGGGACCTGGAAGTCAGAATTCACATTTAATGTTTCTGTATGACTTTGTAATAAATGGTAATTAAGGAGGGAACAGAGAGAACAGGAGGCAAACTAATACTCTAAAATTGTATTGGCAAAATTAAATGCTTCAAACCCATTTAAAACACATGCACACAAGCCAAATTGTGTTGGGGGAGAGGATAAATAATGAAACCACTGTGGAAGCTTCCCGAATAGAGTGGAGCAATTGACATAGCCACAAGCAGGACTTACCATACACATCTGGCCCATTATTGAGACTGCAATTAGGTTGAAAAGGACTGATTTTGCTAATACCAGGAACAAACAGAGGAAACAGGAGGTGTCTGTTCAGCAATCACTCTTTAAAGGGAAGAGGAAAAGATGTAATGCAGACAGATATTAAAGATGTGCTGTGCTATGGCCATGGGCTCAGCATTAGAAAGCAGACTTGACCTTCTTCCTCCACATTCCAGGAATGCTGATGATAATAACATTGATAACAATTTTATTGACAACAAATAAAGTTATCAATTCATAGCAAACATGCATAGTACTTAAAATTATCTTGTTGCTTCCTTAAGTATTAACTTTTAATCCTTTTGACAGCCCCATGAAGTAAGTACTGTTCTATTTTTCAAATCAGGAACTAGGGAGAGAGAAACCAATGCCTATACGTGGTTGACAGATGAATTAGTAATAGGACTGAGTCAAACACAGCCTCCCCCACCCCCCACACACACTTCAGTCTGAGCCGTTTGTCACCAAAGTGTCCCAGTTTCCCTGAGTCCTACAGTACTGAGAAGCATATGTGTAGCCAGGGCTCAGACTATGGGAAACAGTCCCAGAACCAGAGTTCCTCCTCAGATTTGTTGGTGGACACAGTTTGGAATGTGAGGAGTCTGGGATGCTTTCCCTTTCCTGACACCTGTGTCTTGGATTTCTAGCCTGGGGTCTGTGGGCTTTATCATGACAGCCTGTCTTAGTCCATTTGTGATCCTGTAATAAAATGCCATAGAGTAAATGACTTATGAGCCACAGATAGGACTTGTTCACACTTCAGGAGATCAAAAATCCAGTTTTCTCACTGTGGGCTCACATGATAGAAAGTATGAAGGGTCTCTTGGGCCTCTTTCATAAAGAAACAGCCCATTAATGAGAGCTATGTCCTTAGGACCTAACCACTTTTTAAAGGTCCTATCTCCTATTACATCGTGGGTGAAGATTTCAATATACAAATCTAAGGAAATATAAATATTCAATTTATAAAACACCCTTAAAGCCTGTGGTTCTTAAAGATTAATGGCTCTTCGGCTCCCTGCTTTCTGGCGGTCTCTTCTGTCAGGCCTGTCTTGTACTCTTCAGTCAGAGTCAAGACTTAGAGGATGCTGAAGCGAATGGCTCCAGGATCCAGCTCCTCAAATCACTGAGTGCCATTTCCGGCCTGACCAGACAGAGCTGGCTTCTCTGTGTCCTCCCAGCTGACAACGGTGGGAATTGCAGGAACTATGATGAGAGTTGAGAAAGTGATGCTCAGCCAGGTAGCAAGAGCCCAGCAAGCAGACAAGCACAGTCCCTGAAAATATGGCTGAGCACACACCGTTCCTTGGACTGAAGGACACAGTTTAGGGTGTTAAAAATAGAGGGTCGGTGGGATTCCTGCACTCTTTTTGCCTTAAATCTGTATGAGGCTTTCAGAGGAGCATGCCTCGTGGACCTGACTTCATCAAGGCTACAGAAGGAAGACTGTGCCTTCCCTTCATCATTGCCTTCCTTTTGGTTCACTAACTACAGACAAGTCTTAAGCACTAGGGAAGTACTGGTTCTGCTTCTAAGAACATCCTCCCACCGTCCCAAGGACACACACTTTTCTGCACACCACTTCTGCACCCATTCCGGAAGCACATCTCTGAAAGAGCACAGCAGAGGGTAAGGGTGAGCCTGGTGGAAAAAAGAAACCCCATGTTTAGCGTTTGCAAATCTGCTACTCCTGACCCGTCGCTCCTGAAACTGGGGTTGTGGCAGTTAGAACAGAGACGGGTGGGGGCTGCATATACTGAGATTACGATGTTCTACGCCAGTTTGAGCTGTCTTGTATCCAGCAAGTGTGGGGAAGTGATCCCATGATCCCACCAACAGCCCACAAGGCAAATCTCAGATGCCATGAATGGATGGAAGTTGTCATCCCTCCCCCCTTGACTGCAGAGCAAAGGAGCAGTTAAAAGAGTCATAGAAATCAAGAATGTACCTGATGGTTACACTAGATGTAAACAAACCCTCATCTGCAGGTGAAAAAAGAGAAAATTCTGAAATATAAAACCTGCTTAAGACTGGAGCGATGGCTCAGTCATTAAAAGCACTGGCTGCTCTTAGAGATGACCAGGGTTCAATTCCCAGTCATCCGTAACTCCAATTCTAGGGAATCTGATGCCCTCTTCTGACCTTGAAATCATAGCATGACAGGGGTGTGCTTATAAAATAAAATATAGAAGAGAACAAAAACTTGCTTAAAAACAAAATTAACCTAAGTAAAAGAAGTTTTAAAACTACAAAAAAATTAAAATAAAGAGTACTGCTGTGACTAGAGAGATGGCTCAGGGGTCATGAGTTCCAGGTACTTTGGTAGAGGACCAGGATTAGGTTCCCAGCACCCACATGGCAGCTAACCATTGTCTGTAGCTCCAGTTCCAGAAGACCTGAGGCCCTCTTCTGTCCTCTGTGAGCACTGTACAACTTGGATGCACTTAGATACAGGCAGGGAAAATACTCATAAACATAATAAAAATAAATACATACCCAAAAATATTTTTAAAGAGTTCTGCAGAGCATGGTAACAGAAATGCAATCCTAAGGCTCCAAATTTCAAAAAAAAAACTTTGAAAATATTTCTATTAAAAATTAGAAAAGTTTAAGAAATTATTGTGATTCTATCAAAGTTACAAGAAGTCCCACCCTCTATTGATATGACTTAGAAATCAATAAACAGGACAAAGCAAAAAAGTGTTAAATAAAATGATGTTTAAAAAGTGCAAAAGGTCACTGGATGAAATTGTAAAGAAATTGGGAAAATATGGGTGATTGACAGGAAACCAAAAGTTCTCTAAGAGAACTTAGAGGTTACTAGGAATCAATAAAAAGCAAGAAGGAACAGTAGAGGAAAAACTAATATGTTATATCATACTTAAGGGACTTAGATACAATTTACCAAGAAAATAAATGATAAAAAAATGACATGACAGAGAATGATAGATATATGACTAGAATAGAGACTCAAGCCAAGATGATAGAGGGAAATTAGGATAAACTAGAGAAGAAATAAAAATCAAAGTCTTGACTACAGTGGTCCATTTTCTGCTGATATAACAAAAGTGTATGAATTATTTAAAAGTTTTCTTAGTTGAAAGCATTGCACACTGAAAATCCAAAATCCTAATTTCCATGCTCGGAGAACCCTGAGGCTGTGTCCACAGGCATTCAAAACAGGGGACACTGAAATGGAAGAGAGATCAAGTTGTATGGTCCCCATTGAATGTGGAGTCAGACAATGAGGGTATCAGTCTCGACCGCACCATTAATCTGTGTCCTTCAATGTGCCATTTAAATATCTTGCAGGGTAGTTGTCTTCATGAAATGAAATAAAGGACAAAAAGTGCTAAGAACACTCATTGGGGTCTGTTTTAATTCAATAAACTTAGTCGAAATTGAAACTTCATATTTTTTAAGACACAGTCTCATATAGTGCAGGCTAGTCTGGAACTTGCTGTATATCTGAGGATGATCTTGAACTTCTGATTCTGTTCCCTCCATCTCTCAAGTATGGGATAACAAGAAGATATTACCATGCCCAGGTGACCAAACACAGAATTCTGTACATGCTAATCAAGCACTGTACCCACTGAGTTTCATCTCCAGTCTGAAATTTTAAAACCAAGTCATTCTGAACATTGAATGAGGATCATGGTCTTTCCTAACCTCCTCACCTAGAAGAAGAGGGTTTGTTACATATTTTTGTTGTTACAAGTAATAATGCCTCTTATTACAACTGGAACACATTCTCACATTTATGTTGTGAGTGATTCTTTAATGGTCTAGAGTACCATAAAAATACGAGAAATGGGAAATGTTTTATTAGAAATATCTTGAGATGGGGCTGGAAAGATGGCTCAGCAGTTAAGGGCACTGGCTGCTCTAACAGAGGACCTGTGTTCGATTCCCAAGCATCCACATTACGGCTAACAACCATCCGAAACTCCAGTTCCAAGGGAATCCAATGCCTTCTTCTGACCTCCATGGGCATTGCACAACCTAGATGCACTTACACACATGCATACAATATACTCAAACACATAAAAACTAGTAAATAAAATATTTTTGAGAAAAGAAAAATCTTGAACATTTTATTGGACACTAAAGTCCTAAATGCCTTTTAAATCAGATAACGCCCAAATTTGACACTTAAAGTATTTCTAACAATCTCTTTACCCTATTCTCAGTATATAATCAGGAAGGGGTGGGAAGTTTATAGTGCCATTTTATTCAGGGTCTTGTCTCTCTAACCTTACCAGCCCTGCAGCATCCAACACAGTCACCATGTTTTCTGGCTTCAGTTCTGCACACCATGGCTTATGTCTCCTTGACATGAAGCTTTGGAGGCCACAGTTTTTTTTTAAAACTCCCATCAGAATACATACACTGATCAAAGAATAACAATCGTTCCATGTATAGGAAAGTTTTGTAGGGTATAAGGAAAACAAACTCGGTACATATTTAACATATTGTTTCTATTTAAAGAGAACAAAATTATATGACATTAGAACTCTCTGAAAACCTGGGACATATATTTCCCAATTTCTCTCCACTTGTTCTGGCCTCTGTTGGATGAAACAGAGATAAAAGCTCTCCATTTGCAGTTTAGTTGCCAGCAATAGAAACTGCCTTTTGCTAACACGAGCAAGTGTAAATATTCTTTAAATAATATGAAGCAACTCACAAAACTCAGGAAAAATAAAAATCGGAGAGAACCAAAATTTAATGACAGACAAATATAGGTAGAAGAAAAGGGAAGGGATAAGGAACGTGATGCGTTGCTGTTTTAATTAGGTAGGATGAGTCACAACCTTGGCTGCAGCAGAGTGTGAAACTTTGTCCACACTGTATCTAAAAGGAACCAGGTGCTTATTACCACTAGAAAGAAAAGGTTTTTCTATAGATGTGGAAAATGGGTGCAAGGCAAGCAAGTACACGTAATTTTTCCTACAATGCATTGCTGACATATTTTTAAGCTTTAGATAACCAATTTCCATTTGTGACATGTTATTACCGAATACGATTTCTTCTTGGGCAATTCAATAAATATTATCTGAGTACAAAATATTTAATTCTTACCTATGTTTGTCCTGTGTTGAGAGTCTTCAAATATTGTAAAGGCTAATAAGGACATTTCAGCATTTCAGAAAGCCCCTGACACAGACATGTATATGTTTGTATGTATGTATACATATATACATACACACATAATCATATATTTGTGTGTATGTGTGTTTCCTTCATTGAACACTGAATGACACAGTTATGAAAATCATATCAATATTATGATCAACAAGTGTAAACTAGAACATCACTGCATACATTTCCAAGGTATTGATGTTCACCACCCAGACTCTTTCTTTTTCTTACGCAGATGGCAGAATTTTGTTAAGTGGCTGGACAGGGCTTCTTCTGGATTGTTGTGTGATTTGCCTGAAGGTGAGTTCCACTCCTTTTGCCTCTAAGGACCCCATTTCTCAGCACATTTATTAACTACACTGCATGACATGGGTGGTTTGTTTGCTGAAGTTTACCTCATTCTTTATTGACTCATAGGTGAAGAAAACAAAACTGAAAATTGCCTTAAAAACTATTCTTTTGGTTACTTGAATAATAAGAAGTCTAATTCTCCAAGTTTCTTTTTATTGTGACATATTTTCCCATGGTAACCCTTTGGCACAAATGTAGCACACTCATATAGGAAGCTGGTATAATTTGACAGACTTTCAATCTCTTTGAACTAGAAATTCTTAAACTAAGTAAATTGATTTGGTTAATTTATCACCAAATATTATATACAAACATATGTGTTTAGTGCAGTTATTTTTATAAATTTTTTAAAACTAGAAATAATGAAAAGATCCTTGAGGGGCCATTTAGTTAAATGATAGTGAACAACTGACTAACTATATAGTTGTAGAATAATATGACTGGAGTGCTATAGGAAGACTTCCAAGACATATTATTGAGACTATAATGATAAATTGGGCAAAATATTTAGGCATTAGCAAGTTTAAATATGACAGGTAAAAATATGCATTCATACTAATCTGCTGCTGTGATTTCAAGCTACTGACATCCATCAGCCATTCTGAATCACAATACTAGGGTACTGAGTGAGTGCAGTGGGCTGGGCTGGGGGAGGAATGTATTAGTGTGTATCCAAGTGGAAGAACTAGAAAGTTTACTAGATATTTCAGACATAGTATTCAGTACAGAGAAAGAGTTGTACAAGAATCAGAACTGAAAAAGCTAAAAGGAAAATAAAATATGAATTCATTTTTCAGGTGCCATAGCAAATTCCCACAATCTTGGGATGTTAAATGAGAGAGGTTTCTGTCATAGTTCTGGGGTCTAGACGTATTAAATCTAGCTATCACTAAGTGTCAGTGTCTCTCTGAAGTCTCAAGGGAAGGGTCCCTATTCACATTTTCAAGCCACTAGTAGTCCTGGGTCTCCCATATTCTGTTACTGTATAAATCCACTTTTCTCTGCATATTCCTTTGGCCTTCTATGTTTGCTCTGCGTGTCTGTACCCAGATACCTTCTCCTTTCTCTTATAAAGATGCCATCATTGTACTTAAGACCCACAACAATATAAAATGTCTCATTTTATTTCACTGACATCTGTAAAAACTGTTTTAAAATAAGAAAAAACCCACAGGTAGTGGTTTAGAGGACTTGGATATGTCACTTGGATATATCACCACTTATGTTGAAGAGGCAGAAAGTCAAACTAAGTTGACTTAGGCAATGAACATATTTTGAGTTCTGTAATTGAAAGTCTTGGAGCAGCAATCACTATATGAAAGGGTTGAACTTAACTGTACAAAGGTCAAAATCAAGGATCAGCTTGTCTACTCTCTTTCCATTCTGCTGTATGTGATGCTGGCATCATCCTTGGGCTGCACAAGGTACTCTCCTGACTGTTCCAAGTACTCCTTATAGGATGACAAAATAGCTAAAGTAGCCCTAGTCATTATTCCTTTACACGTGTAGGTCCTGTCGAGAAGGAAGGAACCTTGCAATATAAGTACCAAGTAGTTCCTCTCCTACTAGAGGCACAGCTTCAGGCTGAGGTTCATTTTTGAACCACGACTGTGGTACATACTGTCAGATGCTTAGATTAATCAGGGCAAGCTTTGCATTGGAACTGGAAGTCAACCCTCCCAGGTCACAGTGCACTGAAATAGGAATGGAGTGCTTCCACAAAGCAGACTGGTTTCTCTCTCCAGAGGGGGAGAGGGAAGGGAAGAATCACCGTGAGGAAATGAGTGCCAAAAGCAAAACAGACAAAGATCAAGTTTGATACCATGGCACAGCCAGGATATCTTTAACTCTTTGAACACTTAACTCCCTTCTCTTCCATTTCCGTTGTGTAGTAATGACCCTCTCCTCTGGGCTCTGGCTTGAATACAGCGAGCCTTCCTGCCTAAGTCCTTCCCCTTCACTGTAACCTTTCAAATCCTTCTCCCAGTGTTTGCAAACGTTATTCCTATGTTTCCTGTCCCTTGGGAACATATTTAATTGTCATGCCCTAGGAGGCTTTGAGTAAATTTCTAAATTAGAAGCCTCTGTAGCTTCTATCTGACTCTAGTTGTGTCTGTAATATGTATCAGGACCTGACATTGCTGTGTGTCTATTTCGTGTCCCTTACCACTGGGTTGCACACTGTATGAGAAGAAAGAACTTTGTAGCGTTCACTGTTTTCACTATTCCAGTATACTAGCTGTGACAGTTTCAGCTCCTAGTAAGTACTTTTCAAGTGTCTCCTGGATAAATGAATGAGTTGGAGATACAGACTCTTCACTGTTAGGCAGGGTACTGAAATTTTCATTAGCTTAGCTTCTACATCTGAAAAATGGGGAATTAATATCTCACAAAATCATTCTTCAGATTAAGTGGGAAATGCCTGCCATTTATAAACATTTGACGTACATTAGTGTGCTCTTCACGAAAGCGTCATTCCTTAGAGTTCACGAGGTAGAAGCCTTTGTTTCATTCAGCCAAATATCATCTGCCTTACTTCACTTTAGAATGTCCCAGGGAATATGTTTAAAAGTATTGACCTGGGTTCTCCTTGGCTGAAATTAGGATATAATTGGTGTGGTACGATGCTTGAGCACTGGTGATTTTTACAGTTCCCTGAGTGAAAATAAAATACAGCCATCACCAAGCAGCACTAAGTTCAGTCATTTGTAGAGTCAAGCAGGAGGGATGGCTGTGTGAACATCAGAATCCCCTGGAAGCCCAGTAAAGTTTGGCCCTTCCCACACCTGGAAACCAGAGGCCAGTGTGGTTTATATTCCCCTGGCTAACAAGACAGGTGGTTCTTATTTTACCTTCTTGCTGTATTAAGAAGAAGAAGAAAATAAGAACTCCATCGTAGGACTGTCAAATGATGCTGACACGTGCAGGCCATTACCTTTTACATGTCACTAGCTCTGAGGAAGGGAAAGGGTAGACTTAAAAGAAACCAAGCAGACTAGTTCGCACTGTCTTATAATGGAACATTGAAAAGCTCAGACAGCGGGAAGAACTACACAGAAACATGTCTAGGTTCTAGATCTTAGTCTAAAAAGTGCACTGTATTGATCAGTGCCCAGGAAAATGCCTGGCAGGTCATTAATGTTAAATCCTTTGATTTGGGGAGATGAGATTTGCCTAAGATCATAGAATAAGACATTAAATAATATCTTGTGTGAGCCTCTTGCCTTGTTGTATAATTTACATACATGATTTTTTTTTACCTCACAATATCATTGCAAATTCTTGTAGTTCACAAGTGAAAGAAATGATCCAAAAGCTTAGAGTGGTTAAAAAAAATATTAAGGTTAGTATTCAGGTCTGTCTGACCCTGAAATTCACATTCCTGCCTTTATGCCATATATGGCTTCTAGAATTCCTTCCATTGATCATCTCTATGAGGCTGAGTCATTTGAACTGTCTTCTTCTGCAATAACCAGAAAATGTTCCTCTCATGTATTTTGGCAGCAAGCAGGTCCCAGGCTTGTTAAGTACTGGTTAGTTCCATAGACAATTGATCTGTTAAATCGTCAATAGATCAATTCAGATCTGCCTCAGAGGGACTGCCTGTACTGGCTGCCATTACGATCTTCACTAAGGGTTTATTCTATGGCATCTGGCTTGAGTGTGGAAGGATTAGAAAAAAAAAATGCAGACAAATCTCTGCTCTCCAAAGATTGAGAGAAATTGAAGAAATGGACTACAGATTTAGTGACCTTATTTTCCACATATCATGTACGGGTACATAGTCATTCATTTACTCAATAAGCAAACCTGAGAACTATTCTCATGCTTCATTCTGAGGCTTCCGGTAAGTATGAAATGCATCGTCTTCTCCATCAAGAATTTGAACAAGGGCTGGGGAGAGGGTTCAGTTGGTAAGGTGCTTGCCACACAACATAAGCACCTGAGTTTCAGTTCCCAGATTTCTGGAGCTTGCTAACTAATCAGTCTAGCCAATTGATGAGTTCTAAGTTCAATGTTTTTCCTCTCTCCAAGTTATAAGGTAGAGAATGACTGAGGAAGGTACCAATGTTGATCTCTGACCTACACAAGTATGTGTACACATGTTTAAGGTACATCCACACATGCACACACACACAGAAACATGTACATCCCACATGGACCCCATATATGCACAAACTCAAACACAATGAGTCATTGAGGAAGAAAACTCATAGTGGTCTGTGCATGCAGTGCTAATGGACTGTATAACAGAAGGTATTTAAACCCCCTATGAGAACTTAGGAAATAATCATATTTAAAAAATTATTGAACACAACTATGCTCCAGGTATTTGTTTACTACGCATTTCCGAGTTCCTATAAGTCTGACAGTAATCCATGGGTATCTTTATCGCCATCTGATGGCAGGAAGCTCCTGAGAGTCTGAGTAGGTTGCTCAAGTCATATATCTCTATAAGAAAGTAGTCAGGATTCTAACATAGGACATGTAGCCTGAGAAATAATGTCACCTTCTGTGGAACCCAGCATCCTTCCAACTTTGTTTAAATCTTTTGACTCATTTTTGTTGAAACTACTGAGATCCAACTTGGAAGTAACCTATCTTTGTTAATTGGCATGCTTAAAATGGATGTGGCACTATCTGGTCACCACAGTGATTTAAAGAATCAACAACTCATCAGGTGGTTCTGACTGAATGTCGTCTATATGCCTTGGAGGACTAAATAGTGGGTTTTTCTCCTGCACCTTCAGGTAATCTGCTCTGGCCTTGAAGGCAGAAAGTGTTACTTATACAGCAGGTTGCCTGCAAGTGTGAAGTGCTTATCCCTCCTCCCATACAGGGTCTCTGGCCCTTGTTAAGCTATATAGGTCTTTCTGATTCGGAGCTTTCCACTGGCTGATCCAGACCTGGGCTCCACAAGTACTGTCACCACGGCTTTGTCCTAATGGCTCTGGCTCATCCCTCAGTGTGTGTCACTTCCTGCGAAGAAGCAATACTTATTTCTCACCTTCCCTGAAGCATTTTCCTTTTGTGATATGGATCAATTGGTTAAATAATACTTTTGAGAAACTATTTAGTATCTCTATCCCTGATCTGAAATCCACAAGGTAGGAACTTGGTCTTCTACTTGCCAAACTTCCCTTTACCAAACAGTGCTAATCCCCCAGCAGAGTCACAATGTTTCCTTTGCTTGGTGTGTATGGATAGGCTAATGTGTGTGCCGAGTCCAATCCTTCCTATTTTCTTTTTTCCTTTTTTAGGGAAGAATGAAAAGAAAGCTCCAGGGAAGCTTGAAGTCCCTGAGAGACCCCTGAGAGGCAGAACTGAACATATGGTATGCACCTGGGCATTAGAACTTCCAGAAGGGCCTCAGATATTCTTGACCTTGTCTTTCTCTCTTTCTGGGCGGGGTCTTCCCCTGCGGGGGTTTTTATTTCTACTCCGTCCGCTCTATGTCAGACCAGCTTTGAAGACTTGCCTCACACACAGAAGGAAGAAGAGGAACTCACAGAGTGTGGGTTAGCTCCTGTCCTAGCTCTTGTGAAGAAGTGTTTTGTTTGCCACGTGCCGCAAGAAATTGTCCTTGTAGCTTGTGTACTGGGAAACTTTCAAAGTTTGTGACTCCCAGCTCTCATCAGAATAAAGAGTGGTGATGAGACCCATTTCAGTATCATAAGTCCAGCTTCCGGAAACTGAGAGTGACCTTTCTACCAAGCATTCCTTTTAAAAATGTAACTGGGTATCTGATTGTTTTATTTTTAAAGCAAGCAAGAAAATAAAAATCTGGCAGGCAGTTAAAATCCATGTTAATATTCCCAGCATTTAGCCAGGAGACATTGAAGAATTGAAAAGCAGCCTGAGTTTTTCTATTGTTGTTGTTTTCAAGTGCCCAGATTAGAACATAATTCCTCTTAAAATGACGGGAGGCCTCTTCCTGCGCTTCACACATTGAAATATTTTAGAAAACAGTATCCATTTTGGCAAGCCTCTTGCCATGCAAGAAACAACAGCAAATGCTTTTCTCCATGAGTGTTAAGTCTGTTGTGAAGAAGACTGTAAAAAAAAAAAAAAATACATTTTGCTCTTTTATTTGCCTCTTGTTGAAGGACTTAGTGCATTTCTACAATAATTGACTCCTCAGATTCTTGTGTAAGCAGCATTCACTGCCCCATTTTTTAAAAAGGAGACAGAGGATTAATAAAGCAACTTTCCAATTATGCAAGAGAAAAATCATCCATCCATCCGTTCATTCATTTACATATTTATTCAGAAAGCGTGTCTTGAGAACCTATGGGTCAACCACTAACTAGACCTTGTGGAATTCTGAATAACTGTCTTATATGACTTTAAGGACATATCTTAAGTATCTCTGGGGGAAGATGCCTACAGATGTAGACAAATATAATATCCAGTAATGAAGAGAGCTAAGCTGAAGAAATAATCAAGAAGAAAAGCAAATGTTCTCTGGGCCAAGTAAGGAATTTAGACATTCTCTGATACAGGCTGAGGGAAATGATATAGGGTGTGTTAGTTCCTTAGTTATTTATTGAGCCCGATGTAGGTCCACACAAGTCTTCAATGCCCCTAATCTTTCATTATCAGAGAGTGGGGAAGTAATGAGAGAAATATAAAACTGAACTGATCGTAGTTTGTAAAATCCATGACCATCTCTGATCTCTGAAATCATCCACCAAAACATATGCAAATGCAAGTTAACCTGGGCAGATTTTTCTAAAACTTTTACAATTTTCAAGGTTACTCAAAGCTCTAAAAATGCATGAGAATCATCACTCTACTTTTCTGTATGAAAACTTTCTGCTTGTGCCCAAATTAATTTTATCAAAGCAGTTTTTTTCTATATTCATCCCTGAAAATGTATCAGTGCTTGTCACTGTCACTGAAATTTTGTGTGTCATCCTAGTATTTCAAGCAAATAAACAACAAAAAAAATCTTCACATTACCCTGAGCAAGCACATCCATGTTTGTTATCCAATGCAGAACCTAACTTTTAGCTATATTTGCTCTTCTTGTCTTTTTGTTGGTGAGCCTGAGCCCTTCGATGACTGGGCCAGCTCTCCAGGCATGGTGACACACCCTGTTTAACCCCAGCACTTTGGAGAAAGAGTCAGGTGGATCTCTGTGAGATCAAGGTCAGTCAGTTCTACATAGCAAGTTCCAGGAGAGCTGTGACCTTGTCTCAAAAAACAAACAAACAAACAAACAAAAAACTTATTCTTTAGGAATATGAGATATTCACCACTTACGTGTGAAAAGTTTGAGACAAAGGGACCAAGCTGGAAAACTTGAGACCTTTGAAAGTAGGGGGAATGTAAATGGCACAAACTCGATGTTTGTGGCAAATTATGAATATTTAGATTGCAATGAACAGAACTAACTCTCCTACCTTAATTAAGGAAGTTAGGAAACCTTACTGCATTCATTACAGGTTATAGACAAATGTAACAATGAAGTAAACCAAAGAATTAACACTGGAAGAATTCCTATATTTTCTCTTATCTTGACTGAGAGAATTCTCTCTCTCTCTCTCTCTCTCTCTCTCTCTCTCTCTCTCTCTCTCTCATATGGCAATAGTCTTATTTACTTACTTTGTATTAAATGCCCAGTCCCGAACTATGCAAATAGAACATAATGTTTCTTCCTACAACCATATGGACTGGACAGATAGCATGTGTATTTCCTGGATAACAGGATTGATGAGACTGTAGACATTCATCACTCATCATAATTCATCACATGGAAGAAGGCAGGATGCCTTACATAGCACCAAGAAGATTCATTCATCTATTTTATTGTTTTGCAGAGCACGAGGAATTAAGACATTGAGATAGACTAGGCATCACCTCTGTGTCCTGTTTGTAGTTTGGGGTCTACTCTAAGGCCTCCCCCCAGTCTTGTAAGTCTCTTGTCCTTTCTGAGTCTCTACTTCCTTTGTTAGGTAACAGGCAGAAACATTTAGACATTTCTTTACAATGGGCCCACAAGCCAAGGTGGCATCACTCTTATCCAGTCACTCTTTCACAAACCACTAAGAAGGAGTAAGAACATCAGTGCTGCCAGCCAGTTTCAAAGTCCTTTGCCTTGGCAAGTCAGAAAATTGAATGAAAGTAATGATGTCACTCTTCTAAAAAAGAAAAATACTTGGCATGTTTACATCCAGCAAAAACTTGGCAGGTTGGACCTTGTGGTACTGGACATTTGAGATCTTCCTCTTCCTTGTTTCATTTGTAAAACAGACCTTGCAATAAATCCTCCTAGTTGTGTGGCCACATCTTTCGCCAAGAGTCTGGAAAAGCTCTGGGTGGTAACTGTGTTCCAGTGAGATGCTTATGTTGTTTTGGTAGAACACTCCAGAAGAGAGTCTGTGGCCAGAAAACCCTCCTGCACTGACATCAGCCCCACAAGATCCTGTGAACGCTTTGAAGGTCAGGCCAGCCTCCCAGCCTTTTGAGAGTCCAGCCGTGATTAAAGAGCCTGAACGACATGAGATGTGGATAGACAGGTTCAGAAAGCTGGAAAATGCCCTCTATCAATGTGATCTGAGCAACACAGGTGAAGTATGAATTGCTCTATTTGTGTTCTAATCTAAACTTGAACACTCTGCTTTCTTTCGTTTCTTCATCAAGAGTATAGTTTGTCTATAAAACACATGTCTGGCATAATCAGAAAACACAAAGATGAGTCAAGCAAGAAGCCCCACTAGGTGACTGACAATCTCTTTGTGTCTCCTGTCCCTTCTTCACTCTTCTTCCAGCCTAACACAATCCAATTCAAAACACTTTAGAGACACCTTTCTGCTCCCAGCATAAACTTGAACCTCCCTTGCAAGACAAAATTTGGTTCCTAGCTGTCTGATCTGTCTCTTCTACAATTTTCATTCTCTTAACATTCCTCACACATGCATAATGAGCCACTTGCCTGTCCTTAGGTGGACCTTGCTTTCCCATGTGTCTGTGCTTTTCCTCATGTTGAATCTTCAGTCTACACTGTCTCCTACTCCTTACATGGCTGTTCCTACCACCATCACCAACCTTGTCCACCAGACTTATGAATGCCTGAATATTGTTCATGTCAGAATCTAAGCACTGTTCTCAGGGTCTCCAGACAGATCTAGTCCCACCTTCACCTGCCATCAAAAGCTACTATCATATTTTAATCTTCTATTTTCTTTATTGGAAGCTTACTGCTTTCTCACCAATAGATTGCCTAACTTTTTTGTTTACTCCCTGGAACCTAAAGTATTCTGCTGAACAGGTTTCTTTTTAAATGGGAATGCATGTGTATAAATAACTAAATCCAACATGGAAAGTGACAAATCCCATTAAAGTGCCATATGTGGGCATTCAGAGAAAGGAGAATCTTTTTGTGAGATGAAGAAAGGCCATTTTAATGTCAAGATGTCACGAAAGGTTAAGTGCAGGTGCTCCCTATAGAAGAAGAACTACAATGTCAGTACCCTCCTTCCCTTTGTATACTTTTTTGCCTTCTGTTTTTCTTTTATTAGTTGTTTTAAATTCCTAAAACAATTTAATGTTGGACTGCATGAAATATAGCTTTACATGATTAGTACCATTAACTAGACCAAAAGCCAGTGGCTGACTAAGTCATGGGCCCTAGGAGAGAACCTAGTACTACTAAATGGACATAGTAATAAACTGCCCCCTAAGTTCTTATCTTAATACCCATAGATTAGTGCGTCTCTCAGGCCTCATCAGAGAAGGTTTTTTGCAATAGATGATTAACACAAAGACCAATAACTTGTCAACATACAGAGAATAAGCAACTATGGAGTGCTCCAATGTAAATGGGACATATATCACCCCAACGAGGTTTAGGGATTGTGCAAGAAGGAGTAGAAAGATTGAAAGAGTCAGAGGTGGTGAGTGTCTGCAGGGAAACAGCATTTCCAGGACATGACAGGGTGACTGAGCTAGACTCGCAGAAGCTGTGACTGCCTGCACAAGATCAAGCCGGTCAAAATTCCACATAACAGGGGAGAGTCTCAGGAAGTCCCATCCCTAGCTGAGGAGCTATTGACAATCGATGGCTGCTGGAGAATGGAGAGTCTGTTTTCTTCTAGGATTCAGGCACTAAGAGGCTGTTCGTGCTCCTTTAAATGGTCCCACACCCCATGCGCATACGTACAACACTAAGTGCACTCAATGTTTTTTTTTTAAAGGGAACACATGAAGCTGGAAGAGAATGTTGTGGGAGATAGAGGAGGAGCTGGAGGGGAGGGATGAGGGTTGGATTTAACCAAGCACATTATACATGTACATGAAATTCTCAAATAATAAAAATTTAAAGTAATATAACCACATAATTCACAATGATTTTTAATAATTATATGGAAAGAAAAAGTAAGAAAGAAAAGAAAAAGAAGGAAAGAAAGATCTGAAGATTTAAATTAAAAAATTAATCTAATTGAATCATAAAATCTTCATTACAAATCTGTGAATGAGCCCAGTACTATGCTAGAGGCCAAATCAGGAGGAAAACCAGAAAGAATGAGACAAGGTTTCTGGCCTCATAGATCAACTTCAAGGTAGGGTATAGAGGTGGACGGTAATTCAACATCATTGAAAGGAATAAAAAATGAGATGGTGGCTTTTAAAGTATCATAATTGTCATCTAAAGGGAGGTCAACAGGTACTCAGTTACTATTAAATAGAAGAAGTTTTAACGTACGGTGTGTTTCAGAAAAGCTAGAAAAAAGAACTCTAAATTTTACCAGAAGAAATGATAAATATTTGAGGAAATAAATATTCTGACTCATTCTTGCTAAATTATACGATGTATACAATTATCAGAGCATTACATGGCACTCCATAAATACAGAAAAGTTCATGTGTCAATTTAAAATTTTAATATAAAAAGGAGAAAAGAGATGAAAGAGATGAAGCCACTATGCAATTGGTAAGGTGGCAGAGAGCTCATCAAGGAGACGGCCAGGGCTGAGACATGATGCACGGCAGGTTTGAGAGACTTGAATAAGCCGTTCTAAGTACTAAACCATCTTCTGTGAAGGTTAGGAGTTAGGACTGAACATGACAGAGAAGAAGGTGAACAAGCCAAGCCTAGAGGCGTACATCATGTCACTAGATGGCATAGTGAAGCAATCGTTAGGAATTAAGATGAGGTTTCCCCCGCTACCCAGAATTCATCAAAATCTTAACCACAGAAGGACATCTTGAAAGCTGAGGTGGATAATTTAGGGAAGACTTATTTGGGGGAAGATTTTTAAAAGTTGTTGAAGTAACCTAGAGTACAGACATTCCCTGAGTAGATACTTTCCTAAGTAAGCAGATGACAAGCCCTGATGATAGATGATGGATTCTAAAGCTAGTTGCCGAGAAATTCCCCAAAGATTTGGGGCTTTCTCGTGAGGATGGAACAGTCTGAGGAAAAGCACAGTTTTTTGTTTACTTTGGAGACAGATTCTGATGAATTTGAGATGCCTTTTTATGGTCACTTCACTATTTATGCCTGTTTTCCCTGTTTCTATGAAATCTGCAAGTTCCTCAACAGCCAAATGTGGGAACATCTACAAATGTCTTTAATGAGGAAAGAAGATTAGTTGAGGTCACCCTGTTGTTTCATTAGCACAGTACTTCATAGACCATGAAGGTCCCTTCTACATGTGGAACAGACAACACCTACTCTGCCCACAGATGAATCACTGCTCTTTATTATGTGTAAGAAAATGTATTAGACCAGCACGTTCTTCATCCAGGATGAAGGAAGATCATCCATCATCAAATCAGTACTCTGGGAACCTACTAAGTTTATTCTTTAATGGAGGTTGTGAAGAAAATAGCCTTGAGAAGGAACATGAAATGACTCAGAATAACTGCTCATGTTTTCTAAAGAAAGAAAGGTAGTTAGGATAAATGTTTGAGCAAATGGCTTACTTGGAATTTTACCAGAAAATTAAAGGCTAGATAGGAAATATCTTAAAAGTTCAAAGAGGTAAAATGACTTAAGAACATTTTCTCCATAGGCTAGACATTAAATGTACTTCATCTCTAAATTTTCGTATCACCTGGGAGCAAAAGGAATTAGTATCTTCCTTTACAGAGGAGGAACTTAAGCTCAAAGTGATGAAATAATGACCAAACTGAAGTTGATCCATTATTCAAACTCAGCTCATCTTGACTTGTCACTACAGCTAGCTCTTGAAACACACTAGAAAGAGCATAAGAATTTGCTTATTTTTTTTAATCAGAAGGTATAGACTGAAGTCCAGAATCTATCAATTATAAAGCCTCTGAAAGTTAGTCACTTTCATTCTGTTAGCCAGTTTCCTCACCTATAAATTAAGATTAATAGCAATAAACACGTCTCCCAGAGGTGAGAAAGAATCAAGTAAGATCAAATATGTGAAAGTGTCCCATAAATTGTAAAGTGGCATGATGTTAAAGTCTTCTTCATATTAATTCTTTTGTTTTTGTCCTGTCTTGAAAAGGCCAGGCTCTCCGGTACCAAGATGCATGGCTGGGGGAGGGGGCATTCAGATAGCTTTCCCCCTCCATCCCCTAATGTGGTGTAAATGGGACAGATAATTTCAATGATAGAATTTTGTTTGACACTAGAAAACTCTACAGCTGACAAATCTTAGAAGATAAAAAATGTCAGTGATGCTTATGAGAATTTTTAATTAAAATATAAGCTAAATGTTAGGCATTTTAACATTTTCTCCCAATCAAAATGCATTCTTATATACTTTAGTTAATATTGATGATATAATTAATGATATAATTATTTTAACTATCTTACAGCAATACTTGGCATTAAACAATGCTTACTAGTAGTATTAGATACTGAACTAAGTCCTTATTAGTGTATTGATTTCTCAAAATTTAACTGTCCCTATTTAAAGTTGAGGAAATTGAGGTATAAAAAAGTTGAAGTCAGTTACCCAAGGTCTTACAATCAGAAATACTTCCCTAAACCCAGTGACTTACATCTTTAGAGAAAGGACAGAGAATGACATCCACATCTAGTAATCACACTGCGTAGGCAGCAGTGAGAGCAGCCACTTAATTTGATCTTCACAAAAATTAGGGATTGTCTGGAGGAAAGGTAGAATATTCTAAGGTAGAACTAAATAGACAGTAAACAAATTAAGCACAATATGGTAGAATAGAAAGGAGTAGAACCAATCAGAAAAATAGAGGAAAATTTGAATAATAGAATAGATTGGATCATATTAAGACCCTACATCTCTACATCTGTCTGTCAAGCATACACATTAGAAATTCTTTCAAAAGAGAACATCCCATGTTAGTGACTGCCTATGAAGCTACAAGAGTGTTTGGCAGTTTAAAATAGGATAACAGGTATCCAGCACCACCCACCTTTAATGGAACAGATACTACTCTAGTGTGTCCAAGGCACTGCTTCTTGATTTTTTTGAGAAAGGCCTCAGTCACTTTTGTAGTCTAAACAGTTAAAGGAGAGTAGAACAGCATACTCATGATATCTTAGTTTCATATCTACGATAAAAATACCAAGCAAAAGGCAACTTTGGGGGATAAGGGTTGATGCAGCTTAGAATTCCAGATTATTGTCCGTTATTTCCAGGAAGTCAAAGGAGGAACTCAAGCAACTAATCAAACCATATCCATAGTCAAGAGCAAAAAGGGACTAGAGGTACTCTTGTTTGCTGTAAGCCAGCTTTCTCTACTCTTAGACTGGTTAGGAGCCCTGCCTAGGGATTGGGTTCGCCCACAGTGGGCTGAGTCTTCCTACATTAACAATCAAGAAAGATCCCCACAGACATTCCTACTGCAAACTTGATCAGATAAATCCTAATTAAAACTCGCATCCCACGTGATTCTAGGTTGTGTGAAGTCCACAGTTAAAACTAACCATCACACAAGGGGAGAGTCATGCACCCTTAAAGACATGGAAAAGCTTTCTGCTAACAGTTGTGAAATAAATCCTCACAATTTAAAGAACATAATTAGCAAGTGATATGATGCACATTTAATCTATTACCACTCATTCTAGAATGTAATATAGTGATTAACTTTGAGCACCCTTAACAACTCTAGGCTTCAGTTTCTCCCTTTGTGAATTTGGTTGTTATAAATGAGTTAATATTATACAATGCTTGGAGCAGTGCTTGAGACATAGCAAACTTTATATACAAATATTAATTCTTACTGTAATTATTGTCCCACTCCAGTTAATTATCTGCATAACTTGTCTCCACATGATTTGGAGAACTTCTTAGGTAACATAATTTCTCTGTATTACTAAGTTCAGCATTTAAAATATAGGCTTATGATCATTACCCCT
The DNA here is from genome assembly GCA_035773235.1 of Eospalax fontanierii. NCBI lineage: Eukaryota > Metazoa > Chordata > Mammalia > Rodentia > Spalacidae > Eospalax > Eospalax fontanierii. Next base: position 12,777,324 of record CM069531.1, read on the forward strand.
TCATTCCTCCAAGCGGCTATCACAGTCTACCTAACCGTAATGCAGGAGCATGTTGACATTGTCTTCACTGACGTATACAACCTATGGATAACTGGATGCTCCATGCATCCACAGCTCTATCACACAGTTTAGCTGGAGATAGTCACAGGAAACACCTGTGGAAAAAGCTGTTTAAACCTGCTATATTTGGGAGCATCCTTGGGTACTTTGGTAAGGTTTATTTGTAAGCCAGAACATTTAAGAATACTTTTAGCAGGGACTCAACTTCTTTCAAAATTTAGCTTTAAATATTATGTGGCTATGAAGAATAAGATTTAATGATTTAGAACATGTGTACAGCTTTTATTGGATCCCATCTGTTTGTTCTATACCCAAGTCAGTTCCTGAGATCTATAATCCATATCTGAGATTCTAAATATCTTAGGTTGTCGATTTTTGAGAACTTTTAACGTCTTAAAACATCAGCATTTCAGTGTCTACCTACAACTCATTCAAGCTAAGATGTATAATTGTTTTCTTGATTCTCTCTTTTCTAAAAAAAAAATCTTAACCCACCTAATCCCATCACAGGTGTTCTGGAGAAGGAGCGCGCTAGACGTCTCATTCACAACTACAATCTCATATACAGCCTGTCTCTGAGTCCTCGGAAAATTGACCAGGCCTTGCGGAGATTCCGCTCAGGAGAAAACATGCTCCTGGAGCCAGCATTGCAATACTTAAAGGAACTGTGAGAACAAGCCCATATTGTGAGAGCAGAGGTTTCCTTCATCTCTTATTTCACCCAGACTTGGGCTTTTCCTCAGCCCACGTTCTGTGTTTCAGAATTGAGGAGCATGTAGCTGTTCTAAATGCTTTTGACTTGGACTTGATATTTGGCTGTGATGGTTGCTCATGAGTGGTTCAAAATGATTAGAGAAGCCAGGTTTTCTCTTCTGACACAGCAGAAGCCCAATGACTTAAAGTTCTCTTCTATTCTAAGCATGCTTGTTATTAACGTTTGATTTGTTCTACACTGCTAGCAACCTGTCCTTAAAAACTACATAAATTCACGTAGAAAAGACATGCTAGCTATTACTGACTCCTCAGAATGTCTTATACAGAGCAGACACCAATACATCTTAAACATGCTGGATTTTGTTAACCCTCCAAGAATGCTTAGTTACAAGACAGACCTCAATACATCTTTTTGTCTTGGTTTGGATTTGAGACAGGGTCTCACTATGTAACCTAGACTGGCCTTCAAATCCTAAGCCCCCTGCCTCAGATTCCCAAGTGCTTCAATTAATCATTTCCTATGTGGGTAAATAATCCCTTGAATTTTTCACTTTTCAAGGGTGAATTTTCACTAGAAGGTAAATGAAAGCATTAAGACTACTTTAATAGTAAAGAAGACATTAATTCCAAGTGAAATTTTCTATGTAAGTCCAGTATCTTCTCCAGTACAAACTGGGTAGTATGAGCAGTTTCTCCAGAGATATTTCCCAGAGTCCTGGGTAGGAGTTTTAAGAAAGGACACCTCGGACAAGATTCACAATGGGTAACGTGCTCTGCTCTCAAGGCAGGAGAATCTGGTGAAAGTTTCTACCAAGCCCCACAGGGAACCAGCTGGTATGGGAGATATGATAATGAGTTAGGACAGATGGCAATCAGACAGTTCAAAAATTTGTTGACATGCCATTTTGCCCATTTTTATAGTTTGGTGTTCCATGATGTCTCCTGAACAAATCTCCAGGAACAAGAGCATTTAGATGCATAAACAAATCCTTTAGTCTTTACAACCCTTTACATCCATAGCATGCCTCTTGAGGCAAACTAACTGATTTCTTAATTTCTGGAACCTTGGCCAGCTAACAGAATTGTAGGTCAAAAGATAAAAAGAAGCTATGGTTTTCCCAATCTATCAACATGTCATGTGAGGAAAATGAGAGAATTGGTCTAACAACTGAATGCACCCACTGAGTGTCAGAAACATAATACCAAACTCTGACAGTTCCGTAAGACAGGTCTCACAGATGAGAAACAGGCTTAGAAAAGTTGAGTAAGATAGCTTTGGGTTGTACAGGTTAGTAATTTGCCAGAGAAAGCTGGCTTCTTGGGGAACTCTGGTCAAAGAGTACTTAGGGATCAAGCTGGCAACCCTTTTGCTCTGTGGGCAAGTGGGCTAGAGAGGCAGTTGTGTTAAAGAGGGTCTCTGAAACATGAAGGTGGGCTTGATAAACGAGTCTGGACTCCTCAACAGCAAGCATTTTAGCTTGACCATTGTTGTCTATACAAAAGAGTTCTTGGTCTGTTGTCTTCATAACCAACTGATGTTGGTTTGGGAGGGACTCATTTTCAAAGACTTTAATGTAACAAGTGCTCCCCAGAGCTGTATGACTACGGGTAGAATGTAACCTGTACTCAGACAGTGTTAGCTGAATGAATACTTCCTTTTAAAAATGTTTTATTTACTATATTTTAATTTTATGTGTATGAGTATTATGCCTGCATGTATGCAGGTACACCACATACTTGCAATGCTTAAAGAGGCCAGAGTATGGATGCTTATTAGCCATCATGTGAGTGCTAAGTATCAAACCCAGGTCCTCTGCAAGAGCAGCGAGTGCACTTAACTCCCAAGTCATCTCTCCAGCCTCTGAATGAACACTTCTTGATGCAGGGAAGCCATGACCACATCAGACCCACAGTCTATGCCTTCACCATCCAGAGTCCACTAAGAATAGAACAGGAAAAGCCTATAAGAATAGCTAAAATATATGTGCACTTGACGGTAGACTTGGCAGCAACCTAATCTTCTTGAACTTCAGTTTCTTCACCTAAAAGAAGAAAGTACTTGGACCTTGCAGGAATGTTATAAACAGTGGAAACAATGTCATTTGTACAGTTCTTTGTATGTCGCAGAGATGAACTTTTAGGAAACTAACAAAAATTGGACAGCAATCTGTGTGGAGTAGCAGAGGGAGGTCAGGCCACTAACCAGATCAAAACAAATTTTGAGATAGATTTTAGTCTTGTAATTCCAAGTAGCAATTACTCTTAAGGCATCTCCTGGCTAAAATCCTCTGCCACTTTACCCAAAGATGTGTATGAATGTGTATATGTGCATGTGCATGTGTATAGGCATTACTTGCTAAAACAATAAGGCAGGCTTCATTCAGAGCTATCACATTGGTAAAGGAATTTCTGCAAGAGGATTGTGCTGTGGGGAGAAACACTGAGCTCAACTCCAATATGACAAAGAAAAATGGGACTTTATAGCCACTGAGCATCAGGCAGGGCGAATGTGCATAGAATTTTAAAAAGAGGCATCAGAGGCAGGGTGGACGTTCTGACTGAAGCTGCCTGACTAGAGTCAGGTTAACGTTAAGCCAAGTGATTAGATATTGCCTGGAGATGGTAGGATGATTAGAGTTTGGTGTGTGTGTGTGTGTGTGTGTGTGTGTGTGTGTGTGTGTGTGTGTCTGTGTCTGTGTCTGTGTCTGTGTCTGTGTGTCTATGTATATGCATATATGGATATGTATGTCTGTGTGTCTGTGTGGTGTGTCAGTGTGTGTGTGTGTTTATTTGCAAGACATGCACAGCAGTGAAGAAAACACTAAATAGTTTTTGTTTAAGTAACATTACAGAAGCAAAATTTAACTTCAGAGAGAAGCTCACATAGCAAGGTAACAGTGTAACCGTAGAGATTACATGAGGTCTCTACATGAAGTCAGCAACTGGACACAAATAGGAACATACTATGAAGTCCTTATTCCTCAGAACATCGTGGTCTCTGCACTAGGACTTTGTGGTTTGCTTGTGAAAAATTCTATTATTTTCTTTTATTCTCAGAGAAGTGGCATATTGTATACTCTCTGTGGGTATGTCATTGCCAGATTCCAATAAAGAGTGAGAAATCAAGTCTAGTGTCTATTGATTTGACAAGTTTCCTCCAGTAGGACCTTCCTAATGTGTGGCTGTATACACTGGGCTTACTTAGAGACAACTCAATATGCATGACCTAACTCTCTAAGAACTACAGACTTTAAAGATGGAGGGAGCAGCGAAGGCAGTCAGAGGCAGAACCTCACGGAGGGCAGACTCTCCAGGCTGTTGTGTGGCCTTCAGCAATTCGCCACCTACCAGGAGAACTTGACTTGTATTAAATGAGACAGTGCATGTCAATCGCTTAGCTCCATAGTTCACACAGAGAAGGTCCATGGCCGGGGTGCTCAATTCTTACACAGTATCTTCTTTTGCCTTCACTCAATGGGCCAAATCATTAAAAGCATTTTCCAGGTTTAGAAACTCTCCAAGCCAGCAAACGGTTCGTTCTCAGAAGGCCATCCTGGACATCAGAGAGTGTCTTTTGTATCATTCTCCCACCTTTAGCAAACAAACTAAGCTATGCCCATACTACAGATGAGAAACTGAAGCTCAGAGAAATATTCCACATCAGCTCTCACACCCTATCAGTGAGCCAGGAGTAGAAAACAGTTGTGTAATGCCATGCAGGTCACACTTGCAGCAAATAGTTTTCAGAACTCCCTTCAATGTGAATGATGTGTCTCCAGCAAGCCTAGCTGCAAATGCAGACTAGATCAGGACCTTCTCAGCTTTGTCATCAGCACCAAATGCAGATCCTCTACTAAATGGGGCTCTGGTAAATACCTGCTGAATGGAGCCCTACATGAACATTTGCAAAACCCAGCTGCTTTCTCGCAGCTCTATTGCCCCTCTGGACCCAGAAATAAAGAGCATTCTCGGGCCACCTGGGAGTGGCATGTTCACGCAACCAAAGGCATACGGAAAAGATGGCACAGTTCAGAGTTTGCTAAGTGCTCGCTGACTCTTCTGAGGAATTTCCCAAGATCATTAAGGGGAACAATAACAGGATTTGAGGGGGGGGGGTTGATATTCTAATTGGGATCAGAAACTAGACAGCTTTGGAACTGTGCAGAGAACTGTGAGGCTCTGAAAACAAATGTGCGCCTTTCTTCTCTCCCGCTCATAACCCTCTCCTAAGCTCCCCCGCCCATGAGCCTTTCAGCTACAGTTCCAATGCTCCTTAGCAACAAAGGCGGGGTTCCCAGAGCCTGGGTGCCTCAGGAATGCCAGCCGTTCCCCTCATTAGCATTGAGGGGCCTCATCTGCCTGCACAGTTGGCCAGGAACTATGCAAAAGGCAAAGTGGTTTGGGGGAGGCCCAGCTTGTTGGAAAGTGGGAGGCCTCCACAAAAGTTTCCAAACAAAAGGCATCAATATTATTTGTGGAGCCATCAGGCTGCCTTGGGTACAATATGGCTCTGGCTAGGCCATGCTTTCTCCCCAGGTTCTGTACAAGCACTCAGGGCCTCGGCACACACTCCTTGGCCTCAAATGCCTCTGTATTCAGTGATTTCCTCCTCCTCCTATCCTGTGCTGTCTCTCTTCAGACTCAGTTTTTCCAAGTTGGACAATGGGTGGACTCCAGCTGACGTGGAGCTGCCCTGAGGAGGGCTGTTAACAAAGGGTAAGTGGTCAGATGGTAGGACAATCAGGAGCAGATGGTGCTGCTGGGAATGGAGTCCAGACAAATTCACAGGCAGATTGAGCTCTGACAAAGGCCAAGGGAGATTTATCTCCTGAAGAGCAATTGGCGTTTGGTACCCAGTCCTAAAGCACACATACCACCATCCCACACAGTCTTCTGTGCTTACACGAGGGAGATACGTATCCAGATTCTGTCTCATCAGAAATCCAAAGTGCTAGCTAGTCTGACAATCCCTGGAAGATTACAACCAGAAAGGCATTTTGTCTTCACACAGAGCCAACGCTACATGGAGATTCCTTCAGCTCCCCTGTGCTTGGACAACTTCTGAGATGTAGCTCTTACACTTGTCCCCTCAGACAGGGCCAACTGTTCTTCTGAAATCCATCTCTATGTTCCCTGTGGCCAAAGAAAACACAGAGTTTGATGGATGAATATAACCATTACTTTACTAATTCTGTGCCTGACATATTAGCAAAAGACAGAAAAAGAAAGGAAGGAAGGAAGGAAAAGAGGAGAAGAAAGGGAAGGGAAATAAAAATCTTGTTTCTCTCCTACAGTGCTAATGCAAGTTTAAGAGGGTGAAAGTGGGAACAAAGCTTGAGGAACAAATGTATGTTTGTGTGTGTGTCTGTGTGTGTGTTTGTGTGTGTGTTTATGCATGTGTATTTGTGTGCGTGTGTGTATACTAGGTTTCTAGGGTTTCTTTTAAAATTATTTTTATTTTTTTTAATTTACGTGTGTGTGAATGTATACCTTGTGTGTACTTGCCCATGGAAGCCAAAGGCAGTATCAGATCCTGTGGAACTGGAGTTACAGGTGGTTGTCAGCCAATTGACCTGGTTGATGGGACCTGCAGAACTCTGGTCCTGCAGAAGAGCAGCAGGCTCCCTTAACCACTGAGCCATCCATCTTGCCCCTTGCTAGGGCTTTTTTAACCAAATACTACAAATTGGGCAATTTAAACAGAAAGTTATTGCCCCACAGTCTGAAATCCAGAAGTCCAAAATTGAGGTACGGGCAGGATGAGTTCCTTCTGAGGCCTGTAAGGAAGGAATCATCTGTTCTGTGCCACATCCCTAGCTTTGCGAGGTTTGCTAACAACATTTGGCACACTTTGGATCTGAGAACTATGACCTTGAGCTCTGACTTCATTTTCCCATGATATTCTCCTTGTTTATTTGTCTTTCCCTGTGTCCAAAGTTCCCCTTTTATAAGAACACTGTCACATTGAATTAAAGCTTCTAGCGGTTAGGACTCCCGCCTTTCTTTTATATTGCACAGGATCCAGCTTCTGACAAGTGGATAACTGATTGCGTAGGTACGATAAATTCTTTCTTAAATTTGCCCTGAGAACAGAAGACACAGTAGAAGGAAAGAATGTCTCTGCTGGAATGGACCAGTGGGGGTTTCCAGAGGGAGAAGACACTTGAACTCCACTGAGCACTGCATTGGATCTTGCCAGGTAAGTGAAGGAAGATGATCTTTCCAAGAAGGGGAAAAACGTCTGTCAAGACTTTCTGCCTGCTCCCCATAACACACATAGATGTTCTAAGTTACATACCTTCTTCTGTGTCCCCAGTAACCTAGGACTGGGCATCCTTTCCTTATCATGGTTGTTCTGTTCCCAGAGCATAGTTAACGTAGAGCTTTGTAGGTACTCTGGGAAGTGGGATTTGGCCTCATACATTTACAGACCTGGAAATGGAAATTCTTTCTTGTATGAAGTTATTACCAGCAACTGATGATGCGACCTTTGCCTGAATCAGTGGATAATCCCATTGAGCCTTCTGGTGCCCTATGCACAAAAAAGTGAGAATTCCGAACCACTGTTAGCAGTATTATGCTGCTCTTCAAAATGACCATTATTCAAAGTTTTTTTTTCTTCTCCCTGGAGGATGGTACTTTCCTACCTCATTGATGTCAGACTTGAGGCCTGTGAATTGTGCCTTTCTTCCCAGGGAGAAAATTATCAACCCCACCCTGTTGAACTCAATCACATACTTTCATCAGTAAATAAGTTTCATGATCAAGGCACAGAGCAGTTAAAAGGAAAACAATGCCTCCCCCATTCTTTCCTCATTCTTTGCTAACCCAAGAATATTTGGCTGAGTGCTTTTTCTTTTGAAATAACATGCTAATCATTCCTCAAAGCCATTATCTATACAAGACAATATAGGGAATGGTGTCTGAAGTGAAGTTCCAACACTCACAGTCTTCCAAGTTACCTACTCTGTATATTAATCCTATGTGTTGCTAATATAAGTGTCCTAAATAAGGGCTTGCCTAAAGTCAATACCAAATAAATACCTTTGAATAAATGAAAGTAAGTATCATAAATTGCATATTATCTAAATGGTTGCCATTAGTACCAAATATAACTGGCTGTTGCTGAGCTGATATCATGCAGTAATCAATATCCCATGATGTGAAGCCCTTACCGCTTTAGCTACCATTGCTAATCCATCTTCACTTCAGCCACATACATAAATCACCACTTCCTGAAGATACTATGCATGTTTATGAATTTCTGCTTTTGTTCATGTCATTGTCTCTTGCGATGTCTTTTTCTTTCCTTGGTCAGATGATTGAATTCCTGTCTATTCTGCAATGTCTAAACCATATGTTCTTGATTGTACAAAACTTTCCACAACCAAAACCCTGACTTTCACTTTTAACCTTCTATGTGTAAAATTCTGTAAACATATCCCCCACCATTAAGTCATTTCAACTGTCCCATCAGGGCTGATGTTGGCTAAGGATACCTACTCCTTACTCAGCAAGGCACCACCCACCCTTAATCTCAACAGCTAGGAAAAGGAATGAAACAACAGAAAGATGAGTAGAAAGCGCTCTGCTCTGGGGGAGCAGCAGTTAAGGAGAGGGAGATTTTGCGTCAACTTAGAGGAAGCATGCTGACAACTGATGAGCGGGTGAACTTGCTGCACTGTCAAACGAAACTGGTAGTTTTCTGTCCTCAGAAACACTCAAGATGTCTGAAAAACTGCCTGTGATGGAATGATAGGTGGTGAATTGTGCCTTCCTTGTAGGAATTAGCTATTATGAATGATAAAATCCATGGTTATAAAGAATCAGAGGCTGCTAGGTTTTGGCCATCTGAACACAAAGGCAGAAAAATATAGAGGAACTGTAAAGCTCTTAGACTGGAGTCACTTTGTCTGTTCTTTTACAGTCATTGCCCCTTTTGAAAACATCAAAATCTTCTCCAGTTAATTTGAGTTCTAAAGGTCTCATCTAAATAAGGCTCTGCTATTTCTCAGTCAAAAACAAAGCCAAGGCCAGTGTACAGTACTCTTGGAGCCTATGATCCAGTCTACACTGTGCCTTTGGAAGGAGAAATCTGGGCTCATTGTTCCCCATGTCTCCTGGAAGCACTAATTTCTAACCAGTCAATGTGGTGTTCTATGCATCATCTAAGATATGCTTCCAAGTGTTCCCCGAGCTTCAAGTCAATACATAAAAATGACCAGAGCAGGCAGAACAGAGGGAGAATTGTGGCCACTTCAGTTGAGGATAATGAAGAACAGAGACGTTTTATGACTTTGCTAAGAGGACTAGAAGAGTTAAAGACAGATTGAGTGTTGTGTCTATTCCGTCTGTATAATTTTTGTACTTTTTTTTTTTGCATAGTTCTTGGTGGGCATCCTGGTTAGACCTGGCAGTTTCATGTGGCAAGAGATGGAACCGAGGGGCTCAGACAATGCATTTCACATTTTACCATTTAAAAAACATTTGCTGAATGCCTAGTGTTTCTCAGACATCAGTGAACAATCTGAATGGATTTTGAAAGGGATGTCAGACTTCTCTTGTAATGCTCTTACCCAAATGCAATTGACTAACTTGGACATTCATCCAATACTGACTTTCATCTGGAATTAGTCTGGTGGCAACTTTTCACTCCAGTGCTTAGGGAGTTAAAATGTATGTGTCCTATCCACTTCTCTCCTAATACAACCTTCCTCACTCTGAGAGTGCAATCCAGCCAGAACCAGTTTCCCTTGGCCCTTTTCAAAATCCCAATGAGGCATTACTAACTAGTTCCTATCCAAATAGGTCTGTTGTTTTTGAATGTGAGGTCATTACAAATGCTGCAGACATACTACACAGATGTTTCAGAAGGAAGCACTTGTCTCTGTTAGCCATGTGTCCATCCATCCATTCATTCATCAGCTTAACAAAAACACCCTGCTTAGTGCCATGCTGGGGATCTGCCACACAGCAATGAGTAAGGCAGAGATTAAAGACTTTAGTGAAGATGGACACTGTTGCTATTGAGTGTAACAATATCTTAAGGTAGTGGCATGTGAAGAAAAAAAAAAATGATCAACCACAACACAAGGCCGTAGGGCTCAGACTGGTACCAAGAACAAGGCTATTGCCAGGAAAAGCTTCCTAGAGACTGTTCAAGCCAAGATTAGGCAAAGGAAAGCAACTGACTTAGGTGGGATCTTTGGGCAGCAGGGATGAATTTGTTAGTTAGAATAAACAAGGAACCAAAAACCTCTGTGACAAGGATTCATCCTCTAGTCTGAAAGCTGTACTCTATGTTTACACACACAAAAGATGACCTGGGTGAAAGAGAAGGAAGCAAAGCCAGAGGAAGCAGGACCAGAACCTAACAAGCACTGAATGCCCTTTAAGACCACACACAGAGGGGAGGGTGCAGGTGTGTACTGTAGCCAGATGGATGTTTTGATCATTATGGATCTATTTAGAGAAACAGCTCCAAGATGTAATAAGAAAGACAAGACAACGTCTGTTTCATTCTGCATGTATGACTTGGAGAAATCATTGTCACTGAAATTTGGATTCTTCATCTGTAAAGTCAGCTTTAACCTGCTTTGCAGGGTTACCATAATAGTTGGATGTAATGTGTGGTAAACAACACACATAGTGCCTAACACTGAACAGGTCTCGTAAGGTTAGGATGTATTCTAAATGCCTGTGATTTGTAATAACTCACTCGCAAAGACAAAGGAGCTCACATTGAGCACTTTCATAGCAAGGGCATGAAGGGATAATGCCATCAGCAGAACAGCTTCAAGGGAGTCATTGACACACGCTGAGTAAATAATTTATGTGTTTGGACCATTTTTAAAATTATTCCTTCTCCCTGCCTCACAATGACGCTAGGAGTCGCAGTGCATTAGTTAATTTCATGGCCCTGTGATGAATCTTACAATATTTCATCCTCTTAATTCAAAATATTCACTCCAAGTGGTTCCAACTTCACAAATAAATAATGTCTGTTGGAAAATGGAGTTTTTCCATCTGCCCAGCCCATTTTCCATCTGTTCCTGTGAGCTCATAGCAGGACAGAGCTGGGTTGTGAGGATCCGTTGATTAGTCCTGATTTAAGGAGGAATGGCTTTCTCCCAGATGGATTGTGCATTAGTGATAAAGATTGGCTTCCACTATTATTAGTTACTATTTAATGAGACAGTTTTACAGACCTGGAAGTGGATGAAAAAAATACTAGCTAGGCAAAAATAAAGAGAAAAAAGTCACATTGACTTGTATCTACCATGATCTTGACAGCCTTCTAAATACTGTCTCCACCAATTGTACATCCTTATATAATACAGCAGTGCAGTAGGCATCTGAGATTTCACTTGGCAGATGAGGAAACAGGACTTGCCTAAGGTCACACAATGTACAAAAGGTAGAGCTAGGACTGCTTCTAAAACCCAAGCTCTTTCCAAAGCACCAGCAGTTCAGTTTTTTTTTTTTTTTTGAGTTGTAAATAAACTGGCCTAAAAACTATGATTTGTGTCTTTCAATAATCATGTCATATATGTGGAGTATTATCACATGAAATAAATAATTTATCACAAATCACAACACTGACCTAGAGCTAGACAGAGGATGAGAATCACTCCTAGACTGCATGAAAATATAAGGAAATCTGATCCTGGAAAATGAAGTGGCCTCTGAACTGGGAAACTTAAACTCCTGTTCTAGATTCCCAACATATTATCTCAAAGGCAAGAACAAAGCACTTTACTGTCTGAAGTTTGGCTTCAACTGGAATGTGATAGTTAATGTTATATTGCTTTGGAAGGAACCTCTCCCAAAATCTGGAAAGGCATACCTGGCAGGATCATGAAGAAATATCAAGACAAGTATAATCTGTCAGTGATAAAAGCTCTGTGAAAATTTTAGATGACATCTTATTTCTTTGCTTGCCTGCGATGGAATAAGAAGCTTGTGTATGGATGTAGATCTATATAATGCTTCCTTCGGTGAAAAAGTTTGGGCAAAAAATCAACTACCTGATAAGACCCTACAAATAAGGACAATACACTTTGGTTACAGGATATGGAGAAATCAGTCTTAAAATGACCAGGAAATGTCATTACTCTTGCTCACTTTTACAGTGCCCGAAGGTGATATACAGGCTACTGGGGCAGAAGATACATCAATTGTCTTACCCAGTATTCAGCCCTGAATTCTACAATATCTCTGATAAGCAAGATAAGCCCACTGGTGTAATAGTTACATGATTGTTACGGGAGTAATCAACCATTTCCTGACTGGATCTGAGGTCTGCTCCACAACAATTTCAGATCTGGTATTGTAAACCTGGCCAAAAACCCATGGTTGAAGAGGTCATAGACCCTAGTGGGGAACGACTGTTGTTATTTTCTCCAAGGTTATTCTATAAAACTGCCTTGTTTATATTCATAGATCTATGCTGCTTTCAACCTCCGTCAGGGAAGGTTTTTTTTGCAGAGACTCAGAGACTCAGTGCTGGTTGAAGTGCTGGAAATAAGTAACTGTTGAGCTCTAAATAAGATAACTATATAAATGCACACAGGCCCAAGTCTCAGAGAACATCACAGAAGAGGGAGTGGAAATAAATGCTATGAAATGCTGTCTTCTGGACATGACCTGATCATTGCATTCATGAACTCATAGTTTGATAGCAAGAAAGAGGCACAGAGGAACACTTCATAGTGATGATTGAACCAGGAGTCCTTTAGTTGCCAGCATTCAGAGAGGGGCCTAATGCCCAAAAGAACTCTTGATCCCAAGGTAAGGGAGAGTGGGATTTTAAAGCTTAAAACCATAATACATCATGCCAGGGGCAAAGCCAATAACCACAGTTACACCAGATCAGAAGCAGGTAAGCTAACAAAGAAGCTTTCAGTTAACAAAAAGTTTTGGTTAAGAAAAACAAGTTTCTCAGAATTTCAGAAACAATGGGCTCCATGGAGATCCAGGCATAGCTGTGTAGGAAGACATGCTACCTGGACATGTTACCTGACTACTTGTAATTTTCCCAGTATTGTAGAAACAAGGTACTTCCTAAAACTTCCTGCATGAGACTTTCTGGCTGGCTGGCTGCAGTGGGAATTGCTGGGCAAAAACCCAAAGTAAAGCAAAAGTCAGCTAGGACAAAATGGAGCTAATTTTTTCCATTTGCATAATAGCTGCGGTTACCAGTATAAGACATGAACGTGATCAAACCATCCAAAGCTCCAGCATGGAGATGGGACGTGCTCATGGTGTTACATGTACCTGAGGGGTTATTAACTGCTGATGTTGCAAGGAGAGGGAGAATCTTTTTTTTTTCTGGAGTTATGGCCACTGGAAGATTTCCCATGCTCCAGTAGATGGCTCCTCACTAATCAGAGCATAGGCAATCCTGATTAGACTCAGTGGGATTTTTTTAAAAAGAAGACATGCAGTTTGGAGGGGGACTTGGAGGAGAGAGAAATGAGGTGGTGAGCATGATCACAATGCATTGTGTGAAAATATAAAATACACATATGAAATTACCAAGGAATTAAAAAATATGAAAACAGTTACCAATGATCAAATGCTGCTTAGTGGCATAATTATTTTTCTTCACCACAGAGGGAAAAACAGTTACCTGCGTCCTCACAGCAGCTCTGACCTACGTGTTGAGTCTTGCTACCTCTACAATCCTGAAGACAGTAGAAAATATGAAGACTGTAAACAGAATACCTAGAAATACAGACTCAACTCACTGATTTCCAACTTTCTATGACCTTGATTAGGTTACTAAATCTCAGTTTCCTCTTCCATATAGTAGAGTTAACAATGTCAAATGAGTAAGATTGTTGTGAAAATGAAATGAGCATCTCCTGCCTACCAATGGTAAACACCAACCTCCATCATTAGAGGTTATACCTTGATGCCATAATTCTAGCAGGTTGTGTCACTGCCATCTATTAAATACAGGCCAGGGACATGTCTCAACATTCTGCAGTACATAGGATAGACCAACAGCAAGGAATTGGCCATCCTCAAATTAGGCTGAGTTTAAGACCTTGGCTTTTAGTCATTCCTTTGGATTGAAGTATCCAGCCATCAGAACAAGAAGGAGGAAGAAATGGAGAAGGGGAAGAGGAAAAGGATAGAGAAGAAGAAGGAGAAGAAGGAGGAGGAAGAGGAAAAGGAGAAAGCAGAGGAAGAGAAGGGAAGAGGAAGAGGGGGAGGAAATTAGATTTCAACCACATTTAAACTGGCAGATTCAGAGAATGTCAGCCTTAACGCAGGACTTCGGAACATGCTGCCCAGGCTTCTCTTCCTCTGAAAGCAAACTTCATGGGACAAATGATTTCATCTTCTTCCATTCACAAATGAAAGCCATCTTTCTATCCCTCACATCCTTCAGTCTTGCATCTTAAAAGCACACTTCTGCAGACCAAGCATACACAAGGTCAAAATCACCAGGCTACCAATTATGAGAGCTATAATTGCTCTCAAATTTCTGTTTCAGCCTCTAAGGATCAAGAAGAGGAGTGGTCAAGCTGGATAGGGCCCCTGCAGTGTGGAGACCAGATTTCACACCTACTGACCACCCAAGGTAAAGTCTAGCACAGAGTAGGAGGGGCCAGGGTGTAGGACATAACTGAATGGTAAACAGCACTGGACTTAGAAGCAGAAGACTTGGGCCTAGATCAGGCTCTCCATGCTTTCTATGTGATTGCCCAATCATATGGTGTGTGGTCTGGGTCTATCGTAAAAGGTATTGAGCAAGCCAAGCAACCCCCAGTACCCTGAAGGGATGGTAGGAGTCTGGCCTACTCGGCCTGATGCCATAACCTAGGTCCCAGGAAGCCACTGCAGACCTCAGCAGTTGCTTCATCTTTTCCCCCAACAAAAACCACCCCAGACCAGAACCAGGTTTTTGGGTTTCATTTCCTTGTTCCTAATTTCCACGTCAGCCCTATAACCTTCCCGCCTTTACCTAATGACCCCACTTTTAACTTTCCCACCTTCTGTAATGGCAAGAAAGACTTCCCTATATAAACCCCTGCCTTGGTTTCAAAAACTAAACTGCCCACTGATGATGCAGTCTTCCAGGAATTTCTCCCGCTGCACTCTGAGCTGCCGGAGGACCTGTGGATCGTCCTCCATTCTCTGGGATGGCTGGAACACAACAGCTGTGCTGGAGATGGAGACCCACCCACAATATGGAGCATAGTATCATAACACTTCACACTATCAATGAAATGTCTTTAGGACATTTCAGGACCTAAATACCTAAAGCAATTTCATTCTTTCAGTCTCTCTCCTCTCTCTCCCTCTCTCTCTTCTCTCTGCCAGTCCTTCTCTCTCTTCTCTCAGAATAAAATAATGGTAACAGAATGTACTTACCTCAAAATTGTTTGCAAATTAGATGAGAACAAAAGAACAAATGCAAGCTATCATTCATGGTTCAGATTTTGGAGCTAGACAGCCTAGATTCAACTCCTGAGTGAACTTCAGGGAATCACTTAACCTCACTCAGCCTCAGTTTCCTCATATCCAGAATGAGCACAACTTCATACTGTTGTTGTATTTAATACGTTGACATACAGAAAGACATGTAGACCAGTGCCCAGCTCACAGTAAGGCTTATGAAGAATACTGGCTCTTGTTGTATTTAACCATGTTTTGCCATTCTTCTTGTTCCTAGTGAAGTCAACCAACTGCATTTTGTCAAAAACAGCCCAAGTTTATTCTGCCAGACACTGTGGGGGTTGCCTTCCTGCCAAACCTTAATTTAAGCACTGGGAGGTAAGAGCTCCCTCTGCTGCCCAGAACTGAAACAGCACTATCATCTTTACAGGCTGCATTAACATTCCCTGCATCTTGCCTCCTGAAAATGCACTCCCTAGACTGAGGAAACTGCCCTCATGTGCTAATATCATCAGCAAGGCATTTTCCTAAGCAAGTAGACTCATGACTTTTTTTTCTCAATAAAAAGTAACCATCTTTCTAGGCTCTAGTTAGAATTTGAATAGCTGCCTTTCTCCACTTTTGTTAGGAAGCAGTGCTCAGGAGCCTCAATAACCAAAGAGTATTCCCTGCACCTGGCAGGAATCTGCAGAATTTAATTGAACTATTACAGCATATTGTTCCCATCCACCAATCATGACCATTTTGTAGTATATGACTTGACTGTTCCCAAGATGGACCCATTGGTCTTGGAGAGCAAAGACAGGAAAGAGAGGGACAGGGGAGGAACAAGAAAGAGAGGAAGGATAGGGGAGGAAGGAAAGGAGGGAGAGGAATGGGGAAACAGGGAGACAGAAAGGGAAGGAGAGAGGAAAAGCAGCTGTAGCTGTATCTCTGACTCCCTTCAGAAGGCTCTTAACAACCTTTCTGCCCAGGTTGGTCCCATAGACTGAGTAAAATGTCCATATTCTTACTCTTTTTTAATCATTTGATACCTTGGTTACAATCACCAAAGTAGTCATTTCTTAACTCTTACTTGTGACTGTTGGAAAATAGTACCCAAACAAAAGTGCCCCCCTTTCTTTCTTCCAAGTAAATTTCCAGTGGTTCTATCCTTGTAACACATGGTGCCCATTGATTTGAGGAGGTCATGAAATCTTTAGGAGGTAGAGCCTTGCTGAACAAAGTATATCACTGGGGGTGGGCTTTGATAGTTCTTAACCAGAAAAATCACACACCTTCACACACACACACACACACACACACACACACACACAGACATGCAAACTAATACACACAGACACACACACACTTTCTAGCTCTTCTTTTTCTGGATTCAGAATTCCTGGGTGGGTATATTTAAACTCATTTATGTCTCTAAGACAATAATCAACTACAAACTAACAGCCTTAGCAACTGCAAAGTGAAGTCAAAATTGATCTTGCCTCATGTCGTGTTTCTTCCTGTATTGGTACACTTAGGTTGTCTAGAATAGCTTTTGAGATTTGCTATTTAAAAGGTAGCACTTCCTTTCTTTTCATCTCGTATCTGCAACTTACAGACAAGGAACTAGAGCCCAACAAATGAAGTAAGTTTCTGAGATTCACCTAATTGTGCATGACAGGAGCCATGAACTTGAACCACACTATAGGGTATGCAGAAGTATCATGGGACTCAATCCCAAGGAAGTCCATCTCACTGATGGTACCAGAAAGTATGCAGTCACTGATACCAACTATTTAATGAGCTCTTACTACGTTCCATAACTGAACTACCTATGTTCTTTTTAGTCTTTAGCATCTGTATTCATTGAACTCCTGTGGTTATGACAAACACCTGAGAGAAACACTTTAAGGGGAAAAATACTTATTTTGTCTTGCTGTGTCAGAGGTTTCAATTTATTATGTTGGGGGTGTGTCAGAGCAAAGAGGCTTATGTGTGTCTTAGGTACGTCTTGATTGAATCAGCTTGGTGATCAAGGTTAACTATCACAGTATTTTATTTAACCTATAAAAGTACTTTTTGGAGTGTGTTTTCCCATTTTATCAAAAGATGAGGGGATGGAGAGTTGGATCAGTGATTAAGAATGCCTACTGCTCTGGCAGAGGATTTGAATTAAGGTCCCAGCACTCGTGATGAACAGCTCACATCACATGAAGCGCCAGTTCAAAGATTCCACCATCTTCCTTTGGCTTCCATGGGTACCTGTACTCATGTGTACTCACACATAGTCACACACATGTACATATCATTGAATTAAAAGTAATTTTTCAAAAAACAAAAGATAAAGCGGGGAAATGTCATTAAATACCGCCAGAGTGATATATAACCAACTGGGGTAGAGCGGGACATGAACTTTCCTGCACCCAAACTCCGGTTTCATAACACTAGATTTTGCTGCATCCTGGAAGGTCAAGGACCCTGAAAGAGATGCACACCAAATGTTGTAGGACTGTATAAAGGGAGTGAGTATGGCTTAGGGTTCCCCAGTGTAACAGAAACAGTAGAGTGAATAGGCATTGAGATGGGGGTTATTAGATTGGGTTTTCCAGCAATGTCTGTCTTCACACTGCAGAGGCTGAGCCCAGCAGCTGCTCATCCCGAGAGGCTGGATGCCCCAGGCATCTCAGTCTGACGCTGAAGGCCTGGAAGGTTCCTGCTGAGCCACTGGTCTTCAGTTCACATTAGAAGCCTGAAGATGGGTTCTGATGTCAGCAAAGGAGCGCAGCAAGCATTGACAGTGGTGGCAGCAAGGCGACAGGCGGGTTAGCTCTCCAGCCAGACACGAAGGCAGTCAGCAAAAACGACAGAAAATAAAGTATTTTCTGTTCATTCCCTTTTATCTGTGCTGTCACCAGAAGGTGATGTGCACATTGGGGCTGGGTCTTCCCTCTTCAAATAATCTGATCATGAAAATCTGTTATAAATGTGCCCAGAAGTTAGCCCTTCAGTTGATTCCAGATGCAATCATGTTGACAACTAAGAGTAGTCTCACAAGTCCACCCCTTGTCAACTTGTTACCCAATCCTGTCTCCTTATGCCATGCTTAATTTCTAAATTAAAACAATAGCAAAGTCATAATTCAATATATCATGATATAATTGTGCCACATACGACTGAAATGCACAATTACCACCCCCCACACACACACACATACACAAACAGAAACACACACACAGACACAAGGCAGAATAGGTGGCAAAGTCCCTGAGGAATAGTCTTTTAGTGTCCCATGACTACTTAAATATTAGAAAACTACAATACTTAGCTATTGATATTATCTTGATTGGATATTATACATGATAAATGGGCCATTTACCAGCTTGCCTTGAATGTGTTGCTGTAGTTTCCCTTTGATCTTAATCACACTACTATGTATTAGTTACTTTTTTTTTGCTGTGATAAAATGCCATGACCAAGACAATGTACAGAAGGAAGAGTTTATTTGGACTTAGAGTTCCAGAAGTGAACTATGACGGTGAGGGGAGCTGGAGCAGGAACCTGAAGGATCACATCTTTCTCTACACACAGAAGCAGACAGCAAACTGGAAGTGGAGCAATGCTATAAACTCTCAAAGTCCTCCCTGCACTGATGTACTTCCTCCCGCAAGGCTCCACCTCCTAAAGGTTCCACAACCTCAAAAACAGCACCACGAATTGGGAAAAAAGTGTTCAAATATGTAACATTTTTCAAGGATTTCGCGGGGAGAGAATTTCTCATTCAGAAGACCACAACATGGAAACACCAAGAGACACCCTAAACTGGTCTTGCATTCTGGAAATACTCCTCTTCCTTGCAACACCATTGTGGAGAAGCAGTCCAATTTCTCCCTGAAAGTCTGGATCAACCATCTACATTAACACACTGTAACTCCTTTCTTAGCCTTTTGACTCAAGGTCATCAGGAGCTCTAAGTGAACAGGGGAAGTCTTGGCTTCTAGTTCAATGGAATGCCTGCTGTGCATCTTGACAAGAGTACTGCCCTTTCTAGAACCAAACCTTCTGGCCAGCAGAACGTAAGGTTGTGGGAAGACGAAACAAAACCTTTTTCTCATGGGTGGTTAGGGAGGATGGTGAGTGGTACCACTCCCACTGATCTACCAGTGGACCCACTACCACGTCTCCTTGGTGATGAAGAGAGTTCCTCAGCCAGAAGCGATATTTTGGAACACCATAACCATGGACAAGGCATTCATTCTATCAGTCTCTGAATGGTAGTTTTGGCTAAACTACCAAAAAAAAAAAAAAACACTTTGTGAAAGAACAGCAAACCCATAATCAGAATAAATGTCTGTTCTAGTAAGGACAAAATGCTGCCTTTTCTGTGATGATTCCACGGCACAGTGTAATCAACTTGACTGTCACATCAGGAACTAGTGCTCTGTCAGGGGCTCAGTGATGGCCTATGCTGCTGGCAGATCTCACATTCAGCATCCACTGTAGTCAAGTCAGCCTTGGTGTGTAGAAGTCCATGATGTTGGGCCCATGCATAACCTCCATTTGTCCTACCACAGCTACTTTGTTCATGAGTCCATTGAACAGTGGCAGGAGTGGCTGGGGAATGCAGTTAACTACTAACCACAGAAAAGATCATCCTATCTACTTGATTATTGAAGTCCTCTGCTAAAGTCACTTTCCGATGAACATTTATATAGACACAAGTACGTTCACCTGCTTTGCCCACTTGACGGTATCTATTCACATATCACTTCCCCAAATGTCTTTCTCACCAGTTTACCAACTATGCTCCCCCAAATCCCTGATCATCCAGCCAAAGCATTGGCTACAGTCCATGAATCAGTTTATAAACGAACATGTGGTCATTTGTCCTTCCTGGCAAAATGCCCAACCATGTGCCCTGCCCCAAGTTCTGCTTTCTGTGAAGACTTCCTTTTACCAATGTCCTTCAGAGTTATCCCAGATGGAGGCTTTACTGCTGCAGCTGTTCGCTTCCAGTTGGTGCTCGTATAATGTGCAAAAGCAGCAGTAAACTGTCTGTCTTCTCTTCCTCAGTCAGCTGATCATACTGCATGCCCTGTGTGGCCATAGGTGGATGTTGGGGACAGAAAACATTTTAACATGAGGAGGAACCATGCGCATGTGGGCAGCTCCTTCTGTAACTTGCCTGTGTCTTCAGGACCAACTTGGATCTAATCATGTACAAACCACTTCCATTTGATGATAGACTGTTGTTGTGTGTACTTCCAACTTCACCGCTTGGTGGATCAGGTTACACCCAGCTCATGATGGGCAGCTCAGATCGCATGATAACTTCGTGGACCATTATCAAATTTTCAGTTTCCTCTATGGCCCAAGAGCAGGCCAAGAATTGTTTCTCAACGAGAGACCGGTCTTCAGATGACAGCAGGACCATGCTCCCAAATCAAAGGGCCTCTGCCATAGTAATTGACCTATAGTGCTGTCAAAGTCTCCAAACAGCAGCCTCATCTGACGTCAGTTCCTTCAGTACCATCAGATCTGCTGGACCATATGACCCAAGTGGTAAAGCAGCCTGCACAGAAGCCTGGGCCTCTTAAGGAACCTTCTCGTGTTCCTGGCTTGACTCAAAACTAGCAGTTTTCCGAGTTCTTTGGCCTGTGAGTCAGAGAAACACACACAAGTGAGGAATGTGCTGCTTCCAAAATTGAAACAGGACCACTGAGTGTTGTGCTTCTTTCTTGGTGTAAGAGAAGACAGATACTACAACTTATCTTTCACCTTGATAGGACACTCTCTGCATGCCACTGAGGGGACTCCAAGTACTGGGCATGGAGCTTCAGAATTTGGAGTTTGACCTGCTGAGTTTTGGTATTCATTTAATTCAATCTTTCCTTGATATTCCTCCATTCTTCTCTTTTAGAATGGAATGGTATTTTATGCTGGAAGTATGTAATTTTAAAAAAAATTACAGGGAGCCAGGCATAGTGGTGCATGCCTTTAGTTGCAACACTCAGGAGGCAGAGGCAAGTGGATCTCTGTGAGTTCAAGGCCAGCCTGGTCTACATAGTGATTTCTAGGCCACCTGGGGCTACAGGAAAACTGTGTCTCAAAAAGATCCCCCCTTCCCGCAAAAAAAAGAAAAAAAAATTTACAGAGGTTACAGTTAAGAGAGTCTGTACTTTTAAATGATGCTGAGGTTATTAAAGACTTTAGGAACCTTTGAAGTTAGAGTGAGTATATTTGCACCAAGAGTCAGCATGAGCCAGTGAAGGGCAAAAGGTCAAATCTTTCTTGTGGTCTGAATATGAAGTATCTCCCATCGGCTCACACGTTTGAAGATTAACTGTTGGTGCCGTTGAGGAAGTTACAGAACTTTCAGATGTGGAGCCTGGCTGGAGGAAGTGGATCACCAGTCTGGCCCCACCTCCTGCTCACTGTCTGTTTCTAAGCCTGAATGCAATGTGACCAGCCAGCTTTCTGCTCCTGCTGCCATGTCTTCCCAGCCCACTGCCAGTCTCCCTGTGGAACTGTGAGGCAAAATAAATCCTTTCTTCCTCAATTTGCCTTTTCGAGGGTTTTTTATCATAGCAATGGGAAATCAACTAAGGGTGTTTTGAAGGCAGTATCAGGAAGTCAGCGCATATTCTTGGGAGGGCGTATCAGAAAAGACTGCCTGGCAGTTGAGAAGCATCTTGATCGGAAGACAGGATTTGAAAAGCTAGAAATGAATGACAGTAGGACTGCAGACTTTCACAGGGAGACTCAGAAATAAGGAAGGGTCCTGTGCATACAGGTAATAATCCTGAGCAGAAGGAGGGCATGGTCACTTGGCGTTAAGACCTCTTAGGAGGAGTTTTACAGGTTGGATGTCGTGGTCCATGCCTTTGATCCCAGGATTCATGAAGCAGAGGCAGGTGGATCTCTGTGACATGACGGGCAACTTGCTCTATATAGAAAGTTCCCAGCCCGCTGGGGCTACAGGGAGAATAAAGGTGTTCTACAAGGAATGTGATCCTAAGGATAAAGGATGAAAGTTTGGCTTTGTGTAACATTCCCTATAAATGAAGTTCAGGATGTTTCTTACAGATATAGTTTCTATACTCAAACTACCATCTACTGAGGAAACAAGCAAGGCATTTCAGGGCAGTAACAAGTCACACAAAACGAACAGGCAGAGTGGTTCAGCCAACTCAGACATAGTCATGAACAGTGAGCCCCAGATTTTGAACTGGAGGCTGCATGGCTGTTGCCCAGGAGACAAAGGTACGGTTTCTTAGGTCATGGGAACAACTGGGCCAAGCCCCGACGGGAGACAGATCATATATAGCTTGTTTGGGAGGCTGCAGGTGTTAAGTAAGGCAGAAGACAAGCGAGCAAGGGGCAACCGATAGCACGGAAGGCCAGAGACCTACCAAGGGTCAGTTGCGGATGAGACTGTGCAGTGTTAAAGGCTGGATGTGGTAGGGTGCCCTGGCCCTGAGCTGGCATGGGCTGGTTTCCCATTGCAGTCAGCAAATCAATTACGCCCTCCACCGACTTTCGCCTTGTGTATTTAGAATGCATGGAGTTCGCCTGCCAAACATCTGCTCTCGCTATTAAGTATGCCATGGTAACCATTGCACTCTGTGCGTCAGCGCCACCAGGATTGGTAATAATCACAAGTGTCAAAAACGAGAAAGAATGGGGAAGGAAAGCTGTGCAAAATCCAGCGGCAAGATGACTGGGCTGGCAGCTCCACTCTGTGGCCCGCCAGCGGCACCTTCTGCTGCCCTGTTGGGGGCAGGGAAGCTGAGGCGGCTCTGGCCTCCTCTTGCCCCTTCTGTTGATCCCGCTCTCTGTATTATTCATCCATCCGCTGCTTCCCTCGACATTGGAAAATGTGTCAGGCCTTGCCAGCGCAACATATGTGCCCCTGCGCCATTATGTGTGATGGATAAACCCGCCAAAAGCTCGCCAGAGCCAGGGGCCTCTGGGAGCAGACCCAGGCAGGCCTTGGCGTGTCCTGGTGGGGGCCACATAAAGAAGCAGACCAGGCTTGGAGTTTCAAGCACGGCTATTTCAGCACCTAGAGACCTTAGCAAATCTCTTAGGTTCCCTGAGCCCTGCTTTTGCCGATTTGTAAAAACAGAAATGAAGAGGACTTACGTTGCTTGGGGGTTACAGGGACCCAAAACCACCTTTCACAGAAGCACCACTCAGGCGTTCAAAATCATGTATTACGAGTTTCTTTTTCATTGTGTGTGTGGAGAGAGAGAGAGACGATGAATAAAATTGTTAGTCACTATGCCCAGCTCTTTATTCAAATTACTGAATCTCCACAATGATCCTCAAAAGGACACACCATTGTGCCAGCTTTACAGATAAGACCATTGAGGCTGAGAGCTGTTAAGGGTTATGTGGCTGGTCCAGTCCTAGGGTGGTAATGGCAGACCGAGGATGCGCTAGGAACTCTGCCTTAGCCCAGCTCAGTGCTTCAGTCATGCTGCCTTGCTCTCTCCCTTGTTCTTTACGTACTAGAAGGATGTCATATTTATAGTCCCAGTTCTGCTGCTGGAGCCGCATGAAACGAAGCTATTCCTCCTTCCAAGCAAGAGCCCTTCGGAAATGCACAGTCGGTGCCCACTGCCCCAAATCTGTTTTCCTCCTGACCAGCGCGGGCCAGGTCCTAGGGAAGGGACTCTCCCCTCCAGGACTTCACAGGCCCCCTACACCTCAGCAAGTTCCTTTCTCGAAAGTGGGGCTGAACCTGTGCTGCGGGAATCCTGGGTAGGGTTAGTGCTTCCTTCCAGGCCTACAAGTAGCACAGGTAAGACCTCACAGGATGCGGGAACCCGAGGCTGGGCGGAGCTGTCTCCACCGCCTGGAGCACGCCCCCCTCGTTGGTCCTCTGAGTCCTCTGGATTCTGAATCCAGAGGGAGAGCGAGGCTCGGTAACGTGGGTTCCAGCGCCCTCAAGTGGACAGGGAGAGAGATCAGTGGAATGTGAACAAGGAATGCGTAGAAAAAAGCAAGAACACCGCTCCTTGTTTCTAACAACAAAGCAAGATAACTGAGAAAAACATGCTCACAGCTGCCATTTACATCTCTCCCCAGGTTGATGTGAGAGGAGTGATCGATCACCTTGTAGAAGTCCCGCAGTAAGCCCGATCCTCCTGACCACGGCTATTTCTTGAGCCAGTCAATGAAGATACACAGATGCCTTCTAGTCCCCACACCCGGCCTTTAAAGTAAACTACCACTGAACAGCCCTGCCCCAGCACCCTTCCACCTTTGCTAAGGACACAAGGAGAAGGCGTGTGTGAATACCTGGAGCAAAGATGCTAAGCAGAGAGATGCTTCCTCCCACCTGTGTCTCAGTGGGTCCAGAGAGAAGCAGTGAGCGATGTGAAAACAAGGTCATAAAGCAATTTCAGTCTGTGTTCTGCCTGGAAAAACACAGTCATTGGCCCCGACACCCGCGCTTCGGCAAGCTTTGTCTTGTCACTGGGGCTCATTAAGCAAGACAGTGCAGGAGGTCCGGCTCTTCGGTTCCAATAGTCAGTGAGCTCCACCATAAAATTGTCACCAGGCCCATTTTGGCCATTAAGCAGACTCCCTCTTATTGGACTGCTAAACTTCTATGGGCAGTGCTAGAGAGCATCCAGTACACTTGTGCATCTATCACACCCCACACGCATGATGCTAATTTGACACCATGTCTTTCTCCCAGACCAGTCTTCAATATGCTAAGAATGAGCAAAAGCATGGAGTTATTTTTGTTGCCATCTCTTTGTGTCCTACCTACCAAGGGAACTTAAAGGTAGGAATCAGACTCAGAAATTACAATCAACTTATCCCTCATACACAGGAATATGGGAACCATTTTCCATGAATAAACCTCTTCATTGATTTCAAAATGTTATATGCATGCTATTGAGCTACTGAGTTGCAGCATTGGTTGGAGCACCTGAAGCCATGTGCCCATGACAGAGAGAATGTAGATTGTTTATTTTAGTCATCTTCCTGCTCCAGTCTCCATAATCAGGCCTTTTATACCTGTCTATAACTTAGGAAGCTCCATTGTCTGACTGATATTACTGTTCATAGAGCCACATGACCCACAATCAAAGGTGATGAGTGAAGCAGGAAGCTTGGGCTCCCCATGGAGAAATGTTCTGGAGTCATAGCTGGCAGCCCACTCCCCTGTTCAAGCTGTTGCCTTTCTCCATCTCTCCAGACAGTCTGACAGCTCGCCTCTTCTAGGAGGATCCAGTTTCAGGAGTCGGGGACAGTAGGACAAGAGGAGACAAAATAGGGAGAGTGGGGGTCACCAAACAGATAAGAAACAAAACACTTAGAAGAACAAGGAAGAAGAGAAAGGGAATGATATGAAAAATACAGCACTACACAATCCTGAAGGGTTTCATCTGATTTCACTTAACTAATTCCATCTCGTGCTTGATAACTTTGGAGATCTTTATTGAACAAAAAAATGGAGGCATGGAGATGATCAGGTTGCACAGACTGTTCCACGTCTGTCTCCTCACCTTTACATGGATATTCAGTGTGGGATGGCCAGCACCATTGTCAGTTCAGATTCCGTTGTGTACCCTTGTACTAGAAACTTCATGATTACAATCTGGGGTCTTTTGGGGAACCTGAGACAGGGGTGGTAGATGTTCCAACATCTTGACTTTTTATATACTGACAAAGATGTCTTTGATCTCCAGACAAAAAAAAATAGATTTCAGATGTATAGAAACACTAAGCCAATTTTTTCAGTTTTACCAGAAAGACTAATATTCAGCACTTTAAAAGAGCATAATCTTACTATGCCTATACCCAGTGCAGACCCTCTCTTCTCATGTGATAGAAACATGAAATAAGCTTTAGCAGATACTTAGACACGGGAGGTAGGCACTTTACTGAGTGTGTCTTCTATCCCATTCAAATTTAGATCTCAGACATCCCAGCCTTGCTCACAGATGACACTCAGAGACTGAACACACAAAGCAAGAATAGTCTGCAGGAGGCAGATAACAAGGCAGGTGCAGGGAGGCAAATGTGCGTCCCTAGCACATTGAACGCCCTGAGTCACAGAATCCCCTCTCCCGTTGCTCGGGCCAGGCCACATTCATGCACCTTATGGGTTATTTTCTTCTTTAAAGACTAAGCTGACTTTTAAAACCCCATCTTCTTCCAGCCAACAGGCTTGTGCTTAGCCAAGCTCTGTTAAACCCTGACTCATTGGAAAGAAACAGCTCCTCTCCAAAGAGGAAATTGGATGTATTTTTGCGTAAGCCTCCTTTGAGAGGTTTGCATAAACCCCTTGTGATTACACGGCTGGGAGATTCATTCCTGGCTTTGTGGCTCCTCCAGCAAGAGGTTTCTCTTGTGGTTAGCTCAGCTCATTCTTAAAACTCATGTAAGCTTTTGTGTTTGGATTTCTTAACCTATACCATACAGTGCATCTTCTCAAAGTCTAGCTGCTTCAGAAATGGAGGCCAAGGTCATATTTCAAGGGAAGGATGAAAGGAGGTTTTTTATGGGTATGTGAAACAATTTTTACCCAAAGAGCTCAGATTTACTAAATCTATGTAGCTTGTGCCTTCTGCCTCTACCCGACACACAAAGGCCATGACAACATGATAAGTAAACAATCACCTACAGAATTTTTTGAAAAACAGAAATCAAGAGTGCTTGGTTTGGTGGTACGGATGGAGATAATGTTGCTCACTTTCTGACTTCTAACCTGAATTCAGACCAACTGATTGATAGGTGAAGGCAGCAAAAGAAACTTCATCTTCCTCTGTTAATATTCATCTTCCTGAAAAGATATTTTTACTGAAGATATTCAGCTAATTTGGGGTTTTAAGCAGCCCCATCTTCATTATTCCTAGGAAAGCCTATGAGCAACCACCTAGAAGTTTGGTCACCTTTCTACTTAATGCATTTGTTTCCACATGTAACTGGGCAAAAGCAATGTAAAATTGTAGAAAATGTCAGCTTTGGAATCAAAGTGGTCTGGTTTTACTTCTTCCATTAATAACTACACATCTACTTGATCTCCAGTTTCCACATCTGGGATCTGGGAAAAGTGGACTAAGAGCTATCTACAGCATAGGGCTGCTATGACAATTCAGTTAGATGACACAATACTTCTTAGACTGCTGAGAACAGAGCAAGATTTTCATAAGCATCTCCATGGGACTGTAAGTAAAGAATGCTTGGAAGGTCTGTGAAAAGAAGTAAAGTTGAGAATTTCTTTTAGGTAAGAGTCTTATGAATTCCAGGTTGGCCTTGTACTTGGTAGGTAATTGAGGGTAACCTTACATTTCTAGTCATTCTGCCTTCAATTCCTAAATTCTGGGATTACAGATGTGTGTCACTCTGCCAGTTTCATGTGATGCTAAAGAAATGACCCAAGGCTTTCTGCAGACTAGGCAAAGCACTCTGCCCACTAAGCTACATTTCCAACCCACAAAGAATGATATTTTTAAACAATGAAAACAGAAAATAAGTCTTATTGGTTCTTACTTGTTGGAGCCATTTACCAGTTCACAAGGAAACTGATTGATGAGGACTGAGTGGATGATTCTAAAGAACTGGAATAAGCTGTTCATTCATGGATGGGGAAAATGGTTTGTTTAAATTCCCAATGGTGGAGCCAAATGATACGTGCTTTTAAAATGTGAGATGCAGTGAGAGTAAAGTGTCCTGGTCCACGGTAATCTCAGATACTATTTCAACTCCAACTCCGTGCTTTACTTGGTTTAGAGTCTTGACTGTTGTCAGTTATGACTGTGAAGTGTAATACTGTGACCAGATAAATGACAATCTCTACGGAGCCTGTTTCCTGATTACATTTCCATTCTTATTTGATTGGTTGTTGTTGCCTTTCCTGGAGCAATAATCAACTCTTCTGTTTCTTTAGTTTTTAAACAAACAATTTTTCCCTAGTTGTCTAAAGCCAGCTCTGAATAGCATTTTTCAGTTCAGATAGATGTATGCATAAAATGCAAGATCTTTTTGCTCCTCTGAAGAACCCACACACATACTTTTTTACATTTTAATCTTAAATGTGTTTTTAATTGATTTTATATTTTATTTTAACATATTGTTATTAATCTTTTGAAAATTTCATATAATGTAGTTGGATTATGTTCATGCCCCACCATTTGTCCTAGATCTATACCCACTGCCCTGCCCCTCAACTTCTTGTGTAGTGTCTTCTTTTTGAATAACCCATCAACTCTGATTCACATTGTCCATTTCTCCTGGATGCTGGGGTAACCACTGGAGCATGGTCAATCTACCAAAGGCCACATCCTTAAAGGAAATTGACTTTTCTTCCCCCAAAGGCCATTGACCTCTTCCCCCTCTACACTAGAATGTTGATTGGCTTGATCTTGTACAGGCCTTGTACAGGCAACCACAGCGGCTGTGAATTCATGAGAATACCAGTTCTGTCAGGTCCAGAAGACACTGTTTAGTTCCAGTCCTCCCTGACCTTTGATTCTTAAAATCTTTCTGCCCCCTCTTCTGTGATGGTCTCTGAGCCTGAGCAGGGGGACAGCAATACAGATGTTACATTCCTGGATGAACACCTCACTAAACACATTTTTGGCACTCTGACCAGTTGTGTGTTTCTTCATTAACAATTGTCCACTACACAAAGAAACTTTACTAATGAAGTCTGAAAGCTGCACTAGTTAGTCTGTGGATACAGAGATATATGTGTGCATGTGTGCAGGTTTATGTGTGTGTGTGTGTGTGTGTGTGTTTGTGTGTGTATGTGTATGTGTTTGTGTGAATGAAGACATTTTTGATGGCACATCTCCTCCAGTCTCTGATCCAAGGGTTGTTCTGGGGCTGGATACATAGGTGCCACTCTGGGCTTTCCTCCACTGCTGCTGTATGTCATAGTCTCTGTGTCACAAGTCATCTGGATTTACATGCTTCCTATGCAGTGATTTACTTTTTAGATAAATATTTTAGAAATGTGCATTCCTAAAAGCTCTCTGCTCTGCCTTCATTTTTATAACATGCTTTTATTGATATATATTTCACTAACCATAAAATCTGCCCTTTAATGTCTTTAGTTCATTTACAAAATTGTGCACCTATCACCATAATCCAATTTTTAGCACATTTTATAATACCTGTTAGTCTCACTCCTTGTTCTCCACCCCATCTCAGCTTCCATAGATTTGACTATTCTGGAAAATTCACTTAAAAACAATCATATAATTGTATTCTTTTATCTCTGGCTTCCTGAAGAGAGCAAAATTTTCTTGAGGTTTATCCATTTTGTAGTGTATATCAACATTTCATTTCCTTTTACTGACAAATGGTAACCTGTGTACATAGGGAATATTTTGCTTGTCCACTTTTTAGGTGATAAAAAGTATAATGAGCCTGCTTTCTTTACTCTTAATGATACCTCTATAAACAGCCATGTGCAAATGTTTGTATGGCCTGACATTCACTTAGCATGGACACATATCTCATGGAAGAACGGCTTGTGTAACACTCTCTGCTAGGATTCTGAGAAACTTCCAACCTATTCCAAAGTAACAATGCATCTTCCATTACACCAGAATACATAATACATCTTTTCCAAATCCTTACAAAGAGTTAAAAGTTTGTCATTTTACTAAACTCATTGTAAGGTTGAGAGGTAGTATCACATTATAGTTGGTATTTGCATCTTCCACTAACTAATACTGCTGGACATCTTTAATGCTCATTGGCTCTCACACCTTTGGAGAAATGTCTATTTAAATCTTTTGTTAATTTTACTTATTTGCCTTTTACTATCGAATTATACTTCCTTGTGGATGCTAATCCCATATCAGAAATGCAAATAGTCTGTCCCATTCTGTAGGTTGTCTTGTCAAGGTCTTGCTTGTCACAAAATGAAAACACAAAAGTTTTCATTTAAATGAAGTCCAATTTATCTTTTCTTTCTTAAAAAATATCTCTTTAAATTTTTAATTTTGTGAATTGTGTATGTCTGTGTGTAGATATGTATACATGAGTGTGGGGTGCCTGTAGAGATCAAAGGCATCAGATTTCCCTAGAGTTGGATTTACAGGTAGCTGTGAGTCACCCTATATAGGTACTGGGAACCAAACTTGGGTCCTTCTTAAGAGCAAAGGGACTTTTAACTGCTGAGTCATCTCTCCAGACTCTAATTTTTATTATTTATTACTTACGTTGTTGATGTCATTTGCCCACTGCATCATAAAAATTTACTTCTAAATTTCTTCTAATAATGTTATAGTTTTTAGAATTTACATGTATGATCCATTGAATTAATTGCTATATGTGGTGTGAAGTACAGATTCAAAGCCATCCTTTATTAAAGATATTTCATTTGACTTCAGCCTTTCTTGAAAAAAATATAATCATTCCTTGGTTGAATTGTCTTAGCAACTTTGTCAAGGCTATCTTATTTGTTGATTAGTAATGTGGCTATTATTCATTACAGAAATACTTATTACTCACCTCTTAATTTCTATTCTTGTTCTATTCCCTGAATATCCTAAGGTTAGAAGACTGATGAGATCCTTAGATTTCAGTCATAGCCAGAGAGTTGAGTTTGGTGTGGCCAGAGCATTCTTCTTGCATGTATACCTCTAAATGTGTCCTAGATTTATGTCCATCCTACAACACTCCCCCACCTAAAGAAAAAAAATGACTGAGAGAAATTGATTAGCAAAGCTATTCTCCCAGTTCTCCCTCCTTCGGGGTGGGGTGATTTTACAGCATTTATTTTGAATAATTTTCCAGAAGTCCTATGAGAATTGGCTCAAGTTATCCACAGTACCAGCTAGCTTCAGCAATGCTACATCCTGTATTGACCCTTTATGTTTCCTTTATCACCTTTCTATCTCTTTGGCATTGTTCTCTATACTTTATAAAGGGAACTATTTCATTTCAGATCCTTGTTCGGAGGTTTTTGGAGACATCTGAATTAAAATATTCCTGACTTCAAAGCACTTACATTGATGGAGAAGGTGGGCAAGAAAGCGTACTTTGCTTTGGAGAGTTCTCCTTAATGAGGAGAATAACAATTAAAGGGGAACGTGGCATTGAACGATGTTTTACACGCTTGGTAATATTACGGCATGTTTACAGACTTTCAGAAACACCTCAGTATTTGGAAAGATATTAATTTATGCAAATGAAGAGAAGTCTAACTGCCGAAGAGAAAGCCTTGAGGGGGCATAAGGGATGTAAGTACATAAAGAACAAGGGCCTTAGGAGCCTAGCCCAGGGGACAGGAGGAAAGTCATCAAAACAAAGGTTATTTTTTAAAGTGAGTCTGTCTTGTAAACTGGCAGATGATCTAGCAGGGCATATTGGGTTGAGGCAACTGAAAAGCTTAAAGGAAACATCAGAGAGCCTGAAGAGAAATCAACGCCTTTGGAAATAGCTCAAAAAGAAGTAACTGTATGGTAAAATGTGGCCAAAGTGAAGAAGATATCTTTGGAGGGGAGACCAAGGAACTAAATGACAACATGTTGCAAGGGGAGCTTGTAATGGTTGTAATAGAAGCCACGAGAGTAATGGGAGACATGATGGTGATAAATGAAGAAGGCTGGATGCCAAGATCGTCAGTAAACAAGGATGACTAACTAGTATGACAGAGGGTTAGTGCCACACCGTGAGACAGAGCAGACTGGTACTCCAAAAGTACTGTGACACTGCGTAAAAGAGCAAGAGGCGGCAAACGACCACAGCCCAGCTGCTGTTTTGAGTTCTGATCATTCACAGGGTGTAAGAGGAAATAAAAAACAACTAGCAGGACAGGATGAAATGACTGTGGAAGGTGTGGTAGCCCTCGGAGAAGCAAGTTCCAGGTAGAACAAGAAAGTGGAACAATCATTCAGAGAAGAGACTAGGGACCTGAAAGCTTGGGTTGATGAAAATTGAATATAGTGCCATTGAGTGGAGGTAGTTGTCCTATCAATGCACAAAAATGTCTAGAAACACAGATACAAGTGATTTGGAGAGATCTGAAAGAGGGTCCTCTGGGCAGCTCTCAGGACAGAAAGACAGCATAGAAATGGTCCTCGCAGTTTAGTAGGAAAAACTGAAGGACTAGATCTAATTTTACTATCCCTCGTGCTGGTGACATTTTGGTAAGATGTGTGTTTGTGTGTGTGTGTGTGTGTGTGTGTGTGTGTGTGTGTGTGTGTGTCTGTGTCTGTGTCTGTGTTTCTCATAATCCATTTTTCTTTACTTGCTCATCATGGTTAAGAAGGATGCACTTGAGGCTAAAGAGACAACTCAGCGTTTAGGAGCACTGTTTCCCTTGCAAGAGAACCTGGGTTTGCTTTCCAGCACTCACATGGTGGCTAACAACAGTCCATAATTCCAGTTCCAAGGGACCCAGTGCCCTCTTCTGACATCCGTGGGCACTGCACGTCACAGGTGCACTTACATACGGCAGGCAATACACACATAGACATAAAATAAAAATGATAAAGTATTTTAAATATTTTAAAATAAAAAGATGGATGCACTTGAAAATTAATTGGGAGATTTGTGTGGCGGGAAAGAGAGAACTGATGGTTTTACCCAACTTACTAAATTACTAAATCCTTCCAGATTTGGTATGGAGCCTCTTCCTTGTCTACTCTGCCTGGTGTTGTTCAAAACGGAGCCTTCGTAGCTCAGTTTCTCCACAGACAACACATCTTACTTTGCACAGAATAAAGAAAAGGTAACTACTTGACTGCCAAGGACAATGGAAAGACTCTCGTTCCATGTGGACACAGAAAGAATACAGCATTCTGTTGACTTCCTGCCTCACCTCCGCCTCCCTTGCACAAGCTCTCCCAGTTTCTAGCTCTTTCCAAGGTTCTGTGGTGTACACAAAGCCGCTCTCTGGCCTCACTTCCCTTCTGCCTGCCCTGGCATTCCCCTCTCCCTGTTGATAACTCCAACTTCATGTCTTTCCTTGAACCAATTACTTATCCCAAAACAGTGATTTAAGATTGTAAAAAAAAACAACCATTTATGTTCTCTGACAATTTCTGTGGACCAAAAATATTGGAAGCTCTCAGGTGAAAGGGCATGACAGGCTGGGTATCTCTGCAATTTTAGTCAAATAATGGTGGACCAGGTATCTCTTGTCATATGTTCATATGTTTTAGGGCTCCTCCCTGTTGCTGTTCCATGTAGATCACTTAGGGGACTAACTGTAGAAGAACCTCATTCACCAGTAGCTCAGAGACATGATTCCAGGGTTCTAGAGTCCAAACCGAAAGGCCAGTCCTCTTAAGACTTTGTTTTATACTCTCTTACCTGATAGCGAGGTGGATAACTCACAACATGCTTCCTTTTGGAATTGTGTTTTATTTCTTTACCTCTTTTCAAGAAATGGTTTAAAAGGCAGCCATTCAGATGTCTACTATAAGCTGCTGGCTCTTGAAACAACCTGTCAGGTTGAAAGTAGTTTGCATTTAGAAAGACAGTATACTTACTCCACCAATGTGAGGAAATTTATCTTGTACCTTGAAAATTACTTCATTTATTTTAATTGGTTTGGGTAGAAAAACAAAACAATAGTGAGACATGTGAACATTCAAAATTCAATCCTCTAATCTCTAAAATACAATATTTATATATATAAAATTTACCTCAGCTATAAAGCATCTGAGATAGAGCATACTTCTTTATATTGCATTGAGGAGCACAGGACAATTTACATTTCAGATGGGACATTCCATACAAACCTTCTCATGACCATATTCAGTACAGACCCACACAACATATTCCATATAAACCTTCTCATGACTGTGTCCAACACACACACACACACACACACACACACACACACACACAGTGCATTCCATATAAACCTTTTCATGCTCAGGCCACACATAATCTCTGCAGAATCTCTTTTCTTTGATTTGAAGATAATTTCAAGCTTTTCAGTGATATTGTAAGATAATCAAAATATATAGTTCATTCTTGTTTCACTTGGTAACATTTTGGCCAATTTTCCACTTGTTTTATCATTTGGGTTCTCTGTCCTTAATAAATGTATGTAGATAGATAACATTCATATGTATCTCTATACATATGTATATAGATAATATGAATACATATAATATCTCTATATATGTATATTTGTGTATATATATATATATATATGTCTGCATATCCTTCCAAAACCATGTGAAAATAAAATTGTATGAGATGATGGCACATGCATCTTTACCTTCAAATGCTTCAGAAAACACATGCACATTTGACACTTTTTATATCATTTTTCCATATGACATCTTTTTAATTCTCTTTAAACTAGAACAGTTACCCAATTTTTCTTTTTAAACACCATTTCCTTAATAATATAGCCACTCCCATTTCTCCATCCTTCAAAAGGACATTCTTCATTGAATTAATCTGTTATTTCTTACATATACATTAAATTTACATAGTCTAACACAATCTACTACATAGGTACTACTGTGGCAGAAGCCTAGAATGTACCCCTTGCTGGTGATGTTTATTTTTATGTCCTGGGCAAAGTGGTGTCAATTTCCATTCTGTGGTTGCTATTTTCATTGCATATTGTGGTGGTCTGAATGAGAATGTCCCCTATAGGCTCTAAGTATTGGGATGTTTTGCCCCCAGTTGGTGGCGCTGTTTTGGGAGGTCTTAGAAGGTGTAGCCATGCTGGAGGAAGCAAGTCACTGGGGCAGACTTAGAGAGTTTGTAAGCCTTGCTGATTCTCCAACCTGTGCCTGCTTGAGGATATGAGGGCTTAGCTTCTGCTCCTGCTCTTAGCCACCTCTGTGGCCATGCCACTCCACCATGAACTCTTACCCCTTTGGAAGTGTAAGATAAATAAACTCTTCCTTTGGTCAGTGTTTCTATCACAGTAACAGAAAGCAAACTAATACACATATAAAAGGCAATCAGTGGAAAGAGATTTTGAGGGCATGAAAAAAATCGTGCTCCTTGGTAAAACATGCTGTTAGATTTGGCACCTGTTGATAACTTTAGCTTAGCCATTGGTGATTCTTCTTGAACCAGACTTCATTACAATGATCTTGTGAAACGGTGACTTTTCAGGTCCATCATTCACTCCATCTACCTTTGGCAATAGCATTCTGTTTTATGTTCTTCATTATCCTTACGTCTATGTTTGAGCAGATACACATACATAGATGCATATATACCTACACTATATAGATATACACAGGTACATATGTGTGTACATATATGTGGTATATATATCCATGTATATGTGTGTACTACATGCACTAGTATACTATGTGTATATACATAATACAGTACATATGTATGTGTGTATGCTAACGAGAAATCATAAGGCCAAACTGACATCTCTAATTATAGTCTCTCTCCACAGTATTCTTTCAGATTCCCGTGTCTCCTTTTGTACAACAAGAATCTTGTTTCTCCAAAATTTGTACCTGTGGAATATTTCAATTATTGCTTTGTCCATTCCTCTGAAAAAAAATTTTAAAAATACTAAACTAATAGTAAGGATTTGTGTTTCATTCCTCCACCCGTCCAATCCCACACAAACTGAGGATATATCATTAGATGTATTCTTGTCCCAATTAGAGTCGTTATTCTCCCTTCACTGCTTCTATTTTATTCACTTGAAATAAAGTAGGTCACATTTTCTCATTTCTCGTTTTTGCATTGTGTTGTCTATGATCTGCTTTGGTCTCTTCTTTCATCTTTATTCATAACTTTGTTCTCATATTAGTGAATTTGGGAAGAATACTTACAT
The DNA here is from genome assembly GCA_035773235.1 of Eospalax fontanierii. Taxonomy (NCBI): domain Eukaryota; kingdom Metazoa; phylum Chordata; class Mammalia; order Rodentia; family Spalacidae; genus Eospalax; species Eospalax fontanierii. The sequence continues at coordinate 12,813,247 of CM069531.1, forward strand.
ACATAGATATAATGCTGATATAAAGATGATTAAGATTGATTGAGATGTTCTGTATAAAATATGCAAAGATTCAATACAAAAATAAACTGAAACAAATTAGAAATAGGGAATATATGAGAACTTTTCTAAAACTCTGAGACACTCTTACAGAGAGTAAGGAATAGGAAATCAAATATATAAATATTTTCATTTAGAATTTATATATATGAGATTTTAGACACTTGAAATATTTTTTCTGTAACTTCTTTACCTACTGAAATTTAGTAGCTATCTGATCTGGCTATATGTTCAAGCTAAATAAATAAAAACAATGAAAAATTCCTGATAGATTGGCAGAGAGATATGATAGATTGATAGAAAGATAAATTATAGATAGATAGATAGCTGTTATCTGACATATTAACTGAACCAAAGTAAATTTTAAGCACATAAAAAGTGACATTAGTATTTGTCAATGTTTCTTTGTGTTGTATGATCTTAAGATTTCAACAGTTAACATATTTTTTGCAATTCACTGCATATGTTCTCTGTGAGTCAGAAAGGTCATTACCGATGTAGGAGCAAGTGACATGGAGGGAATGAGACAAGTAAGATCCTGACTTTCAATGCTCTTTTTATAGAATGACACATCATGTTTTACATGTACTGTCCAAGTTTGCTTCACAGTGGGCTGCCAAGTGTGAACCTGTCATGTGACCATAGGAAGATAGCAGAATATGTATGAACAGAACTATTAATTATAGTGACAGTCCTCATTCAAGGACTTGTCCACAATGACAGAGCAATATTCCATGGTGACCTCTTGAAAGCACTTGTATTCACAGCAGAAAGCAGACCTGGGTAGCAGAGAAGAGTGACCCTGGACGGCCAGATTTGCTTAAACTCTGCTGCTGTTTATTTCCCTGACTCCTCAACTGCACCAAGGCTGAATTTCAGTCTCTTCCAGATGCTGAATGTCCTTTCTGTGGCTTTATTCACCGCCTGCCTGAACCCTCTCCCTTGGAAGCCAAGTGAGATATATGTTTGCTCATTCTGCTTCATGAATGCACTTAATCATGTTTTCACAGTGCCGTATTATGTACATAGAGCAAAACACCACATTGTGCCCCATAAATATGTACAATTATGATTTGTTTAAAAAATATAATAATACAATTTTAAAATACAGCAAAATAAATAATAAAGCATTATTTAAAAGAGAGGGGAGCATTTCAGAAGAATGCCTGAATACACTGGACACAGCCTGGTGTATACAAGGCCTCAGCAAATTGATTAGATGTATGAATACATGAATACAAGACAACTTCCAGTTTATATTCCCTATACATTAATGTAAAACCTACATAACTGATGCATCATGCATAATACTGAGGACTTGGATGGTCATTGGTCTATTCTGCAGCATCTCCTGATTTCCACTGCCATTGTCGCCATTAGTTCGCTTGAGCTGCGGAGCAGCAGCGGCCCCCTTCCAGGATGGAGTCTTCCTAATACTGCTCTCAGCTGTCCTTACTACCTCCAACACCAATTAGACGATGTCTGATAACTTCACCTGGCATTCTACATGTCAGCATCTGGATCCGCACCCTTAACAAGTCCCAAGCCTCCTCTTGAATCTGCCATTGCTAAGCACCAGCTGACGACTGCCCAGACAGAAGCCATCTGCTGGTTATTAAGGAAAGTTAAACAGTCAGAGGAGCTCCAGGGAAGTTTAGCAAGAAAGCACCATATGCATTGAGAATTGGCAACCAGTTGGCCCCAGTGACACGGGGTTCGTTATGGCAATGTTAGGCGTGTTTCCTTCAGGATTGCTTGGTTTATTAGCTCAGGGGAAGCATTCCTGAGACAGCCTGTCCTTGTGTTCCTCACGGACTCAAAAACAGCTCCACAGAAGTTCATTATATTTTTCTGTCAGTCAATCTGCTGGAGTGTCATTAGCTACCAGGGTGAGTCTGGCGAATGGTCTCGGCTCAGTTTAAGCCACACAGTAGTTTTTGAGCCTTGTCTTGTACAGTCAATAAGGAAAAAAACAGTCTCTCTTTTTATAGTGAGTATAACACAGTGGTCAAATGCACCATTTGGATGGCAGTTCAGAGAAACAGAGGAAGAAATCTAAGTCCAAGTTTTTCCTAGATAGTCAAAAATCAATGTCAGTAAAGTCCAACAAGTAAACCTGAGTCAAGCTATCATACTAAGCCAAAGAATAGTAGTTAGCCTAGTATGAAAAGGGTCAAGAGCAAAGGTAGGAGAAAAGCCTGGGAGACTTTAGGAACCAGCACGAACTGGGCCGAGAGCTTCACTGTAGTGTCTGTTCATTTTCCATACACAGAGTGGTCAAAATGATTTTCTCAGAAATTCTGTGGTTCTGCATTGGTAAGATAGTCCAGGGGGTAAAAGCTTGCCACACAGCCTGAAAGTCTAAGTTTGATACCTAAAACCCATGGTAGAAAGGAATAATCAATTCTCAAAAATTGTACTCTGAGCTCCATACATGGTCTGTGGCACACAGAGACAATGAAAAATAAAATAAAACATAATTTAAAATTAAATGAAAAGAAATATTGTGGACTCATAAATGAGTCCATAGCTGGTAAAAAGGTTAAGTACATCCCACACATATGCAAAGGCACAGAAACGGAAAGGTATGTCTTTAGTGCTTCCATGGACCCCCCAAGTCAGTCAGCCTATAGACTTGAGACTAAATGTGCAGAGAATAAGGACATGACTATCCAAGGTGGAAAAGTAGGTTGCTCCAGTCTTTGAAGAGTTCCGAATACTATCTGAAGAATTTGGATTCCATTCTTAAAATCAGTAGTTTTGAAAGCAAATTTTTCTTTACAGCAAGGGTTGCACCACAGGTTGTTTATGACTCCCCCCTCAGATGTTGAAAAGCTTTAGATAATAATAGTATGTGACGCTGAGAACTGGGGTCAGTTGGTAAAATGGTTGCTACAGGATCTCCAGGATCCAAGTAAAAACCAGGTACAGTGGTACACTCCTGTCAATCTGGTATTAGAGAAATAGAGACAAGAAGATCCATGGGATTTAGCCTAGCTAGCCTAGCCAAATCCATGAGCTCCAGGTGCAGTGAGAAGCCCTGACTCAAAAAATTTAGGGGAAAGCAATGGAATATACCCAACATCAGCCTCTGGCTTTGACACACATACATACACATACACATGTGTGCATGCACACACACACTACAAACATGTACACATGCATATAAAAAACATAGCAATAATAATAATAATGCTGCAATAACTGTAAGGTTCAGGGTTCGAGAGATGCAGCAGACAGAAGGGACCAGACTCCGCTGGAAGCTAACACAAACTGGCTTTATTAAGAGAAGACCAGATGGGACCAGCTGCTTCACACCCATGAGTGGAGAAACGCTAGCCCCCAAGGCGGGGAGAGATGGGGGGCTAGCCCCCTCACCCCCATCTTGGGGCTGGGGCTCCAGGGAACTGGGCTGGCATGCCAGGGTCCAGATCGGGATGGAGGAGCTCCCTCCAAGAGAGTGTGAGAGGCAAGCTCCCCGGGGGAGCGAGCTCAGCCCAAGTCTGAGTCTCAAAAGCCCCCGCAGCACGTTGTCCAAGTCCTCAAAGCCTTAAAAACCTTCAGCCTCCTCCTGGCTTTTAGGGGAGGCGAGTTGCCATAACATCTGATTGATGTTTAAGGCAAGCTTCTGGCCAGGAAGTAGTCCTTTTTCACAGCTCTTTGTGAATTCCTTGCTGATCTGCCAAGGAATTTGGGATCTGGAGCTATTTGCAAGGCTTAGATAAGCTCTGGCTCCGGGTCTCCTTCCATCTTCCTGAGCTTGAAACTATTGGGGGTTTCATTCACACCTTACATTCCAGCCTTTTGAGTCATGGGAATGGGGGTGCTGTTTCTCCTCTAGCTACTTCTGGCTGAGGTGGGTCGATGGTAGGGGATAGGGAATGACACATGAGGCTGGAATGGGTTCGAGTCCTCATCACAGTTAGGCAGCCGTGTATAGTTCCTGGTGGGAAGGTGAGTAGGAGGGCGAGAGCTGGTGGCAGTCTTCCCGTGTAGACTGGCAGAGGGACTGGTGCTGAGACACTTCCTCCTGCATAAGAGACTGTAGACCAGGTGAGGCGATAAGCTTGACAGGCCTCCCCCACTTCTTTCCCCCTGATGGGATAAGAGGATAGGATAAATCTTTAGAGGCTTAGCTGCTGGTGACTTTCAGACCTGAAAGGGTTAATGAAATGGGAGATTTGACACTTCATAGGATCCGGTCCAGGTAGAGATCAAAGACAATTCTGCAAAAAATTTAAGGGGGTAGAGATGGGAAAAAGATTTGCCCATGATGGAGGTCAGACAAATGAGATGTGTAAAGGTTAGCTTCATAGTGTTTGTTCCCAATTGAGACACATCCTGGCCTTATATCCAATCCTGAAGACCACAAAAAACTGTCAAACTCAGAGTCACAGACACAGATGTGGTCATTAACAATGGTTATTTGCTTAAGATGTTCTGCATAAGATTAGATACTCCCCTTTCAAGACTCATACCTTCAATCACTTACATAGACTTTCTTATTTTCTTTCTATTCTGGAAATATCCAGCCCTCATAGTCTTCCTTTTACCCTCTTATTTTCTTTTGTAATACCACAAGACATAATAACATTAAAGCTGAGAGGAGTGGTTGGATATTTAGGTGAGAGTCCAATGACTCCACTTAACAAACCTGTAAGTGGACACAGCTGAAGTTATGAAGATGGCAGTTTGGCTCAGATGAGTGCTGTATGGTACCATCTTACTAAAAGAACACACATAATGTTATGAATTGGATATTATTGGTGTGTACATTACACTTTATGAACTTCCAGGTGAGTTTGTAGAAAACATAAGAAATGGAGAGAGAGGGAGAGAGAGAGAGAGAGAGAGAGAGAAAGAAAGAGAAAGAGAGAGATTTCCCAATGCTTTAGGCCTTGTGGGACTATGCTAGTAATAATCATAATAATTTGTTTGAATTAGAAAACCTATATAGGGATGCCCAGGGTGTGAAGGAATAAGGAAATGTTCTATTTCAGAGAAGACTATTTAGATCATAAAGAGAGACAGTAATTGAGAACAGTGAAGGATGCATTTTAAAGTCTGACCCAAGGAGTGAGGGCTGTCAGGGGTATTTTAGAGAATGCAGGGAAGAGGTAGAGTAGCCCTGGGAGTGTGGGGGGCCCATTGACTCCCACCATGGAGAGCTGCTAAGCGTGTGTCTTACCCAAGTAGGAAGAGGAGGACAGACCACGTGGTCCCCTACTACAAACAGGCCTTTATGTCTACTGTGGCAGCGGCTCTGGGTTCCTCCATTGCTGTTGTGCAGGTCAATCCTCGGTGGCCAGGCAGATGAGTTCTGTCAGTGAAGAAGAACTGAAGGTGGGTTGGGGGATCTGGGAGCCACATGACTGGCCTACCTCGATTCTGCAAAGAAGGGCAGTCATCCTCCAGGCATCCCCATTTTTTCCCATTGTGGGCATGGCCCTGGCAGCGGCTGCTGAGTTGGGACAGGCTTGTGCCCAGTGTCCTTCGTTGTCACCATGGGCCTGGCAGCTGTTGCGGCATTGATGCTGAGTTGTTTGGAAGTCTTCTTGGGAGGAACCCCGAATGCCACCATCAGTAGTTGAGCCTCCTGTATCGGGTGGCACACTCAGTTTGCCTTTTCCTGTTCCTCTGGGTTATGGAATATTTAAAGACCGTTTTTCAGCAGCTCTCCCTGGGAGGGTAAGGGGCTTTGGGGCCTCTGTCAGTGGACAGGTTAGAAGGAGAGAGAGCATTTGTGCCTGGGCAGCAGGGTAGAGTATAAATATAAAAGGAGGTGAGATAAGTAGATAGAGGCAGGAACAAAGGAGAGTCAGCTACAGGAGTTTGAGTGCTTGCGTGGGGATGGCACTGCCCATGAGAGCTTTCACCTGCAAGATATCCCAGAGATCTCTAGACTGACAGCAGCCAGAGTAGAGGCAGGTTGGATTTTAAGATCCAGAGGGACCCGGCCAGAGCCGGGCAGCCAGAGACAGAAAGCGTACAGTTTGGGGTTTGGGAGATCAGGGCCTGGGCCCTAAAGTGGGAAGGGGTTTGTGTAGTGTCCCAAGACAGACAAGCACCCGAGGGGCAGGGGGAAGAGGGGTGGCATGCAGCCGCCTTAGCAAGCTCAAAGTCTGCAGCAAGTTTGGGTGTGGGCCCAAAGGGAGCCCTGGCCTGGGGACCTGGCTGCCAGAGACAGAAAGAATACAGGCGGGTGTTTGAGAGTTTAGGGTGTGGGCCCCAAAATGGGGTGGGGTTTGCACAGTGTTTTGAGAATGTGGCAAAGCACCAGAGCACGTGCTTGTAGTGGAAATGGGGGTGGGAGGGTACGAGGGAATCCTACGACAGGTAAGCATCCCTACACACGTGGAATCCAAAACGAGAGGGATCTCTGAACCTGGGTGGGCCTTCCAGGTCAGAGCTGGGCCCTGAGGCCCAGTGAGCGTGGGGACCTCTGGCGTTTGGGAACTTTCGAGATGAGACGAGATACGTAGGAACTCCCCACAGCAAATAAGCATCCCTACCAGAGGGGGAGTTCAAAACGAGCGAGAGTTGACAGGGGTCCAAGGAGCGTAGGCGGCCGACACCCAGAAATGGGTAGAGAAGAGAGAGAGAGAGAGAAAATGGGTAGGGTGGGGTGGGGCCCAGTTAACTACACAGGTCCCAGGCGGCTGCAGCCAGAGGTGGGAGAGTGAGAGTGAGGGAGGGGTGATTGAGAGGAGCCAAGGGAGAGGAGCAGAGTGGAGACAGGGCCTGAGGCTAGGCTGCTCCTGGAGCACCCTGGCGAGAGTGCTTGAGCCAGTGTGCTTTGCTCAGGCATGAGAGCTGAGGGCGGCAAGCCGAGATGGGACCCATGGTGGAGGAAATGGCAGAGGGAGGGAAGAGCTAGGCAGATTCCTGGTTCAAGCAGGTGAGCATAGCTGAGTTTGAGCGCTAGGCTCAGATGGAAGTGGCGCAGAGGGAGGGAAAGGGAAAGGGCAGGCGGACGAGCTCCCAGTGGAGCCAGCAGAGGACTGACCTAGTACACAAGCATGGACAGAGGGGACAAAGAGACCAGGGAAACAGACGAGTTCCTGGGCGGGTGAGCAGAGACTTGAGCTAGTGCGGACAAGGGGAGACAGAGGGAAAGGCTGGGCAGACCAGAGGAGCTCCCAGGGAGTGCTGGTGAGCAGAGGCTGGAGCAAAGTGAAGGCCCTAGCTAGGGCACTCCTCTCTGAAGGCCTGGCAGGAGTCCTGTGGGCAATGAAAAGAAGAGGCAGAGCCTGGGCATGAGGTAGACGAGAGTGTTGAGTGGGCGAGTGAGCACCAATGGCCACTCAGAAATGGGAGAATGGGAGGGAGAAAGCTGAGAGAGCAAAGAGGGGAAAAGGAACCCAAACCTCCATGTCTCATGATGTAGGGTGCTGGGTTGTGGGTGAGGAGCCCACAGCAAACCAGCAGATCAGATCATACCATGTCAGGTCCTGCATGAAAGGTGGTCCCCACGTGGGCTGCTGCTCTCTTCCATCCGAGTCACGGGACCATTATGTAAGGTCAAGGTTCCAGAGACGCAGCATACAGAAGACCAGACTCCGCTGGCAGCTAACAGGAACCGGCTTTATTAAGAGAAGACCAGATGGGACTAGCTGCTTCGCACCCATGAGTGGAGAAACGCTAGCCCCCAAGGCGGGGAGAGATGGGGGAGGCTAGCCTCCTCACCCCCATCTTGGAGCTGGGGCTCCAGGGAACCGGGCTGGCGTGCCAGGCTCCAGATGGGGATGTAGGAGCTCCTTCAGGGAGGCACGCTCCCAGGGGGAGCGAACTCAAAGCTTTAAAAACCTTCAGCCCCCTCCTGGCTTTTAGGGGAGGTGGGTTGCCATAACATCTGATTGATGTTTAAGGCAAGCTTCTGGCCAGGAAGTAGTCCTTTTTCACAGCTCTTTGTGAATTCCTTGCTTATCTGCCAAGGAATTTGGGATCTGGGGCTATTTGCAAGGCTTAGATAAGCTCTGGCTCCAGGTCTCCTTCCATCTTTCTGAGCTTGAAACTGTTGGGGGTTTCATTCACACCTTACAATAACCATTAAAGTAAGGTACATAAATAAGGAAGGTGAAAGCAGAAGACAGTGCTGACCTATGAATCTCCAAAACAACAAATACATGCAATAACTTTGCATGTATGATGTAGTAGAGGTTCTTTCTTAGATTATTCATAAAACATGTGAGTATTGTTTTATTTTTAATTTGCTATACATTTGGTAACAAACATAATTTATAAGTATGGTTGTACAGATACCTGAATAAATCAGTGTTGTGGGTGTCAGAGAAAGCATTACCTGATAGATGTGCATAATTATAAAGTTTCAAGTCACTCTGCCAGGAGCACAGACAGCAGAGTATTTCACATACAATGGTGCCTGCTAGGGTTCAGTCTGGAGATCCCATTCTCATAACTGTTTGGAAGCTGACCAAAAATGAAAAGAAATGGAGACAGGACATTTGGTAGTCTAAATGAGAAATGGAACATGTGAACTAGTTGTTTTCAGTTGTTTAAAATTCTTGGAGTACAGTGCAATTATAAATGTTGTAGACTGGTCATGGTAGCTGCATGTATATAATTATAATTTTAACACTCAGGAGGTAGAGGTATGAAGGTCAGGAAATCAAGACCATGCATGGCTGCATAGCAAGTTCAAGGCTAGTCCAGACTACATGAGACCCACTTTAAACAAGTGCACTCTCCTAGGTTCTGGGAGATGTGAAATCAAACCCAGCACTGTAGTCCTTTCAAAATAACTTAGGCTGTTAATGCCAGACACTCAAGGGTCATACAAATGGTTTAGCTTTGTTTTCTAAGTATAGAAAGATTTATTCTAATAAAAATGCGCAAAATACTCATACCACAAGTTCATAAATTTAGGAGCCCACAATGGTTGAGTGTACCCTATGTATGCAGGAAACAGATGGTGTTAGCTGGAGGCAGGAATGAGAAGGTAGCCAGCCACAGACCACAAAGGACTAGGAATACTCTGTTCTCTAATGAATTTGTATTTTATCCTGAAATAATTTTAGATAAAATATTTTTCAACAAATATATTGGCATAGGTAGAGTATTGTCAGCTTCCTTGAATCTGGGCCACGGTGTTGAGAAGTAAACAAGAGCCTATTTCCAAGGGGAATATGGCTTGCTTTGTAGTTCTGTGATATAAACACAAGGGGGCGATCTCAAGCCACCACATCTCAGATGCTCTCTGCCTCAGCTCAGAATTTCAGCCAGATTCCACCTGAGCTTTGATACTCACTATACCCTTGGGTGGTGTTCTGTATTGTTTGTTTTTCTAGAGAACTCACTTTTTGTAATGATAATAGTGCTTTATGAGTTTTCATTATGCCTTGAGATTCTCCAGGTCGAATTTTAATGTGTTCTTTTAGTTTGCTAACTGAAGATAACATTGCCCAGGGCTTGGCAGCAACCACTAACAGATCTGCAAAATTCAGCACATTATGTAGCTTAGACCATGCCCTCCACTTTACAGATAAGAAAGATAAGACCCCAAAGGGGCAAGGCCAGAGCAACACAGTTATGAAATAAAAGTGGTCTGAGAGTTGGCACAGTATCGTGACCAAGAGGTAAACCCAGTGTTTACCACTTAATGGGTGGATAACTTGGGGCAGTGCTTTGGACTCTCATGCCTTAGAATTCCTATGTCACCTTACAATAAACTAGATTCCAAGAAATTCTTTTTAAATGCTCCAAAAATTTCCCACAATTAATAAGAACCACATATATCAGATATCATCATGATAGTTTTAAAGGTTACATTTTCATATTTAGGAAAATTGGATTGGTGATAGTGTGAATATAAAGATAATTTTGTTAATGTAAATTATTCTATTTTTACCATATGAAGTCTAAACCTTTCAAGTCTCTGACCTGCTTTAACGTCTTTTTCAGATTGCCACCGCCCCCTCGTCCCCGTGCTCCTTAGCATGATTTTTTTTTCTTTTCTCAATCAGCAGGCTCAGTCAGTAAAAATGGATAGTGAGCATCTTACTGTGTCTAATCCTAGCAAGATAATCATGAGCGGAGCTCCTGGAGCTCACTTCCCAGTGGGGGAGCAGGAAGGGATGATAAGGATGTGTGGGGTGCTAAGTAAGAATTTATGCAACTGCTGGAAACTGAAGCAGAGGGAGGAGCCGAGGCTTCTGTGAGCCGGCCGGACAAATCCTTGTTAAGACGGTTTCTGAGCGAAGCCCAGGAGAGCAGGAGCAAAACAGCTGTCTTTGAAAGAGCTCTGCAAGTGGAGCAGAGAGCAGCTGCCAGACACTGAAAGTCAGGCAGGAGCCCTCTGCCTTCAAGGAGGGAAATTGTTGCAGAAGAATGAACAGGCGGGCGGGCTGGGCAAGGCTGGATCACCGAACCCTGCAGGACATCGCCAAGACTTGTATTTTAAGAGAGGTGAGAAGCCAGTAGACAGCTGTTTGTATAACTGTCTGAGATGAACTGATTTTGTTTTTAATGAGCTACTCTGTCAAGAATGGGCATGAATGTCCAAACCAGAAGCAAAACCAGAAGCAGGAAGAGACGAGGGTGAGTGTGGAAGGGATCTGGCAGAGGAGACAGTGAGTAGGGAGTGGAACTGGATCTCTTTTGAGGGTAGACTCAGCTAAATTTGCTCATTTGTGTGTGAACTCTAGGAAGCTGTGCCTTGTGGTAAAGACATGTACTCCCAAAACTTGAGGGCAAGAAAATAGCCACAAATTCAAGGTCATACTGGCCCGTACAAGTTCTAGGCCAGTGAAGGCTATATAGCAAGACTCTGTCTCAAGCACAAACAAAAAGAATAGCCAGGAATGTGTAAACAAAGGCAAAGCTGGAGTGTCGTGCAACTAACACTAAAATTTACTCACAAAATAACTAAGGTTTTGAAATTTCAAAAACATTAATAATGAAGTCAGTAGGACCAATGGAGAACCCATATGGCCTTAATGATGATAGGTATGCAGGTAAATAGCTTGACTCATAGATGAAAGAAAGAAAGAAAGAAAGAAAGAAAGAAAGAAAGAAAGAAAGAAAGGAAGGAAGGAAGGAAGGAAGGAAGGAAGGAAGGAAGGAAGGAAGGAAGGAAAAGAAAAATGAGAAATATATAGAAAGAAGGAAATTAGAAAGATTTAAATTTCTGTTAAATAAAATCTGATGGTTCGTTCTCTGCACACCTTGAGCCAGCTGAGGTCCAGCTACTGATGAACAGGAAACACTGGACCCCTTCTAATATCTGTTAGTCTAGTTATCCTCCCTACATCCAAAGTCTGCTAAACTACACCCTCCAATACCCAAACTACAAATTTAAAGTAGAAAATTACTTCTTTAGTGTCTAGTTCCCTTGATCTACAGAAATGTATATATTCAGATCAATAATAAAAGACAAACTACCCAGGAGGGAGACAGTGGCGTGGAAGACATCATCTTTGAACAAATAAATAAACAAACACAGGTGATATTTAAAGAGTAGTTCCTACGCCACTGAACTTTAATGCAATTAAAATGATAAATATAAAAATTGCAATCAATGCAGTGACTTTTCTCTGATCCTGTCAGCCAGTCATCAGAAGTCCAAACTGGCAGCCGAGGGAGCAGACATCCGTGCATGGTTGCATTTAGCAGTTCTTAAAGGGCATATACCAGTCACATAATTTTTCTATTTTTATGAATTTGTTCTATACGTGTAAATAAGAATTTTCATAAGATTTCAATACAGATACTATTATACTTTAAATCTACAATGTCCTTCTAAACTTCATTCATTTATTGAATGTCCTCAAATGATCCCACTATTGGGTTGTAGTGGAAATGTGGAAGGCGAGACCTAGTTGGAAAAGGTAGGCCCCTGAGGGGTATGGCTTTCAGGGATATATTTCCTCCCTGGACCCTTTTGCTCTCTCTCCTTTCTGAACAAGGTGAACAAACTCTTGCAGTATATTCTGATTCCATATTGTATTCAAGTAGTCTAAAGGCACTGGGGTTAGAAGACTGTGTGCTGAAACCACAGAAACTGTGGGCCAAGTTAATGCTTACTCTTATAAAGAATCACAGATAGACAAAGCTGACTAACATAGAACACTGGAACCAAGAAATAGGATTTTACATGAACTATATTTGAGCATCTGGATGCCTGGCCTCTCCCAGATCAGTCTGTACGGAAGAAGACAATCATTTCAGATGATCATGTCACTTCCTCTGCTGGGAACTGGAAGAAGGCCAGTAGCCCTGGAAGCCAGCTACATCCAGCATCCCCAGCACCCACTGCTCTTGGAGATGTAGCCACCATGTGGTCTGTGAGAAGCCTGGCAGGCTTCCCCAAGCTCCCCTGGGACCTCTTCTGAGGGACAAGCTAACTGAAAAACAGGACTTGAGATTAGAGTGAGTTTTTCTTCTAACAGTTTAACTATTGCATGCCACTCTCTTCTTATACAGTATCTAGCAGAGTTCAATGTAATTCTTATCCTTATTTTTCTAAAGGTAAGATTTTTTTTTCAGATTTTTCAGTATTTTCTGTTGGTCTTTTGTTTTGTACAGTTTGAACATGATATGCCTGACTGTAACTTTTTGCACTGATCCTGCTTGGTATTTCTCAAACTAATCTGGTATTTGCTATTCATTTACAAAATTGTCCTTATTACTTATTTCATCTGTTTTATTGTCTGTTATATCCCTGTTTTGCATATCTAATACATATAATGTTTCTCAGTCATTGGATATTCCATTCTTCTTTTGCTTCTTTTTGTCCTTCTTTCTATTTCACTTTTGAAAATGTATATTGGCATTTCTTCTAGCTCACTGATTTTTTTTCATTAACACTGATAAGCCTGTCAAAGTTCTGCTTGATATCTGCCATCCACTTGTGATTCTTTCTTGCTGTTTAAATTACTTTTCTGTTCTTTTAAGTTTTCCATTTCTTTCATTAGATACTTCACTATTAGCAATTTTACTTATCTCAAGTTTCCAGTTAGATAATTCCAAAATATATGCCATATTTCCTTTTAAGATTTATTTTTTATTATTTTTACATGCATATATGAACGTCTATGTGTGAATATGTGCATATGAGTGAAGGGGCCTGTGGAGGCCAGAGGCATCAGATTCCCCTAGAGCTGGAGTTACAGGCAGTTGGGAGCACCCTAATGTGGGCACTGAGACCTAAATTCAGGTCCTATGGAGGAGAAACGTGTACTTCAAACCACTAATCGCTCTCCGCAGCACCATCTCTACCACATCTACATTTGTTCTGATATTTGCTCTGTCTTTTTAAACTATTGAAAGTGCTTTTTATTTACCTTTAGTAGGTCTTAAGATCTTTCTTAATTGACATGCTATACTGTATAACAGAATCCAAGACAAATATGCCATTAATATGAAATTTATGTTTATCTGACTACCAATTAGGTTTCACTTACTGTTTGTCTAAGGTAGATGTTAGCAGATGGAATTGTCTCAAGTGGTTTTTGAGGGAAGTTTTGTTTGTTTTCTTTTATCAACCTAACCAAAAAGTTTATGCAGTTAGGAGTTCATGAAAGAACAGTTCTTGTGCAGACCTGAATGATGATGACTATCCCAAAAGACAATTCCAGACTCACAGCATCATCCTGAGCTAAAACTTCCAATTTGAGGGGTTGGGAAGATGACTCAGTATGTAAAGTACAACCTAAGCAAGCACAAGGACCTAAGTTCAGATACCAACCACCCACATAGAAGCCAGGTTTATCAAAGTGCTTATGTAATCCCAGGGCTGTGGGGGACAGAGGCAGGCTAATTCCAGATTTGTTTACCAGCTAGTCTTATTGACTAAGAAAGTCAATAAGCTCCAGGTTCTGTGAGAGACCCTGCTTCAAAAGAAAGGTGTAGGCGGCTGAAGAGATGGCTCAGTAGTAAGAGCACTGTTTGCTCTTGCAGAGGACCCAGGTTTGGTTCCCAGCACCCACATGCTGGCTAACAACTATCCATAACTCCAGTTCCAGGAGATCTGCTGCCCTCTTCTGGCCTACATGGGCATTGCTTGACATGGGTGCAGTCACATTCATGCAGGCAATACATTCCTACACATAAAAAATAATAAAATATTTTTAAAAGAAAGGGACTAAGCAATGGAGTAAGACATCCAATGTCAATCTCTGCCCCCCGCCACAAGCACAAGTAAGCATCCCCTTCTACAAACACAGAGGCATACACTACACACAAACATAAAATAATTCCAATTCTAGCTGACCTAGCGGAACTTCCACTGAAGAAATCAGATCCAGGAAGAACTTTGTTGCATATCACATAGAGAAAACCAGAAATTTAATTGAATCTTTAAATTGTGTCTTATTCAGAAAGTCAGCTGGGAATCCAGAGCCAAAAATTCTGAATTTGATGATATTTTCTGCCCCTCTCCCCTCACCCTCCAGCCCCTTGTATAGCAGGTATGGTGTCCAAAGATGAGAAGAGCTTTATAAACCAAATCTAGCATGAAGCTGGTTAGGTCATAATAAACTAACACCCCTTCCAAAACACACACACACACACACACACACACACACACACACACAACCCTCCCCCCAAAAAACCATAAAAGCACAATCCATTTCCCCATATACCTCCTCACAAAGGTGGAGTATATCCATGACAAGGGCTTCTTCACTGGACCGTGCCCTTGTGGCTGCTTTCAGAAGAGGATGCCTCCAGGAGCTGTGTTGTTGGATATCTTCTAGCTTTGCCTCCCTTTTGTGATCTTCCTTTCACTTTATACAGGCTCATGGGCTTGTCTATCTGGCTCCTTTTCAAGCTAAGAACTGGGACAACAGTGGGGTACTAATCAGGCACAGAGGGTCCTACACTATAAGACCGCTTCTGCACTTTATTTTGTAGAGGAGAACAGGGACCTTTATATGCTTTATTCTAAGAGCATGTCTGGACTTCATTCTGTAGGAAGGAATCTGCAGAAACACCCAGGAAGTACTTTAGCTTGTATATACAAACTGTGTGTTCTGAGTTAACCTTTAAGCTAGACGTCATCCAAACTGGCACCTGAAAAGAAACGCAAGACTCCGCGGACCTGGTATTTATGAACCCTCCATCTGCTACATCTACATCCACCCCATTCCATCCCCGCAGAGAGACAGAGACAGAGAGAGAAGGTAATGACGAAAGAATTGTCAAAGTCAAATTTTTAGCTCTGGCTTCCCAAATTGCTGACTCTGAATAAAACACAGTTGAAAGATTCAGTTTATGGTTTTATTCATGTGATGCCAACAGAGTCACTTTTAATAATATTTGCTTTGTTTACATTAGACTTGTTCCTTCTTACAAAATGTTTATTAAGTAAAAGGAATAAACTTCTAATACTGTTTTCCCATTTGTCCAGGAAACTTGTATCCCAAAATACGAACTAACAAATTTCATCCTTAACTTTCAAAACTATCATCAGTTCAACAAAATAGCCGAGTCACTTACTGCTCCAAAATCCTCCAGAAATTGAGGAACAAACACAGAGAGGATAGAAACGGAGGGGAAACATGCAAAGCCCCTTCATTTTACTTGTTTTTAGGTGATTCTAAAATCACTGTTTGGAAAGCATGTTACTTTAAACTTTGAGTTAGATTTCTGCTTAATTGCTAATTAGTTAAGAAATATTTTCTGAGGCTCAGAGATGGCTCAGCGGTTAAGAACACTGACTGCTCTAAAAAACATCCATAACTCCAGTTCCAGGGGATCCATGGCCTCTTCTGACCTTTTCCAGCACTGCATGACACAGGTGCACTTACAGACAATGCAGTAATACACATAAAATATTTTTTTAAAGAAATATTTGTCTGAAGTTGGCACTACAGGATTGAATACTCCGATTTACTTCATCTCTCTTCTCTCTTTTCAAAGTTGAGAACACCAAGAGATGAGTAGCCAAAGTATTTACAAGATTACAAGGATAGCTGGGCCTGCTGGCAAATACCTATAATCCCAGCTACTTAGGAGGATGTGGCAAGTTCAAGGTTTGCTTGAATTACATAGTGAATTCAAGGCAAATCTGAGAAACTTAACAAGACCACACCTCCAAATAAAAAGGAGAAAAAGTAGAGGTGGGAGGCGAGGCTGGGGATAGAGTAGTGATCATCTGCCCGTCTTGCACAAGGCCCAAAGGTTCAATCCCAGAATCCAGAGCAGCACCAGAAGTCTCTATATACCAGTCCTTTCCTGTACCTTCTCTGCAGATAAAAGGAGAAGCAGGTCTTAGGCTGGCAGAAGCTAAGTTCATAAAAGTCTCCCACCTTCTTTGGTTACTGGCTTTTCCAATGGACCTTTTCAATTTCCCCAATAATTAGTCCTCAGTTCTTGCCCTTTTCAAGCAGTGAATAATGAAAACTTGGGTTCGCTAACAAGTGTACTTAACAGTGTTCCACATTTCTTGAGATTCTTCATAATTCTTCCTATTTTTTATCTTTTATTTTAGTTTGTGTATATGTGTGTATGTGTGTGGTGCATGTATGTAATCTTGTGGGTGTATACACGTCTGCTGGCACATGTGTACTTGTGTATACTTGCATGTACAGGCCAGTGGTTGACATCCACTATTGCTCTCCACCTTAATCTTTGAGACAGGGTCTCTCGCTGAGTTTAGAGTTTACTGATTTGCTATACTGACTGGCTGGTGAGCTCTAAGTATCCATCTGTCTCTGGCTACTCTCCTCCCAGCACTGGGATTACAGATAGCTGTGCCTATGCTTGGCTTTTCATTGGGTACTGGGAATTGAACTCAGGTTCTCACCATGCATAACACACTGAACCATCTCTTCAGCTCGTATTGTTATAATTCTTCATTCTTTTCCCTCTGCCTTGGAGCTCTACAACCTTTAGCAATCTTTCTTCAACTTAACTGATTTCTCTCTCTTCCAGTTTAAACCTACTTTGAGCTCTGTGTAATTTAATTTTTATCATTTACATATACTTATAATTCTGAATGCCATTAGCTTATTTTTATAGTTTCTCTCTCTGGTACCTTACTTAACGATCACTTCCTTTAGCTCTTTACACATATTTCCAATTAACTCGATTTTATTTCTCTACCAGGTGACATCTGAGCTCTCTGGTGGCCAGTTTCAGTTACTTGTTTTCTTTTCTCTCTTTGGATCACATTCTTCTGTTTCTTTCCATTTTGCATAATCTTGTTTGAAGATTACACATTTTGCATAATTTATTATATCAGGGATCTTACTTGCTGCTGTGTTATTTAGGGAGTTGGTTGGTGTGGTAGTCAGTTTTTGTTAACTTGACACAAACTAGAGGCACTTGGGAAGAGGAACCCTCACCTGAGGAACATCATTTATTATGTGGGCATGTCTGTGGGACATTTTCCTGATTTCCATTTGATGTAGGAAGACCCAGCCCACTGTGAGCAGTGCCATACCTGGGCAGGTGGGCTTCGACTGTATAAAAAAGGCAGCTGAGCAAGTCAGAGGAAGTAAGTCCATAAGCAGCATTCCTCCATGATCTCTGTTCAGTTCTGCATCTAGGTTCCAGCCTTGAGTTCCTGCCCTGACTTCCCTCAGTGATGGATTATGACCCGAGACATGTAAGATGAAACAATCCCTTTTCTCCCCAAGCTGTTTTTGGGGACTGTTTTATCCTAGCAATAGGAAACAAACTAGGACAGAAACTGACACAAGGTCTGGGGTGTTGCTGTTGATCTGACCATGTTGTTTCTTGGGAGGTTTTGGTTGGAAGTACAGTTCCTGTTCAGAGCTTACTGGGCTGTTGGAGTTTGGAAGATAAGAATGCTGAAGGAAATGCAGGTGAGGGAGGCCTGATTTTTGAAGATTAACCCGGAAAATGGGTGAAAGGGGAAGAAATACACTTCCTCCACCAGCTACTAAAATAAAATTCCCCTTCTTGATTTTCTGATTGCAGAAATATGGATACAGATATAAGAACTCTTCCTTGAATTTAATCACCACCTGTTTCGGCACCAGAATTATTCTACTGCTAAATCTAATGGCAAGCATCCTAGTGTTAGCAAAGTAATTGTAGGCCACTGGCCGTGGAGAAAGCAAAGGAGGCCCTAAATCAAGGAAATTCTAGGTGCCCGTAAGCCCAAATGTTTCAATACACTTCTCCCTCTTTAGATCATTGGTCATTATTTGAGAGCTCAGGGAGACATCCTGAAGAATTACAGAGGGCAGGGACTAACAGAGACACAGCTCTTCTCACTTCCCCTCTGGTTAAGTAAGGGGAACAAGCTTTCAACAGTGTGCATGGATTTAGAACCCATGCTGAGGAACTGGGACTCTTTTCACCCCCAAAGTCTAAAGAAAAAAGTGTCTTATCTTACTGCTGTACTGCCTAGCCAGCCCACAAATGAAAACACCAGAGGCATGGCCATCTGAGTAAGGTATCAATAATACTGTCTTGCAGTTAGATCTGTTCTGCCATGGGCATGAAAAATGGATAGAACTTTCATATGTACCAGTTTTCTTTAAGGGAAATCCATATTTTCACCAAAACATTGGGTAGATTTGGATCTAATCATAGTCAAGGCACAATGTGAGTCTCATGCAAAGGATGAATCCCCTCTGGTCAAGGGGTCTAGTTCTGAAAGGGATTATCCAGAAATATTGCTTATATCCCCTCCTTTAGAACCACCTTAGCCTATTATCTCCCCAGGTTCGTTATACCCCTCCAGGGGCACTTACAGAAACCAGAGTCAATGGCCCATTTCCCACTATAGGATGTCAGCCATAGGTAAACTCTCTGGTGACCTCAATATTTCAAAGCTTTCTCAAATCTACAAAGTACTTGGGATGACATAATGCTACTACACTACTGAGAAAGATAATAGCCTGCAGACAGATATGATGTATGAAAATAAGGTCTATTTATCATAGGGACAAGAACAAAAGTCTAATATAAATGAGACCCAATGGAGTTCAACCTCCACCCTCTAGAGATAGGCTGATGAGATGGCCAGGGCTCAGCCCTAGCAAAGCAACAAACCCAGGAATTCTCAGTCTTCTTTTCACCACAGGACAAAACATTATCCCTCTGGTCAACCCTGAGTAAGAAAAGAAGAAACACTGCAAGATGGAGATGTGGCACTTTGGGACCCGCAATGTGTGTAGGCCTTGCTCTAAGACCCTTTATTCTTCTAAGCTTCACTAGTCTTACAAAGACCAGATGAGCACCCTGCGCAGTTCAATGAAAGGCTGCTGACTCTCTGATCAGAGAACTAGGAATTAAAGTTTTTTGGGTTTTGTTTGCTTATTTTAGGATAGGGTCTCACTATGAAGCCCTGGTTGGCCTAGAACTCAACATGTATATCAGGCTGACCTTAAACTCACAAAGATCCACCTGCCTCTACCTCCCAAGTGCTAGAATTAAAGTCATGCATCACCACATCTAGCTATGATCAAAGTTGAGCACACTCAACCCCATACAACAGGAAAAAATGACAACAAATGGCCATTGTGCCCAAGAGCACTCTGAATAATCTAATCAAGAAAGCCACCACCATCTTCTATAATCAGAGGTCCATAGATTAAAGAAGGAAAAGATTGAGGCTTTAATACTAGCCCTGCAAGAAAACTGATCTATAAACCCAAGAGAAAAAGCTATAGGGGATTTCTATGGTTGTAGGTACCCAGGGTATTTCTGAAAGGCTTGTCCCAGGAGGAGACACCCACCCTAGCCTTATTCTTTATGCCTAAGGAACCATTGGAAATATGACTGTTCCCAGAGGCAAAGAATCTGGAGGCCAGATGCATCTGCATAGATGGTCCAAATGGACCAAGGAGGCTAGGGCTTCTTCTTAGTCTCCCACTACTCGAATTCCCATTACTTTACAGGGAATTCTAGTAATTTTAAGCAAAGAAGGAGAGGGAGCAGATCAATCTCCTTCTAGGCACTGGAGCATCTCTTTTTCTGTTTTTGTCTTAAACTCTGGTTATGCCTCTCTCTGTAATGTAATTATGTAGGCATGTCTGGCAAATCCATACCCAGACACTTCTGTGCTTCTCAGTTGTAAGTGGCAAGAATCACTCTTCTCACGTGCTTTTTTTGATTATGTTAGAAGCCCCACCTGTGTTATTGACAAAGTATCTACTAGCCAAATAAGGGATATTTTGCCCCATGACCCCTGGGCCAACACTATGCCTGCTTTTAAAGGAAAAAAGGCCATTAACTGCAAGGTCTAGACCACTGTTCTACTTTGCTTTCTGCTGCTGTGGGAAATACTGTCTTTTCTATCAAAGAGTTGAATGAGACAAATTTCTATCTTTAAAAAACTTTATAAAAGCAACATCTGGAAAATCTCCCTCCACCAGTCAGCATTTTTCTGATATCAATGTTTGAGTTCAAAGGTTCATCCTGTTCTCAAAAGTCACATTTTCCTTATCTGCTATGCCATTTTTAATTAGCCAACCAACAGGAATGTGGGACCAAGCTTGGACTACTCAGAATGCAGTACAGGTCCTCTTTCTGTTCGGAATAAAAACACAGTGAGACCCCTACCTGGGTGTGCATGCTTGCTGGATTTAGGGTGACTTTGCACCCTTTTGCAGAGGTAAGACTTCTTGCCTTGCCAAATACAAAATCTTTAGTGTGGTGATTTTCTTGAGACCACAGACCCATTTCTAACAGTTTTTATAATAAAACAAATCCATAAAGCAACTTGGTGAAACAAAGGGTTTGTTTGACTTAGTGGTTATAGACAATCATTGAGGGAAGCCATGGCAGGAACTCAAGGGGAACCTGGAGGCAGGAACTGAAGCAAAGACCATGGAGGAATACTGTGCGCTGGTTTGCTCAGTTGCTTTTCTTATACATCCCAGGCCCATCTGCCCAGGACTGACATCACCCACAGTGAGTTGGGCCCTTTTCCATCAATTATCAATAGAGAAAATGCCCACAGACATGCCCGCATGCCCCCAATGCCAATCTGATAAAGAAAATTCCTTAATTGATGTTCTCTCTTCCCCGATGACTTTCTAGTCTGTCAAGTTGACACAAACTACTCAGCATATCTTCTACTGGAAAAATTGGTTAAGCCAGGACAGTTAAACACAAAGAGATTCACTTCAAGGATCCTAATCTCCTATCAAAGACAATATCCTTTAAGTTAGAAGCCCCAAAAGTCCTGTTTTCACCAACAGATAATTTAAAATCTCAAGGTTCTTGATACCATGCAAAAGCCCATGTAGAACTCCTGTTCTAGGAGCACAGAAACCCAGTTGGGAATCAAGACTAGTATCTCTGTATTATTAATGAAGCTCTGACCCCATTCCTACTGTGGGGCTACACTATTAGCCCAGATTTTGGAAGGAAAGTATTGATCTGAAGTTCTTGATCTGAAAGATACTATTTTATATATTCTCTTGAAGACAAAATCATATCTATTTGCTTTTGAAAAGCCTTCAGAGCAACCTACTCAACTGAGATGGACAGTATTGACACAAAGATTCATGAACAGTTCATATATTAATTAAATCAACTATTGTCCCAAGACCTTGTCCTCTTCTATTATCCAGAAATCAGGATTTTACAACATATAGATGACATTCTACTTTATGCCCCAACACAAAATGGAACCCAAACTTTTCTCAACTTCTTGCTGACCCAGATTATAAGGTTTCAAAGTTTAAGAGCCAACTATGTAAGTCCTCTGCTAAGTATATGGGCCTTGTCCTGACTAAGAGAACCAGAATATTAGGGGAAGAAAGAGTGCTCTGTTATAAATTGTTTACAGTATGATCCAGTTACACTTGGGCTCCTTCTCAGGAACAGTCTGACAACAGCCTTGGAGATTTGGCCCAGGAAACTGTCTCTTATCTCTCTTTCCCCACTTGGCCCTGAAAAACTTATGGTTGGCCTATCTATGGTTTAGGCATTCTTCAGGAAGTTCATGGAGCTACCAGCTTCCTGTTGAGTGCTGGCATTCGTATCTGATCCTGGTGACTAGCTTCTCCAAATGTGGTCTTTCCATTCTGCAAGCAAACTAGAGCGAGGCTTATGACAACCCAATATTCTCGACATTCTGATTTCTGGTAACATTTCTCCACTGCGAGTGGATCTGAATGGAGGAAGATAGGCCTAGACCTCTCAGCCACTGTGGATGAGATCCCAGGATATGAAGGTCCCAGGAATACCTGATCCTGAGAGCCTTCCCATTCAGAGAGACATTATAGCCTTCAACTGGGAACTAAGGAAAGTAATGTTGATGGCACATGCCTAGTGAGAGCTCTGTTTCACTGAGTAGTATGAAGTGGTGGCTCAGATTCTGAGTGTTTTTACAAAAATTTAGTGGATTTTTCTTGAATAAAACCTACATTTGCTATGTTCTCTTAGTACAATTTTCATAGACTTAAATAGAGATTTATACATGGTTTCTTTTAAATTTATTTATTTTTATTTTATGTTTAAGGGTGTTTTGCCTGAATGTATGTAAGCACAACCATGTTCTACAATGCACATGGAGACCAGAAGAGGGCACTGAATCCCTGGAACTGGAGTTATGGATGGTTCTTAGCCATCAAATGGGTCCAGTTCCAGCACTGGTCCTGGGGTAGTGTGGTAAACTGTGACAAGCACTGTGCTCTGCCTAACCATATAGATGTCTCCACCACTGTTAACGAAGGACAGCCCCTGGATTCAAGCTGTGTCATCCTGATACTGGTCAGTTTGTGATGGTGATCTAGAGACAGAAACAAAGCTCTCTCAGTCTCCTCTAAGGAGCTACACATGGGTGCTGGGAACTGAACCTGAGTCCCCTACAAGAGCAGCCAGTGTTCTTAACATCTGAGCCATCTCTCCAGCCTCTTATTAATGAATTTTGTCAATTATGGTCATTCTTTCCTTCCTCTTATGACCTGTAATGCAGCCCCTGGTATCCAGTAGGATGGGGTAGAACCATATACTCAGGGAGAGACTGGTAGTGGTAAGTAAGCATCTAGCCCTTGGTGACCCCCATGTGGATGGGGTTGTCAGCCCCCATGGGGGCTGACAGTAGCACCCTGCTTTCCAGAGGGGCACTGCATCAGAATACAGCTGGTTCAGATGTCTGGCTCCCATATCTCCCACATGTCATTAGCTCCCTTGTGATGGGCATTGCTGCTGGGGTTCTACTCTGAGGATTATTTCTTCTTGTTGCTGCTTCAGTAGCACAGCGAGGTGTCGCTGAGTGTCATTCTACCTGCTTCCACCAGATGTCCTTATCACTATGCTAGGTCACTTGGATTGGTTAGCCTCAGCCCACACATGCCCTGTAGAGAGCTGCGGATTGCCCCGTCTTAAAGATGGCGCCTGCTTCCGCCTTCCACCATCCCGAAGGTGAGTGCTCTCTGGAGCAAACAGCTCCATAATTGGCTGTGGCTGAGATCTGGCCCTGCTTCCGCCTGTGTGCGCCTATCTGCTTTCACCACGTAGTAGTTTGGGGTTGGCTGGCAGGAGGGGATTTAACTCTCTGGCGGGCTTTCCCCGGGAGGAGAAGGAGAAGTAAGTCAGGAGAAGTAAGTGAGAAGTTAGAAAGTTAAAAAGCCAGAAGGCTGTTCAAGGTTCCTGAATAAACTGCATAGAGAAGAGTCTGGTTGGTGTTGCGTCTTCCTTGCTGGACGAGGTGGGCGTCACAATGCCCGTGTCAGAGGCACAAAGAGTCAGAGTGCTGTAACAAGTGTCTGTCACCAGTTCTACCACATTGGTGCCATGTGCTCCAGGCTGAGCACACACTGCTCGCGGGGGAATCTCTGCGCTGCCTACATCAAGGACCACAGAATACTGGCCAGAGTGACTATGGGGTCTTCATGGACAGTCCATGCTGGAGGAGTGTGAGCTGGGGCAAGCACTGTGCCTTATCTAACTATGTAGATGTCTACACCAATGTGACCAAAGGAGAGCCCCTGGATTCAAGCTGCTTCCCCCTCTGATACTGATCAGTTTGTGATGGTGATCCAGAGACAGAAACATAGATCCCTCAGCTTCTGGTCCATCTAAGGAGCTGCACATACTTGACCCTTATATCCTGAGGCTCAGATTGTTCCTGGAGTGGTTAGGGTGAGAGCCGGGGCTCCGCCAGTGCCTATTAAGTCAGGCTTAGCCACCCATCCTCAGTAGATCAATTCAACAAACAAGTCACAATGAAAAGCAGATCAGAGATTCATGTGGTCACATCAGGAAGAGGAACAAAGAAGTGTAGTCATCTCACCCCACCACCAAAGCATGTTTGGGGTCCACACAATAAAACAAATTCAGCTCAACAGTTGACAAGCTTCCTCTGCCAGCATAGGAGAGAATTCTATGAGTACCAGAAATCATGTTTGTCAACATCCTAGAGAAGGAACACAAAGTTTCTCCAGACTCTACCTAAGAACCCTGACTGGTCATCCCTTGATTTCAGCCTTAAGCAGTTGGTCCGGTTGAGCTACCCAGATTTCTGACCCATGGTTTTGATGGACTGGATTTATATTATTGATAAAAATATACTTTTATCAGTTATGGTTCACTCTTAATGCTGGCATTATGGAGTCATTCCCCGGTGACCCTGTTTTCGACGCAGAAACCTTAAACATCGAGTAAGGGAGATAACCTAGATTGCATGGCTACAGGAAGGGTAAATTGCTGCAGAAACAGGTGAGCAGGTGACACATTAGATGAATTACAGCCACATGTGTTAATCAGGATAACAGAACACAACACTGAGGAATAGAATTCTCTCCTACACTGGAAGGAAGGAGGAGAGGGAAGAAAGGAGGGAAAGAGGAAGGAGGGAGGGATGGTGGGAGGAAGGAAGGAAGGGCAAAGCTCAGTGACAGAACAGTTGCCTAGCATGCCCAAGGCCCCGAGTTCAATTCCCAGCACAGTCAAAAATATAATCAAGACCAAACATTCCTTTAGTATATGTTAAGTATATGTATCGTGGATTCACATATTTACTTGCATCCGCCTGTGAAAATGAAATGTCTGGACTGGGGAGATGGCTCAACATTTAAGAGCATTGACTGCTCTCGCAGAGGGTCAGGATTTGGTTCCCAGTTCTCACATGACAGCATAACTCCAGTTCAAGAGGAATCTGAAGCCTTTGTTTGGCTTCCGCTGGCATTGCACACAAGAGCACTTCCATGCGTGGAGGAAAAGGTGCTGAAACACTAAATAATAAATAAATTAATTAAATAAATAAATAAATGGTAGGCAGAAAAATAATCCCCAAATTAGCTTACTGTAGATGGCCAGAGGGCTGCTGTTTATACAGTTGGAACCTGCAAATTTTGGGTACTGCTGTCCTTAGTCCTGTTTCCCTAGAAGATGGAAGCTTGTTTACAAAATAGGACATCAGATGCCCTTGATGCATGCAGATTACAAACTCCAGAGTCACAAAGACATCCTGAAAAAGATTTTCTGAATAAACAACTCTTAGCCAAGCCCCCTTTTTTTGTCTTGTTTTGTTTTTTGACACAGGGTCTTCTTGCAGCTCCAGTTGGCCTGGAACTCACTATGAAGGCCAGGTTGCTATGGAGACCAAGGTGACCTCAATCACAGAGATCCACTTGCCTCTACCTCCCTAGTGCTGGGATTCCACATCCAGCTAAATTTTTTTCCTTTTTTTTTTTTTTTTAATGTGTATGAGTGCATTGTCTGCATGAATGTTAAGTGCACTGTGTTTTGTGCACTGCCCACAGAGGTCTGAAGAGGGCGTCGGATCCCCTGGAACTGGAGTTACAGACGGTTGTTAACCACCAGGTGGGTGTTCTGAAAGAGCAGCTAGTGCTCTTAAGCACTGAGACATCTCTCCAGTCTTTTCAAAAGCCATTACCTGTAGGTTCTTCTGGGAACCCAGCTCTAGGTACCGAGGGGAACACTGCCCACGGGGTGGGGTGGGGGGTACCTCGGGGAAGAGGCAGAGTTCACTAGGTTAGAGCCAGGAGAGCAAGGTCGGTAGAGAACTGGGTGAAAGTGCTGACGGGCGAGACTGAGAGCTTTGGGACTGAATCCACGGTGGAGCACTGAGGAAATTAAGAGAAACAGTGAACAGAAGAGCGCCGAGAGGAGGGGATGCGATAGGGAAGGGAGTGAGAAAAGCAGCCTCCCGGGCCCCTGGAGGAATAGAGACGGGGGCGTGGTCAGGACAGGCTAGGGAGGGACACAGCGAAGGGGCGGGTTCACCCCGCAGCCGTGCAGCCGAGGTCCCGGCACCGACCCTGGTTCCCCAGAGGAGCCTGCGGGAGTCCCAGCCATGCTCGCTACTTCGCGGGCCGTGGTGGCCGCCTTCTGGGCCGCGCTCCACCCCGGGACTCTGCTGCTGGCTGCCCTCGCCTTCTTGTTCCTTGTTGACTTCCTCAAAACCCGACGCCCAAAGAACTACCCGCCAGGGCCCTGGCGCCTGCCCTTCGTGGGAAATTTGTTTCAGTTGGACTTTGAACAGTCCCACCTGGCACTTCAGCAGGTAGGAAAGGGAGAGGACCCTTTGTTCTGACACTAGTCCTCCTGAGCTGCAGGACCTAGAACATGGGGGCGGGGGAGGGGTAGGGGGGGTGGAACGCCGGATGCTGACAGCCTAAGTTCCTAATCCTGTGCCCTCCTTTAAGAGAAACCAACTTCCAAAGTTAATTTTCCTATCATTCTGTGCAATATTTCCAGTATGATTCCATTATGGTTAGAGAACACACTTGATTTTAATTCTTTTAGATATGTCAAGCTGCATTTGAGAGCATCGTAGTTTTATTTTGATAAATATGCCCTGCCTCTTTAAGAAATATGTCTTAGGTGAGTCACTAAACTAGTGTGTCAGTGTATGTAGGGGTAACACCTGAGACAACTGTAAGGATTGTCCATGTTTGTATCATACTTGTACTTCACCTGGAAATGGTTCCAGCAAAGCCTAATAAGCTGCATATGCATGCAGTCCAGAGCAGTCACTAGGAAGACAATAAAAGAGAGGAAATTTAACTGCTGAAGTGCCAGGTGGGACTGTTCAAAGTCAGCTCACTTACAGGCCTGTTCAGTTAAAAATGTGTGTTCTGCTTCTCATGACTGGAGTTCTCTTCCAGAGCCTGCATTGCCCTTCCACACCCTTGCTGACTGCTCACTTTATGGATTACTGAGAACTGGGAGACTGGGTTATTTGTCCATCGGTTTTGGCAGTTCTCCTTCCTGTTTATTCATAGTAATTTTCTTTGTGTAGCTAGCATACGTGTACATCGTTATAAAACTATTCCTGTTTCTTTCTATTAAGTGGAAACATCGACTTTCTGCTTTCTTAGCTACGTGTAATAATTTTCACTTAGGACAACAATTTTGTACTCTGAGATTTTTTTTTTCTTTCTTTCTGTTCTCCACCCTTCTCTTTCCCCATTCCTGAGTTCTTCTTGGACACTTTTTAAGTAATTTTATTTATCTTCATTCTTTTGGAACTTCTCTCTTTTATTGTTTTTCCAGTGACTGCTCCGTACTGCATTGCAAATGCAGCTTATTAGGCTTTGCTGGAACCATTTCCAATTGAAGTTAAGTACAAACATGGAGAATCCTTACAGTTGTCTCAGGCATTACCCTACATACACTGAGAACCTCACCAGGCATTATTTTAATTAGCTCTTAAAAGATTCTGTTGTCCTTACCCCTTGCTCATTTTTTCCATGGCTCTTTATTTCTGAGGTTTCAGTTTCTAATTTCCTTCTGATCTGAAGCACTTTCTTTAGCTACTCTTTCTGAGGAAGACAGGATAAACAACAACAACAACAACAACAAACAACTTATTAGCTTTGCTCCATCTCAGGTTGGTCCCCTCCATCCCCTCATTTCCACAATGTCTTCTCCATGCATTTCAGACACTGGCTCCACAGGCGGATGCATTACCATTTTTAGATGTTATCCCATTTCTTTCTTGCCTGTGTGGTTCCTGGAAAGAAATCTTTTGCAATTTCCCCATAAGTGATAAGGTTTTTCTCCCTCTGCTTTGAAAGGATTTTCTGGGTTTTTAGTTTTCAAATCTGGTTGTGGTGGGTTTTGCTTCCCTTGAGCATCCAATGCATTGTGTCTTTTACTCAAACCCCTTCAAGCTTCTAGCTGCAAACTAAGCAAGAACACCAGTTTCACCTGATGGTTTGTCTGTTAGGTCATGGGCATTTTGACTTCTTGGCTAGATGGTGCTCGATATTGCAACCTTGCAGTAGAACAGATGTTTCTACACACATCTACTCTTCAACCTTTGTGTCTGCATTGGATGATCCACCTACCTGAGTATCTTGACCTTCATGCCATTTATCTTTTCCCTGGCTTCCTCCCAGTTTATAATCTGACTCAAACACTGGTCCCCTTTTGTTATGTTCTACTTCAACTGCAAAAGAAAATGATCAGGACTATAAAACATGCCATCTTAGACTGTGCATTAAACATTTCTCTGCACAATCAGCCTCTCTCAAAGGATGGCCTGGGGGAGGATTAATCTGAGCAGGAACTAATAGGCTCAAGAAAGCATACAGAGTTATGCACACATGTGTTCATGTGTACAACATTTTAGTGAAGAGAAAAATCTGTTCCCTACTCAGCATTTTTCAAGAGATTCTGTGGTCTAAATAGCTTAAGAACCATTGTTTCAAAACTTTCTTCTTTATTTCTCTAGTTTTATTTTATGCTTATTTTTAAATAATGATACTTTTCAATATAAAAGCCATATATAGATGTTGAGAGAAACATTTTAAAATACAGTTTATTAGGAGGGACAGAATCACCCCTCTGTACCCACCAGGTCACCAACATACACATTTGTACATAACCACATACCAAACATCCCTACCCACTGAGCAATAATTTCAGTGTGTCATACCTATTTCCACCTTTTCACATAATAAAAATAAAATTATGTGTGTTTATTAAATGTCTATGTATCAAAAGAAAAATTGAGGAAAAATGTTGAAAGAATTAAACGAACAGCTGATTTTTTTTTTTTTTTTTTAGAAAAAGAGCATAAAAATCAAATGAAAGGAGAGGAGAAGTAGTTCAATTTGTTAAGTGATGGCTACTGCAAGCAAGGGTATCTGAACTCCATCCCCAGAGCCCACATAAAATAGCTTAGCTTGTCCTGAACTTGTAAATACTAGTCTGGGGGTGGAGGGTGAAGACATGCAGTTCCCTGGGGCTCACTGACCAGTTAACTGAGTATATTTGGGAAGCTTCAAGCAAAATAGAGACTATGATTTTAAAATCAAGGTGGATACTTCCTGTACCTCTGGACTCCACTTGTATGAATACAGATGTGTACTCACAAAAAGATCAAAAGAAAACTGTTTAATTTTAAAGCAACCTGGGATCTATGTGCTTTTGTGTCTAATAAGAACACACACACACACACACACATACATACACACACACATACACACACATACACACACATACAGTTCACTGTACCGTGCTGTAAGAATTCAGATTTATAGACCCTCTTACTATTGATGGCAGGGTGAGTTGGGATGCTTTCTTCCTCTGTTCTTTTCTTTTCTGGACGTCTTTACTCTGCTGCCTCTTAGGGTTTAAGAACTGAGATTGAGTGAAAACTCTTGAGCTGGCACTGTTGCTCTTCATGGCATCTCAAGGCCATCCTTGCAGAATGCCTGGCAGATCCCCTCTACCAGGCAAGACCTATACGTCTTTGACTCCATTACCTCACCTACAATTCATTTGGCTTTTTGGAAAGAATAGTGACATCGGCACTGCGGGGAGTTGTTATGAAGGGTATGAGGTAAACATGGAAAATGCAAATCCTCTCGTCAGTGATGCTGTGAGACCAGAGACACCCTGCTCTTGTCCTGATTCTCATCATGCATGTGTGCTCCACACCCACTGCAAGTGGAACTCTTTCATTTTTCAGACATGCAGTTGGTGGCTGGGTGGCCAAATGCCGGTGACCAAAAAACAGTGCCTTTCACATTTTTGCTGCAATTCTTCCTCACAAAACCCTTTGGGGGAGGAATAGTTTATTCCTTTTTATAACTAAGAGTCTAAGTCTTAAAGCAAAAAGGGACTTCACCCAAAGCCTACAGTAACCCTTGGATTCTACATCCTCAAGAGCTACTGAGATTTCTCCCCCCTTTATTGCACTTTCCGTGTTTAATCAGGTTTTTGGAGGAATATTCTCCACTGGCTGCACAGATACTTTGATTTATTAAGAGTTCTGGGCTTGCTACAAGACTTGTGCAGGCACCCAGCATAGGCAGGCCAGATGGACAGTATTATCATTTGACTCATGGAGGCTTTAGATTAGAGACCTTGTTCATGTAGTGACACTTGTGTCTTCATGACTTAGTCTGGGGATATACAGATACTCAATTCATATTGGCTAAATATATGAATGAAAGATTTATGAGACTATTTCCAATCCAAAATGAATTGGAGTTTAGTGGAGAGAAGAAAAGCTCAAAAACATTCATAAGATGCCTCATGTCCCCAGCCCATACACAAATGCACAGAACCCCTGAGTATAAACTCTACTAGTTACACATGTGCACTTCCTGTGTCTAGCAGATGTTGAGTAGAAGGCATTATCCTCTGGATAAACAGACGTGATTTACTATGAAGTTCATGTAAGCTATACTAAACATGCACAGATCTGTCTCTGCCCTTGACCAGACAAATGTCCTGTGTTGTCTGTCTTCACGAGATTTTATGAAGGGGTGGATTAAAGACCTTGCTTACTTATCTGTACATACACACTCACTCACTTCCCCTAGGGACACGTTTGATGAACACGCCATTCATATTGGTGGATTTTTTAGTGAATTTCTTTAGAGTAATTACTATTGTTGACTTGTATTGGAATTTAATTTAGTGTACAAATTAAATTAAAAACATTCGTACAGACTAAGATACTTTCCTCCAATCACAGGAACATGCATTCCTACCATCTCTGGAAGCACAAACAAGCATACTCACCTGTGACTATTTAAATATTTTTCAGTTTGTGGATAAATATGGGAACATTTTAAGTCTGGATTTTTCTAATGTACCTTCTGTGGTTATTACTGGACTGCCCTTAATCAAGGAAGTCTTGAATCAAATGGAACAAAACTTTGTGAACCGTCCTGTCACCCTTATCCGAGAACATAACTTTAGTAAAAATGGTAAGTTCACTGAGAAGCATAAGGTGTGTATTGTAATTTTTATGATATGGTAAAGGTACCTCTGAGTTTATGATTATCCAACACTTCCATGAACCAATACTATCATGAATGCAACCTTTAAAGGAAGCTGGATGCCTCATTTCCTGAATTAAAGCACCCATCAGAGGGTTTAGAGTGTTGTCCCTATTACAGACTTTGGAAAAATATGTATCCTGAAAAATCAACTAACTGTAAAATGCTTTGGTAGGGAAGTAAGCACAGCACATGGTCACAGCCAGAGACACTGCTGTCAGTCCATTGTCTCCCTCTAACCCTCTGCTGTAGCAAATGGATGTGAGTCAGCTTTCTCCTGCTGCAGACTCTTCTCACTAATCTAGCTCCTTGTACACTATCATTAAAGTGATGCTCCCTGGGGATCTATAGCTTTCTAGGCAAGGCTTGAACAGATTTGTTTGAATACTTATTATCATTTAAAAAGTTAGTTTATAATTTAAATCAGATTTTCAAATATATTGAGTTAATCAAACATCATTTTTAGGTGTTCCCTGATTCCACCTTAATTAATTATGCATTCATTTATAGTATTATAATCTACAAGAGGCATAGTGCTAGACATAAGTGATGTAACTTTGAGTAAAACAGGTAATACAACATTGTTATTCAGTGAGAGAAATGGCTCATCTACCTATACTAATTAGAATCCTGTAGTGTTATAATGATGAGTACAGAAGGCATTTGTCAAAGATACCTAAAGTTGTCTTGGGATCCAGGAAAATCTTGTATAATAAGTAATATTAGCTTACAAACATAAAGAAATAATTAGTAAAAGAATGTCCTTGAAGAAATAAAAAGGTCAGGGTTCACGAGGAGCTGAAAATGTCCAGTGTGCCAAGTATAGTATTCAGGAAGATAGTTAAGTACACATGACGTTGGTAGATTGGCCAGAAAAAGCCAAGCAAGTTCTTACTGATATGTTGGGAATTTTTTTTAATAGCAATGGACGCTTTTAAATGGTGTTGAGCACAGAACATATGCTACATGTTTTAAGACTCTTTTAGGATGCTACGTAGTAGAGAGACAGTGAGGAAATTATGAATTAAGTAAGGAAAGGCGTGAGTTTGTGCCCTCAAACTGATGGGAAATGACAGTAGATAATCTTGGATAGTAACATGGAAGCCATGTGGAATCAAGTCCTTCAGGAGGGAAGCAATCATCATGATGACTTAGATGACAGGACAGTGAGTGCTGAGGAGTTCACACAGATGTGATCCCATAGCGGTGGGCGGTGGAAGGAGGAACACGGAGAGGAGACGAGGGCCTCGGTGTCCCTGGATTCGACTGGAAGTTTGAGGGATAAAATAATGAATTCTGTGATGGATGCGGTCTATCTAAAATGCTTGTAAATGGCACAATAAAACACTTGCTGGCTTGATTCAGGAGTGTGTACATTCTGGAATAAAGTAAAAGTGGAAGTAACCATAAATGGAGGTTATTGGAATTTTAGGAGTGAATGAGATTCCTGAAACAGCACGTGGAGTGAGAGGAAAGGTTTTAGACTTAGTCTTGAAGAACGCCAATGGTTCAATATTTGATAGACAAAAAGAAAATAAATATTATGGAATTTTCTGGCAAGGAAATAGAAAGAATATGTGGAAGTGAAGGATCCTGAATGCCACTGTGAAGAAGAGTTTCAGGAAAGAAATGTCTTAGTTTCTGGGGGTTACCTGAGGTGAGACTGAAAGATCTCCCTGCATTTCATGGGCTTGGTAGAGGCCAAGCACTGTGTTTGGAGTTGAGGACTGCTCTGAAAGTTAAGAAATGGGCAGGAGCATGGCATGCCTGTGCCATGAAGTAAGTGATGGTCTGCTGAGCATCCCTGATGCACCTTCTCTTTGTCTCTGTGTTCTTTCTGCATTGACACTCATCCTTGTCTTCTAACATCTGTCCTCCTTCTTTACCTCATTATGGAAATAGAGTCCTACAGGCTCCTAGAACCTTGCTCATATTAACCTACAGCAATGGTGTCAGCATGCAGCATGCACAAGACCCATGCAGACTCAGGCACACAAAAACTCAGTATAGAACAGTGGAAATGAGCAGCTGGCCCCAATCTCAGCAGAAGAACTATTGTCAGCTGGTTACTGCATTGAGGGCTTCTGGGGACACTAACTTGATTCAGTAGACCTTAACACAAATGACAGAATGCATGAAATCCGGTAGGGGGCTGTGGAAAATGCCGAGGGGAGAAGGGGCTATAAAGATAGTTAAAATGTTCTACATGAAATACACAAATCAATTAAAAAACTTCAAAGAAAAGTATGTGTCTTACCTTGTCCGTGAGTTCACACCTAGTATTCAGCTTAACATGAAACTGGACTTTGGAACCAGAGAGACTTGATTTGAACACCCAATTGCTATATACTATTTCTTTGCAAAGTTTACTTTATGCGTGTGTCTCAGTTCATATAATCAATTGGAATAGACCTACACTAGGTTAGTAATGATCTGTAGATTTTTCAGAGCTAAATTACACAATACATAAGAAATACTATAGTGTGTAATGTTGTAAGACAATCAGTAAATGTTAGTCTCTTGCTGTTGAATCGCCTCTCTAGAAGTTGTCAAGTCCCTTATTGTCACTTTAATTTCTTTTTTCAAAATTTTTATTTATCATTTTTATTTTATGTGTTTGAATGTGTTGCCTGATGGATGCAAGTGCAATGCCCACAGAGGTCAGAAGAGGGTGTCAGATCCCCTGGAACTGGATTTACAAATGGTTGTTAGCCACCATGTGGGTGCTGAGAACGGAAGTCAGGTCCTCTGTAAGAGCAGCCATTGCTCTTAATCACTGAGCCATCTCTACAGCCCCTGTCACTTCATTTTCCATCAGTACAAATTTCCATAGAGTTTGCCAGGTAATTTTATTCCAGAATCACAATGCCATAATGCTGAATCTCTTTTTTCCAGGACTGATCTTTTCCAGTGGCCAGACGTGGAAGGAGCAAAGAAGGTTCGCCCTGATGACACTAAGGAACTTTGGATTAGGAAAGAAGAGCTTAGAGCAGCGCATTCAGGAGGAGGCCCGCTACTTTGTGGAGGCCATAGGAGAGGAGAAAGGTGGGCCTTTCACAGGGCAGATGCAGAATCTTGTGACCCATTCATTTGTTAAGGATTCTACTTATGTGCCTATGTGCTTTCCTGAACTGTACTAGGCACTGGAGATTGAGCAGTGTAAACATAGCCATAACTATACCATCAAGGGCTATAGCAAGGCATACAAAACGGGTTATTAAACACATTGCTGAATTAAATCCTGGTCATCAAATTGACTTCCTGGGCATTGACAAAGTCTTTGATGCACGCCAACACGCATGTAGTGTGCTGTGGCCAGAACCTTTTATATGTTTTTTCTGCTTTCCCTATTGTATATGTCAAGGGTTTGTGTTGTTTAAAAGATTGGTTTTTTTGGTTGTTGTTTGTTTTGGTTTTTATCATGTGTAGTTAATTATTTATAGAAAACAGAAACATACCTACATCTTTAAAAGACCCATATCTCCACCCCCCAGGACAGCCTTTCAACCCTCACTTCAAGATCAATAAAGCAGTTTCCAATATCATTTGCTCAGTCACTTTTGGGGAGCGCTTTGATTACCAGGACAGTCAGTTCCAGGAAATGCTGAGGTTGCTGGATGAGGCCATGTGCTTGGAAACATCACTAACGTGTCAGGTGAGCATTTTCCTGCTGCATATCTTGTGAAGGATTTTGAACAGCTTCTTCCTTTATGTTTTTAGGGATTTTTGAAATTAAAATAAAATGTCTTAAAGTTGAGTTTGACACAAAGTTATTCAAATATGTCTCTTGATTTCAGTGTTATTGATACTATGCAAAACTGTATGCAAAATTTTCAATATTTAGATGAAGTACCAATATTCACATGATATCCATGTATGTATGAATTTAGATCTTTTTAAAGGAATAACTATATTATTGTTGATTTTTCCTTTCTCTGATTATAGCACTTTCTCCCTCCCTCAAAGGCATCTTTTAAATGTACTTTTGAGCTCAGCTTCTCTTGACATCCTTCTGTGTGTACTTCTCCTTGTTAACTGTAGACTGGCATAGCATTGTCTAAATGTGTCACTGTTAAATTTCTTAGTTGTTTCCAGGTTGAGGATGCTATTAAAAACACTGCCATGAATACTCCAGTATAAGTGTTTGTGTGAAACTAAACACTTATGCATTTGGACATAAAAGATAACTAAAGGTTTGTGACTGGTTCCAATTTTCACATCCCTATCAACACTCGATGCTATCAATCTTTTAAAAACATATTTAATTTATCATTTTTATTTTACGTGTGTGAGTGCATGCTTGTATGTAAGTGCACCTGTGTCCTGCAATGCCTGCAGAGGTTAGAAGAGGCCATTGGCTTCCCTGGAACTGGAGTCAGGGCAGTTGTTAGCTACTATGTGGGTGCTGGGAACTGAGCCCGGAGCCCCTGCAAGAGCAGTCAGTGCTCTTAACTGCGGAGCCATCTCTCCAGCCCTGATGCTCTGTCTTGTAATGCCGTAACATATGGCCCAATTGATTTCAGAGTTCACGTCCATCTCGGCTGTTCCTGTATCCCAATTTTTGTCCCTTTACTCCTTAGAGGCTCTCAAGCATCCTTCATAGCTTCCTGGTTTCTCAACAGAATTCCTTAATATGAAAGACACTTCTAGAGGAAAATTAACCCCCTGTGCTCCTGTGTTCCCTTCTGCTAGTCCTGTCTCAGAAGTCACACTGCAACCTTTGTGTAAACAAAGGTGGGGTTGTCTGTGTACACGTTTGCAATTTTTTAAATCCTACTGTCTCAATGGATGGTTTTTAACCTTGACTCAACTTCATGTCATTATGAAAATTTCTCAGTTAAGAGAAAAGGCAAGCACACAGAAAAGCAGGGGGAATAGACTAAAGAATCACTGCGTACTTACAAGCCAGCTCCATCAGCTATGCCAATCACATTTACCTAGATTCATATCCCACTACTTCCTCTCACCCTGAAATTGAGGGGCAAATCACAGACATCTAAATTATGCTCATTAGAATATGTAATGGGCTATAATTTTCTTCTGAGACTGTAGGCTTGTCTAGTACCCATTGTATTTCTGTCAATTTTTAGTTTATATGTTTAAATAATTTTTAATATTTTATTATTCTTTAAATTTTTATTTTTATAAGTATATGGCCTACATGTACTTAAGTACACTCATCTCCTGCAGTGCCCACAGAGGTGATAAGAGGGCGTGGAATCCCCTGAAACTGGAGTTATAGATGATTTGTTAGCCACCATGTAGGTACTGGGATTTGAACCTAGATCCTCTGCAAGAGTAGTCAGTGCTCTTAATTGCTGAGTCATCTCTCCAGCCCCAGCATTTGCTTAAATAAATTCTAAGTCAGTCTCCATTGTGACAGGCTTTATCATGACATCTCCAGACACGTGTCACTCTAATTTGTTCTCATTGGTTCCCTTCCCCAGCTAGCTGGTTCCCATTCTCCCTGAGTTATTCACATTTTTGTTTTCCTGTCATAGGTATCTATCACATGGATTCTATTTTCCCCTAAGATCGCTCCAGCTCTTCTCTTCCTCTCTCTCATGGTCTCCTTTCTAATTTCTTGACCTGTAAACACACACACACACACACACACACACACACCCACACACCTATTAAATTTAATTTCCTTATTTGGGAGAAAATAACAGAATTTATCAGGCTAAGTCAGGCTTATTTTTCTTAGCATAATCTCCAGCTCCCTTCATTTTCTTGCAACTATGAATTCATGTTTTCCTAATGGCTATATATATATATATATATATATATATATTCATATCCCACTGTGTATTTGATGCACATTTTCCTTATGTTTTCATCCATTGACCGACATCTATGCTAATTCACTTCCTGACTGTTGTCAGTAGTGTGGCTGTAAGCATGCATGTACAGATAGGTATTCCTATGATATGTTGACTTAGAATCCTATGAACCCTAAAGCAGTACAGCTGGTAGTTCTGTTCTCAGCATTCTGAGGAACTTCCATTCTGATTTTTCATAAACAGCATTGTCAAAAAATTAGGTGGCTTTTTAAAAAATTTCTGGATCCTCTATTCTATTCCATATTTCTACAAGTCTGGTTTTATGACAGTTCTAGTACCATGTTATTTTTTATGGCTGAATAGTAGTATTTGAGATTGGGAATTGATTGGTTTAGCTATTCAGGATATTCTGTACTTCTGTATGAATTTAAGATATTTTTTCCATTTCTGTGAACAATGTCATTGTAACTGTGTTGGAGATTATACTGAATATGTAGATTGCTTTGAGCAGCATATCCATTTTCACATTATTATTTGTGACTATACATGAGCATAGGAGGACTTTCAGTCTTCTTGTATCTACAGGCTCTTCTGTCGATATGTTAAAATATACATGGTCAAAGTCTTCCAACTCTTTTTCTAGTTTTATCCCTATGTATTTTATGTATTTTTATTGCATGTGTGAATGCACCTGCTCAGTTTGAGTATGTGTGCATGTAGAGGCAAGAGGGGAGCTTTTCTGTATCATACATATGAAAACCACCCACCTTCTTTGCAATAGAGCCTCACCAATTAGCCTAGACTGGCTAGCCAGTAAGACCCAGGAGTGCTTCTGTCTCAGCCTCCTCAACTGGGGATTGCAAGTATTTACTATTGTACATAACATTTAACGTTTTTAACAATTTCATAAATATGTACAAGGCATTGTGATTAAATATTTTGTTGTCCCCCTTCATTTCTCTTTCAACCCATTATTCTTTCTAATTGTTCCCCGAGTCTCTACACCATTAATGAAAATAGAATGCCCCCCAGCCATCATTAACATTCAGTAGCGCCTCAGGAAGGGATGGAACCTGACTGGTACCTTCTCTACCCATGATGAGAAAGACTGTCTTGTATAGCTATCCATGTTCCTATATATTTATGATTGCAATAGCCATGTCAACTCTGGAGGGCAGCATTCTGTAGTTTGCCTCTCCATCCTCTAGCTCTTCAATGCCATTTACTCTTCTGCTTTGAGGGTTCCTGGTCTTTGTGGCAGGGATCAGGTTAGGGGTGATAGAGATGCCCCATTTAGGTCTGAGTGCTTGACAGTCACTTATTCTCAGCACTTTGACCAGGTATGAATCTCTACATTGACTGTGACCCTCTGAAAAAAGAAGGTTCTCTGCCCCAGACTGAGAGCAGCACTAATCTATGGGTATAAACACAAATATTTAGTAGGTAGTTTGACAGTTTGTTTATTTAGGGACACAACCACAGTGTGTTCTCCCTTTGGGACCATGGCTTCCCCAGTCATAGGCTTTTGACCATGTTTGTAGTACCAGGTTTATATTATTTCCTATGGAGTTGGGTGTCAATTCAATCACAAAGCTGTTGGTTATTCCTTTAATGATTGTGCCACTATTGCATCAATGGGTATATATTGCCTGGCCATTGGTTATTGTAGCCCATATGGTCTATAGCTGTGTGAGATTACTGATGAGTTTTCTCCCTGAGCTGTTTCTGGCACTATGAAGACTAGCAATCATGGAGGAAGTTTCTAGTTCAGTTCTAATTTGACTTCTCTTGTCCTGTAACCAAAATATATGGTATAATCATCAGTAGGGTCTCACCATGTAGTTCTGCTAGGCAGTGAGGAGAAAGCTCAATAGCTTGTATTCTTTAGGGTATCTAAAACCTCTCAGGCCAACAACTCAGAAAAGTATCCTACACCTGTCCCTAGAGTTTTATTTAAAAGTCTGACTTCTGGGTACAGTATTATCCATCCATGTAGTGTACCTCCTCAGCACTTTTTAAACTTTTATTTTCTTAATTACATTCTTTAGTTTTAAACATAGCAGGTGTCCTCAAGGGCCTTTTCATGTATTCTTGCTTTCCCGGTTCGTATTGTACCTCATATTTCTCCCAGCCCCATTTAAACCTTTTCATATCTAGTATCCAACCCTATTTTCATATCCCCTGAGTTTGCTATCTCCCCACTCCTTAATTCCTCCCCACACCCACGCGCATGGCTTCTTTCTTGCTTTTTGGCCTATACAGACACTCATTGTAATATAAAGATAGAAATCTAAATGTTCAAATTTAGACTCTACATATGAGAGAGAATATACAGTGTTTGTCTTTCTGGGCCTGGGCTACCTAAAGAAATGTCATAGTTGGCTTCAGTTGTCAACTTGACACACAGGAAGAAAGAGTCCCAATCAAGAAGCTTCCTCTTTCAGATTGGCCTGGGTTGACAGCTGGGTGTGACCGTCTCTTCTAGCACTGTGTAAAATCACCAGCAGAAAGTGTCCCATTCAGTTTCGGTTGGATTTCTCTCTATCCTGCAACCAAGGTGTGCAGTATCTTCAGCAATAGGATCTTATCTAGTTCTTGTGTACACTGAAGGACAATGGCAAGAGATTTTATTATTTTTGGCGGGGGGGGGGCTCTGGGACTTTCCTGAACAATGCTTGGTAAGAAGCCACGCTATCTGGCTCTGCAGGGCATCTCCCGTCTAGTTAATATTAGCTTGTGTTTAAATGGCTAAAAAGTAGAAGTTTCCATATATCTTCCTCATAGATCCTTCAGTCTTGTTAACTCTCCTTTGATACCCTCCACATCCCCATATAAACATAAGAAAACATATTCATGTTTTCTTCCCTAAAGACTATTCATCTGATATGAATATGACTAATCTTCTTTCCTTTAGTTTTCATCTAAAAAATTACTTTCTGTAGTCTATTTTTTAACTTTCCATGTACATAAGTTTTAGATATTTTCTTTCAAATATCAATTAGCTATAAATTTTGTGCCAAGTTTCACAATCTTTGACTTTTTATTGTCATGTTTACTTTCTTTTATTAAGATTATTAAGGTATGAGTGGACTGGAGAGATGGCTCATTGGATTAAAGAATTTTCAGCCATGTTGGGTGGCTCACAACTGCCTGTAACCCCAGCTCCAGGAGACCCTGACACCTCTGGCCTCTGTGGCTATGTGCACTCAGGTGCATATTGCCCCCCCCATACATATGATTTTAAAAATTATTAACATATGAAAAGTACCTTGTGGTTTATAATTATGGGATTGTCTCATTTTGAATTTTATTATATGTTCTTACTTAAGTTTTCTGTTATATTAGTATTCACTTTAAAATTTGATAGTTATAACAGGACAGCATCTAGAATTAATATCTTTATCTTGTCCAGCACTATGCAGGATTCTTTTAGTACCCCAGTTCTGAGTTCTCTTTTAGCCACCATGATCACACATTCTATGTTGTTTCTATTTTAAGAGGAAAGTACATAATGACTTGTTTTATATAGTCAATGTGTTTCTATTTACTGACATATTTACCAGTTCCCAATTTAATTAAGGAGGATCAGTTGATGTGAAATTACGTGCAAGGTAGAATCAAAGTGCCTGTCAGGATGGTGAGAGGAAAAACAGGAGACAAGATGACCCCACGATTTCCCAAAAAGGGAAATGCAAGACTCTCTTGAAACACATAAAAGTGATAACATGATGTCTCTATGACAATCTTATTTTTCTCAATTAGCTCTACAATCTTTTTCCATGGATAATGAAATATCTTCCTGGACCACATCAGAAAGTTTTCAAAAACTGGGGAAAGCTGAAATTGTTTGTTTCTGGTAAGATCAACGATTACAGGAGAGACTGGAATCCCAATGAGACGAGAGACTTCATTGATGCCTTCCTCAAAGAAATGGCAAAGGTAACATGTTACCTGTGTCTTCAGAAGAAGTGGTGGATTAATAATTTCCATTTGATCCTGAAGCGGGTTTCCACGAGCTTTCCGGTTTAACACAGCACAGGTTTATTCTTTTACCGTTCTGGATGGCCCCTGAATCGCTATTTGCCAGCAGAGCTTCTTTGGGGAACTATGGAGAGTCCGATACTTTGCCTCTCCCAGATTCTAGAGAATACTCATGTCCTTTACTGTTGCTCCTTCCTCCATCTTCAAAGCCAAAACTATAGCATCTCTTTCCTCTCATATCCCTGTTTCTGTCTTTGCATCTCATCTCTTTGACCTTGACACTCGAGCTTCGTCCTAAAAGAATAATACAGGATATGGTGCTAGAGACATGACTAAGTGAGTAAGAGCAAGCATTGATCCAGGTTCAGTTGTCAGCACATAAAAGGCAGCCCACAACCATCTGTAATTCCAGTTTCAGAGATCTTGTGCCCCCACCTGGCCTCAGCAGACTCCAGGCATGTGCATGATGCACATACATAGATGCATACAAACACCCATACACAGATAATTAAAAGAAAATTTAAAGAGTAATTTTCCTTTTAAAACTTAATCACATCTTCAAAGTCTATTTCAGCATATCAAGCAATATTCTCAGAGATGACTACATGGACATCTGTTGGGATCAGTTAACACACTCCAGGGAAATATCTAAAGGGAGTCATATTTGAGAGGTACGGGATATTGGGGTCATTAAAAATAAAGAGTTAATTGCCATTTGGCCCTGAGTCCCTGCCAATACCGGTTGTTGTCTTGTTTGTCCCTCCCTTGCTATTTAACCAAAGGAGCTGATCACACAGTGAAAGTAGCCGTTATATTTCAGAGTTCTATTTTGTTTCAGGTTGGTGCAGGGCCAGTTACACACTCCCGTCTCAGTCCCCATTGCAAGACATAAGCAAAGCTCGCGTGAATGCTAGAGTTAAAGTTTACGAGCTTACCTGTCTTACCCTGACCACATGTCTGCATATTTCATGATACACAGGAGACTGGAAGACAGCCAACTGGATGTATTTATATTTTTGCATCATTTTGACAGATGGCAGAAACCACAAATGTCCAGCTTCTATTGACCTACTTTCTGTAGCTAGATCCTACTTCCCAATGTTCCAGAAACCCTCAGAATACTTCTAGAACCTAGGAACCAAGCATTCAAAAACATGAGATTTTAAGGAATATTTCAGTTTCAAACCATATCACTAAATTTACTGTTTTGATATCAGCAAGAGGTTTGAATCATTGGATTACGGGTTCCTCCTCTGACAGCATATAGAATAGTAAATTCCTTTCAGTCTTCTCTCATTTCTTCTTTCTGGAATAATACTTGTAGAAGCAATGTTCCGTCTCCAGAGGAGGAGGCAAATTATTTGCCACATGGAGTTTAGGTGTGAGATCGTCAAGATTAAGAGCAATGTCAACAAGTCAAAACTTCCAGGAAGTTTTGTCCTAAGGTATGATCTGTGGCCTAGGAGATGACTTGACTATGAAAGATTAATAGGGAGACAGGAGAATGAATGAACAGAGTATTTATTGTATTCTTTTTGGCACCAGCTTAAAATATTTGTTAAGTGTTTTCCATGTGCCTGTTGCATCTCCCATGACTGACAATGTCATGATGAGAGGTGTGTGCTATTCTCATTTTATAAACTGAAGAAGAGAAACACTGACTGTTCCCAAACCGCACAGCGACAATGATGTGCCCAATGCCAGAAGTCCAACACCCTTCTTTTCTTCCCATTCTCTTCTCACTGTACAAATTTCCAAAAATGTAGTCAAGAGAATTATTTCTCTTCATTTTCATCTACCCAAGTTCCAGAAGCTTTTGATCAGCCTCCAGCACTTGGGTCAGGAAAATGCTTCATGATGAGGTCAAAGATCATTACTTTAAATGAGTCCTTCCAAATTCATTCCCCTGTGTGTTGAGGAAACTTCAAGTTCTCTACACAAATGCACATTGTCTTTTCTAGTACCCAAACAAGACAACTACAAGTTTCAACGAGGAAAACCTTATCTGCAGCACACTGGACCTCTTCTTTGCTGGAACAGAGACAACATCGACGACGCTGCGCTGGGCTCTGCTCTTCATGGCCCTCTACCCAGAAGTCCAAGGTGAGCATGTGGTGTAGGTACCTGGACCAGGCAGAATGGTGCTTCTGGAAGCCATGGCTCAGAAGGTGCCAGAAGATGGGATGGGATGGTGGAAAGAGGTGGAACAGCTGTGAGCTGATGTGTACTCAGAATGGACTTGTACTCCACAAGCTCTATCAGGACTGAGATGATGGGCCCATTTATACAGGTATTAGAGAGTCTAGACCCTCATGAAATTAGAGTCTAGGGGAAAACAGAGATGGCAAGTAACTTTTTGTGGGTTCCAGCAAAGAGTATCATCACTACAAGAACTCCTGCCCTTTTTCTTTTGCTTTTCTGTTTTCCCTGGGCACTGTTCAAACTCAGTCCTATGATGTACATCTCTCTACCTGTCCAGCCTCAGTCCCATCCACCCTGCATTGTAGCAGTACACATCATCCCTTTGACACTGATAACAGTTTTCCTCT
The DNA here is from genome assembly GCA_035773235.1 of Eospalax fontanierii. Classification (NCBI taxonomy): domain Eukaryota; kingdom Metazoa; phylum Chordata; class Mammalia; order Rodentia; family Spalacidae; genus Eospalax; species Eospalax fontanierii. Next base: position 12,856,774 of record CM069531.1, read on the forward strand.
GTCAAGAATGCCCTGTCCCAATTTCTCCCCATTCTAGAAGAATCTTCCCAGATATCACCTCCCTAGGATGCTTCAAATTACTCCAGGGATCTACTGGCTGGATAATTGCCATTCTCTTCCTCCAGATATGATCAAATGTGACTTCATTATTATGATTTGTTGATTATGTCCCTCCTCTGACCGTCATCTGTCAAGACAGTGGCCAAGGCCATCATTTTTCTTTCTATAGATTCTAGAAGAGTTTAGCAGGTGGAGGATAGGAACAAATTTCGTGCTATGCAATATTTTTTTAATTATGGCTAGTAGTTTATTAATGAGGCATAAGATCAGTTTAGTATGTTCAGGCCGACTGTTAATGCTCCAGATGAAAACTGAACAGAGATCATCAGAATGTTTCCAATGTGATAAAGACAAATTTGTACATAAATTTTATTTCCTCTATGTGTGTTTGCAAGTATGTGTACACATATGTGGACATGCATTTTAATGCAAGGAGGCCATTTTTAAGCACTACCCACTTCTCCTTTTTAAAGACAATGTCTCTCAGTGGCCAGAAACTCAGTAAGTAGCTAGACTGGCAGGCCAGTGAGCCCCAGGAGTCCACCTGTCCCTGTCTCATCAACACACTGTGATTACAAGCACTTGTCACCGCAGATGACTTTTTTTAAAAAATTATTTTATTTGTATATAATGTGTATGAGTGTTTTGCCTTTGCATATGTAAATGCACCTGTGTACGCAATACCTGCAGAGGCCAGAAAAGGGTGTCAGACCCTCTGGAGTATGTTCCAAGGATCAAATTTGGTCCTCATGTCCGCAAAGCAAGCCCTTTACCAACTGAGCTATCTCCCCAGTGGGAACCTTCTTCCTTCATTAATCTAAAAAAAAGAATAATATGTACATATATACCTACATTTTATGTATATACATTATGGGTCAACACTTAAAATGCATCTCCACCTGAAGATTGCATTTAAATGTTTTTCATTAGATTTTAATTTAGTACATACAAGTGCCTCTCCGAGTGCTAAGGGACAGGTATGGAGGTCAAAGGACAACTTGCAGCCCTGGTTTCTCTTCTTCTACCATTTAGGTGCTAGGAATTGAATTCAGATCGTTAGGTTCGGCAACAGGTGCCTTTACCCCTGGAGCCATCTTGCCAGCCCAAGACTATGTATTTTTAACATTTAAAGCTTACTAAGGTAAGTTTTGACTGGATACAGATTCTGGAAATGAGGCTCCAAAATATCAGTAGATTTAAATAACAGAAATTATAGCCATATTCATTTTACACATACACATTATGTCAAGAGGTGATAAAGATACAGAGTATCCATGAAGAGATAATGTGTGGAACATGGTAAGATAGGAAGGAACTTCATTCCTACAGGAAAGGAATTATGATGGGTTCTTCAGTACAGATAAATGTGGTAAATTAAATAAGCCAATCACAAAACTGTACTGTCCCACTTAAATGAGTTATGTAGAAATGTTCAGTTTGTAGGTAGAGTAGGTAGTATGCAGTGAGAGGAACCATGGATTTTTTTTGGATTTATTTTTATTTTATATGGATGAGTGTATAGCCTTCATGTGTGCGTTAGATGCCATGTGGGTGCTGGATCTTCTGCAAGAACAGCAAGTGCTCTTAACTGCTGATCTATCCGTCCAGCCCCCAGACCAGGACTTTTATCATAAACATATAATTTATTTTTGATAATAACTTGTACAATAATATGAACATATTTAATATTATTAAACTGTATACTTAAAATCTTTAGTCACAATACTTGAGAGCCCTGAAGCAGGAGTATTCAAAGTTTGAGAGACCCTAGCCACATAGGAAGACCCTGCTTCAAAAATTATGATAGCTATTACAATAAATTTTCTGTTATATGAATTTTATTATCCCTAATTGGTTTTCATATGTAAAGTAGTGCAGCTGAGAGACATTTATGTATTGTGAGAAGACATAGCTAAACTGGACACTGTAAAGGACCTCGGGTTCCAAATACCTTGTAAATGAAGTTTTTAGCTGGACAATCAGGTAAAATCAGCTAAATCCCTACTAGTCTAGAAAAAGAGGAACCATTTGGGGGAAACAGCTGGAAGTTCAGTCATTTGTTAGTATATCAATTCATGTAAATCACAAAGCATCCTTAAAGTTAAGGAGGATTTATTCCCACCGATCAAATGAGGAAACTAAAACTCAAAGATTATAAGTAGGGGCTGGAAAAATAGCTCAGTGGTTAAGAGCACAGGCTGCTCTTGCAGAAGGTTTGGGTTCAAATCCCAGCACCCAAAGGACAGCTAACAATCATCTGTAACTCCAGTTCCCGGAGATTCCAGGCCCTCCTCTGGCTTCCATGGGCACTGTGTAACATGGGCACTGGGTTCAAATCCCAGCACCCAAAGGACAGCTAACAATCATCTGTAACTCCAGTTCCCGGAGATTCCAGGCCCTCCTCTGGCTTCCATGGGCACTGTGTAACATGGGCACTTACCTACATGTAGGCAATGAACTCATACACATAAAATAAAAATAAATAAATAATATTAAAAAAGAATGTAAGTAGCTTCACAGGCAACATTGTGGATCAACACTATGCTATCCACTGCCTACCTGATATATCTTCTTGAGAAATTAAAGTCTGCTGATATCCGGTGGTCTGAAAGCTTATGTCCTCCTGCCAATCTCATGTTCAACCAGAATAACAATGGGCTTGTGTAGGATGCACTTAACCCTTATGAGGGATATTAGTGCCTTTGAAAAGAGGTACCAGAGAGAGAGAGAGAGAGATTTCTTTCTTACGATACGAAGACACAACAAAGCATTGTTATCTATGAAACAGAAAATTGTTTTTAATAAGCAGGAAGTCAGTTTGGGCCCTGATCTTAAATTTCTCATGCTCTAAGAGTAGGGAAAATTAAATTTCATTGTTTATAAATCCACTCAATGAAAGGTACTCATTTGTAGATCCCTGAATAGAGACAACTATGAGCTAAGCCATGGTGATCGGGGTATTCGGTTCAGAATACATGGAAGATTATAGTGATGTTGTACGCTCAGTTATAGCATGACAGCTTTATAAACATGTCCTTTGAAAGGTTAAGGAAACTTGCATTTTTAAAATTTGTTTATTTATATAATGTGTATGAGTATATTTCCTGCATGGATGTAAGTACATCCATGTTGTGCAAAGCCCAAGGACAGAAGAGGGTATTGGATCCTCTGGAACTGAGTTACAGGTGGGGTTGTTAGCCATCATGTTAGTGATGGGAACTGAACCTGGTACCCTGCAAGAGCAGCCAGTGCCCTTAACTACTGAACCATATCTCCAGCCCCCCGAAAATTGCATTTCTTTGCAACCAGAAGGCTAGATTAAGTAAAAGCAAGTAAGGTCTTGGTGATAACTTCTACACCCTGCTGTCTTCTCGCAGAAAAGGTACAGGCTGAGATTGACAGAGTGATTGGTCAGGGGAGGCAGCCTAGCTTGGCTGACCGAGAGTCCATGCCCTACACCAATGCTGTCATCCATGAGGTGCAAAGAATGGGCAACATCATCCCCTTGAATGTTCCCAGGGAAGTGACCACTGACACTACACTGTCTGGATTCCACCTGCCGAAGGTAACTATACACTCCCAGCTGTGAATCCTCCAGTTCCTCTTCAAAATCATCTTAGGAACCTAGACTTAAAACGTGACATATATTTCTATCAAAAAGCAATAATTTCAGTGCAAGATGATATGCCTGATTACACTTCCCATGTGTCTGAGAGGATATTCACATCTGCTGTTATAAGGAACAGAAACGGGAAGATTCTTTGGAAATGTGTTTAAGCAAAGCCTGGCATTGTTGGCCAAGGGGTGTCTGAGCATTGCCCAGTGCTGCTGTGGGAAGACAGAGACAGCAGTTCTCTGTTAGACACTGTTCACTAGATCATCTCTCAGGAATAGGGACACACCAGGCTTACTGAGCAGCTTCTTCTTCACAATACTCAAGACACAAGATTTTTAAAAGTGAAAGATATTTGAGATTAATGTCACTGGACTAACATCATAGGAAGGTTGGTGTTTCCAATGCAGTGACACCACAAGTGTCTTCCAGCTTTTACTTAACAGCCCCATGACTGGCAGTTTTCTGTCTCACAAAGAAAGACAGCCCAACGTGCAATATAAATTATTAGAAAAAAAGAGAAAGAGCAAGTAGATACTAAGCAATCACTATGTGTTGTAGATTTGTACCTCTTTAAAAATGTCTTATTCCTTTAAATAACTATCAAACCCTATTTAATAAATGGGAAAATTGAGGCTCAGGGAAATTAAAATTGTATAATATCTTTCTACTATAAAGTAATAGGAATTGGGATCCAGAACTGAACCTGTTCTCATAATTCGTACAATCCCATGATACTCTCCTTCCCACCTAAACTTTCTTTACTTTGACATTAAAAGGTCCTCCAACTCATTTTCCTCCTTGGCTCCTTGCTCACTGAGCAGCTCCTGGCAGGAAACTGAGGCCGGAATTCCTCAGGCACTGTTTGCTTTTGGTTGTTGTTCCTTCATTTAACTCCAGCCAACCAGCCCAACTCCTCCCACAGACTTTTAGCATCAACTCTAATAGCCACCCGGGTACTGAGAAATACAAATGTCTATGTGGAACAGAGTCTAGAAGCCATGGTCTTTACAGCAAATATGCCTAGTTCCAAGGATGACTCCACCTCCTGCCACTGTGTAAGCACATTCCTATCACTCGCAGTTTCTTCTTCTATAAAATACATTAAACCCACTTGATAGATACCATGTGGAAATCAAGGGAGATTTCATATGTAGAGCCTTATGCTCAGAAGAGAAGTTATTTATTAGTCAGGCCAATGTTCAGTCACCTGAAAACATTAGATCTAGAACAGAGAGCCTGAGCCATGGGAGTTCCTACCCATAAACCATGGAGAGTGCAGAAAGGAAAGGTTCTGTATGGCTGAGAAAGTGGACTGAGGACAAGAGGCTGAATGAACCAGTGGGAGCTTCTGAGAGAAAAGAGATTGGAGCTGAGGAATAAACTGTAGTTAAGGGTTAGTCAGGTGAGAGCATACGAAGGAATATTTCTAATGAGTGAAGCCATGGGATATGATCTGATTTAGAACTTAGAGGAAAACTACTATAGGAGGAGCCAAGGGATAGGGAAACACTGTCTGTGTTTGGGGCACAGGATAAGCTTTCACCCTGAGGACGGGAAGTCTGAGTAGCAAGTCTGAGGAGTGAGTGGTTGGGTGGCGCAACTAAATCCTGTGCAAAGCTCATTTGGCTTTCAGTCTGTGGAGCAGTCCCAGCTGCTGGATGACTAGGAAAGCAAAGTGTCAGCCTGCACTAAGATGACATTGAGAGAATGGATGGGAGGGATGGAATCAAGAGATAGTTAATAGTGGACCAGCCTTGCTGATGGATGAGAAGAAGGAGGAAAGGCTTACTCTAGTGACTCCAGGGGTCATGCCATGCATCCACCTAGACAGGGGTGTCCTGATCGACCCTGAACCTTTGGCTAACTGTGATAGTGCCATTTTCTTGATACTCTATGAAGAAGGATGGAGAAACAAGGGAAAGGCAACCTTCAGTCAGTTTGCACATCTGCCCTGGTTCTCATAGCAATGAGCAGTGGGGACTCATTTTCTTCTCAAGATGCTTACAGACCCATACTGACCTTTTCCCAATGAGTAGATGTATTCTACAATAAATAATCGGCCTCATATAGTAAATTTTTAGGAGGCAATTCCAGTCCATCAGTGTAAGTTCCCATTCATAAAGGAGCGGGTGTAGGTGGGACAATTCATAAGGCAGTGGGTCAGTGGGTCAGTGGGCTGAATGCTTTGGAAAAGCTCAACATGGTGACTCTGCTATGTCAGTGTGTTTCACACACTAAGCCTTTACTATTCGCTGCCTTCTCTAGGGGACCATGGTCTTGACCAATTTAACTGCACTGCACAGAGATCCCAAAGAATGGGCCACACCAGAGACCTTCAATCCAGAGCACTTCTTGGAAAATGGACAGTTTAAGAGGAGAGAATCTTTTCTGCCATTCTCAATGGGTGAGTTGTGATGAATATGAACTTTTCAGAGCCCCTTTTCAGCCCAAACCTCATCTTCCCCATAGTCCTCTGCGATAGTTAGGACGTCTCCAGGAGGGCCTGCTCAGTGTGTCTCCATCTCGTTGTTTCTTGAATAACAGCATTGTTTGAACTAACAATGTTTCAGACCAAAACCACCTTCAGAAGCCCTCCTCCTTAATCCTGAGGATTTCAGGGTCCCTTGTTCTGTTTTCCACAACACTGAGGACACAGACCCAAACCCTGCTTCTTGCTAATAAAGAAAGCCGAATACCTGCCATCTTTCTAGAATTTCAAAATGTCCTCTTTTTTAAGCATTTTTAATTTTTTCATTTTTATTTTATTTCCATTGTCATGATTTAATCTCTGGTTAAGACATCAATAGGTGAATTTCAGGCATTCCAACAAAGAAAACAAACAAGCAATAAACAAATTAATGCAGTGGAATTGTTTAAGAAAAGGAAAAAAGACTTGCTGAACTGTATACTTCAGATTTTAACATGTGGCTGATTAAATTTTTTCTTGAAATTTTGCAGTTTTCATACACTATAGTGTGGTGGTGTTTAGATCCCTCTCGTCTGTGCATCTCCCCCCACCAATGTTCTTTTAAAGGGATTCTCTCTCACCATGAAACAGAGCTGAGTTTTGTTGAGGAAGTGGGAGGTCAGTGAAAGGTGCCGCCTACTTACTGCTTAGCTAGACTGGTTTCTGCTTTAGGCACACTCCTGGCAGAAGTCTTCTCTTGACATGTGTGTTGGTTACTCTTTTAAAGTCCATTAACACGTGTGTATGGTGACCAACGTGGAAGAGCTCACCTGGCATAAGTCAATCCTGACAGAACAGGTGGCATAGGAGCTCCTTGCAGTCTTCCTGGTTGGAATAGTCTCAGTTTTATATCACAGCACATAGATTGATCTGTATATTTAAGGCAATAAAACTATTTCTACTTATTTGTTGTGGCATGGAATTCTGAGCTACAAGAACACTGTCCCTCTGTGCATTCTGCAAAGATGTTTTGGACTGATGTGGACGGCATCTGATCTGAGATACTCAGGCCCTTAAGCGGAGGAAGCAACCTCTAGGGCCAGAGACACTTAGATAATGTATTCATACTGTAAAAGTCCCCTTTCTGTAAGTGCTTCATGTCTCCTCTGCCACAAAATAGTTTTCTCATCTGCATTTGCTGCAGGGTAAAAATAGCAACACAGAAGAATGATTCCTTTGGGGTCTTGCTTTTGGAAATTATATTAAACCATTTTAAATACAGTAAATAGAGTCACTGTTTTTTAATTACTTTGCTTTTGAGAATTTTACACGAGTGCTGTGTTGACGTCATTTCTGCCCCCTCCCTCTAACTCCTCTCACATCCCTCCACAATTCTTTCTCAGTTTCTTGTCCTCTCCTTTGATCATTGTTACATATACATACATACCCTTGCATATATATAATGTATTGTCTATTTAGTGGTACTCGTGTGTACACCTGTACTGACCCATTGGGATATAGACAACCTCTCAGGGAAATTGTCCCTAGAGAAACTGATTCTGCCACCCTCAGAAACCATTGATTGCCTGTAGTCTTTTATCTACAGGAGGGGCCCCAGGAAATTTCCCCATGCACACTGACATGTCAGCTGGGGTCATTATAAAGGTCTTGTTTAGGCAACCATGTTATGGAGATTTCATGGGCACAACTTCCCTGTCATGTCTAAAAGACTATCTAACGGCAGGCACTCTGGTCCTCTGGCTTTTGCAATCTTTCTACACCGTCTTCTGCAATATTTCCCAAGCCTTAGGTTTAGGGGTTGCATTGTAGATGTATCAATTATAGCTAGGCACAAAATCACATATACTCTGCATTTTCCCTAGTTATGGATCTTTTTGATTGATCTAGTCTGCTTTCAATTGCTGTGATGAAAACATGCTGACCGAAATCAACTTGGGGAGAAAAGGATTTGGCTTACAGCACAGTGCATCACCAAGGGAAGCTGAGGCAGGAATTCAGGGCAGGAAACTGGAACACAGGCCAGGCCAAGGAGGTACATTGCTTGCTGCCTTGCTCTCCTGGCCTGTGCTCAGCCTGCCATCTTACATACTACAGGAGCACCTGACTAGGCATGGCACAGCCAGCAATGGGCTTTGCCCACCCACATCACTCAGTGATCAAGAAAATGCCCCAGAGACATAGCCACAGACCTGTCCAATGGAGACAATTTCTCACTTGAGGTTCTCTCTAACCAGGTGCGTGAAGTTGACAACTAAGGCTATCCAGCACAGTAATAGTCTCCATCTGTTGCAAAAAGAAGGTTCTTTAGTGAATAGTAAGAGCTATGCTTATCAATGAATATAATTATTTAGATTAAGGTAAGAAACTGCATTAGTTTAGGAAGGTGACAAAAGTAGGCTCTCCTGTGGGGTTTATGATCTCTCCAACTGTGTGTACTTGAGTTTATTGACAGTACAGTGCATGGATTTCTTCCCACTAGAGGGCCTTAAGTATAATTAGGCAGTTGATTACCCCCTAGAAAAAAAGTGCCACATGTCATCCATAGTGATATTTTGCTGAGTTGGTCTTCGTTGTTTCTAGGCTTTGCAGCTGGGTGGGACAATTGATTAGCTTTCTCTCTTGGCAGCCTGCATAACACCTCCTGATACTGTAAGAGCTAGTCTTCCAGGAGGAGACATCCAGATCAGTTCAATTTGTATAAGTCCTATGTCCAAGCATACGATATCTTCAGTAATAGGATCTTACCTTGAAGTTCTGAGAGGCAATCAAGGGTGATGGCTATAGCCTATATTATTTTGGGAGTCTCGTGAAATACCCTGACCCACACCTCAAACAGAGGTTTCCTTTGGCTGGCGCTGAAATTTTTTTAGATTGTCTTCAGCTATATACACAGAGACACACTCACATATGTGTTATATATTTATTTTTAAGTAAGTTTATGAGATAATACATTTCTTCATGTTTTTTCAGCCACCCGTAGTATCATGTATCTCATCTTCTCCCTGCATTACCCTCCCTCCCCAGTTAAAGTATCCCCATGTTTCTCTACCTTGGTAATGCCTATGTCCTTCTGTTTACCTCTCTCAGGCTCTTTCTTCCCCTCCAAGGTTCCGTTTCTACTCTCTTGGGTTCTACCATTATTTCATGGTATTTGTTCACATCTAAAGCATCAAAGCTAGGATTCACAACTGAGAGAAGGCATGCAACGTTAACTTTAATGAGTTACCTCACTTTATAAGGTTATAATGCTATCCATTTACCTGAAAATTCATGTTTCCATTTTTCTTTACTGAGCTAGAGTGAAATAGAACTCCATTACATGTACCACAACTCATTGTGCATCATTCATCAGTTGAAGGACATTTTGCTTGTTTCCATTTCCTGGGTATTGTGGAAAGAGCAACAATAAGCATGGCTGGGAAAGTATCTCTTAAGATATCAACACAAGGAGTGGTATAGCTGGATCACGCCATACATAAGTTTTTAATTTTTTTCAAATTCTCCGTACTGATCTGCATAGTGGCTGCCCAGTTTGCAATCCCACCAGCAGTGAATGAGGATTCTGCTTTCCCAGCATCCTTGCCAGTGTATGTTGTCAGTTGTTTCCTTGATCCTAGCCACTCTGACAGGGATAAGACAAAAGTCTTACAGTAGTTTCAGTTTTCAGTCCCCTGAATGATAAGGATGTTGAACACCGTTAGAGATATTTCTTGGCCATTTTTATTTCTCTCAAGAACTCTCTTCAGATCTATAGCTGATGTTTTAATTGGGTTGTGTGTTTTCTTGATTCGCTGTTTTTTTAGTTTTATGTATAGTCTGGACGTTAATCCTCTGTCAGATGTTTAGCTAGAAAGGATTGTCTACCACTCTGTGGGCTTCCTCTTTACTCAGTTGTTTCCTTGACTGAACAGGTTTTTAGTTTTGTGAAGTTCTGTTTGTCAGTTACTAACCTTAATTCCTGAGCAAATGAAGTCCAATTTAGAAAGTCCTTTTCTGCACCTATATCCTGTCTGATACTGCCTTTGTTTTCTTCTAACAGCTTTGGTGTTTCAGGTTTCACAATGAGATTTTTCATCTATTTGCAGTTGATTTTTGTTTAGGTGATAGATATGGGTCTAAATTAATTTTTCTACACGTGGACATCTAGTTTTTCCAGCACTATTTGTTGAAGATGCTTCCTCCTGGGAGTACTTTTCACATCTTTGTCAAGTATCAGTTGGCTGTAATTATGTCCACTCATGTTTGGGTCTTCTATTTTGTACCATTAATCTACATGTCTGTTTTTTTTTTTTTTTTTTTTTTGGCCAGGAAGCACCATGCTGTTTTTATTACAATAACTCTGTATATAACTTGAAATCTGGTATGGTGATCCCTTAATAATTATTCTTTTTGCACAGGATTGCCTTTGCTATGCAGAGATTGTTGTGCTTCCATATGAACTTTAGGATTTAAAGAAAAATTCCATCTCAGGGATTTTGATCAGTATTGCATTGAATGTATAAATTGATTTTGGTAGGATGATCATTTTCACAATAGGAATTCTACCAATCCATGAGCATAGGAGATCTTTTATCTTCTAGTATATTCCTCAGTCTCCTTCTTCAGGGATTTAAAGTTTCATCATAGAGGACTTTTCACCTCTTTGGTATTATGAATGGGAGTGTTCCCATCTCTTTCTCTGCCTGCTTTTTACTGGCATATAAAAAGACTACTGATTTTTGTAAGTTGATTTAATATCCTGACACTTTGATGAAGTGTTAATCATCTTTAGAAATGTTCTGGGAGAATTGTGTGTGCGTATGTGTGTGTGTGTGTGTGTGTGTGTGTGTGTAAATAAAATATCATATCATCTGCAAATAGGGATAATTTGACTTCTTTTCCTATTAGTATCCCTTTAATTTCCTTCTCTTGTCTTATTGCTCTAGCTAGAGCTTCAAACACTCTACTGAAAAGGATCAGAGATAGTAGACAGCACTGTCTTATTCATTAACGAGTTTTATTAATGAGCAGTTTACATCATACAATCCATCCATTCATGAATGATAAGAGAAACATAGACTATACCTCTTACTGTAAACAATCTCAAAATACTTAAGAACTTGTATTTGCATAACAGGGCCTAATGCTCTTTTATACTTCTGGTCTAATTCTCTATTACAACTAGGTTGTAATTTGTCTCTGCCATTGCAGCCTTTTAACTTTTCACTTATTCATATGTATCGGTTATATCTTCTTGCTTAGCAAGTAATCCACAACTATCATTGACAGTCATAACAACTCTAAAAGTCAGATCAGTGACACATGTGTGAGAGGTCTGCTGGTCTACCAGGACATCAATCAGTAAAATAGTGTTCTTCTCACATGATCCCTCATGGTACAGCAAACCAGCCAGCTGTTCATATTGTGGTGAAAAAGCCCAAAGAGGGAGAACAGATGTACATAGGCCTGGTGAGGTTCAAGATGTGAACAGTCACTCCATGACTTCCACTACATTCTCTTGGTCTATACAAGTCACAAGGCGAGCCCCAATTCAAGCAGGAAGGCAATAACCCCAGTGTTTGATTGGAATAGCTATGAAGCCTGAGTACATGTAATGTATAAGCAAGGCAGGGAGGGATTGCTCTGATCATATATATCCCTTGCTTACGAAATACAATTCAGTTTCTTTGGGATGCTCGCACAATATATTACACAGTGAAAACCAGTTCAACTGAGCAGAAACTGAAACCCTCGCATCATGTGGGCAGCTGTCTGGATTTTCTGCCTTATTCTCACCTCTGGCACACAGTTGCTTTTCCTCACACTTTCTCTACACCTTCCTAAAGGTCTCTAGAATGTCTTTCATGGAAGGAGCATCTGCAGACATCTGCTTCTTTTCTCCTAGCAGAGATAACTAGACAATGTATTATTACCTGTGCATTAACAGGGCAACTTGCAAAGTCCCTGAAGTCCTGCCTGTTTGGAGACCAATGGAAATGACAGGTTTATACCAGGCCAGAGCCTCTTTCATAATTAGCGAATAAAATCCTTGGATTATGGGAACTAGGCTTGGGAAGAGCTTTGACAAAAACTTGAGCTATTTCTCTCATTTTAGTAATGAGGCACATGACGATGGCCCAAGGATCTTTCTACACAGACAATATTAATTGCTTTCTATCACTATAAGTAAATATCTGATAGGAATTTCAAAGAGGAAAAGGTTCATTCTGGCTCCTGATATCAGACCTATGCTTTAATTAGACCAAAACTTTGAAACTGAATATCCCTTGTTTGCTTCCTTTTCAAACCATGTTCATGCCTGCTGTCTAGTTAGGATGAATACCAGGCCATGAAACCCATGTAGAAAAGAGACTGCTTTGCATATATATCAAGTAAGTAACGTAGAATAATGGCTGTTGTGATGTTCAGGGGAAACCTCCAGAGAACAGTGGGCACAGATGTCATTGTGATCGTGGTTTTGTTTGGGCTGTTACAAACATCTTTTATTCTCCTTATGTCTTTTCTTTTCATTCAAATTTTAGTGAATGTATGTGGCTCATAAATGAAGGAACATATTAGCAATGCATTTTAAAAAGGTGTGGTCGTGACTGTGTGGGTACTGCAGGGCAAAAGGCTTGGAACATATGCTTCCTTGGGAAAGGAGACAGTGAGAGCCTAGAGAGACTTTGGAGTGGAACCAGAGTTTACATATATGGACCCAGATGTTCAGAGACAGAGATGGAAGGCGATATTTTAGATTCCCTTTAAGTGTTGGAAAACATCCCACAATTTTGCTGTTTATCCATTGCCCACTGTACCGTTCACACTGGCTAAGCCAGTTTGGAAGGCTTTTCTGTGAGTTACACACTATTCCAGTCAACCCATGTCTCCTGCTTCTACTGTCCTCAAACTGCTCTCACTCAGAACTGCCTGGCCCTGGAAGGCCTGTGGTTTGACTTGTGATCCTCAGTTTCCACTTTCTGTGTCCTGTCAATCTCAGGCAAATATCAAACATAATCAGTAACTGGGCACAAATCCCTGGTCAACTCAAACTTTCAAGAGGTAGATTTGGGTCCCAGTCCCTGAACACATGGATGCCAGTTGTACAGTGATAGGGAACTGTCTCTCTGCAGTTTTTGTTTCTTATTGATTCATTCTGTGGCAAGTCCTGCTCTCTGACCAATAAGGGAGGAGGGAGGCGGGAGAATAAGAAGAAGGAACATGGCCCCGAGCTGGGGAGAGAAGCAGAGATTGCAAAGATCCACGTGGGAAGAGAAACGCCCGGACCCGGGCCCACGAACCCAGGAGGCAGCTTGCCACGCCCCCACCATCCCATGGATCTCGTGAGTGAAATGAACTGAGAGACCTGCACCTGGTGCACAGCAGTTGCAAACTTTATTGGGCCGGCCGCTCGCAGTAACAAACTTTCATGGGCAAGCGGGGCGCGCATCCCCAGAGACTTTGTGACTTTGTAGATAAATAAATCATTCTAAATGGAAGATCAGTTTCTGTTTTATCTGGCTGGATTAACCAGATCCCACCCACTAAGTTGTGGAGAATAAATATATGCAACAATTGGCATAGTCGTAGCAAGATATCCAGCTGGCACAAATGGAAAAGTAGCTCAGTGGTTGAGAAAGCAAACTGCGCTTACAGCAGACTGGCAGGAGGGAAGGCAGACAAAAGGAGCTCTGGCATGGCTGTTACGGTGAATCCTCAAGTAGCTAATTAATTTAATATTGCCAGCAATGTCTGGGGAAGGAATCCCAGGATGGGAGCCCTCTGGTGGCTGGCATGTGGTGGCACACTTACTGAACTTGTGGGCTGAACATCAGGACTACGGAGCTAATCTAAAAACAACAGAGGGACTAAAGCAGACCTTGAAAACACTGCTGGATGGCAAAGAGCCAAGGCTCCAGCAGGTGATGGCTGAGGCAGCATGGCCTCTGCTATTTGTGATAAAAGATTTATCTAAAGAGACTAAAGAGTTAAGAGAAAAATTAAAGCAAAAGACCCTTTCTGCATCAAAAACTGACCTCGCTAATAAATTGAATAAAAAGGAAGAAAAAGCCCAGAGTATACCAGCTGACCACCCACCCGAGAAAGCAGGCAGGGAGCAGGATAAAGGGTTTTCAGCCCTAGAGCTGCTGGAAATAGGGAGGACATTCAAACAAGCTGAAAAAGAGCCTGTCATCACCTGGCTCCTGAGGATATGGGACAATGGGGCCAATGACATTGTTTGTAGTGCTGCAGAAACAAGACAGCTGAGCCACATAACCACTCATCCCTCCTTGAGATTTAAGCTGCATAACCTGGCACAATACATGGGAAAGCAGTCTCTGATGAACTGGGTTGTGCATGCCACAGGAGACACTTGGTCATCACCAGTGGAGATCCCCATGAATTCCAGGAGCTGGAGCACGACACAAGAAGGACAGGTGCTCTTAAGAGAACTGGGAATGAGGGAAGCAGTATACAGTAGACCTTTCACCGGACCGGACAGAGCTGTGCTCACTAGAGATCTTATGATGGATTTCATTGAACATGGACATCGACGTTGGTACAAAAGTTTATTGTCCTCACTAGAACCCCTAGTGGGGCAGGAGCTTTACAAGGCCGGAGAGGCTTTGACAGGTTTAAACAGTGTAGACCAGCATGTAAAGTATGTCTGTAGAAAAATAGAGAGACCCAAAAGATATGTAAGGGAAACAAAACAAAAAGGGAGGTCTGCTTGGGTTACTCGCAGGCAAACGCGGAGAAACTTGTGTTTAGCCCAAGTTCCTAAAGAAAAAATTAATAAAAAGCCAAATTCTATGCTAAAGCAGCTCTGGGAGGCTTTGAGCCCTGATAAATGGTTCACAAAAGGTACCCAGAGCATGAGGCTTATCCCAGGGGTGGATACAAACCTCCCTAGTGTAGAAGGAGGACATTTCTGCCCTGTGACTGGCTGTTCAAGGAGTGGAGACAATTTGCCTGGCCAGGGCCTCTCCCACCAGCCAGGTGTGGGCAATGGAGAGACCACAGGTGTGGCTAGGGTCAGGAATCAGATCCAGGGGCTTCCTGGCCCTAGGAATCAACAGGTACGACAGGGGCAAGGAAATCCTTATTCTTCCTGGGCCCTATGTAGGATCAGGCAGTTTGGGCCAACCTCAGGGAGGCTGGCAAGGACACAAAGATACATAGAGGCTCCATGTGATGACTCTGGGATACTAAATGGGTTTCTGACAATGACTAAAGACAGTAAAGAACTGGCTAATTTTCCATGCTATGTTAGACCTTGTATGTGTATGTAATGTTAACTTTTGAGTGTTTTACAGATATGAAACTGGGTTGAGAGATGTCAAGTAAAGGACAAGAATAAAATGTAACTCATACAAAGTACCAGGGTAAAATATAGCTGTGGAATCCTGTGAGTTCTATGGGCCTAAGCCTACAGATGTCAAAGAGAAAAGGTATGCTTTATGTGATTGTCGACTAGCAATTCCAATACCAGGCATGGATTGACCCTCCCTATGAGCTGTTGGCCAATGGGGGCTTGAAGGCCCCCTCAAACAAACAAGAGGCAGTTGTCACTTTATAAGCTGGTTGCACACTGGAAAGGGATGGTAAGGCCCCATTACTGAAAATGTGACATGGCTTGAGCACGGAGAAGGAGATCTAGCTGGGACTGAGCTAAAGACTCCCTACAAATGGATGGCTGGGCTTCGTAGTGCTAGAGGGTGCTACGCAGACCACCATGGGAGAATGGTCCTGAGAAAGCTACAGATCTTGCGTGCTTCACTGTCAGATGCCCTTCAGGGGTGGTGGAGGCTCATCTGAGAAGTGCAACCCCAGACTATTCATGATTGTCTCTAAAACCCGCTCTTTAGGGACGGAACACATGCCTGATATGGAAAGGAAAGGAGGTTGACTCCCAATAGTGTTAAAGGAAGTTATAGGCCCCAGCAGAGAAATTACTGTGATTGTTTGTGAAATGGATATAACTGTCTAAACATTTGTGTTTATAATGGTCTATGTGAACGTTACTACTTTCCTTTATGGTTGTTGCCATATTGTTATGTCTTGTTTGTTTTCCAGAGAGAAGGGGTGGATTGTAGAGTGATAGGGAACTGTCTCTCTGCAGTTTTTGTTTCTTATTGGCTCATTCTGTGGCAAGTCCCGCTCTCTGACCAATAAGGGAGGAGGGAGGCGGGAGAATAAGAAGAAGGAACATGGCTGTGAGCTGGGGAGAGAAGCGGAGGTTGCTAAGATCCACGTGGGAAGATAAACGCCTGGGTCCCGGGCCCACGAACCCAGGAGGCAGCGTGCCACGCCCCCACCATCCCATGGATCTTGTGAGTGAAATTAACTGAGAGACCTGCACCTGGTGCACAGTGGTTGCAAACTTTATTGGGCTGGCCACCGGCAGTAACAAGCACGTGTTCCGAGAGACTTTGTGACTTTGTAGATAAATAAATCATTCTAAATGGAAGATCAGTTTCTGTTTTATCCAATTGGATTAATCAGATCCCACCCGCTAAGGCATGGAGAATAAATTTATGCAACACCAGTTGAATGGACTCATCTTGTTTTTGTCTTGCAGGAAAGCGAGCTTGCCTTGGAGAACAGTTGGCTAGGTCGGAGCTGTTCATTTTCATCACTTCCCTTATACAGAAATTTACCTTTAAGCCTCCAGTCAATGAGAAGTTGAGTCTGAAATCCCGAGTGTGCCTCACCCTCTCCCCAGAGATCTACTGCATCTGTGCTGTTCCTAGACTGTGATGTTGGGGAAGGAAAGAGGAAGGACAGAAAGAAGGGACATGTGCCCTTAGGTCACTGATGCCTCTCTCCATACAAGGGGAGAGAACAAGGGTAACTGGGGAACATGGATGTAATTAGATTGCAGAAACTGAGTCCAATTCCTGGACTGCTAGATCGCCACACTGCTGCTGGGAAAATCATGCATGTGCTCCGAGATGCAGCTCTTCTTCTATAAGTTGCAAAGTTTAAAATAATTTGTAAGACTCTCAGGAATTTGTGGATTGAAAACAATTTATAAATCATAAAAATATAATTAAAAAGTTATACCTTTAATTTGCTGAGTCCCTTCCTCCTTTCCTGGATCTATATTCGCTTCTGGTCTGTTGAATAATTCATTTGAGAATGATACAAAAGTAAATTGAAGTTAAAACTGGATCCTGGGTACGGTCTGGAATGCTGGCCGGAGAGGCTCTCTGATTTGGGAGGTCTGAGGCTACATCCCCTTGCTCTGCCTTTCAGTGTTTCTCTTGAAAGTCAGCAGAGCAGGTTAATTCCCAAACCACAGCTAGGCTAAGAAAGAGAAGTGGAAGTTCTTCCCATCATTTAAATTTAGTATCTCAGCATTGACTTTGAAACGAGGACCTGGTAAGGTATGATCACAGATAAAGAAACCCTGAAAACAGGTTTAGGAGCAAATGGTGAAGACTTTCTGTCTCCATAGTGTCTCCTTGTCATCAGTCCAGATGTTTATCTCTCTGCCTTTTCACATAGGAAGGACTCCAGTTGTATGGCATGTGAACTTCCCTTGGAACTGGCCTGTAAGCTTTGAAGTTTCACATTTCCAACTTGAACTCCTGGTCCCTGGCAGAGAATTTTAAAGTAGGACATCAGAAATGGCAGTATTATTGTTGGATGTCATCAGTGGGGGGCAGAAAGACAATAAAATAGTTCGGGTAACACTAAATGGCATGAGTTTTCCACCCTATTCTGTTTCAAACAAAGCTAAATAGGCTAATGAGGTGGCAGCATCACAACCAAAGCTCTTTTTAAAGATATTTTTGTTAATTTCATTTTGTGTGTATTGCCTGCATGTATGTAACTACACCTATGTTGTGCAATGCCCACAGAGGCCACAAGAGAGTATGGTATTCCTCTGGAACTGGAGTTATAGACAGTTGTCAGCCACCATATGTATGCTGAGAATCGAACCTGGATCCTCTACAAGAACATCTCTCCAGCCCCTAAAATTCTTTTTTAATAGGCTAAACCCAAATAATTTAAATAGCTCAGAAACAAAAAGGGCTATGGCCCTAGTTTTTTGCCTTCTGACTGGAATTCAATAAAAGGTGGATTTATGCAACACTTTGAGAGCAATCAGTACAGATGGTGTTAAAATGTAAGCACTCACCTGGGATAGCCTGAGGTAGTTAAGGAGAGTGTGTCTCAAGAAAATTGTTAGTCTTTAATGTCGTGGCTTTGATCCTCTTACCAGATAAAGGAGAACAGAAGAGAGAAGCCACTATGTTAACTTCTTTTATTATATCCGGAGTCTCTAGAAAACAGGCAAGTGATACTCAAGAAGGCCTTGAAGTTACACGTCTCAGGCAGCTTTTCTTTGCCCACCAACCTCCCACACATCCTGCCTGTTTTTCCTTTTTCTCTGCCAAAACCATATTATCCAAGTAGGTTCTTCATGGAAAACTGGATTTATTTTTGTATTTTTTTAGTTGTATGGATCTCTCTCTCTCTCCCTCTCTCTCTCTTTCTGTATGTATGTATACACCACATGTGTGTTGATGTCCAAGATATCAAAAGAGGCTCGACAGCCATATGCCTGGAGTTAGAGTTACAGGCAGTTGTGAGCTGCTTGACATTAGTGCCTGGAATCAAACTCAGGTCCTCTGGAAGAGCAGATAGTAACTGTATCATTCAGCCACTTCTTCAGCTTCTGATGAGAGCCTTTATATATCTTAGTTTCTTCGTCTGAAAAATGAGGGACTTTGTTCATGTTATTGTGCATCCCATTCCTTCTCCCTTTTACAGTTTCTATGATTCTAAAGGATCAGCCAATCATCCTCCACTTTGCCATGAGCACACTTGGTCAGAATCACAGATGCCATTTTTCCTTCTTCAAACACCAAGATTTATTTAGTAGCAATAAATTCCTAAGTTATTGTGGTTTGAATGGAAGCATTTTTCCAATTAACCCTACATTTTTGCTATCCTCGGCCAAAGCAAACACAGATTCTTTTATTATAATCTTAAAACTTGCTAATACTCTCCAATAACACATTACACAATAAACATGTATATACAAATTACACATGTATGTGTGTGCGTGTGTGTGTGTGTGTGTGTGTGTGTGTGTGTGTGTATTCATGTTAGAGTTCTGTAAAGGGTTAAGGGACAAGGAGTTTCAAAGAGGCCTGAGAAGTCAAAGCTACGAAACTGACAAGAATGAAAGTGTCCCCGTTGATAAAGCCCGGTGGGAGCTGAGGAAACCAGAGAAGCAGTGGTGGCCATCTGTGAAGACACTTGGGTCACAGGCTTCCAAGTTGAGTCTAGTTGCAGTAGAGAAAGGGCAGGCCTGCATCCAGAGCAAAAAATGGGTAGACGGATAGAAGGCAGGTCTAGATAGGCAAACAGAAAGATAAGCAGACCACAAATCAAATAGGCCATGTCAACAGGGGCGGGACATATCCAGCTGAAACCCCTAGGACAGTTGAGAGTCCTCTGACTGTTCATCCTTGATACACACATTGGGTGATCAGATGACAGGTTTTTGGAGCCCATCATAATTGCAGTGCTAGGGGTTCAGTTAAAGGATTTATATCCTTTCCTTTGTTTGGTGTGTGTCCAGTGGTTTCTTCGCCTGTTAGATCATAGACCTTCTAGAATGAGCCCTTTACAGGGCCAGGTGCTACTGCTTTGAAGGGATCTGATGAGGACCATTGCAACCTGGATTTTTCCTCTCCAGATATAGTGTCAAAAGAGCCCATGGGCCCTTTCTGAGACTGCTGAGTGTACAAGGATTTCGGGCCCAAGTAAGGTAAGCAAAACTTGTCCAGTCTCTTGTTCTCAGAGACCCAAGACAGCTTGAATCATAACTCTGTACCTTTATGTGACACACCGCCAAGTGTATGTTGTAGCTTATACATATATTAATGTGGAGAATACTAACTCTTAGAAACCTATAAACAAGGACTTTCCTTTGTCCTGTGAGCTGCTGAGATTTTGAAATCTCTTTCTCAGAATCCATGCTATTTGTACAGTGTTATTAAAAGATCCTTTACCTGAAACCTACCTCAGTACTTCTATATCAACATTTTCTAATTTTTATCTAATATTGCTTGCTTTTTACGATATGATTTTAATACATTATGTGTCCCCTCAGTTCCAATTTACCCCAATAAATGTACACGGTACAGTCTTTTTATTCTCAGGAATGCCTTACATGCCTGATAACAGACAGATGGTATTGTGCGTTTGTCTACTCAGGTGCACAGTCAACCTCTACTCTCAAAATGGACTCAAAAGATGCATGAAAAAATGGAGTCTCTCAGGGCAAGGCATAGTCTGATAAACTATCGTTATTAATGGTATGGAGTAACTTAGGGCAGGGCACAGCCTGACCTTCACATACTAAATAAAGTATTTAAATAATAATCCTAACTCCATGGATGCAAATTGGACCCAGTACCAAGTATCCTGTAACTACAATGAGGAACAGTTTACTTGGAGTCCTAATGGAAATTTCCAATCATGAAATATGTCTTCTTTTTTTCCAAGTTCATTGAAAATACTGTAAAATATGAGTCTCTTTCCCATCCTGGAATATATGAAAATTTTGTGAATGAAATTTATAACTCTCTTTTGTCATTTATTTTGGATGCTACTGTGTTCTTTCCCCGCCTCTTGTCTACATGGCACCATGAATTTGCTCTCACCACTCTCCTACAAAGAGACGTAGTCTCAGGTAACTACAGTGAAAATTTAAATTGGCATGGGACCATAAAGTTCTTTCAAAAGAGAAGGAGAAAGGCACATGCAGAGCCCTTAGTCATAAGAACTAGATACAGCTGGACCGCTTGCACCAAGGGGAGGTCCAGGATATGACAGACCTGAAGCAAATTCTGACTTGGTAACTAATGTAACAAACATTGCTTTCCTGGAGAGGAAGACACTTAGTCAGAACAGCAAGCTTCAGAGCACTAGTCCTGGTCTCCTATCTTTGTCCCTTTGAGCTCTTTCAAGCCTACTAATGTAACTCTTTAAGCATCAAAGGGGGAGGTGAAGAATGCTAGAATGAAGTTCCTGAGGATATGCACGTGGGTTATGTGACTTTATGAAGGCATTTAAACTTGTAAGCTTCCGTTCCTTGTTCAAAGATGGGTGTGAGAGCAGAAACATCACAACCTCATGGAAAGGATAAAAATTCAGAAGTATGAAGTTTTGCCTGTGTAACACATTTGATAGCACAGAACTTCCCAAGGAACAATGCAAAACTCACTTTATTCCCACCATACCTGTCACATGACATTCCTGAAGAGCCATAAGCTGTATCTATATCTATTCACCCTAAATGTAGAAGACTCCAGCAATCTACAGAAAGTCTAGCTTGGTGAACCAGTGTAGCTTTGAGTTACTGCAGGAGCCCAAGGGGAAATCCTAACCTGGACATGAATCAACTGTTGAATGAATATGTTTCAGAAATGTCCTGTTCTGTAGGCTGTCTCTTTTCTCTGTTAAGTATCCTGTGGCAGGAACTCCCCAGAAAAAGAAAAGGTGGTGCAATGTGGTCTGTGCCTCAGTGCACCTACACACTTCTGTTATGTATGACCTTGTAGTACAGAGCAACCAACGAGGGCATGTGTTAACATATATGAGAGACAAAGAAACTGAAATAAAAAGGTAACTAACAGAAAGTATAAATGGTTGGGCCAGAGTCTGAGGCCAGCCAGGGCTACATAATGAGATCCTGTATGAAAAAAAAAATGGGAGGAGCGGGAAACAAGCCAGATTTGCACTACTCAGTGTTCACATCTACTCTGCTTAGCTACTTAGAACTTGCTCAATCTGTCACCTAGTTCCCCTTGGGCTCTTGAGAAGCTCCCAATTAAACCAGCCTGGAACCATCCAGTCCCACCAATAAAAAATCAAAAGTGACAACCTGAAGCACAGACCAACAAACTATTCATACTAGTCAAAAAACAACCAAGTTACATCAACAATAAAAACAGAACCAAACTTCCAAGTCAACAAAGGCAGACCTAAATATGTCAAACATACAAGTAATAAAATAAATTCTTATGCCCAGGTCATATTGCAAAACATAAATACTATGATAAAAACATGTCTCCTCTAAATCCCACCAGTCCTACAATGAGAACTATCCAGAAAAACATCAGGACAAAGAATGTAAAAGAACAATCATAAACATGATCAAAGAATTCCGTGACTTTAAGGAACACACAAACAACTCAAAGAAGATAGGAATAAACTCCTGACTGAAACTCAAGAAGATACAAATATATGGCAAAATGAAATGACAACACAGTTTTTTATTTGAAAAAAAAATCATGAGATATAAATATTGAAGAAAACTCAGACTGAAATGAAGATGGAATTAAAAAATTCAATTAGCCAATTTGAAAGTACAGGAAAAAGCCTCACCAGCAGAATGAAACAAGTGGAAAACATAATATCAAGACTGGATGATAAAGTTGAAGAACTGGACCACTCAAGCAAAAAAGAAGAAAAAAATACACAAAAATGGAATATACAGGACATGTGGTACACCATGAAAAGACCAACTCTATCCATTATAGGCAAGGGCAAAGAAGAAGAATCTCAGGTCAGTGACACTGGCAGGATCTTCACCAGGACTATAGAAGAACACTTCCTTAAATTAAGGAAAGAAATACCCATACAGAAACAAGCACACAAAACACCAATTAGGACCAGAAAAGAAACTCCCCACATCATATCTTAGTAAAAACACTAAGTGTACAGAACAAAGAGAGGGTACTTAAAGATGGAAGATTAAAAAAAAGTTGCATATAAAAGAAAACCCATCAGAATTACAACTGACTTTTCAGTGCAAACTATAAAAGCCAGAAGAGCCTAGGGCAGAGTATTCTAAGTTCTAAATTGTCATAGATTTCAACTCAAAATATTTTACCCATAAAATTGTTTATCATAGTGAAGGGGAAAGAAAAATCTTCTGTGATACAATAGAATGAAAGAATTCATGTCTACTGAACCAGTCCTAGAGAAAATACTTGAAACAGTACAAAAGACTGAAGAAAGGAATGGCCATATCCTGCTGACTACAGAAAGAAAACAAATGAAAGTATAATTATGAGAACAGAGAATACGACTAAGAACACAAGCAGAAAATAGAATGACAGTAACCAATACACATCTTTCAATAATAATGATAATACCAATATCAGTAATATCAATAGCCTAAAAGCCCTAGTAAAAAGACACAGAGCAATTTAATGGAAGAAGAAACAAAACCCATCTTTTTACTGTCTATAAGAATCTCATCTTACCTTCAAGGATAGGCACCACCTTAGAGTAAAGAAAATATTCCAAGCAAAGGTCACTAAGAAACAAGCAGCTATTGCAATTCTAATATCTGACAATACAGATATAAATTAAAATTAATCAGAAGAGAAAAGGAAGGTCATTTCATTCTGATCAATAGTACCATTTACCATAAAGTATTTATAATCATGAACATATATGAACCAAACTCTATAGCACACAATTCCATTAACAGCAGTACTACTGGATTTTAAACACAAATTAACACTAACTCAGTAATAATAAGTGACTTCAAAGTCCCATGCTCTCCAATAGACTGATTAACTAGAAAAACAATAAACGACTGACTTAAATTAATTCATACATCAAAGAGACCTAACGATATGCACTGAATATTCCACCCAGATACACATTCTACTAAGTAGCCCATGGAAGTTTCTCTAAAATGGACTACATTCTGGGGCACAAAACAAACCTCCACAAACAAAAAAAATTAAAACGATTCTATGTATTCTGTTGTAGTACAATACAACAAAGCTTAAAATCAGCAGTTAAAGAAGCTCTAAGCAACTGCATGAACTCATGGAGATTAAAGGACAAACTCCTGAATGATGAATGGAGCAAAGAAGAAATCAAGAAATAAAAATATTCCCAGAACTAAATGAAAATGACAATACAAAGAATCAATGAAACAAAGAGTTGGTTCTTTGAAAAGATTAAAAACTTCACAAAACTTGAGCCAAATTCACAAAAAGAAAGAACACAAATTAATAAACTCAGAGATGAAAAGGTGAAAATCACTTGAGAAAATTTAGAAAACTGTAAAGACATACTTTAGAAATCTACATTCCACTAAATTAGAAAATCTAAAAGAAATATAGTTCTAGATATGTACAGGCTACCAAAGTTGAATCAAAGTGACATAAATAAACAGAACTACACCAAAAAATGAGACAGATTCAGTAATTAAAAATCACCCAAATAAAAAGATCCCAGGATCATATGGTATCGTTCAGAATTCTATCAAACATTTGAAGAATTAATATTAATACTCTTTAAATGCTTCTGTAAAATAGAAAATGAAAAAACACTCAAAAATTCTTTCTAAAAGCCAGTATTACTCTAATAATGAAATGAGACAATGACCCAACAGAAATGGAAATTATAGGCAAATGAACATAGACACAAAAATTCTCAAATACTCACAAACTGAATTTAATAACTTATGAAAAAGATTATCATCCATGACCAAGTTGCCTTTATCCCAGAGATACAGTTATTGTTCAACATATGCAAATCAATAAAAAAATCCACATAAACAGGCTCAAGAACAAAAACACTTGTTATTATGAATAGATGTGGAGAAGGCCTTTGACAAAATCCAGTGTGCATTCATGATAAAAGTCATGGAGAATCTAGAAATACAGAGGAATATCATAGTACAACCAACATCATACTAAATGGAGAAAACCTCAAAATATTCCCATTAAATCAGGAACAAAACAAAGATGTCCACTTTCTCCACCTGATCAACATAGTTCTTGAAGTCCTAGCTTTCACCTCAGAAAAAAAAAAAAAAGGAATAAAGGGGCTAGAAATTGAAGGGAAGAAGTCAGAATATCTTTACTTACAAATAACATTATTCTGTATATAAAAGGCCCTAAAAACTCTTAAATCTTTCATTCATCAAAGTAGCAGACATAAAATTAACACCACCAAATCAGTAGCCTTCCTAAATAACTACAGCAAACTTACTAAAAAATATTCTGAGAAACAATTTCATTCATGATACCTTCTAAAAACATAAAATATCTGGGAATAAATCTAACCAAGGAAGTGAAGGTCTTGTACAATAAATACTTTAAGAACTGAAGAAAGACATTGAAGAAGAAACCAGATGATGGAAATACTTTCCCTTGTGATGGATTGGGAAGATTAATATTATGAAAATGGCCACCCTACCAAAAGGAATTTACCATTTCATTGTAACGCCTATTAAAATTCCAACACTATTCTTCACAGAGAAATTGAAAAAAAAAACTCAAATTTCAAATGGAAACACAGAAAACTAAGTATAATCTAAATTATCCTAAACAATAAATGAAGTTTCCATACTTGATCTCAAATTATACTACAGAGATACAGAAATAAAAACAGCATTGTACTGAAATAAAAACAGATACAGTGACCAGTCAATAGAATTGAAGACCCAGATTTAAATCCATGCATTTGCTGCACCCTCAGGTTTGGCAAAGGACTCACAAATAGTAACTGGAGAAAAGACAGCCTGTTCAACAAATGGTGCTTGGCAAACTAGACAGCTGCATGTAGAAGAATGAAACTAGTTCCCTATATCTTACCATGCAGAGAACTCAACCACAAATGGATCAAGGGGCTTGACATAAAACCCAATACCCTGAATCAGATAGAGGAGAAAGTAGTAAATATACTGGAACTTACAGGCACAGGAAAGGACTTTTTCAACAGGGCTTCTATATTGCAAGCATTAAGTCCAACAAATGACAGATGGAACCACATGAAAATAAAATGCTTCCATACATCAAGGATGCCATCATTTGAGTGGAACCACATGAAGTGAAAATGCTTCTATACATCAAGGATGCCATCATTTGAAAGAAGAGGCAATCTACAGAATGGGAAAAATTCTTTACCACTTCTATACCTCTGACAGAAGGTTAGTATCTAGAATATATAAAGAACTCAAAAAACTGAACATTGATAAAAAATTTAAAAGATTAGGGATAGCAGATGAACAGAAAATTCTCTAAAGAAGAAATGCAAATGAATAAGAAGTATGTTTAAAATGTCCAACAACTTCATCACCAGATAAATGCAATTTAAAAACACTTTTGGATTTCATCTTACCAAACTCAGAATGAGTAAGATCCAAAGAACATACAATAACAAATGTTGGCAAGGATGTGGAGAAAGGGGAACTCTTATCTACTGCTGTGGGAGTGCAAACTCTCGCAATCACTATGGAAATCAGTGTTGCAACCATTATGGAAATCCTCACAAATATAGAGATTGATCTACCATTTGATCCAGCCACCCTGCTCTTAGGCATACACACAGAATTCTCTATGACTTAATACAGAAATACTTGTTTATCCATGTTCATTTCTGGTTTCTTTTTCCACAATACTCAGGAATAGAAACAACCTAGATATCCATAAACTGATCAATGGATAATAAAGGTGTGGTATGTGTACACAATGGAATATTTTTCAACTCTAAATATTAAATTATGAAATTTGCAAGTTAACAGATAGGACTGTAAACAAACAGGCTGAGTGAGGTAACCCAATCTCTTCTTATGATAATTTTTGACTTGGATTGAAAGCTCCTAATCTCCCACTGAGCTTCTTCATGCATACTTCATTTTGGTGAAGTCGTCCCTGGTCCCTCATTTCCCCTCCACATCATTCTACTGCCTGCACCTACTATTCTCTCACTCCGTGTTCATTTCTGTCGCAGTGCCTCATTAAATACTAACCCCTGGAGTCATTTAACCAAGAGAGAGACTAATCTGTTCTGAGCTGTTCTGATTTGTCTCAGCTCTGTTCTTACCAGAACAAAGGTCCTCTTCCACTTACTAAACAGCATGTCCAATATGGTATAGAAAAGGAATAAGG
The DNA here is from genome assembly GCA_035773235.1 of Eospalax fontanierii. Lineage (NCBI taxonomy): Eukaryota > Metazoa > Chordata > Mammalia > Rodentia > Spalacidae > Eospalax > Eospalax fontanierii. Next base: position 12,883,805 of record CM069531.1, read on the forward strand.
AACTTTGTCTTAAAGAATATTTATTTATAGATTTATAAAGGAAGAACTTGCTTTATCTGACCCCTACTGACCCAGAACAACATGCAAAAAAGAGCAGGAGTCTGTTGATCTTGTTCATCTTTTCCAAGAACCAGCTCTTAGGTTCATTGGTTCGTTATATTGTCTTCCTTGGTTCTAGTTCATTAATTTCTCTTCTTATTTTTATTATCCTTTCTCATCTACTAGATTTGTAGTTGTTTTGTTTCTGTTTTTCAAAATTCGTAAGTTGTATCATTATGTCATATATTTGTGCTCTTTCTGATTTTTTAATGTAGGCACTTAGAGATATAAATTTTCTTCTAAGGACTGTTTTTTATGTGTCCAGAGTTTTTGTTGTATTGTGTTTTCATTTGCATTTAATTTTAAGACTTTTTTATTACTTTCTTGATTGTTCCTGTGATCCATTCATCAATAGGTAGTGTACTGTTTAGCTTACAGTAATTACTATAGATTCTATTGTTTTTTGAGTTTAAGATTCATTGCATTGTGTGTGATCAGACAGAATATGTAGAGTAATTTCAATGCTTATGTATTTGTTTGGAGTTTGCTTTATGTCCCAATATCTGGTATATTTTTTTAGAAATTTCCATCAGTTGCTGAGTAGAATATTTATTCTTTGGTGTTTGGGTTAAGCATTTTGGAGATATCTTTAAAGTTTATTTTATGTATGATGTCATTTAATTCAGATGTTTCTTTATTCTTGGCCCACATGACTTCTGTATTGGAAAAAGTGAGGTATTAAAATTACTTGCTATTGCTGTGTTGGGGTTAATTTGTGTTCAGTAATGGGATTTTCATGAAATTTGGTATGCCAGAGTTTGCTGCATATATGTTCGGGATTATAATCTTTGTTAACTGATCAAAATGAATTGTCCTACCTTGTCATTTCTGTTCAATTTTAGCTTGAAGTCAGATATTAGGATACTTATGTCCTCTTGTTTCCTGGTCTCATTTCCTTGGGATTGTATTTTCCATTCTTTCACTCTGAGGTGGTACATATTCTTCAGGGTAAGGTGAGATTTTTGTTTATGTGGATTTTTTCTTACCTAATCCATTCAACTAACCTATGTCTATGGATTGGAGAACTGAGATCATTAGTGTTCAAAGCTGATGTGTGTTGATTACTGTCATTTTATTTTATAATTGTGATCTTAGTCCTATTTTGCATTTCAGTAATCTTAGCATCATTTGTTTTTGTTTTGTTTTGTTTTTCTGGGGCCTCTTGGATGTGTTTATTCATCTCTTCAGTCTCTGATGTTACTTGCAGTATTCTCTGTATGGCTAGTTTGGTTGATGTGAATTCTTTCAGCCTGATTATATCATTGATATTTTTTCTTTCTTGAACTATGGTCCAAGTTTGGCAGCTTAAAGCAGTCATCTGTGATCTTTCAGAACTTGAAGTGCATTGCTCTTGTCTCTTTAAGCTTCCATTGAGAAGTCAGCTCTCATTCTCCTGGGTTTTCCTTAATATGTGACTTGTAGTTTTTCTTGCAGCTTTCAATACTCTGTCTTTGTTCTGTGCATTTAGTGATTTTGTTTTGATGCATCTTAGAGAGGACATTTTACGGTCCTGTCTATTTGGTGTTTTGTATGCTTCTTGTATCTATATGAGTACATGGTTTCATTATTTAGGGAAGTTTTCTTCTATAATCTTATTGAAGGTCTGGTCTACACCATTGACCTGGGATTTTTCTCCTTTCTCCATGCCCCTATTTCTTAGATTTGTTGTTTTTCATGATATCTCAAAGTCTGTACATATTCCTTTCCTGTACCTGTGTTTTTAATTTTTTTCCCGTATCTTTGCATGATCAGTCCAGTTCCTCTATTTTATCTTCAAGCCCTGATAGTCTGTCTTTGATTTAATCCATTCAACTGGAAAGGCCATCCCCTGAATTTTCTAATTGGATTATTGAGCTCTGGGTCTATACGAGTAGTAGATTTCAGTGGGGACACATTGTCTTGATTTTTTATATTGTTTATATGTTTACACAGGGACATATTTGGTTAGTTTTGGAGATATGAAATTCTAGCCTACCTCGATGAGAGGACTTTTGATTTTATTTTTGTTGTTGTCCTAGCTAGGTTGATTTCAGATTAGGTATCAAGAGTTAGTTGCCCAGCCCTTCATAATTTCAGTATGGATATTGATTAGAGGAAGAAGAATAATTCCAGATTGCTCCCGGGCATGTGCTGGGCAATCACAGCTAGGTTTGTAAGTGTGAAGGTGCTGGTGGGGTGGGAAGAGTTCTGTATACCTTGTCAAACTAGCCCAGAGTGGAAGATATATAACCCAAACTTGGCCTGGAAATGAGGTGAGATAGCAGAAGAGGTGGGATTCTGCTCCTGGAATTTTTATTTTATATATGACTATTACATAAATTTAATAGAATCTTTCTTATCCTTTTCTTTTATAACCTATTTTGGATAGAAAACCTAATTAAAATCTACACAAATAATATACAATCAACAGCTTAATGAAATATCTATCTTATTATTCAAATTAAGGTTGTTTTATATTAAATATCACTTTGAGGCTTTATAAAATAGGTAATGATCCAAAGATATCATTTTATCATGTTTTCAGAAGTTTTGAATACCCAAGATTATTAGGTCTTTTAGTTTCTCATCAAAACACAAGCACTTATACATACATTTCAATTGGGCATGCCTATACACACATGTATAATCTCTCAATCTCATTAATGAAGTTCCCTTATGCAACAGAGGGCCAGGAACACAAAAGGTCACAAATGGTCAAAGCATTGAGATTAAGGGTCTCCAGAGTGAGGATTCCTGAAAGGGCCTCCTACATTAAGCTTCAGTCATTCAGGGCTCAGGAACAATTGTGGAAGTGGGGGCGAAAAGATTGTAAGAGTCAGGGAGGGTATGTGTGATCATATGGAAATAGAATCCTACAAGCTCCTGAGACCCTGTTCATAGGAACCTACAGCAGTGGTGTCAGCATGCTGATGACCCATGTAAACTCAAACAGACAAAAACCCAGCATGGAACTATGGAAATGGGGAGCAGACCTAAACCTTTGCTGAAGAAATATTGGCAGCTGTTTACTGTTACATGAAGAAGAGTTAATCTTAAAGCAAGGGACTCTGTATAGACCAACTAGACTTCAGTGGATGAACTTGCACTGAGGAACATCTGGGGACAGGGACATTAAGGATACAATAGACCTTAACACAGATGAAAGTGTATGGATTCCAGTTAGGTGACTGTGGGGAGTGCCAGTGGGGAAGGGGGTGTAAAGAAGATTAAGATTGAGATGTTCTGCATGAAATACACGAAGATTTGATTTAAAACTCTTTGATCAACAACAAAAAATGTTAATATCAACATAAAATAAAAATGCATGACAATTTGAAGTGGCCATAGATTTTGTTACTTAGTTTTTCTTTGGAGCTAAAATAACCCATAAAAACAATGATATGTAATACACTGGGAACAATTATTTGAAATTTAGGTAAACCAAGTAAAAAGGTCTAGTAGAATGTTTACATCCCTATCTTTTTAAGACATGTGGAAGGGGACTGAAGACGTGGCTTAGTAGTTAAGCACACTGGTCACTCTTTCAAAGGAACTGTGTTCAGTTCCCAGTACCATGTGGTGTCTCACAACCATCAGTAACTCCAGTTTCAGGGCATCCAATGCCCTCCTCAGGCTTCCAAGAGCATTTCATACATTTACATGGAGACAAAACACTCCTAAAGTGAAAATAAATGGATTAGGCATCAGCCACCTTCACAGTACCAATCTGGACTACAGTTACAGCCATGGTTCAGACAACACTGGCCTGCCTCTTATACTCGACTGGGCACAGCTAGCCTGTCCTACATAGACATTTACCCGACATATGGTTATCATCAAGGCTCAGATGGCTACCTCTAGAATCTCTAGAATCTCCTGGATTAGAAATGATTCCTTCCACTGAAAATATGGGGAACTTAAATTAAATTCCCAACCTGGATCAGATTCTAAGGCCCATCAGTGTAAAGTTTAAAAATATAAGTACATCCTATATAATACAAAACATCCACTGTGTTTTTACACTCTCATGAAATGAAAACGCATTGAGTTTAATTTCACTTCTTCGGACCTTAAAAGCTAAAGGAGTCAGCCCTTCCCTGAAAACATAGTAGATCAGGAATACAGCAGAATGCCTCTTGTCTGAGCAATCAGCTTTACAAGGGCGGAGGAGACAGGGAGGGAAGGAAGCAGGCAGAGAGGACCTTTAAGGCTGCTGTCTTATAGGCAAGAAAATCGCTAAGATCACCTGAAAACTGTACTCAAGATACTGTCCCCCAGAAAAGCTATAGATTGTTCCATTTCATCCAGAAACAGGATATGAATGACACTTAGGAATTTCTGTCTTTGGTACTAGTGGTGCTTTTCAAATACAAAAAAGATCTCTGGGCGGAAAAACAGAAACAAAAGAATCAATGGTAACATGAAAAAAGATTAGCAGGACAGATCATCCAAGTGACAGGAGAACCACCAACAATGCTTCAAGATGGATCCAGGCAGAAGCCCCTAGCGATGTTCGTGAGGACAGAGACATGCTCCACATTGTCACCCTCTGCCACCTGGAGAGTTCCCTTAGTCTTTTAGGAACCTTGATTCATGCCTAATTGGGATTCTTGGCTTCAATGCTGAGAAGAATTTAGGACTGCCTGTTATAATCATAAAACTTTTTTAAGGGAATGATGCTAGACAGGCTGAACAGACTCCCGTGGACGAACTCACACCAAGGGAAATGACAGTATACAAACTTGATTAGATAGGCCTTAGCATATATACCAAAATGCATGAAGTCTGCTGGGTGGGCTATAGGGGAAATGCAGGTTGTGACGGGGGGATAAATATGGTTAAGATATATTGTATCTTAAAAAATACATAGTTTTACACAAAGATTTAAGCATTTGGGTTAAAGGAAAGGGACATCCTAGGTTGCTGAGACATGCCCAAATGAAGATAAGAGCTGCCGAGTGAAAAGCAGCCTATACAAAGGGTAATTTTTAGTGTATCACCTGATCTCTTCTTCTCAAGCTTTTATCGTAATTTAAGTTAAAATAATAATATTTTCTTGGGGTAAGGAATTTTGCCCTGCTTGAAGGTAAAGATGAAGCAGGACATGAGAAGACAGGTTTCTCAGAACTGATCTTTAGTCTGACAGACATTTAAATTTTCTTACTGATTTTCTATTTATTTTAACATATCCAATTAAGGTATATGTAGTTTTTAGAACTCTTATCGATTTGTAATGATAAGTTTTTTTTTCTTTTTTCTCTAGATGTTTTTAAATTCTAATTAAAGCAATTTGCCATTAAAAATTTGTTTAAGTCTTCTAATTACTAGGCACACATGCAAAAATCAGCCAAGTTTGAGGTAGTAAACAGTGCTTCCTAAGGGACATATAAATCCAAGTAATATTCTGATGGATGTTTCTCTCTCTCTCTCTCTCTCTCTCTCTCTCTCTCTCTCTCTCAGTATTTGCAAAAAATACCAATCATATATTTTATTTTTCTCCAAGCACTTCCTTATCCCTTAGATTATATATGGAAGGAGTGTGCAAAGAAAAAGATTTATAGAAATTAACAACCCAAATGGTTAGATACCAAAACTGCCTTCAAGTTCTGAAAGAAAACAAAAAGGAAAAAAAAAATCAAAACAAATCAAACAATATCAATACAGAAACAAGGTATGGTTAGAAACTGAAATGCATTGAAAGCAAATAAATTGCACATCTTAAACTAAACACTTTGTAATCAGATGAGAAAGAATCAATAAATAGGATCCTGAACAACAAGTTGGGAATAAACAACAAATGGACTCTTGACATCTGAGAACGAGATAACACTGGCTGATATAGACACTAGGGACTTATACTGGTACTTAGTTTCAACCTGGGTGTCTCCTCCGGTGAAAAGTGGTTCATTCTTTGGGTTCCACATTTGAGTGCCATATTTGATAACACAAAGCAAAACTCACCTCAAAGGACATAAGATACAGTTTATTCTGGAGCTAAATATGCAAGACATGATCAGGTGCACAGGTTTAGGTTGCCTCAAAGCCCATGTTCCAGTGTGGTTATGGTATCCTGAAGATTTACAGTAATAGAACAAAAAAATATATCATAAATTAAAACAGTTTTCAATTACATTATGGAAACTTCAGGCAAGTAGGTGAAATCAAAGAGAGAAACTCTCTGCTGTAGGTAGGTCTTATCTTAGTTACTTTTATGTTGCTCTGATAAAGCACAGTAACCAAAGGAACTTATAAAAAGAAGAGTTTAGATCACTGTTCAGAGGGGTAAGAGTCCAGCGAGGTAGGAGGCATAGTGGCAGAGGTGATTAGTGCAGAAGCAGAAGCTGAGCACTCACATCCTCAAGCAGACACAGGAAACACAGAAAGACTAAAAATCAGGCAAGGGCTGAGAATTCTCTAAGCCCACCCCCAGTTACATGATTCCTTCAGAAAGGCCACACCTTCTAAGATCTCCCAAAACAGCCCTACTAACTAGGGACAAAATGTTCAAATACTTGGAGTCTATGTGGCACATTCTTGTTCAAAGCACCACAGGTCATAAATGCTCTCAGATGACTTTTTAAAACTTGTGGTTGGTCAAGGACCTCAACATAAGAACTGATTCCTTGAATGTGAGAGAGGAGAAAGTAGGGAATAGACTGGAAGTTTTAGGCCTGGACAGGACCTTCTAAACAAAAGCATTAAGACCTCGTGAAACTTTTAAAAATATTTTCAAGTTGAACGAAGGCATAGTAACATACAACCAGGTACCAAATACCTGTTTGTTTTTCTCCAAACCTTTCCCTCTTTGTTAGATTAGATGTGAAAGCAATTTCCAAAGAAAAATACTGCTAACAAATCAACAAACCAAATAAGCAGTGCACAAGATACCTTTAGTGCCAGGAGCCAAGTGACCTCTGTCTGACCCTCCTGAAAATGTAACATCTTGAGACCTGTTGATGCCAATTGTTTCAACTTAAACTTTCTTAATGTCTAGACAAACAAGTTCCCCCACCTGTATCTGCCCTTTACATGACCTTATCTGCTGGAACATCCTGCCACGGCACCCCACCTAGCCCCTTGCAGCAGCAGTATATAAGAGCTCTGTAAAAAATAAAAATTTGTCGGTTTGATCAGAAAACACTGTCTTGCCGGCCCTCCGTGTGCCTCTTGTCCCTTTCATTCCAGGTTTCTGAGGACTCGTGCTCCTGTTGCTGCCCTGCTGGCCGGGGCACTTTAGAGGTATGAAAGGAAAGAATGGAGTTATTGAAAACAGAAGCTTTCAAAGTAAAGAAAAAGTGGATTCCTTAGATCAGATGTGCATAAAACAATTGAAAAAGGATATCCGAGAAATAGGATCCTAAATAACCAGTTCAAAATAAAGAATAAGTGGACTGTTGACCGAACTCACAGGTCTGAACACCAGGAAGAACTCACCGAAAAACCTCCTGAAGAGATAATACTCATGGTTTGGACCCAAGAGACTTGTGGTAACTGCTTTCAATCTGTGTGACTCCTTCAGTGATAAATAGTTCATTTGGTGTTCTCAGGTTTGTGTGCCATAATTGTCAAAGCAATACAACTCTCACTTCAAGGGGGATGAGATATAGTTTATTCTAGAGCCAAATATGGGTGATCGTGACCCAGGAACACAGATTTAGGTTACAACAAAATCCATGTTCCAACGTAAGAGTTCCATGAAGGTTTATAGTAAGAGAAAAAAAGAAAATCATAAACCAAGTCACTTTTAAAATTCATTGGTGGAAGATCAGATAGGCTACTCTGCTGTTGGCCGAGGCTGTTATGAGGATGTTGGTATCTTTTGGGTTGTTGGAAGATAGTGGTTTTCTGAGTTAATACGTTCAAAACCTTTCATTTATTAGTCACAGGATGCTAGATGACGCAAAGAGGTGAGTAATGAGTGTCTATTGCAGTGCTAAAGATAGCCCAAGATGATCTGTAATTTGGCCTTGGACCTGAAACATTTCAACCTCTTTACAATCAAGGAAGTTATGATGGTTAATCAAGTTTGTCGAAAGGTCAGTGTAAGATATAGTTCTCCCTGTGATCATTCTCAGGGTACTGAGCATATCTATTGTCACTTCTATAACCATAAAAACCTTAAGGTTTTAGCTGTCATAAAAAATAAGTTTTCACCTAAGGAGAATTATAGCTGCTTTTTTTCTTTGGTAAAGTGAAGGTGATTTTCAGACAGTATGATCCAAAACAATCTTCTCAGAGTATTAGTGAAAAAATAAATTGAAAGCTCTAGACAATTCATTCCTGCATTTCTTTTTGAACTTATTATGTGTTAACATCATTATTATTGGAATACTTTATTTAAAATGTGCAGCCATGAATGCTACATTAACGTATACAAGCTGTGCCCTGTCTGCCCGTGAAAGAGCAGTTAATGAAAATGCAGTCATTTAACTGGTTTTACAAAACTTCCTTAGGCCTATCTAAAATAGTAGCTAAATATTTACTTAATTTTATTTATTATGTGCATGTGTGTGTGTGTACACTGAAGTGCATTCCACAGTGTATGTGTGGCAGTCACAGGAGAAATTTAGAGTCAGCTCTCTCCTAAGTTTTTGTGGGTTCCAGGGATTGAACTCGGGTTTCCAGGCTTGTATATTTACCATCTGAGCCATCTCATTGGCCTAGTTAACTAATTTAACTGCTCATTTAAAGCTTCCTTCCTGGAATGATTTAGCTCTGGCATGTTCAAATATGAATCCTGGAATCCAAGACCAATAACAAATTTTGTCCCAGGATTTCCAATACAGATGATTATTATTCTTACATTTAAATGGAGAGACTTCGTTGTTAACATGCTTTTGTTAAGAGGAAGAAAATTGCTGTTTGATGAAAATGTCATGTCTCCCATAGGCTCTTGTGTTTGAACACCTGGTCTCAGTGGCGCTGTTATGGAAGGTTATGCAATCTTTAGAAGAAGAGTCTTGCTGAAAGAAGTAGGTCACTCAGAGTGAGCTTGAGGAGTTCTAGCATAACCCCAGTTCCCATTCTCTCTCTCCTTCTGCTTACTGTGTGCAATTGAAATGGGATCGCTCTGTTTCCCGGTTGCTACTCTGGCCTCATAGTCCTGTTACTGGCCTTTCCTAACACGGTAGACCCTATATTCTGGAAGTATAAGCCAAAGCAAACTCTTTGTCACTATTAGTCTTTTTCCGTCTGTGTATTCCATCACAGCAGGAGAAATGTAAGTAATACAATTGCTAATCTGCTTTTCAGATTTAGATTTGTTCAGAAAACTAAAAATGTAGTTAAGAGCACTTGCTATTCTTGCAGAGGGCTAAATTTTGGTTCCCAGCATCCACATTGTGGCTGAGAACTGTCTATAACTCCAGGCCCAGGGGATCCAACACTTTCTCACATTAACAGAGATTGCATACAGAGGTTCACTTTCATGCATGCAAGCAAAACACTCATTCAAATAAAAAAATGAATTGGTATGTATGCGATTATGTGGTTACATGATTGTAAGAATATATGATTTATGGTCCATATAAAATATACATCTGTTTATTCACTGTTAGTATGTGCTAATTTTACTTTGATAAAAATTGTTCATTTATAATATATTGTGTTATAAATACTGTTATGAGAGTGGAGATTTAATATATAATTTGGTATATTCATTATAAGTTACTAACACAAAGTAAGTATGATACATAAACATCCAATGCTTTGTTCCGGATCTCTATTGTATACTTAAATATAAGACTTACATTTGTAACAGAAAATGTTTTGTAATATTTGCAATATAATGTTACATAATTCTGACAGATGGAACATGATGAAATGTTATTAGATCTTTTGTTCATTTTTAAGTCTCCTACTGAATAGACAATGATTATATCTATAAATGATATCCAAAATTTGCCTGGAGTATAGATATAATTTTATAATTATATAAAATAAATGGTATACGAAAAGATTTTTATATATTTAGATTAGTCATACCAAAAGAAAAAAGAACTTATGAAAAATTGATACTGATAATATTTAGCATTAGACCCTGGACCTTGGGAGCCCTAAGAAACTAGACTCAGATACCTTTTCACAGTAAGCATATTAAACAGAAAAATAATAGTGAAAAGCAGAAAAAGGAGATTTATTCAGTGTGGTTACATTGGGAAGACAGGTGCCATTCCAAGTTCATCTTTGGGATCCTAACATGAGGGTTATGTTCAAATAGAAGGTAAGAGTTGTGCAAAACTAAGCAATCTTGGTCAAGGGTTGAGCCCTACTATCCTTCTCCCAAGATTATCTATGCTGAAGTTTCTCCTGCAGGGTGGTCTGACCAGTTGTCAGAATGCTTTCTGGGAAACAAGTGCCTTTCTGCCTGGCACCAGGCTTCAGCCTTCTCCCGCACAAGGACAATTTCCTTGGAAAATGCTAATTCTGTGAAGAACATGTTTTTATTGTGTGATAGGCAGTGGAGGGCACATTTGACACTGTAGAACATCTTCAATCCCCCACCATGGTTACAGAACTTATGTACTGTTGGTGGAAGTGAATGTAAATCAGCCCATTCATTATGGACATCCTCCATAAACTAAAAATAGAACTTCCATGTAATCTAGCTATATCAGCTCCTGGTTGTACACCCAAAGAATATATCGGAGTCAACATCCGATAGATATAACTTCATTTATTTGCAGCACCATTATGTACAGACCTTAGATCTACTTTTCCTGGGGTGAAAAAGATAAACGTCCATTCAGTCAGACACAGCCAATGAGAGAAGAAAAGCACTTCTCCACCAAAGGCCAATTTAGCAAACCAACGAGTTTGCTGGATTTAATCAGAGAGCACAGGTAATTTACACCTGGCACTAAAACTTCTGCAAGGGTAGTTAACTGATAAGACCTTCACTGAGTGTGCAGAGGTTGGAGTGGTACAAGTGCAGAGAGTAATTACATTTGTCTGGGGCTGTATTTAGCATCATTAGTAGCCATCTTGTCTACTTGTCCTCCTTATAACCTGCATAAATTTGTCCAGATGAGTCTTATCATTGGCTGGGTTGTAGACTGAAAACAGGGATTGAGAAAAAACAGAAAGTTTTTTTTTTCATTTAGAGTGTTACCAAAGGCTTTATTTTCAAGGGTGAGCATCTCATATATTTTTTTTAATTTTATTTTATGTGTATTGCCTGCATGTGTGTAAGTGCACCCATCTTGTTAGAAGAAGGTGTTTGATTCTCTTGGAACTAGAGTTATGGATGGTTGTTACCCACCACGTGGATGCTGGGAATCAAACCAGGTCCTCCACCTGAGCAGCCAGTGCTCTTAACTCCTGAGCTATCTCTCCAGCCCCATTATCTGGTATGTTTAAACCTTATAAATTCATGGGTGCATGATAATAGGCACTCAAAAATCCAGAATGAAAAACCTGACTGGAGAATTTGTCTTTACCAAAGTCTAACCTGAGATCTTCCTCAAAAGACTTTGGAATAAGGAATAGTCTATACTCACAATCATTGTATGTCTGCAGGTAGAGCAGACAACCTGAAAAATATAAAGAGGGAATGCTTTCCCACCTAGGAAAAGATAATGGTGTGATTGATATTTCCCATTAGAAACCAAGCCTTGTCTACCAGGCTCAGCTTAGACCAGGCTGAAGTGCAAAATAAATCAAATATTTCCTCTTTAAAATCTGGGTGAAACTAATAGTCTCTGGCTGTTGTCTTACCCCTTAGTAAGACAAAAGAGCACATGCAGGAACAGCTTGAGCATCTTCTTTTACTTACCCTTCAGAGCGTCCTCTAAAGACTTTCCCTTTCTTTTCTTCCTCACCTCATGAGTGACATAGGGGAAGGAGAGGCTGTTTGTTGTGGTCCATCTTATCAGTGGACATTGAATCGCCTATATCTTAGTGACAATGAGGAAGGAAGCATGTCAGACTAATTGCTCTCTCTGTCATGATCCTATATGATTTTAATTCACTGTGAACTCATTGATTCTTCCTGCTTTTTTGTCTGGTTACTCTTAGCCCAACTATGTAGGACACATCTTCAAAAAAATATCTGGAGAAATATTCACTTCATGTTCCAGGGATGTTCTTGAACTTCTAATAATTATTACATGAGTCTGGAAGGTGTTGAGCTTTCAATATTTACCTTAAATGTTCCCTTTTGCTTTCATGAAGTCTATGGCCATACATACCACATTATGTTTCTCAATCTTGAAAGGACACAAGGATGAAAGCACTCAGAGTGAACTCCCCCTTCAAATCAGGCCGTCTGGATTACAAAAGCTTCAGTAATTCACCACAGGCAACTTGGATTTAATTCTTTCTAATTTACAGAATATGCGCACAGAAAAAAAAATTTTAACTCTCTAAAAGCACTAGAAAAAGGATGGTGTGAAAATGTTCTATTATTTTTTGTCCTGTCTGTGCTACAGTGAAAAGACAGAAAGTGAAAGCAGAGCAAGGGTTTTCCGGTGCGTGATGGCGCAGGAACTCAAGGCAGGAGGAGAAAGGTAAAGGGATACCGACTGGAAAAGTTGAGGTCAAATTATTCCTATTTGCAGATGACATCATACTGTAAGTAAGAGATCCCAAAAATCCCACCAGAAAGCTTCTAGAAAAAAACATTTCAGCAAAGTGGCAGGATACAAAATCAATTTACAAACAGCATTCTTTCTGTGTACCAATAGGAAGCAATGAGAGAGTTTGCGGCGAAAACACTTCCACTCACAAAAGCCACAAAAATCATCTAGGAATAAACCTAACCAATGCCATTAAAGTCTTCAAAGACAGGAGTAAATAGACTGTAAGGAAAGTTTGATTATGTCCCTCCATATTTATTTTCTTTTCATTTATTTCTGTTGCCATATTTCTCTGACTAGATAAGCAGGTACAGTATTGAGTAGGTGCGGTAAATGTGGACATTCTCGCAGCATTGCTGATTTTAGAGTAAATGCTTTCCATTTCCCTCATTCGGGACAATACTTTCTCTGGGCTTGTTGCATACAGCCAGTACTTTATTAAGGAGCAATCTTTGATCCTATTTATGTGCTGCATTGAACTTACTGATTTGCTAATGTTCAGTCATCATTATATTCCTCAAATGCAACCAACTTGATCATGGTACATGATTTTTAATACTGAGGCAGGGGGATACAGAGTTTCCCTATAGCCCCAGCTGTCCCAGAACGCACTAAGTAGAACAGGCTGACCTTGATCTGTCTGCCTCTGTTCTCTGAGTGCTGGGATTAAAGGTGTATACTATGATACCCTGGATTCATGATTTTCTAATGTGTTGTTTATTTGGTTTGCAAGCATTTTGTTAAGAAATTTTCTGTCTGTTGTATAAGTAAATTGAACTGTGTTTTTCTTTTTGAAAATATGTTCTTGCCTGCTTTTTTATATCAGAATAATATGTGCTTAATAACATGGAGTCTAGATGTGTTGTTTTCTTTTCCATTTCATGGAGTAGCCTGAGGAGCACTTGTATTTAATGACATGACTCCTTCCCGACCTGAGTCTTTCCTTGTTGAGAAGTTTTATTATTCTAAGTCTTATTATCTGCTATTGTTCTGTTCATATTTTTTCAGTCAATTTTGAGTCAATTTTGGTAGTTCACCATTCAAATTTGGTTAAAATTGGTAGTTCAAAAATTTATTTTGTTTTTTTCTAATTTATTGCAGTGTTCAAATCCACCTTAATGATTCTCTGGATTTGAATACCATATGTTTGAAAATATCTCTTGTCCTTTTTAGCTTTCCTTTGGGGGTGTCAATCTCTTTACTCTGTTAACATTCCTGTGTTTCACTCATTCTTTATATTATTCTTTTATACTCTTTCACTAATTTCACACATGGTTTTGTGATTCCTTTATTTCCATGGGTTTTGGCTTTTCTCAATGTTTGTTTTTCAAAGACACTGAGATACATCATCAGTTTGTTTCTGGTAGTCCAGAGATACCGGCTTCAATCCAAGAACTATCTATCTTCCTCTTCTTTTTAATAACAGAATGTGCTATTTCCTTATTTTTTGAAGAAAAAAAAATTCCTGATATAGAAGCTGGGATTAATAGATTTTCTCATTATCTGGCCCTTTGAGCATGTCATTGTCTTGTTTGGGGGTTTCCCTTTCATTCACCTGTTTAGATGAAAGGTCTATAGCAATTCATATCTTATTTCCATGTACATTAACAATTTTTATACTGTCTCTATGATTCTTTTTCATTTCTCTTTGGGTATAATTTTCCTGGTGTTTATTTTAATTCACATCCATTGAGCTTCGAGGTTCTGTGAGCTTATCATTTTAAGAGAATTGTGGGTGCTGAGATTGTCCTGCAAGTTAAGGCAGTGAAAACCTGAGTTTGATTCCTGGAATCCACATGATGGAAGGAGAAAAAACTCCCACAAGTCGTCCTCTGACCTCCACAAGCGCACACACACACACACACACACACACACACACACACACAGTTGAAGGAAAGAGGGAGGAAGGGGATAATGATCACGCTGCCCGTCCTCAACTGCTCACTAGGCTCTTGTAAATCACATGTTAACCATACATAGGTCTCTCAAGAATTCTTTATTGGAAAGAGGCACAGCCCTATCAGACACACCGTCCAAGTCCCAGAAAAGTTACCTTTTGCTATTTATGTTTCCCAGGAAGGCTGAAATCACTGGTGAAAGCTTGTTTACAAAACAGGAACTTCAGCCCCTTGATGCTCTCACAAATGTCAGAGCCACACTTTGTCCCAGAAGGAAGGACTTTCTCAATGAGCAAGCACTCTTAACCTGTCCTGCCCTGCTGGAACTGGGTTCTCCCTGGAATCCAGAGCCTGGCACCTCCACAGCCATAGTAAACCTAAGGTTTTAACTGGGCTCTTGGAAAGCAGACACGGGGAAGAACCCTGGGCAGAGACAGAAAGCAGGGGAAGGTGGAGGAGGAGCCTGGCTGAGAGCAGCATTCTTACTTCATCTGGCAGCTCTGCGGAGCTGTTAAAATCACGAAGTACGGAGGATGGGTTGGGCCAGGGGGGAAGGAAGAGATTTCACTGGCTAAGGAGCACGGTCCAGAAGGAAGAGGGAGGGACTTAAAGGAGCCAAGCCCTGCCAGAAGCAGACTGACTAGGGTGATAGTAGCCTGCTCAGACCCTCATTCCTCAGAAGACCCAGGAAGGATCCCAGCCATGCTCCAGGCTCTCAGCTCCCTGGTTTCCGCCTTCTGGGCAGCACTTCATCCTGGGACTTTGCTGCTAGCTGCCTTCACCTTCCTGTTCCTTGTTGACTTCCTCAAAAGCCGGCGCCCAAAGAACTACCCTCCAGGACCCCGGCGCCTGCCCTTCCTGGGAAACTTACTCCAGCTGGACATAGAGCAGCCGCACCTTGACATTCAGCGGGTAGGAAGGGAAGGGTCCTGTGTCCTGACCCCAATCCTGAAGTGCAGGCCCTGGGACATTCTGAAGGGCCAGTGGGTAGAAGGACGCTCTACCCCTGCTGTTGCTGGCAGCCTGCTAATCCAGCCAGTAGATGTTTCTAATCTTGTGCTCTCCTCTGCTAGAGACACTGTTCAACTTCCAAACCACTGGCTTTCCTATCTTTCTATGCAATATTTCCAGTGTGATTCCATTATGGTTACAGAATACACTTGATTTTAATTCTTTTCAACATATCAAGCTATATTTGAGAGCATCGTAGTTTATCTTGATAAATATGGCCTGCTGCTTTACAAAATTTGTCTAAAGTGGGTGCCCCCCAGAGACTGTCCAGTGAAAAATGTCTATTCTGCCCTTCTTGAGTGGAGTTCTCTGGTTGTCCCTCACTGAACATGCTGTGATTCCCTGCAACCTTGCTGATGGCTCATCTACTGACTTTATTACTGAGAAAGAAACACCAAAATCACCAGGGCCCCTGGGGGACTGTACAGATGTTCGTGAATTTTGGTAATTCTGTGTACATAGTGCACATTTGAGACTGGCAGGTCTATTTAGTGAATTGACCATCATACCCTGCAATGGATCTCTTTATGCATAGGACATTTCTTTGTCTAGACAGTGAATTTTAGGACCATGGTTTTATATTCTTGTCTCTTTCTATAAAGTGGGAAGATAGAACTTCTCTATTACTGATGGTTAAGGTTTAGCCCATAATTTTGTTTCTGCTTTTCTTTTGCTTTTGCTTTTCCATTTTTGCCATTCCTGTTTCATGTGTGCTTCTTGGAAACTGTAAGCAGGTCCATTTTTATTCCTCATCATTCTTTTGGAACATCTCTTTTTACTGTTTCCAGGGGCTGTTCTCTATTATATAACAGCAGGTACAGTGTTTTTGATTTTGCTGATGCCATTTTCCAACTGAGGTGAAGAATAGATACCATCCTTTAGGACTCTTTTCTCTCCCGTGTGCGATACAGCTGTCTCAGCTCTGTGTAACTGAGAACCACAGCAGACACTAAATGTCAACTGCAGCTTGGATCTCGGAGGGAAGACTCTGTCTTTGGTCCTTCCTCACTTTTTCTGGTGCTCTCTTTCATTTCTGAAGTTTCAGTTTCCAATTTCCATCTCATCTAAAGCACTTTCTCAGCTATTCTGTCTGAGGAGGACTGCGGTGAAACAGCTTCTTAGACTTGCTCCATCGTAGATGGAATCCCCTTATTTCGGGGGTCCTTCCCCTGCATTCAGGACACTGGCTCCAAAATGGTACAAATCATGTTTACATGTTATCCCACTTCTTTCTTGCCTGTGCGGTCTCTGGAGAGAAATCTTTTCCAATTTCTCCATGAGTGATAGATTTTCTCTCCCTGCTATGAAGGGATTTCCCAAGTTTTGAGTTTGCAGATGTGACTGTGGCAGATTTCACTTCATTTGGGGATTTTAAGGTGTTTGATTTTTCACGGTAGCTTTGTATTTTGCCAGATTGGGAAGGTTTGGCCATTCTTCAAACATTTCATCGTGTACACTTTCTTTATCCTGTTTTTCTGGACAGCTGGACACTGACAGCACAGCTGTGACCGCTCTGGCGTTGGTCTTTTTGTTTCCACTCTGCCGACTCTGCGCTGTGCAGGTTGGGTACCGTCTCTGACCACCCTGCTCTTCCCATGATGCTCTCCCATCACCACTCTGCTGCTGAACTCTTCTGTCGGGGTGTTTACTTAGCTGAGTGCAGCTTTCTGTCCTAAAGTCTCTCTTTGATTTGTCTGCCTTCTCATTATGTGGAATATTTAATGACAGTTGCTATAAAATCTCTCATTAATCTGTAATTCCAACATCTGTGTCATCACATTTAAA
The DNA here is from genome assembly GCA_035773235.1 of Eospalax fontanierii. Lineage (NCBI taxonomy): Eukaryota > Metazoa > Chordata > Mammalia > Rodentia > Spalacidae > Eospalax > Eospalax fontanierii. The sequence continues at coordinate 12,901,152 of CM069531.1, forward strand.
TTGAGATTCCCCTGTTTGGGGGTATGTAGTTTTGCTGGATACCCTGTAAATCTGTAAGGCTTATCCTGGACTTTGTCTACATTTTTCGCTTGCACAGAGAGCCTGGTGAGGTTCCACTTGCATCCTTTAGTGAGCAGTGGTTCAAATGTAAATTTTGATTATACAACCTCAGGAGTTTGAATCTGGACCACCCCTCTTAGCCTCTGTCACTCTCACAGTGATTCACACCAAAGTATTATCAGCATAACCTCATGGGAAGGATGATTTTCACAGAGCACAGATGCCATCAGAATAAGACAATGACACCTACCTACATGGGGATAGAAGTTAGAGATCTGCCAGCATCTTCTCTATGGAGAAGCATTGTCCTTAATTCCTGCATGCGAATGGTGAAAATAAGACTCCCCTGGGATCAACTTATAGCAGTTCAACTGTGTCACATTTGGCACAGAGACTCATCTGAGGAGGGACACATAGTGTAAATTCACAACATGGCACTATGAACTCCATCTCCAGCTCTGTACCTGTTGTAGAGCTTCATATGTCCATGTCTCTTTATGGTGTTCCACATCAGGATGTGGGGGTAGAAACGTAAAGATAACTTAGTCCTATTGGGTTGCACTTTCCTGGCTTTTGGTTTGAGAAAGTAAGCTCTTTGTTGGAGTTTGACCTCTGTAAAATGCTACCATGATTAGCAAGAGTAATAAGAAATGCAGAAACTGAATTCAATCAAGAGATATATTTTCTCTCAGCACTTTTTTCATTGAAATTTTTGATAGAGAATACAATTTGATGGCATTTAGATCCTGTCCCTTTACTACCCTCACCCAAGTTCAATTTACTGTAATATATATTCATACATATATATATGAATATGTGAGAAGGCCTGTAGTGTCTAAGTTTTGTCCCCACTGAATTCTATGAATATCATCCTTGAAAGAGACTGTCTCTCTTCGTCTCAACAATCATTACTTACTAAAATTTCCTTAGGTTGGATTGGGATTCCTTACCTGCCTCCTCATTTCTATGCTGGGATTTTGTTGGGTTTGGGCTTGCATGGGACTTGTGCATGCTTTCATCATTGCTGTGTATTCATAGGAGTAACCGGCCAGCTAGCTAGAAAACTGTTTCCTTGTGATCATCTACCAACTCTGGCCTCTACAATCTTTCCATACCCTCTTCCACAAAGATCCCTAAGCCCAGGGAAGCATAACTTTATATAAGGGTCCTACTTAGGGAAAGGTACACTGCAATCTCTTGCTCTCTGCACATTGGCCAGTTGTTGTTAATCACCATCTGTGTTAATCACCATCTGCTACACAATTACACATCTCTCGTGGAAGTTTAGATATGCATTCATCTATAGTATAACAGTAAGTCATTAAAAGTCGGTGTAATACTATGACTGTTTTGTAGAAAATTGGTATTAGGCTCTCTGTTAGACCCTGTGACCTGTCTAGCTTCAAATTCCTAAGCCTGATACCAATATCAGGTACAGGCTCCATTCTACCATATCTCTATAGTAATAGAAAGTACATGGTACTAGCATAAAAATAGACATATTGATAGTAGAACCCATATTTAAATCCACACATTTACAGCTCCCTGATTTTGGACAAAGAAGAAAAAAATGCATCTGGGAGAAAAAAAACATCATGCTCAGGAAATGGTGCTGGTCAAATTGGATATTGGCATTTAGAAGAATCAAACTAGATTCCCTCACACCATGGACAAAACTTGACTGAATCAAGGACCTCAACATAAGCCACAGTATGATAAGTCAGATAGAGGAGAAGTAGGGAATACATTGGAACTAACAGGCACAGTAAAGGACTTTCTGAACAGGACTCTTGTAGCATAGTCATTAAGTTCAACAGTTGACAGATGGGAACACAGCAATCTAAAAACCTTTTGTACATCAGAAGATACCATCATGGAGTGAAGAAGCCAGCTACAGAGTGGGAAAAAATCTTTACCAGCTACACAGACAGAAGGTTAGTGAACACAAAGAACTCAAAAATCTAAAAACCCAAAAACCAAACAACCCAATTAAAAACGGGGCAAGGAGCTCAATAGGGGGCTCCCTAAGGATGAGATGCAAAGAAGTGTCTCTCAATATTTGAGCCTCTGTTACATCATTTCTCCTACTCAAACCTTTTCAGGTGCTGAACTATAAACTAAGGAAGTTCACCTATTTTACCTGGTGGTAAGACTATTAGATCATGGGCCTGCCCCTTTAAGATGGTACTCTCTAGGAGGGTAGATTACAGTAGCTTTTAGACATTAGGTTACATTCTTCCTGAGCTCTCTCTGTGAGACAGAGGATTAAAAATCTAAGCTGTGGTGTGGTTTTATAGCCCCTAATTCATGGTCCTAGTTCCTCCCTGCTCCTTGCCATAAGGCTATGCCAGACTGAATAATGTTTTGAGAAGCTCCATACAAGTCTCTGAAATGATAGAAAAGTCAGATAGTTTCCCCTGCTGGGGGCGGTACTCTGATGATTCTTCCCTGGGCACACCGTCCAAGGTATCTGTCTCTTTTACTTTACGCTGTTGCCCTTAATGAAGCCCATCTCTGGATGTTAAAGGGCAGCCTGTGTTCCCCATTAAGTCCCCATATTACTGTTTCTGATAATGACGTACTGTCCTTTGTGAATGCTGTCCCACCTCAGTGCCTGATCAGGCTTCTCTGGTCATGATGCCCTTTCTCATAATAATGCTCATTTCTGAAGTTAGTTATATGGCAGCTCTCTTGCTGAAGCATCCACTGCCACGTTTCCTCACAGACTCCTCAGCCTTGCTTCCCTTCTCACTGTCACTGCGCATCTGTTTCTTTCGGGAGCCTGACCCTGCTTCCTGCTCCTCTCAAGTGCTTCCTAACTTTCTCTCATTAAATATTTGATAGACACGGTGGGTTTTGACCTGCTTGCTGCATTGGATTGTGAGCTTCCTGAAGTTAAGCACTTACTGAGCACCCTGACACCTTGCATTGACCTCTGGTTGGGTGGAGCTCCATAATGCAGCCTTTGCCCCAGTAGAACACGGTAACTCTATGTTCCTTCACACACCGATTCTTCAACCTTTGTATCTGCATTGGATGATCCATGGTCTCAGTACCTTGACCTTCATACTTCCCTTAAAATCTGGCTTACACACTGGTTTCCTTTGAATGTGCCCTGCTTCCTCTGGAATGGAAATTGATTTGTTCTTATAAAAGCTGCATGTCACTTTCTAACAGGACTGTGGCATATGTTATCTTAAGCTGTGCAGCACACTTTTCTACATATAGAGCTTCTCTCAAAATATGACCTATTCGACCCTTACTCTGAGCAAGACCAGTAGGCTCAGGGGAGTGTACTCAGCTATACATAAATGAATTCATGTGTATAGCCTTTATTGAAAAGCAGATCTCTGCCCTATGTTATATTTTTAAGTAGTTCTGTGATTTTTAAAAGGGTCACAAACTCTGTTATGATCCGCTGTTCTGTATTTCCTTAGATTCATTTTACATTTCCTTTTGTCAAAGACTAGAAATGCTTTTTCAGCATAATTGCAATGTGCACATTTGTGGAAGTTTGAATGAGTATGTCCCCCATCAGCTCCAAGTATCTGACCAGTTGATCCGTTGGTGGTGATTTTGGGGGAAGGTCATGGACCTATCAGGAGGTATGGTCTTGCTGGAGGAAGTGTGCCACTGGGGGCAGGCTGTGAGTGTTCATAGCCTTGTCTCACTTCCAGTCTTTCCTGAGGAAGATTTCTTCCTGTGCCTGCTTGGAGGTGTGAGTGCTCAGTTTTCTGCTCTGGCTGCCTCCTGTCATGTTTCCCCAGCATGATGGACTTTTATCTCCCTGAAACCATAATAAACCCAATAAATTCTTCCTTCTATAAGTAGCCTGGGTCTTGTTGCTTGATCACAGCAACGAAATAGTAACTAATACACGCATGTTGAGAGAAATGTAAAAATACAATTTAGCAACAGAAAAAGGGGATTTTCCTTCCGTGTACCAACCATGCCACTCCACACACACTGTGCACCACCCTAAATTCATACTGCCACACCCTCAGCCATAACCTTATAAGACTATCATACATGTTCCCAGATCTGTGCATAATAAAAATAGAAATTATATGTGTAGGCATTTATTAAATTTCGGTGTATCAGTAGGGAGGTTTTTGCATCAAAAGAAAAAAAGTGAACACCCCATAAAAATGGCTAGCTGTAGACCAATGAGAGACCTTAACTTAAAAAATCAAAGTGAATGGTTCCTGAAAAGGGACTGAGGTTGACCTCTGGCCTCCATATGTATAGACACAGATATATGCACACATTAACACACACACAGGCGAACATACCCAAAGAAACCTATGAAAATGTCAAGCAATAGAGAAACAGTATACACTTCTTGAATCGTTAAAAGCATATAGAGAGACAGAGAGAGAGAGAGAGAGAGAGAGCGAGACAGAACTCAAAAATCTAAAAACAGACAGACAGACAGAAACTGACAGAGAGACAGAGAGAGAGAGAACTCATTGCATAGTGCTGTAAAGATTCTGGTTAGCATACCATCTCTGTTGCTTCTTAGGTTTATATTTAACAGACTCTGTCAAGATTACATTGCTTGGCCTTCGTAGGTCAATACCTTGTCTCACTAATCCTAGTCTTCTTACTTTTTTATACTAAGCATCCGCTCTACTGGCCCTTGCTTGCTGCTAAGCATTTAATACTCTATTGGTGGTTCATTATTATTGTTACGTTTTCTATCTCCTATCACTTCTGCGGCATCTTGCACTTTCTACATCAATCCATTGCTATTTCTTTTTCTATAATTATTTCCAATTTTCAGCCATGTCTTTCCTGCACACAAGACAGGACAGATTTTTCTAGAGATAAAAGAAACTGAAAGAGGACTCTGAGTGAAAAAAGGCAAGACTAAGTCTGGGTCCTTACTTCAGTGTGGCTGCAAGATTCTGGACTGAGTCAAAGTCATTACATTGCCTTACATTACATTCCAGTATTCACACAGGACCACGACTCTGAGTGATGGGGTGGTGCACAGAGTGGGGCTGGGGAAGACACCACAGATACTGGAGGATGTCAGCACTTCTGCTTGACGTCACTGCTGCAGCCAGAGAAGACTGAGCCACACAGCAGGCAGAGGTAGGGGCCACACAGAGCTGACTCATGAATACGCAGGTGGAAGGAATTCGGTACTGATCTCACAAGGTCAGTCAACCCATATTTGCACAAATTCACACACTGCATCTTTACATTTTATTTTCTTTATTATTTTTCTTTTATGTGTATGAGTGTCATTTCTGCATGTATGTAAGTGCACCATGCAATGCCCATGGAGGTCAGATGAGAGTATTAGATCCCCTGGAACTAGTATTAAGAATGGTTGTTACCTGCCATTTTGGGTCCTAGGAACTGAACACGGGTCTTCTACGTGAACAGCCAGTGCTCTTAACCGCTGAGCATCTCTCCGGGCCCACACTGTGCATCTTGATGGACACTCTCATTCCTCCCTCCTTCTTCTCTTTCCCCCAAACTCTCTCCTCCTCATCTGATTTTCACTAAACCAAGGTCCTGTGACCCTCTCAGGGTCATCTCTTTGTATTCAGATCTTACCTACATAATGTCTGGAGGATTCTCTCTACCAGCCTAGAACTTTGCATCCTTGACTGAATTGCTTCACCTGCATCTTATTTGCTTTTTCAGGAAGACAAAGTCCTGAGGAGGAATAATTAGGAAGCCAATGAGATTTAGTCATGTGGCGGCCTGTGACTAGTGTCTTCTTGTCCTAGTTCTCACCATGAATTTATATTCCCCCGTCTTTGCACACATTACTTTCAAAGAGATGTAGTAGGTGCCTGAGTGACTTGGTGCCTTTCCCATCTCAGCTTTTTGTTATCCACAGAAGCTTTTGAGAGAGGAGTAATTTTTATTTTATTTTCATAACTGAGGGTCTAAGACTCACTAACTGCCCCAAGAATCCCAGCAGTTGAACCATAGAACCTACATGCATTCATCCCCTCGGAGCTAAAGAGATATCTCCACATCTGGCCTTCACCCTTTACTTCTATACATAGCAGGGTTTAGAGAGAGCACATTGTCCTTTGCATAAACAGGAGGATTTGATAGGATTTCCATGCTTGTTACAGTACATTCACAGACATACATAGGCCTTTGGCCATTCAAATGCGCAATGTACTATGCCCTTACTTGAGTCTAATTGCTTCAGAACAGAGATCTTGCTTTCTTATGACATTTATGCCCTTATGCCCTAATCTAGAGACAAACTGATTCATATTGTCTGAATAAATGAATGGAGGTTTAATGAGGAAATTTCTGATCATAAAATGAATTGACTTAAGTGCAGACTCCCCTTAGTGGAAGTCCCATTACTTATAAGGATACATCCCATGATTAGCAGATGTTCAATAGAAGTTATCATTTAATAAAAAGTCCATACAAGCTACACCAAACATGCCCAGACTCTCCTCTGCCTTCAGCAGGTCAAATGAGCCACAGTCTTTGCCTTCACTGGGATTCAGAATGCTTCAGGTTATTGATACTTACATCCTTATGCCTTCCTCCAGAGACATATATGTAATTCCTAATTAGTGAATTTTTTCATGGTAAATCATAATCTTGATATAAATAGAAATCAAATTTAATGCCAAGGATGAAAAGAAAATTTTCAGAATATTTCCACAGAGTAGGATGCTTTCCTCCACTCTCACACAGTCATGTAGACCTCTCAACATGATTCCCATTTGCTGCATACGCCCCTATCGTCCCTGGAAACACAAACACAAGTGCACTGAAATCTGTCCATTGAAATTTTTTTCAGCTTGTGAAGAAATATGGAAATGTTTTGAGCCTGGATATGGGTCACATCCCTGCAGTGGTTATAAGTGGACTGCCCTTAATCAAAGAAGTCTTCTCACACTTGGACCAAAACTTTCTGAACCGCCCTGTCTCCTTTAGCCGAGAGTATGTCTTTAGCAAAAATGGTGAGTTTCTTGAGCACCGTAAGGCATGCATTATAATTTTTATGGTATGTAAAAGATCCCTCTATTTTTAAATATCCAACACTACCATGAACTGACAGCATCATGAAAGACTATGTTTACAGGAAACTGAATGCTGCCTTTCCTGAATGAAAGCACGAATCAGAGGGCTTATGGTGTCATCCCTAATACAGTCCTGGGGAGAAAAAACACATGGCGGGAAAAAACAACTCCATGCTTTGATGGGGAAGGAACCGCAGCACGCAGCCACAGGCACGAGGCTTTCATTCCCGTTATCCCATTCCAACCCACTGCCCTGGGAGAATGGATATGATCTGGTTTCCTCCACCTCTTCTCACTTAAAGTGTCTTATGATACCATGTCATGCAAACGATGCCTCATAGGAATCTGTAGCCTTGTGGCCATTGTTAGGATACTTATCATTTAACAGTTACCTGCTTGATTTAACAGTTACATGTTTGAAAGTCTAGATCAGTACTTCAAATGTATTAATCCAATATAACATTAGTTTTAAATGTTTCCTAAGTACCCCTTGAACTAATTCATTAAATCATTATTCCTCCCCAGTATTATCTGCTACAGGAAGCACAGTTTCTGTACAATATAACCATGTGTAAAATAGATTTTAAAAAGCCTTGCTCTTATGTAATACATACATTATCCATTGAAAAGAGAGAATCAATGACCTGTACCAGTTAAAATCCGGTAGTGTTATAATGTCCATTGATGAAGGCCTTTCAGTGTTATCTTGGTATTCAGGAAGTGTTTATAAAATAATATTTTTGTTGAAGAAATGATGTTAAAGGGAATACAATATCCCCGAAGGATCAAAATATGAGATGGAACTGAGGAACTTAAAGATGTCTAGTGCTGCAAGCAGCCTACTTAAGGAGATGGGTAAGTGGCCAAGAAATTGCAGAGCCTGGCCAGAAAGAGCCCAGCAAATTCTTGCCAAGAATGATGCTTTTTAACCCCACAACAAGAGAAGCCCTTGGGTGGTTTTGAGTAGAGAAGATCATTCCCTACATATTTCAAGGTTCATTTAGAAGTCAGCAGGAAACATCATTTTAGGTTAGAAAGGGGGGCAGTGTTGGAGCTTGAGCACTTAGGGTTCCTGGAAATGAGAGGAGATCAGGCCAAGGATAAGCAAACATGACATGAGAGCTTGGATAACAGGAGAACAGAGTGCTGAGGGGGTTCCCGGGGGGAGCTCCCTGACAGGTGAGTGATGTGCAGATGGGAACACTGAGAGGAGACAGGGGCTTCGTGGCATTGCTTTTGTTGGGAGTCCCAGAAATAAAATAATGGATTCTATTATTGATGAGATCAGTCTGAAATACCTACAATTGGAAAGTCAAGTAGTCGCACACAAGATTCAGGACCATGCACCTTCCAGGATGAAATGTGATGGTGACAATAAGTAGAAGCATTGTTTTATTGTAGGAGTTCACAAAATTTACTGGAAAGGCATCTGTGGCAAGAAGAGAGATGTTAGACCTAGACTGAAGAACCCCTGTGATCCAAGGATTGGTAGAAAAATAAATAAACCAGCAAAGATTACAGGAAATTTCTGACAAAGATTAAGGAAGGAAATCTGAATCTGAGAGACCCTGGGTAACACTAGAAAAGAGATTTTGAGAATAGAAGTGACTGAGTTGCTGAAAGGCCCAATGACTGGAAGCTGAAATGTTTCCCTACATTTCACGGGGTGGGGGAGGTCAAGGCCTGTGTTTGAAGGAGGTGAGGGTTGCTTTGAAGGTTAAGAATTGGAAAAGACCACAGCATGTATGTTCCATGAAATCAATGATGGTCTGCTGAGGACACCTGATATTCCTCCTCTTTGAGTCTGCCTTTGCATAGAGTATTCATGCTTCTCATTGTTAGTTATTTCTTCATCCTTGAAACCTGTCCTGGGTAGGACCACACTTATTAACTTTTTCATTAATCCTTAAAATTATGTGCCTTGTCTTATTCATGAGTGCACACCAGGTTGTTCATCTAACAATGTTTCTGTAAATGATTTATTTTATTTCATTGTCTTAGTTTTTATATCAATTGGTATGGGTCTTGGATTGGTTAATAATAAGCCTGTAGAGTATCTGAAGTTATTGAATTACATAATACATAAGAAGTACTTACCAAAGTGTATGATGTTGCAAAACACAAGTGTTAGGCACTGCGCTCTTGCCTTGGGATTGTTTCTCAGGATAGTGTCAGCTCCCTTCTTGACCTTCTCCTTTCCACCAGTATACAGGTCTGCACACTGTCATTTCATCCCAGAACCACAGTGCCATAATGATGAATACCTATTTTCCAGGACTGATCTTTTCCAATGGCCAGACGTGGAAGGAGCAAAGAAGGTTCGCCCTGACGACACTAAGGAACTTTGGGTTAGGAAAGAAGAGCTTAGAGCAGCGCATTCAGGAGGAGGCCCGCTACCTGGTGGAGGCCATAGGCGAGGAGAAAGGTGGGCAACTCCTCAGTAGGTTCAGGGTGTTGTGACTCATTCTTTTATTGAACAGACAATGTTCTTGAACCCTGCATTATGCGAGGCACTGAAGATTTTCAACAGTGAACATTTAACCATGGCCCTGCCTAGGAGTACTTCAGCTAAGCACATAGAAAGAGCATTAAACACACTGCTGAATTTAAAGCTTGATCTACAATCTGACTTCCTAGACATGGACAGTCCTTGTGCATGTCAGCCCCCACATAAGGTGCTCTGATCAGAGGCTTATATATGTCTCTCTGTTTTCTCCACTGTGTATTGGGGAGTTTTGGGGCTTGGGTCATTTGTTTCTTCTGTTGCTTTAGTTTTTGTCACATGGAATTAATTCTGTAGGAAATAGACATGAACCAATAACTTTGAAAGACGCACCTCTCCTGTTCCCCACCTCCAGGTGAGCCTTTTGACCCACACTTCAAGATCAACAATGCAGTTTCCAATATCATTTGCTCTGTTACTTTTGGCGAGCGCTTTGATTACCAGGACAGCCAGTTTCAGGAGCTGCTGCGGTTACTGGATGAGGCCATGGCTTTGGAATCATCCATGATAACCCAGGTAAGCATTCTGCCTTCCCAAGTGTTGGGAGGATATTGGATTGAGGCTGAGTCAAGTATTGACAAGTTCTTTTACTTAGGCATTTTTGGTGATAAAATACAAGGTCTTAGAACTGAGTCAAACACAAACGTATCCTAATCTCATAGTGTTGCTGGAATGTGAAAATCTTACTATTATCAAAAACGTTCCTAATATTTCAATGAAGTTCCAGCATTTGCATGATATCCACATCTGTAGAAATATCCGTTTTTGTACAGAACAACATTACCAATGGTTTTGCCTTTCTGCTCACGTGCCTCTCTCCTTCTTCAGTAACGTGTTCCCAGTATAATTTCTGCTTCAGTTTATCTGAGAGAGTGCATAATCATGAGTCACTGTGCGCCTATCAATCAAGTACCCTGAGTATCAGTACAATGACAGTCATGCTTCCCCACATCCATGTCCCCTACTGTTGCTGATTTGGAATTTTCGGAGAAAATTATAGACATCTGCATTGTAACTGTGCTGATTAGATTATCTAGTGGGTAAAATTTCCTTCTCAAATGGTAGATTTATCATCTATTGCTTTTGTTTCTTTCAACTTTTCTTTGTATTTTTTCAAATCATTTTTAGGTCAGTATACAGAGTAATGGATTTCGTGGTGACAGTCTCAGACATGGGTCACTCCAGTGTGTTCTCATTCACTCCCCTCCCCACTGCTTTCCCATTCTTCCTCGGGATTTCCCTTTCTGCTTTCCTATCACATGTGCCCATTACACGGATCGTCTTTCTACTCCCTTAAGATCTCTTCTGCTTTTCCATTCCCCTCTCTCAAGGGCTCCCTTCAAATTTCCTGGCCTATGAAAATACAAATATAAATATAGTCATATATTTACACACACATATATATGTATACTATTTAAAAATAAGTTTTTCTATGTGAGAGAAAACGTTTCTTGTTCTCAGTTGATCTTATTTTGCTTAACATAATGTTTACCTCTCTTCTTTATCATGCAAATATCATGCTTTCATTTTCCTTTATGGCCCTATAAAATTCCATCGTGTATGTGAAGCACATTGTCTTGATATGCTCATCTGGTGATGGACAGCTTCTGACACCACTTCCTCGTTACTGTTCACAGTGCAGCTGTGGACATGGATGTGCTGGTTTCTCTGTGGCATGTGGACACGGAGTCTTCTAATGTATTCCCTGAAAGCATTTAACTAGAAAACTTTACAGGGAAGAAGAAGAAAGATGCTTCTTCCACGTGGCTGCATGACAGTGTACATTCCACGCAAAGATCAGATAGACAAACTAGACCTGTGAAAGAAACAACCTTGACCCGCAAGGCAACTGAGTAAACCCTCAAAACTAATGTGAGGGAATTAAAAGAAATACCAATAACTCAAAAAACAGAACATCACCAAAAGTCTAGCAAACTTCTTTCTATAAGAGCCTTAAATGTAAATGTGCTCAGCTCACCACTAAAAAGCTGCAGACTACGGTACCTGATTTAAAAATAGAGACCATCCAGGTATGATGGCATATGCTTTTAATTCCAGCACTCTAGAGCAAAAGTAGACAGATTTCCTAAGACCATTTTGTTCAATATAGCAATTTCCAGGCCAGCTAGTGCTATATGGTGAAACCCTGTCGCAAAACTAACAAACAATGAAGAAACTATATATTGTTCTTAAGAAACACACCTAGAGAGCAAAGATATTAAAAATCCATAATATCGAAGGATACAAAACAAACTACCAACCAGATGGAAACTGGAAACAAGCAGGTCTTGGTGCCCTTACATCAGATGAAGTAAACTGTAAACCAAAACTAATCTGAAGAGATAAAAATGGCCACTGTCTATTAATAACAAGAATAATTCATTAAGAAGATGTAATAGTTGTAAATGTTTATGGACCAAATATTAGAGCTCCTGACCACACACACACACACACACACACACCCCAAAACAAAACAAACAACAAATAAAACACTGAAAGGCATAAAACAATACATAGGTCCTGATACAATCATCCTGAGGGACTTCAGCATTCCACTTTCATACTGGCATAGGAATTCGAAACTTAAAACAAGTACACAAAGTCCAGAGCTAAAATGTTCCCCAGAATGACTAGACTTAACTGGAAAATATCTCTCCCAACAGATAGGGAATATACATTTAGTGATAGATGGACTGTTCTCCAAAATAAATCATATCATAGGAAATAAAGTCTTACTAAATGCAAAAATGAAATAATTTCTTATATCCTATCAGACCACAAAGGAATAAATGTAGAAATAAACAGGAGAAAACTACAGAAACTACAAAAATATTGGATACTGAACAATTCCTCTTTTAATAAGAAATGTGTCATCTAATAACTCAGAGAGGAAATGTTAAATTTCATAAATAAAAATAATAATGAGAACACAGCCGATCAGAACCTCTGGCAGACAACTGAGGTACGTCGGAAGAGAAAACTGCATAGCAATAAATTCTTGCATTAAAATATCTGAGAGGCTATGCATCAAATGATGCTAAACACAGAAACTCACAATTCTCAGAGAAAAAGAGGCTACAGAATGCTTTTCCCTGGATAGGACACCTATTTTAACCTCTGCCTCCCAAGGCGCAGGAATCACTCCAGAAGAGGTGCAGAAAGTTTCTTAGAATCAGAGGTGTTAGATGATCACAAAGAAACAGAATCTTCCAGACAGTTGGTATTTACGCACAGCAGTGGTGACAGCATGCACAAGTCCCATGCAAGCTCAAATCAGACAATATCCCAGCACAGCCACAGGGAATTAGGTGAGGATTGCCCACACAAGCTAAGGAGTTTTCAGCAATTGTTCGCTGCTGGGGGGAGAAAAGACAGTGTCTTACAGAGATGGGCTCTTTGTGGGCCCAGTGGGTGGATCTACACTGAAAGATATCTGGGGACAGATAAGACTCTGTCGTCCATAATATATGAGAGTTGATTAAATTGGACAGGGAGCAGCAGGGGGCGGAGCGGAGAGTGGAGGGATCTAGTTATCAACCAGTTGCATTGTATGAAAATTGAGAAATGAAGAAAATATACCTGAGATATAAAATAAACAAGTTCAAGGCTGTCACACAACAAGCCAAATTCCTGTAGGCAGCAGGAAACAATAAAGATTACAGAAGAAATTAATGAAATAGAGACTAAAAGAACAATATCCCAAATCACCAAAGAATTGTTCTTTGAAGAAGTTAACAAGGTTGACAAACCCTTGATCAACTTAGCAAAAAGGAAGAGGGAGATTGCACAAGTTAATACAATTCAGGAACAAAAGTGTGTCATTACAGCACACTCCAAAGATGTGCAGAACATCATTAGAGATTACATTACAAGCACATAGTTTGAATAAATTGGAAAAACCAGAGAATTTATAAATGCATCTAACATACAGAATCAAAGCCAGATCCTCTTGATAACTCACACTCATTACAACAAGGAGGTAGAAGCTACCGAAGCAGGGAAGAGAAATCATAGAGGGAAAAAACAGGAAAGAAAGTGTAGAGAGCTGCGGACTGCCACGCCTTAAAGATGGCGCCTGCTTCCGCCTTCCACCATCCCGAAGGTGAGTGCTCTTTAGGAGTAAACAACTCCTTATTGGCTATGGCTGAGGTCTAAGCATGCTTCCGTATATGTGTGCCTATCTACTGTTGCCACGTGGCAGTTCGGGATTGGCTAACAGGAGAGTACTTAAGTTGTGGGCGGGCTTTCCCCTGGGTTAGAAGTCCGAAGTCAGAAGTCAGAAGATTGTTCAAGGTTCCTGAATAAACTGCACAAAGAAGAGTCTGGTGTTGCGTCTTCCTTGCTGGACGAGGTGGTCGTGACAGAAAGAACCCAAACTACCCTATCACAGATGATATGGGTCTATACGTAAAAGACCCTAGAGGGTCTTCTAGAGGATTCCTAGATCTAATAACTACAGCAAAGTTGTCAATGCAAAATCAATATTAAAAAAATAGCCTTCATTTAAACCAATAGCATAATCTCAGAGAAAGGAATTATGAAAAACATCCCGTTCAAAACATCTTCAAAAAACTAAGTACCTAGGAGTACACCCTAACAGAGAAGAGATTTACCTCCACGATTAAAGCGTGAAGACAACGAAAAAGCAAGCAAAGAGAAAGATTTTCCTTGCTTCTTGTCTGGCAGAATTAACATTGTGAAAGTAGCTACTTACCAAATTAACCTACAGATTTAATGCAGTACTTCTCAAAATTCTGATCTCATCCTACACGGATCTAGAAAAAGCAATCCAAGTTTTCATATGGAACCAAAAGAGATCACTAATATCCAAAGCAAGCCTGCAGAGCAAGAACACAACTGCTGTATAGCTATGCCTGTCCTCAAATGATAGTAAAGAACTATAATGAAAAAGGTAGCCTGGTACTGGTTTTCAAGGCAGACAGACCAATGAAAGGGAAGAGAGCACCCAGAAATAAGCAAATCACGCCCATCTAATTCTCGACAAAGGAAGAAAATAACATACATTTGTAAAGACATAGCCTCCTCAACAAATGATGTTTGCAAAACTGAATATCCACCATGGAGCAATGAAGTTGGATTCATTTTTTATCTTATATATGGATGTCTATTTATTTCTCTAGATTAAGAGACTATCCTGCTATAAATTGAACAAATCAGTTCTCTATCCCTTTAATATTGACTCAGCTCCTTCTTCTGTCTTGTGGATTCTTAGGTTTGTTTTCTTGGTTGTTTACCAGTGTCCTTGGATATCATGATAATTATCATTTGTTTTTTACTTTTTTCTGAATTTATATTTGAATGCAGTATTCAGATAATGTCCTCCATCACTGATATTCTTTTCTCAGGTTAAGTCTGTTGGTGATACTTTCTGCTGTATTTTAAAATTTAACTCAATCAGGTTTTAATTTCCAACATTTTAATTTTCCTGGAAATCACATTATTAATGTTGTTATTATAGATATTACCAAAATATTGTAGCTAACAGACAGATAACAATCACAACCATGACTGTTTTAAGTCTTGTTAGTATTATGGTATGTCATGCTATTTACAACAATGTATTATTGAAACTTCATTCAACAACGACTGTACTTGAGCAAAGATTACAGTCTTACCCACATAGAAATTAAGTCATGGTAGGCACAGTTACCTGCACCATACATAGTAGTGGTAATTTCACCACAGGAAAATAAATCATAATAAGGGAACAGAGAAGTCAAAGACTCTGGTCACTCTGAAGTTCTCGAAGGTGAACAGGCTCAAGGATGTGACATTCAGCAACAACTTCATAACTTGAGGGAAGGGTTTATGACAGTTCCAAATGCACTTTCTAGTCACAAAGCATTCCAACTCTAAAGACCTAAAACAGGAATGACCTCAAAATGATCACAGAGGTGACTGTGATTGGACAGTGTAGAGAAACAGGGACAACGTATTGAGGATTGGACCAGTAAATCCCTATAAGGCTTATAGGTGAAAATCACAATATCTCACTTTAGGTGTGATGGAGGGCCTCTGAAGATTGAATGTCAAGGAGGGAAGCCGTGTGATTAGGAGGGAGAGGTGGCAGTGTATACAGGGAATGAGTAGTTGGACTGGTGAGAAGTGGTCTGAAGTTTGGTATATTGTACATGGCAGAGTCAAAATACGAGAGGGTAAACAGGGGTCAAGACGGCTGCGCAGTTTGTAGGTAAAACACAAGAATGAAAAGTAAGAATGTCTTGAAATGTGCTAAAGACTCTCCGTGGTGTCTCAATGGCTGTCTTTTTCTCCCATTTAGCTCTATAATGTCTTTCCATCGGTAATGAAATATGTTCCTGGACCACATCATACAATTTTCAGGAACTGGGAAAAACTGAAATTGTTTGTTGCTCATATGATTGAAGATCATCGGAGAGACTGGAATCCCGATGAGCCCAGAGACTTCATAGATGCTTTCCTCAAGGAAATGACAAAGGTAGGAGGTGCTGCCCACGAGGGGTGTCTGGTAGGTTCTGATTGCTCCTGCAGAGGCCATAAGCATGTTAGGGTGTGACATGGCATAGATTTCTCTCACAGTTCTGCATGATCCCGGGTCCTGGCCAGGGGAGGTTCTCTGGGTGTCTGTAGAGATTCCTGTTCAGCGCTTCTTTCCGCTCTGAGAGGACACTGAGATCCTTCCTCTACCTTAAATGCCGAGACTGTATCCTCTTCTTCCTCTCAGACCTTGGCTTTCTTTCTGTCCATCCCACCTCTCTGGTTCTGACTCTCAGGCCCCCTCATGGAAGGATGAATTGGGATGTTATTATCTGGATGCTCATACATGTGACTACATGATTCTGCACTTGGTGGAGCTATTTGGGGAAATTATGGACCCTTTACTGGAAGAAACATGTCACATATCTCACTGGGGGTGGGCTTTCAGGGTTCATAATGTCACGACATCTCCTGTTTTCCCTCTCTGATTTTGTGTGAAGCTGAAAATGTGATCAGTAAGCATCCTGCTCCTCTGGACTGTGGCCATGCCTTCCCTAGCTTGAAGGCCAATGTAGTTTTCATAGCAAGTTCTAGGGCAGCCAGGGATACATAGCAAGACCCTAATTAAAAAAAATAGTCCCACCCTTTGGATTTTGAATGAAAACTGTCCCCTCATTCATTTGAACACTTAATCCTACCTTCATGGTGTGTTGCCTGGAGACTCTTTCCGCTCTCCCTCTGTGCTACTTCTGTGGTTAAAATGCGATCAGCCAGATTCCTGCTCCCGACACAGTGCTTTCCTTGCCATGATGTTCTTTACCCCTCTGCAACCATGATCCCTAATAAACCCTTTCTTCTTTAAATTGCTTTAGTCAGGGTGTTTTTATCACAGCAACAGAAAAGTACCTAATACACACCCTTACTGACATACTTCTTCTGGTTAAACCCCAGTTCTCAATTATAAAGAATCTCCCAAAATACTGTTAAGAACCAAGCATTCAAAACATGTAACTGTACCGGACATTTCAGACTCAAACCATAACATGAAATGTATGGTCTTGATCTCAAAAAGCAACTGGTTCATACTCATTACTGAATCAGCCATTGGATTAAGGGTTCCTTTTGTGGTGGGAGGTAGAATGGTAAATATTTTCCATCATCCCTTTATTTCATCTTCCTGACATATTATTGATTGAAGTAATATTTTTAATTTTTTTTTACTTTTATTTTCTGTGTATGAGTCATTTGCCTCCATGTATGAAAGTAGACTCGTGTCATGTAAAGCCCACAGAGGCCAGAAGATGGCATCTGATCTCCTAGAACTGGCGTTAGGGGGCATTTTAATCCACGCTGTGGGTGCTGGGAATAGAAGCCAGATGCTCTGGAAGAGCAGCAAGTGATCTTAACTACTAAGCCATCTCTCCAGCCCAGTAAAGCAATGTTTTATCTCCAGGGGAGGAGTTAAATTTTTTGACATGTGATTTGCAGGTGTGAGGTCATCAACATTAACTGCAGTATTAACAAACTGAAGCTTACAGAATAAGCTGGAAAGATGATGTTGTGTTGTAAGAAAAGATTTATGGAATCAGAAAACTTTTGAGTGTGAAATTTAAACAAGGAGTTTAGAGAATAGACCATAGAGAATCTACCTGATTCTTTTTTTGTTGGGTATTAGTTATGTGCTGATTGCATGTTACACAATTGATAATATGTTAATATGTTTGTGCTATTCTCATTTTCTAAAATTGAACCAAAGAAATGGGAATGGAGCCCATTAATTCATAAAGTGATGTAGTGATGTACCTGATACTTTCTAGGAGTCAAACATGCTTCTTTTTATCCTATTCTCATCTCATTGTACAAAATCTTTTTCCACACTCTTGTCATAAGGAAAGAGTTATCTTGATTTTCATCCACTCAAGGGTTGAAGGCTTTGGTTCACCTCCAGCACTTGGAGCAGAGCAATGCTTCCAGATGAAATCAGAGGAAATATTGTTTTAAATAGATCCTTCCATAGTGATTCCCCAAGGTGAATCAGACCCTCTGTGTCAGCCTCCAGCATATGAGTCAAGACAATTCTCCTAATATAGCTGCTTTTTTAGTGTGTGAAGAAGAATGCCACTTTGAAGGACTTGTTCCAAGTTCATTCCTAGTGTGAAGACCCTATGTCTTCAGAAAAATCACAGATCCTCTGAATAAACAAATACACGCTGTCTTTTCTAGAACCCAGAAAAGAATACTACAAGCTTCAATGAAGAAAACCTCATCTGCAGCACACTGGACCTCTTCTTTGCTGGAACAGAGACAACATCAACGACTCTGCGCTGGGCTCTTCTCTACATGGCCCTCTACCCAGAAGTCCAAGGTGAGCATGTGGGGAATGTGCTGGACAAGGCAGAGAGATGCTTCTGGAAGGTGTGACTAAAAAGGTGCCCATAAGATAGCATGGTGCAGAGGAAGTGGGCGGGCAGCTGTCAGGTGATGTGCATGGAATGGACATGTATGTGTCACTAATGTGATGAGTCCAGGGTGCTGATATTACAGAGACTGTGTCCTCATGAAACACAGAGCTCAGGGGAAAACAGAGAAGTCAACGGATACTGTGGTAGGTGTAAGTAGTCACGACACCACATGAACGTCCACTCCTGCCCTCCTTCCTTTTTGTCAGTGCCTTCCCATTGTGCCTGGATCCTGTCCAATCTCCTAATTCTGGTATCTGACATCCTGTGATGTCCACATTTCTCTGTTCAGACTCAACCCACCTACAGTACATGGTGGCCTCACTGGATTACTTGTCCTCTCTTGACCCTGTCCTTATTTTTGCTATAAAAAAGAAATTCTTTAATAAATATATATTTCCTCAGTATGTGTGTGTGTGTGTGTGTGTCTGTGTGTGTGTGTGTGTCTGCACGTATTCCGGTGAAAGTATGTGTGCAAGTGTGTGGACCTGTTTGTCAGGTCTAGAATACAACCTCACATCTTCTTTTTCAGGCACAATACACTTTACTTCAGACAGGGTCACCCAGTCTGCATTTCAGTAAGTTAGCTAGACTGACTGGCCACTGAGCCTCAGGGATTCACCTGACTCTGTCGCCCCAGTGCAGTGGAACTTGTAAGCACACCAAAGTATTTTAAATAGATTATGATGGTCAAACTTAGATCCTTACACTTTTAAAACAATGATATTACCAATTAAGCTATCTCCACAAGGTAAACTTTATTTATTTATTAATGTGAAATAAGTACATAATATTTATCTGGTTTCGTGTATATGCATCATGGATCACCATTCAAATGTGGTTTTATCTGAAAGTTACTCTGTAAATTTTTTATTGCATTTTAATATAGTATGTATGTGCATATGTTTGTATGTACTTGCACATGTACATGTGTGCCAAGGAACTTGTGTGTGGAGGTCAGTGGACAACTTGTGGGAATGTGTTCTCTCCTTCTACCATGTAGGTCCTATGGACTGAATTCAGGTCATGAGGTTTGGCAGCCATTGTACCAGCCCAAGTTTACATTATTTAGAAAGTTTAAAACTGTTGAGTTAAGATACAGATTTGTCCTCTGAAAATGGTGCTGCAAAATATCAGTAGATTTCAATAGAAATTGTATCTGTTTGTTTTATAATACGTAAAGTAGTCAGAGATGTTTTTAAAACAGAGTATTCATGGACAATGAATGGATCAAATGTGGAATATATATATAAAAAAAGAAATTGGGTCCTGAAGGAAAGGAGTGTTGATGCATGAGTGAGCATTCAGGACACTGTGCCAAGTTAAATGAGGAACGAAATACAAATCCTGTATGATTTGACTTAAACGAGTTCAGTCAAATTTGCAGACTCCGAAAGCAGAGTATGCGAACCATGAACTGCTTACATAGAACCTGTTTTGCAAGATGTTTTTGACATTATTTCCACAACAAGGCGAACATATTTCATATCATCTGGCTGGACTCTTCAAAAATATGCGAATATTGTTTTTTCAATCATCACAATATAACATACTAGTAAAAGATGCTAGTCATTAGGAAACATTGGTGAGTAAAGGTCAGCACACGAAGTTCTGTGTAATTCCTGCTCATTTGTCTGTAATATAAATTTCTCTAAAACAAAAAAAAAATGACAAGAAAGTCTTGGAGATGATGTGTATATTTCAAAAGAAATATTAAACTTTAAAAATTAGTGGAACCTCCTATTTTCTTTCAGAAAAGGTACAGGCTGAAATTGACAGAGTGATTGGCCATGGGAGACCGCCCAGCCTGGCAGACCGAGAGTCCATGCCCTACACCAATGCTGTCGTCCACGAGGTGCAGAGAATGGGCAACATCATCCCCATGAATGTTCCCAGAGCAGTGGCAGCTGACACGACATTGGCTGGATATCACCTCCCAAAGGTACCTAGACACTGCCAGTCTCAGATCCTCCAATCCCTCTTTGGCATCATTGAAGAACCTCAGCTTAAAACGTGGCATGTTTTCCTGTCCCAAGAAATCACTTAAATGGGTGAGGAGAGAGGTGTCTGATGGATATTCACAGGAAACCTGGGAATTGGAGAAGAGAACATTCCTTGGTCAACTATGTTTAGCCAAATCTGGCTTTATTTGCTGAAGTACATCTCAGCATCTTCCTGTGCAGGTGTCTATCATATCTGCCTCTGGAGCAGCTTTCATGACTATGGACCTCCCAAACTTAGTTTAAAATTCTTCACAGTCCACTGTTGGGATCCCTCTGCTCGGTGCCAGCCCAAGAGGGGGACGCAGGTTCCCACTGTAGAAAGGGCGTGAGAGGTCTGAAGTTAAGACACAAACTCCGGGAGCTGGGCAGAATGCATGTGGATGGCGAGCCACAGCAAAACTTGTCTATTCAAGGAGGTGCAGGGGGTTTTTATAAGTTTGATTAGCCAACCCCCTATGGGGTGGTTCATCTCTGGACAGATACAGGTTCCCTCCAGATGCAGGGGCCACTCCCTTAATCCTCATAGCAGGTGACCTTGACAGGGCCCATACTGCACCATGCCCTTCAGACTGCAAGATACAGGATTTTATAATGTGAAAGATATTGAGACACCTGGGCTAACATCACCGTGAGGGTGGTGTTTCTAACACACACTGTGACCTCACATTTTTCCAACTTTTACTGACACACAATGATCCAGAAATTTCTGTCCCATAAGGAAATCCAGTGTAACTACAATATTATTATTAGATAAACAGAGACCTGAACAAGTAGATTCTGAACAGACATTATGTGCTGTCCACCTGTACCTCTTCTGAAATGTCCAACATGCTTTTAGAATAACTATGAGTCCCTGTTTGGTAGCTAGGATAGTTGAGGCCAAGAGAAATTAGGTTTGATTTCTCAACAACAGTGAGAAAGGGGTTGGGATTCAGAACTGAACCTGTGCTGACAGCTTGTGTCACTGCATGGTACCCCATTGTCCGTCCTCTGCTTTGACACGAAAAGATTCTCCTGTCTATTTTCCTCCATGGCTCCTCAGGAAATTCCCTGTCTTCCTGGACTGAATTCTGGTCAGCACTCACTACTCAAGATCTCTGCAGAGAGCTCCTCCGGGCCCGAGCGCCCTCCACAGCACACAAGCACAGCTCCTTTCCTTGCTCTCTGCTGCCTGGTCAGCCTCTGAGGATCTACTTTGTCTTACACCCTGGACCATACCCTGCTGCTGATGATCTCCAGCAGCGCTTACCCCTCAGTCACTGCACTGTGACCTTTACTGCAGAGCTAGGACGCAGCCTCTGCTTCTGTCTTCCTAGCTCCTGGCAGGAAGCTGAGGTTAGAGTTCCCCTGGCCCAGCTGTTTACATTTTGTCTGTCCATCACTTCACTCCAGCCAACCAGCCCAACTCCTCCCACAGACAACTCTAATAGCCACCAGGGTACTGGGAAATACAAATTGCTATGTGGAACTGTGGTGGGACTGAATGCAGTCTTCTTGATTTTGTATGGAGGAGAATGGAGAATCAGAGATGAAGAAGATATCAGTTTACATAGCTGCCATATTCCTGACCAATGATCCACATTCCTCATGATTTTCCAATGGATGCTTACACATTCTCTCCCAGGACTTATGTGGTATCTTCCTATAGAGTAGCTATATTGTGCAATAAAAAGTAGCCTAAGTTTGCTGATAGAATTCCAAGGAGGCAATTCCAATCCATCACTGTAAGAATCTGTGCACCAAGGGAAATTGTGACTAGATTTGCTCAGGAGAGAGTTTATCAGTGGATTGCCCAGAATAGGAAGGTTAACGATGTCAAGAGGCTCAAACAGTGAAGCTTTTAACCATTACTCATCTGTGTGGGTGAGTTGGACGTGTTAAACCTTGTCTCTTCACTGCCTTCTCTAGGGGACCATGGTCATGGTCAACTTGACTGCACTGCACAGGGACCCCAAAGAGTGGGCCACCCCCGACATCTTCAATCCGGAGCATTTTTTGGAGAATGGACAGTTTAAGAAGAGAGAGTCTTTTCTGCCATTCTCAATGGGTGAGTTGTGATGAGGAGAGAGTTCAGAGATCCTGACTCAGCCATTCCTTCCTCTCCCCCTTCAGTTCTCTGCTTTAGCTGGCCCTTCTCCTGATGGCTCTGTCCAGTGTGGCTCCACCTTGCTGTTGGTTGAAGCCCAGTGTTCCCTGGACCTGGCACATCTTCAACGACCACTTTTCAGCTCTCTCCTGCCTCTGTTGCAGATTTCAGCATCTCTTATTCCATTCTGTACAATACTGAGAGCACAAAGCCAAATTCTGACTCTTGCTCACAAGCAATCAGGATCCCTTCCATCTTCACAGGGTTTTTGCATGACCTAATTTCTTCTTCAGAGATGCCCTCACACGGTAATAAGACTGGGTTTCAATAACGAGGAAGGCCAGCGGCCAGTGAGAGGGTTACCTAACTACCGAAATGGGCACATGAAACAGAGTTCACATGTATGAACTCAGATACTCCTAGGACAGGAAGGAGGGCCATCCATGTCACTGACATCACTCAAGGTGAAGGAAATTAGAAGACATAAACCAAGGATGTTTTCAACACTTGGAGCCTGATACGATATCTGCTTTTATTTTGGAAATTTCTTTTAAGAGTTGAAAAAATAGCTGGAGAGATGGCTCAGTGTTTAAGTATACTGTCTGTTCTTCCAGAGGATCCAAGTTCAATTCTCAGCACCCACATGGCAGCTAACAACCATCCTTACCTCCAATTCTAGGGGAATTCAACTCCATTTACTGACCTCAGGGCATTGCACGACATGGATTTCACTTACATATATGGAAACAATACACACATACCCATAAAATAAAAATAATAAATGAAAAATACTTTAAAAGATTTGAAAAATATCCCATGAGGGGCTGGAGAGTTGGCTAAGTAGTTAAGAGGTTAAGTAGTTAAGGTTGCTCCTGCAGAGGACCTGGATTTGATTCCAGGCATCCACATAGCAGCTAACAACCATCCGTAACTTCAGTTTCAGGGAAATTTGAAACTCTCTTCTGACCTCTGTGGGCATTGCATGCTACAGATGCACTTACATACATGTAGACAATACACTCGTATATATAAAATAAAAATAATAAATACAGTATTTTTTAAAAGAAAAACACCCCATGATTTTACTTCTGAGCCATTATCTGCTATGTCACTTATATTTGTTGAGTGAGTTTGTAAATCCTTCAAGATAGTCACCCACTGTCTCAGTCAGCCTAGGCCTCTAACTTCTATTTATCCACATGCTGCTCTCACCAAGACCTGCCTGATTCCTGAAGACATTTGACTTGTGATCCTTGACTCCCACATTCTATACACTGGGAACACCAGGAAGATATCAGACAAAAATAGAAAGGTGAACACAAAGCCCAGAGTCTACTCAAGGTTGTTCAAGAGGTAGTTGGGGCACCAGCCCATGGAGGCATAGACACCAGCTGAATAGACTCATCTTGTTTGTATCTTGCAGGAAAGCGAGCTTGCCTTGGAGAACAATTGGCCAGGTCTGAGCTGTTCATTTTCTTCACTGCCCTTGTGCAAAACTTTACCTTCAAGGCCCCAGTCAACGAGAAGCTGAGCCTCAAGTTCAGAATGGGCCTCACCCTCGCCCCCACCAGCCATCGCATCTGCGCTGTCCCTAGGCTGTAATGTTGGGGAAGGAAAGAGAAAGGACAGCAAGACATAGTGTGTGCTCTGAGGCCACTGGTGCCTGCCCATGTGACCAGAGAGCATGAGAGTGACTGAGGATAGGTGGGTGGAATGAGACTCAGGAAATCAAGACAAATTCCAGGACTGCTGTGGCCTCCACATTGGATCTGGGAAAATCATTTATGTGGTCAATGATAATAAATCTTTTCAACTAAGAATTACAAAGAGAATGATGATTCCTTCCCATAGGAAAGTGTTCTGAATGATCATTGGAAACGGTGGCTGTAAAGTGACATATACATAAAAAATGATAGCACAAATGTCATTCCCTTGAGTGCCTCGTCTCTTCCTCCTTTCATAGACGTACACTTGCTGCAGGTCTGTTGAAGTAGTTCATACGAAAGTGACCTAAAGAGCGATAAGAGTTAGAACTGCACCCGGAGAAGACAGGCATGGTGCTCATAGAGGCTCTTCCATTTGGAAGGTCTGCATCTACCATATTTTTCTCTTCCTCTGAGTGCTCCTCCTGGAAGTCAGAAGGGCAAGAATCCCAGTCACAAGTAGGCTGAGAAAGGGGTTTTGCAATTTCTATAATTTACATGTGGTACCTAGACCTTGATCGTGGACTCAGTGCCAGGTACTGTATGGATAACCAAAGCCCAGAAGCAGGTTTGGGAGCAAATGGTAAAGATTTTCTTTCCTCATAGTAGCTCCTTTGCATTGTATTCTGTATTAGATATTTGTCCCGGCCCATGGAACAGCAACTAGAGCTTGAGACCCTTTAGGAATCTGAAATGAGTAGGGACAGACAGACGGAACATGCAAAACAGACGACCTGGGAAATCTCTCTCGTCAGGCCGAGCACTTTATTCTTCCACTGGGTATTTATACAGAGCTTTGGGGAGGCAGGAAGACAGATGCACCCACACAGGAATGTGGTAATTAACAGAGACACTATCTCTAACCTTCAAAGCCCACCATGAAGTTGTATGCATGTCAGGAAGATGGCAGTAAGAGGGGAGGCAGGGCCTTTGAACCAGGAGAGTGCTGAACCCTGGTGCTCATCAGGGCTCTTTGTAGCTCAGGTCTGGTGAGATAAAAAAGGTGAGCCATTTGGTCAGGCTCCAGGACATTCCTCTGAAGCTTAGTTACAAGGATCAAAGAGTGAGTTTATCAACATTACCTACAGGTGGTCTCAGGGGTGGAATTTTCCTAGAGCTGGAATCAAACTATAAGCTGGTTGTTTTCTCTGACTCATGGCTTACAACAGACATTTGTCCTCAAAGCCTTTTCACATAGGACCTGGATATATGAGGTATCAATCTCACTTGCAATTTTCCTGCCAGCTTCATTCCTATCATCAGCCTGAACTCACTGGGCCTTGGAAAAACATTTTAAGCAGGGCATTAGAAATGGAAGAATCCAAAGGAAGAGAGTTGGCTTAGTGGATAAAGAGAACTAGCAGCTCTTCCAGAAGACCCAGATAAAATTCCCAGCACCACATGGTGTCTAACAACTATCAATAACTTTAGTTTCCAGGTATCTGAAGCCCCCTTCTAGTTTCCAGGCATTAGATGTATGTGTGCACTTACATACATGCAGGCTTTCATACATATGAAGTACAAGTAAGTAATAACATAAACTTTTAAAAAAAGAAATGGAAGAATCCTTGCTGGGTATGACCAGAGGGGAGACAATGACCATAAACAAGGTCAGGTAACACAGGGTGTTGGGGTTTTCTCCCCTACTCTATTTCAGACAAATAAAGTATCCTAGTGAAGTGGAAAACAGCACATCCAAAACCCTCCTTTACTCACCTAGAGACCAGACCACAGAAATTCAAACAAATAAGAAATCAACAGGCCAAAGACCATGAAAGTTTTTCCTTCCTGAGTTGGAATCCAATGAAAAGTCAATTTATTTTACACCTAGAGAGAAAGCATCATTGAAAGTTCTTGAACTTGAAAGTTCTTGTCAGGGCTAGCCTGAGGTAGTTAAGGAGAGAAAAGTCCTGAGAAAATGACTGGTCTTTTTGCAAGTACTGTGTTCACTTCCTTTACTAGACCCCGGACAGTGAGTCTCTAGAAAACAGGCTAGTGATGTCCACACATAAAACCAGTCATAGAAGGTCTTGCAGTGTCCAGACATATGCAGCTTTTCTGCCTCTGGCCCCCAGCTTTTCCCCTTTTTTATCTGCCAAAATTGCATCATCCTAGCAGTTTATTCGTGGAAAAATAGTCAAAGTCTTTATATGTCTCATTTTCTTCCTCTGAAAAATAAGGGACTTTGTTTGAGAATGTCAATGACATCATTCCCATCCCTGCTCTTTCCCTATCCACACCACCCCACTCATTCTAAATTTCTTGACTTTATTTTTTCTTATAATTTTGTTAGACAAATATGCATATTAAAATCTACTGAGTCTATTTAATGATTCTTGTATTTCTTGGGTCCATTAAATCACAGACGCTACAGAATGTGCATGTATTTAGGGCTCACCATTTGGATTTGGATAATCTTTCAGGGAGCATGACCCTGAGGAAAACTGATTCTTTTTCTCTTAGTAGCCAGCTACAAGTTTTAGTTCTCAGGTCACACATTACATAGTCCTCAGGAAATGTGTCTCTATATATGTCTATATGACGGTATTAGAGTGATACAAACGGTTAAGGGGCCAAGAGTTTCAGGGAGTTTCAAAAAGTCCTGAAAAGTCAAAGTTGGAAAAGTTATAGGAACGCAAGAGTTTGTGTACTGATAAGAAAACCAACATAAGGGAGTTGGAGAGGCTGAGAAGCAACGGTAGGTACAAGTGAGGACACAGATTGATAATACCACATTGAGAAAAACTGCCGATTTGAATAAGAAGCTACAGAGTAAAAAGGCAGCACAGCATTGAAAAAATAGGGTGGATGGATGGAAACCAGGTCCAGATAGGAAACAGGATAGTGAGTACAATACAAGTCAAGTAGGTCAGCTCAACAGTAGGAAGCAAGTCCAGCTGAAACCCCTTAGATAGTGAGGAGTCCTCTGCCTGTGGTCCTTGAAACACACATTGTGTAGTCAGATGACAGGTTGGAGGTGGCCCTCATGACTGTAGTGTTGGATGTCCACCTCTTCATGGGACTCAGGTGAGAGGCTTATATACTTTCCTTAGTCTGGTGTGTCCAATAATTTCTTGGATCTGTTAAATCACAAATCTTCCTGAATGAGCCCTTTACAGGGCCAGGTACTATTACTTTGAAGGGATCTAACCAGCCCCCTCTAAAACCTTGTGAGAATTATTTTTATGAATAGACATAATTTAGACTAATGACTTTGAATATAACACCAGCAAAGTCATGTGCTCTTATATCTTGTGACCTGGCCAAGATGATCTCATGTTGTAGTTAAGCTGAATCTGGTACTCTACTCAAATGATATGAACGAATGAATAAATGAATGAACGAATGTGAGTGTGCTTGAGATTTAACATATCAAAATGCTGAAAGGTGGCCATTGAATACAGTGGCGATGGGAAAGACTATTGACATTGGATGAGTGAGCTATTCTAGAGCTAGGATGAAAAGGCTGGATGCTCTGTTGAGATTTGGGTGCAAGCAAGCTTGCACTTCCCCAATTGAAACTAGAGAAGCCATTTTGAAAAAAATTATGGGTGGGACTGGACTCAGAACACAGTTCCCGGGACAGAGTTCCAAAAAGACAGTTCAGGGGACAGAGGCTTCCAAGAGATATTTAGGGGAATGAGTGTCCTCTAAGTTCTAACCCACTCTTAAAAACTAAATTTAACAATTAGGCTTTTTGCTGTTGTTCAGATAGTTATAATGTTGGCATAGTAATGTGACAAAACCTTGCTCTTTCTCTCCAGAAAAAGTAGCAAAAGAGCCCATAGTGCCTGGTTTTGACTCCTGAGCACACAGGCACTTCAAGTCCAGGCAGAACAGGAAAAGTATGTTCAAGACAGCCTGAATTATAACCCTACATCCTTACCTGACTTTCAAGAATATCTTGTAGCATAAGCTAGGATGAGATGGAGACCACTGCCCTGTTAAGAACAAGGAATTCTGTTGTTCTGTGGGATGTTTCTATCCAGATCTCTGTCTCCAAACTTCTGCTATTTGTACACAGTGTTATTAAAGAACATTTTCCATAAAACCCATCTCAATGCTTCTCTATTGAAGTTTCACCAAGGAACATTCTCCAATTTCTATTTAAAATGTCTTGGTTTTCCTGATAAGATTTTAATCCTCTTTATGTCTCAGTTCTCCCCCATAATTTATAGGCTGATGCTTTTCCTAGTCTTCGAAGTAACTCATTTCTCCGTTTGTGTTGCAGGATGGTGCTGAGAAGGCAGTGCCATTGTCCGTCCAGGTGCATAGTCCCCCTCTGTCCTCAAAATGGTGTCAGAAGCTGCTTGTAAAATGGAGTCTCTCAGGGAAATTCACAGTATGAAAAACCACTGTTTTTCATGTTATGGAGAAACTTACAGCAGGGCACAACCTGATCTCAGCACACTAAATATAGTAAACATTAAAAACTGGGGCCTCATCAGGATCCCATGGATGTAATACAACTTATAACCATGATGAGCCATAAATTTGTGGATTAGTTGACTGTGAGCTCTGATGTAAATTTCCAGCCGTAAAATATGTCTTCTTTTTTTCTAAGTTCCTTGGAAATAGTATAAAGTATGTGTTCACTTCCCATCCAAGAATTATTCAAAGATTCGTGAATGTTATCCATGGCCAGCATTCCTCACTTATTTTGGACTCCAGTACCTCTTCTCCTCTACATTTCTGCCCAACACTTAGTATACAAACTACATGACAGGAAAGGAGGGTAATTACCAAAGAACTCTCAGGATATGAATTTTCACTCTACCACTCTTCTACAAAGAAACATTGACTCAGGATGTTGTGGTGAACATTGAAAATCAAACAAGATCTTGATCTTCTTAGAACAGAGATGGAGAGGGGAACATACAATGCTCTTAGTCTTAAAGAAGTCTGACCGGATATAGCTAGATGCTGTGCCAGGGTTAGGTCAGGGTATGACAGGCCTGTGACAAGATAACTAAGTGGTGAAAATGAACACTGAAGAGAGGAAGCAGCTCAGTCAGAGCAAAAAGCTCCAGATCTCTACTCCTAGTGTTCATCTTTTCTTAATTTGAACTCTCTCAAACCTGTTGACCCAAACTTTGAGCCAAGTAACAAAAGGGAAAAGTGAGACCTCTTCAGATGGAGGGTGCAAGAACATCCATGTGGGTCGTACCAGACTATCTTGTATGTCTGGCTGGTCATAGTTGGACTGCGTGCACATTGGGAGGTTCAGGATATGACAGACCTGAAGCTAGGCCTGCTGGGTAACTAGGTAGTAAAGAAGGCTTCTTCAGAGGGGAAGCAACTCGGTCATAGAATCTGAGAATTCTACTCCTACAGTCCAGCTTTTGTCGCGATAATCTCACTGGGAAGAGAGGAGGGAGGTCTGCTGGGAGGGAAAAGAGCAGAGATGACTGAATCCTGGAGGCCACAGAACCCAGAGGGAAATGTGATACCACAGAAACCCCCTGAGAAAAGCCCAGTGTGTAAACATGAGTACATCTATTACTCAGGGGCTGTTTGGCAAGGAACAGTGTGCCAGACAGAAGAGACCTCCCTTTGTGTGGTTGGTGAGAGTGGTCCAAGAGACTCCCAAAGTTAACACAGCTATTGCCAAAGCTCTTGGTTCTCTCCCAAACCTAGAAGATAAGACCCTACTGCTGAAGACAGTGCGTACTCCAGATACGGGACTCAGAGCAATGGAGCAGGAACTGACCTGGAGGCTTTCTATCTGAAGTTTAGTTCCCATCATGCTAGATGATAACATTCACACTGCTAAGGGAGAAAAATCAACCAATGGTCCAACTCAACCATAAATTCTATTAACCATAATAACTGTCACAGCACACTTCCTCTATGGGTGCAGTAGTAGAACTGTCATCTGGGCGGTGATGAACAGCTGTCTAATTGGACTGAGAGCCCTCTCAGTGGGAGTAAACTCATGGGTGGTACGGTATACTCAGGCAAATATGCATGGTTGGAGGGGACATAGATCTTAGAGAAAACCCTATCTCTGTCAGATCTCAGGAGAAATGAAATTTCCTACCATATGCTAAATATGTACTCATATTTACAGACAAGCATACAGCACACCACTCATCAAAGAAACTTCTTTTTGCAACAGGTGGAGGCTACAGCAGAATTCCAAAACTCATTCAGACACAGAGAATATACGACTGAGAAATGGCAAGTCTTAGGTGACACATCTACAGTTGAACCTTTACATCTGAGGTTCAAAGAACACTGGAATGAGGGGCAGAGAGAAAACTAACGCATCCCTCAACTCTCACCAGTGACGCTTCCTCAAACAACACAGTGCTGTGCACACAGAACGCCAAAACCGGCCACGTCTTAGAGAATAAGTGACTGAAGTGTGGTGCCTGGATATGATTCCTGCTTTGACCCTCACTCACCCGTGGCTTAGGAATCATTGCAGAGGATGATAGGAACCAAGGCTGACCATGCACTCAGGGAACCCGAGGCTTTCAGGCCATGGGAAGCTTGCACGCGTGACCTTGTGACAATGGAGGCGCCGAGCACAGGACCCACACCTCGAGTTAGACAGGGCCCAGAGTGCAGTACAGGAATTGGCGGCGGGCCACAGCTAAACCGAGAAATACGGGAGACTGATGTCTACCTGCCGAGGACAGGATGCCTTACTGATGACCTCTAGACATGCTGACCAGACTCCAGTGGATACATTTTCAGTGAAGGAAATATGACCCAAATGCTTCAGTGGATGGGTCCTAAGGTATGTATGGCAGAATACATCCAGTCGGGGACTGGCGAATGGATGAGGGAGGGGTCTAAATTTGGTTCAGAACTGATGTATGAAATGCAAAAATTCAGAACAATTTTAAAAAAATTTCAAAACAAACAAGTTAAAAAAATTTTTTAAATAAACACTTTGAAATCAAGTTGAAAAATGATATCAAAAAGTATGATTGTAAACGTGTTCAGAGTAAAAAACAAACCTATATCTTTGAGAACCACATATCACTCACCAAAATCCTCTCAGGAGATAACATTGGATGCTGTGCACACAGGGGACTCATACTGGTACTTGGCTTCGATTTGGGTAAAGTAGGTCGTTCTTTGAGGTCTGCCTTTGGGTGCTATATTTGATAGCACAAAGCAGAACTCTCACCTCAGAGAGCAGAGCAACAGTTCACTCTGGAGCCAAATATACATGACCATAGCTCGGGCACACTGGTTCAGGTGGCCTCCAAATCCTTGCTCCAATGTGGTAACAGTTTCATGAAGTTTTGTATCAACAGAATAAAAAAATCATAAATCACAATACTTTTCAGTTACATTATGGAAACATCAGGTAAGCAGCTTAGAGCAAAGAGGAGAACTCTGTTATATGTCTCAAATGGTATCAGCTGACATTTTTAAACTTCTGGATGAATCAAGAACTTCAACATAAGACCTGATACATAGAATCTTATAGAGGAGAAAGTAAGGAAGAGACTGGAAGTTTTAGGCACAGGACAGGACTTTCTGAACTAGATCATGTTAGCACAGGCATTGAGACCAACAACTGACAAACAGGACCTCAGGAAACTTTTTGAAATACTTGAAAGTTGAAAAGAGGCACAAACATAAAACCACCTGGAGTACCAAATACTGTTTATTTTTCTCAAAACATTTCCCACTTTCATAGATTAGATGAGGGAGAACACCCCATAGAAAAAGACTGCTAACAAATGAACAAACCAAATAGCCAAAAACCAAGATACTTTTAAAAGTCTGAAAACAAATGGAATGATTGAAAAGAGTGTTTTCAAAGAAAACAAAAACTGAATCCCAGAAACCAAATATTTTTAAAGCAAAGGAAAAATGATATCCGATGATTAGGAACCTAAATAACCAGGAACAAAAGAACAAATGTACTGTTAATCAATTCAACAGATCTGAACACCAGAAAGAACTCCGCAGAATCCAAGTGAAGAGATAGTACTTGTGGTTTGGAACCAAGGGACCCAGGTTGGTACTTGCCTTGAATCTGCGTGACACCTCCAGGGTGAGTGGTTCACCTGGGGAGGTCCTAGGTCTGACTGCCTTATTGTCAATGCAGAAAACTCTCACCCCATGGGGAGAAGATATAATTTATTCTGGAGCCAATATGAGTGAGCATGGCCCATGAACACACACTCAGTTTACCCCAAAATCCATGTTCCAACTTGGTAACAGTTTCGTATAGTTTTATAGTAACAGACAAAGAACATCATACAAAAAGATACTTTTTCAAATACATTGGTAGAAACATCAGGCAGGTAGTTTACCCCCAAAGTGAGGAACCCTCTGCTACAGGCCTTATCCTCTATCTGGTGACATTATCTTTTTGGTTGTTAGTAGTCTGTTAAGTTAAAAGGCTTCCTTTCACCTGTTCATCACAGGATGTTAGGCCATATAGAGAAGTAATTAGCTATTAAGGGTGCTGTAAAGATAGCCCAAGATAATTTGTAATTTGGCCTTGGAACTGCAACATTTCAACCTCTCCACAGTGAAGGAAGTTGTAAACAGTTAATCAAGCTAGTGTAAAGTTTGGTGTAAAATATAGTTCTCTCTAGGGTCATTTACAGGAGTGTTGCAGATATCCCTAGTGATCATTTGGGTAACAATAAAAAATTAAGTTTTTGACCTAAGGGGAATTATAGCTGCCTTGTAAAGAGTATAATTTTAAGATGGTCGAGATCAAAATAATCTTCTAGAATTTTTGAAAAAAAAAAACTCTGACCAATTTATTCTTACATTTATTTTCGAATTTATTCTGTTAAAATTACTATTATTGGCATGCCTTATTAACATATGCAAATATGAATGTTTAGTGTTTAGGGACATCATGCTGCATTAACTAACTCATAAGAGACAGGTTCTGTCTGCCTTTCAGTAGTTAACTAAAATGCACACACTTAACTGATTTCACAAAACTTCCTTAGCTATACCTAAATAGTAAATTTATTTTTATGTTTGTGTGTTTGAGAGAGTGCATTCCACAGAACACATGTTAGTATCGGTTTTTCTTTCCTAATTTTTTGAGAGTTCCGGTAATTGAACTCAGGTTTCCAGGATTGTGTATTTACCCTCTGAGCCATCTCACTGGCCTTGTTAACTAATTTAATTACTCACT
Organism: Eospalax fontanierii; assembly: GCA_035773235.1. Lineage (NCBI taxonomy): Eukaryota > Metazoa > Chordata > Mammalia > Rodentia > Spalacidae > Eospalax > Eospalax fontanierii. The sequence continues at coordinate 12,934,589 of CM069531.1, forward strand.
CCAAGCTTCCTTCTTGGAATGATTTAGCTCTGGCACGTCCAAGTGTGAATACTGGAAACCAAGACTGATACAAATTTTGTCCCACAGTTCCCAGTCTTACACTTAAAGAGTGATGTAATTCATACAATAAATTTAACTGATAAAAAATAAAATATGCTTTTGTTAAAACTAAGAAAATTGCTGTGGTTGTTGAAAATGCAATGTCTACCATAGGCTCTTGTATTTGAAAACCAGTTGGTGATGTGGTTGGGAAGGTTACAGAACCTTTAGGAGGAAAAGTCTTGCTGAAGGAGTGGGTCACTCAGAGTGAACTGCAGTTCTCTCTCTCTCTCCTTACTGTGTGCAGATGAATGGGGTCTCTCTGCTTCCTGACTACATGGCTACCTCACACTCCTGCTATTCCTTCACCACCATAGTAAAAAGCACGGACTCTAAAAGTCTGGGACTATATGCCAAAGCAATTCTTTTTCTCTAATAAGTTGTTTTCTGTCAGTGTATTCTATCACAGCGACAGAAATGTAAGTAATAAAATTGATAACCTGCTTTCATTTTAAGAAACTTAAAATGCAAATTTGAAAGATTAAATTTAGATGTGGAATGTATGTGGAGCTAGAGAGATGGCTCAGAAGTAAAGAGCACTCACAATTCTTGCAGAAGACCCAGGTTTGGTTCCCAGCACCTACATAGCAGCTGACAACTGTCCATAACTCCATTCCAAGGGGATTTATACCTTCTGGCCTCTGCAGGGATTGCATGTATAAGTTCACTTTCATACATGCAAGAAAAACACTCAAACACACAAAAAAACTGGCATGTATATAGCGATTAAATGATTTCTGGACTTTATTCCATATGATATATACATTATCTATTCAATGCTGTAGTGCTAATTTTGCTTTTGAGTTGATTGTTAACTAGTGATATTTTGTGCTGCAAATAATGTTGAGAGTAGATATTTTAGTTTGGTGAATTAGTAACATAAAACTAGTATGATTCACAAAAATGGAGTGTAAATTGAGAATCTGTGTATCATTGAACATAACTGCTATGTTTGTAACAAAATGTTCTTATAATACCTGAATTATAATGTTACATAATCTCGACAGATGGAACATGAAGAAATGTTATTTGAACTTCTGTTCTTTTTATAGTTTTCTAACAATAGACAATGATTCTATAATAAGTTTATAGGGATTTTAGAAAAAATAGCCTTACAAGAAAAGATTTACATATTATTTGGTTGACCATAACAAGAATATTTTTATAAACTTTATTTTGTGCCTTATATTCAAAGGAATTAGGTTTCTTTGAATGTTATTTATGTTTAAATAATATGAAATGGGCTAACTTTTAAAGAGTATATTCCAGCTGGCAGGCTGGTTCAGTGTCTAAAGGGACCTGTTACGAAGTCGGAGAACATGAATTTAATCCCCAGGACTCAAATGACAGAAGTCAACTATTGGCCTCTATACATGCATGCTAACACATGTATGCTGCATGCAACTGTATCTATGCATACACACACAACACATGTCCATACAGGCACAAACAATGATACTAAAAAGGTTTAAATGTTTATATTACCCATTAATTATGTCAGATATTTAACAAAGTAAGGCCTTTAAAATCAGCAAATGGGCACTTTATACGCAACTGTTCAAATGTTATTTTAATGGAATTAATTCTCAACATTTCTGTGCAAAGAAATTTGTTGAACTACATGTCAAAATTTTATATATTATGCAAAATTTTGTACAGGTAAACTCATGTAGTTTAATACACGAAAAATGTGACAGTAAATGAATATGCTCTAACCTGGTTCCTACTTATATTATAGTTATGTTATTTGTTTGGGAGGAATATTTCACCTCAGTAATGAGGTATTACAAACAAAGAGTGGGATGGGGCTGGAGAGATGGCTCAGCTGTTAAGAGCACTGACTGCTCTTGCAGAGGACAGGGTTCAATTCTTAGTATCCACATGACAGCTAACAACCATCCAAAACGCCAGTTCCAGGGGATCCAAAGCCCTCTTCTGACCCTCATGGACATTGCATGACATTAGTGCTTTTACACACATGCAGGCAATACACTTATACATATAAAATAAAGATAATAAGGGAAATATTACAGAAAAGAGTGAGGCAATTAACCATCTTTGGGGGAATAATGATATTCTATACAGAGTGCTTAGAAAACGCAGTCTAAGGAATTAGAATTTTCTAAGGAATCTCATGCTGAAAGAAGGAAAAGACTGGGAGCCTGGTGCCCGCCAAAGAAGTAACTTGTCTGCCAGAACGGGATTTGACCCAGTTCCGACAACTTCTCAGACTACTTCACAGGAGAGACTGGAGCCAAGACAATGAGCACGGGTGAGGCCACAGCACTGCCCAGCTAAGCTGACCTCTCGCCCTATTTATGCTGAAACCTTATGTCAGGACCCTAAAGATGAACTGGGAGTGGAGGTCGCTGAACATCTGTGCTCCTCAATGTGGCTGCACTGAACACATTTTTTTCTGCTTTTCACTATCACTTGTTTGTTAAATTGGCATCTTGAGGAAGAGTGGCCAACCCTGGCCTGTGATGGGCTTCCAGGGCCCCATCTCTGACCCTAAGAACTCTGGGAACAATCTGAGCCTTAAGTCAGTAAGAACAGAGAATCTTCAAGTCCCAGGTGGACCAAGAGTCTGAAGGGGCAAACTGTCTGGCTCTACATCAGCATCATCAAATGGACCATCAACAAAGGCTGAGGCAGTGTGAACCCAGGTCTTGCACTTGGCTATGTTTTTAGAGAACCCTGTGTATCTCAATAGGGCAAGGCATAGCCCTTGCCGCAGCTTGCCATACTCTTCCAGAGACCAGTGCCTAGACCATATGAAGGTCGGGTGTCCCCAGGGATGCCCACTTTCATTAAGTCAACTTACAGTGCAGATCATTGCCAGAGGCCGGCAAGGTTACAATAGTGGACTTTACTGGCCTCACTCCAGGTTACACAAAAAAGGACTAAAGTGTCTTGATCATCCTAAGAGGTGCTGAAAAATGAACGGAGAGGATTCAGCATCTTTGATAAGTGCCCTGAAAAATTAGGAATGGAAAGAACATACCTTACCAAAATAAATCCTCCTTACAAGAACCCATAGTCCTTGCTGTACTCTATAGGGGGAACGGAAAGCATTTTCTCTAAAATCAGCTGCAAGGCACTTTCGCCACCCTTATGAATATTGTTCTTATACGTTTAGGGAGAGCGATATGGCAAGAGAAATAAATGGAGGGAAAACCATAAGGGAAGGGTGTAATCAGTTTGTCCTTTCTGACCACATGCTCAACTCTTCTTGATGTAGATACAAATACAGCCGCTGGGTGGCACTGTTCCTGGACGAGGTGGACAAGCATCCACTTGCCCCAATTAGGGGACCAATGGCAGATCAATGCAAGGATGCCTCCCAAATCACACATGATGAACCAATGAATTCTATGGGGGTTTCCTGGAGGAGTAGGGACGAGGGGTTCCTAACAAGAGCTGAAATGACTCAAGAACATCTGTATCACCATACCCCCCCCCATCATGGGTGACAGGCCACAAAAGCAGGGTCCTGGAGTGCAGTGCACTGCCTGCAGGCAATTCCACAGGTTGCAGGGTCTCTCCTAAGCAGTTCAGGTGGTGAGAGCCTTTCCAGGCAACTGGTCTGATATCTGGCACTTGCAGGAGCTTGGCTTGTCTGAGAGTGCCGGAGAGTCTCGGTACTCGTGGAGACTGAGGGGCCTCCTAAACTTGGTCAATTTTAGGGTCTCCTAAAGCTATTGGGTGGTTTATTTCCTGAGCTTAAGGAATCATCAGTCCATTCCTTATGAGCAAAGGTATATATCCTCAGTAAACTAAAAATAGAGCTCCCAGGCAATCTGGCGATATCACTCTTGGTTGTATCCTCAAAGAATATATCAAGTCAACATACCATAGAGAGAGCTTCATACCCATGTTTATCACAGCACTGTCACTCACAGACTTAGATAAATTTTCCTGCACTGATGTAGCTAAATGTCTATTCACCCAGAATGACCCAATAAGAGGAGAAAGTGCTTCTCCACCAAAGTCCAACTTAGGAAACCAAGTTATTGGATTTAATCACAGAGCACAGGTCCCGCTCAGTGCAACACTCACTGAAATGTCTACAAGGGTAATTAACTGATAAGAGCTTCATTGACTGTGCTGAGATGAAATGGTGCAAGTCCAGAGAGTAACTATAACTTGGCTGGGGATATATTTAGCATAGTTAGTAGCTATTTGTCTAACTGTGTTCCTTGTAACCTGCATAAACTTTTCCATATGAATCTTATCATTGGCTGGATTGTAGGCTGAAAACAAAGATTGACAAAAACAGGAAGCTTTTTTTTTTTAATTTAGAGTGTTACCAGAAACTTGGTAATCATGTCTTACCTGATATTTTTAAACCTTATTAACTCATGGTGCATGACAGTAGGCCCTGACAATCCTGGAGGAAAGCCTGACTGAAGAATTTGTCTTCGCTAAGTCTTACATGAGATTTTTTTTGACAGACTTTGGAATGTGGAACAGTTGTTTGAAACTCTATACTCAAATTCAGTTAGTGTGTGCCTGTCGGAGGGGACAGACAGCTTGAGAAACCTAGAGCGTGCATGGTCACCCTTCTAGGAAAAGGTAATATTGTGATTGATAGTTCCCATTAAAAAACAGATTTCAGCTTAGGCCAGGCTCCAGTGCAGAAAAGCATCTATTTCCTTTTAAAGATACAGTCTCTGCATGTCCTCAGTAAGACAAAGGAGCACATATAGGAACAGTTTATACATCTTCCTTTTCCTGCCCTTCAGAGCGTCCTCTGAAGACTTCCTTTTATTCTTCCTTCCTCATCTCATGAGTGACATAGGGGAATGAGAGGCTGTTTGTTGTAGTTCATCTTATCAGTGGACACTGACTTGCACACATCTTGTTCCCCCTCATTAGTGACAATGAGGAAGGAAGCCCGACAAAATAATTGCTCTCCCTGTCATGATCTTATATAACTTTAATTCACTGTGAACTCAGTGGTGATTCTTCCTGCACTTTTGTCTGGTTAATCTTAGCCCCTGTGTGCAGGACCCATCTTCAAAAAAAAATATCTGGAGAAATATTCACTTCAGGTTCTAGGGGAGTTAGTAAACTTCTCATGGCTGCATGAGTCTGGGAGGGTCTCAGCACCCTTGTGGGTCAAGCTTCCAATATTTACCTTAAATGTTCTCTTCTGCTTTCTTGAAGTCTATGATAATCTACATCGTACTATTTCTTAATCTAGACAGGAACATGTATGTAAGCATTCAGGGTGAGTTCCCCACGCAGAGCAGGCTGTCTGGATGACAAAAGCCTCTACGGAATTTACAGTGTGCAACTTGGATTTAGTCACTCCTAATTTAGAGAATATGAACACAGAACATTTAAAAAGTCTCTGAACGCACTTGGAAAGGGAAGGTATCAGAAAGCTCTTTCTCCTGAGCCTGTCTGTGAGGCACCAACTTTGTCCCTTCCACGTATGGCCTAGGCTGAGCTTGACTTTACTTCAGGTCTACCACATCCTGAATGCACCCCCTATACACGCAGGCCAGCTACTTCCAGTCAGACACAGCTGATCACTGCAGCATTCCTGGGCCTGGGTCCTTATGGGATAGAGTGAGAGAAGGTTCACATCCTGAATCTCTTTGGCAAAATCCTCTTCCTGTACACAATGCCAAAGATCCTGTCATATGGCTTGTATTTTAGGTATCAGGCAGAATAAAAAAGCAGGGAAGGTGAGCTAGAATGTCCAAAATCTGTGAGGAGTGATGGTCATAAATTACACTCACAAACCTCTGTGTGGTTCTGAGATGGGAAGAAGACTTGGTACAGCACTGCCAGGGAACTTTAAGGAAAAGTGGGGCAGGAGCATGTTTTATGGTTGGATTGTCGATCAGGACTCATAGTTAGCTACTCTTCACAGTTTCAGATCACCCAGGACACTTGGCCCTGGGTCCCACTGCATTCATGGAGTAAGGGTTAGGCCCTGGTATTTTCAGACATATTATATTTAAATGTATTTAGTGTGTAGAGAACACGCTGTGTCCTCCTCTAAGTTACTCCACATCACATGAAACAATGGCTTTTCAGACTGTGCCTTATCCTGAGAGATTCTATTTTGCAAGCAGCTTTTCTAACTCCACTTTGAGGGCAGAAGATGACTACACGCTTGTGTGGACACACAGACATCTCCCTCTGTCTGCTACAACCCAGGCACACAGTCTGATGAGTGAAACCCCTGGTTGTAGATAGAACAAGTGTCAATCTATAAATGGGCATATTAAAATCATATCAGGAAAACCAACCACAAATGTACTAGACATACCACAATAAGGAAAGAGTGTAAGTCTCTCACTTGAACATCATGAAGAGTTAGACATCAGCAAGGGACTAGGAGGTAGTAATATTTTTGTACACACAGATATATATATATACATATTTATGTATATATGGCTCACTTGTACAAACCAGTTCAGATAAGAACAAGGCTGCCCTGGATACCTACTTATTTGAAGCCATAAACCTTCTGATCTGTAGTTAAGTTGACCAATCCAAAATTAAGGAAGAGGAAACAATTAAAAACCCAGGATCTCCTAAGGGGACTTTAGATTTTCACTTTCTGAATCCCCTCTCCACTTGTGGAGAGCTTTTTCCTTGGGTGAATGTTTGTTTGTGTGTGAATCTGCCTCTTTCAGTAAAACATGCTTGTCTTTTGCTCTCTGCTGGCCTGAGATTTTCCTATTTTTAAATTCTTTAATCATCCAAAAAAATGAATGCACCCCCCACCCCCCCCACCCAAACTGTGACAATCTTTGACTCCATTCTGGTAACACCACCACTGTGGTGGCAACAGCCCCCACTGACCTAAGATTTGACCTCCTGGTGAATGTGTCAAGGACCTGTAGGTAGAGAACTCTCAACTGTCCCAGGTGCTGCAGACTGGCTCAGGTTCCTGAAGATTAAAAAAACAATCTCTACCATTTGTTCCCCAGACCTGAATTCATTACTGAGCTATCTGTGATCACACAACACTTGGCTCTGAGTTCAAGGTCAAGATCCAGCTACAACATAAATCATAGAAATTTCTTCAATACCACTTGATTTGTCTGTCTGTGTCTAGGTGACTTGCTGACTTCCAGGAGGTTCACTCCCATGCAGAGCATGCAGAGAAAGAGAAACAGGAAAGCCTTTATAGCCATCCTGACAGTCTTGACTCTGCTCAGGATCCAGGTCTACTTCTTGTTGTCTCTACCACTTCCTAATGAACTATATCTAACAGGTCAGAAGCAAGTGCACGTGTATGAAAGAAGAGATGAGGCAAACTGAAGGTACAACTTTTATGACCAGTCTTATGATTTATATACTATTTTTAATCCATTTCATATTTTACAAGGACTTTCCTTATGGATAGACACATCATTCTTTTTGCAACTCTTAGGTGAAAAATTTATCACTGAGCACATGAATTACTTTCCCACCACCAACCTGGGGGTCCTAGCAGTCCAGATATTGGACTCAATTTGCTTGGTCTAGTTCTCATCTTTCCTGGATCACTTCATTCTGTGACTCCCCTCTGCTCTCATGTGAGCAGGCACCAGAGGCTTCAGAGCACACGTCATTTCTTCTCGCGGCCCTTTCTCCGACATCACAGCCTAGGGACAGCGCAGATGCGATGGCTGGTGGGGGCGAGGGTGAGACCCATTCTGAACTTCGGGCTCAGCTTCTCGTTGACTGGGGCCTTGAAGGTAAACTTTTGCACAAGGATAGTAAAGAAAATGAACAGTTCAGACTTAGCCAGCTGTTCTCCAAGGCAAGCTCGCTTTCCTGCAGGACAAAAACAGAGACGTCAGTGTCCTCAGCTGGCACGACTGCCTCAGGGAACTAGTGTCTCCGGCTTCCTTCTGCAAATCCTAATTTGACCTTGGCAATGTGTCAAGATACTTATGCCTGACATCTTCCTAATCTAGCTATGAGATCTACTTCCAGATGGAATTGCCAGAATTTTGGCACAACCATATCTCATAACTGTCTGGTAGGCTAAGCTAGCCAACCAGGGAGCCCAGGGATGCTCCCGTATTCACTTCTCCAGCGTTAGGATTCCACGTGCATGTCAACAAGCCCAGTGTTTTCATCTGGGTTCTGACAATCAAATCAGGGCCTCATGCTCACAAGGAAAGCAGTTAACTGAGCAATCTCCTCGGCCATGTTAAATGCATTGTTACTGGCTTCTTTTTTTTCCTAAATAATAAATTTCCAGTGAAAACAAGGCAGAAAAAAAGAAATGTAAAGAATATAAAGATGTTTCAACCATCATTCAGACAAAACAACTGTGAATACGGGACATATTTCCCAGTGTCCTTATGGGTCCACCAACAAGCAGGAACTATAGCAGATATTTTCTCTGTAGTTTATTGTATAAGAAGGTTTTGCTATGCTAGTTCATTTACAATGAAATTAAATATTCTAGAAATTTCTAGAATGTGATGCGTGCTTCGACTCTGTTCTCTGCCTAGGGCAGACTGTTGAAGAAATAAGAGCAGGCAGATAGGAGAGGTACATGGTCAGTGCAAATGTGTCACAGTTACCACACTCTGTCCGACTGCACACGTGTTTGCCGCCAGTGTGCTGGCGTGCTTCATCTCTGTCCCCTCATTACCTCTTCTGACTGTCATACGTAACAGGCCGTGCAACTTCTGAAATTCCCAAGATTCTCCTAGAAAAATTCATACACCATGGCAAAATGCAAAGTGAGGACCCAGAATTGAAGGACTGATCCCGTCTGCAGCCCCTCTGTGACTGTGACCAAACCATTCACTCTCCTAAAGCTAAGCCTTTCCCACTTGGCAAATATGGGAAAGAGTTCTCACCCATGTGCATGGAAGGATCAGTCAGACAGCAGGTGTGAATTGGCTTCTTAACAGATGAAAACCCAGAGCATGTGATTGCAAAGCTTGGTCTGAACCATGGTTAATCTTGGTTGCCATCTTGACTATATGGAGAGACGCCTGGAAAATGGTTAGGCACACTTCTTGATGTGTCTGCTAGCCCATTTCAAGGATGACTGGTATGTGGACCATTGGAGAGAGAAGGAAACCCTGTCTTAAACACAAGGAGCAGCATCCAGTAGGCTGGCAAATGAAAAGCAGAAGCAAGACGCTCATTCTCATGGGAAAGGCAGACTCTTCCTGAGCCTTTGTGACTAAGCTAGCTGTGATATTCACACTCAGGCAGACTCTTCCTGAGCCAATGTGACTATACTAGCTGTGATATTCACACTCAGGCTTTTTCAGCCTGGGAGCTTGGACTGCCACAACCTTCCAAGGCATTCCAGGCCTTTAGCGTCAGGTGTGGGCTATATCATGGTTCCTTCTGTTTGGAGGGTTCAGGTTTTTAAAGTGAGCAACCACCAGTTTCCCATTGCTCCCACCCCACCAATAATATTAATACACACAGTCTATTAATTCTGTCCCTAAACAGTGATCAACAGTGTGGGTTTGGGTATCAAAGGCACTGCAAGAGAAGCACAGTTTCTTTTTCTTTTTTCCCTATTTTTCCCATTTTCTCTCTCTCTCTCTCTCTCTCTCTCTCTCTCTCTCTCTCTCTCTCTCTCTCCCTGACTCTGTCTCTCTGCCTTTCTCTCTCTACTAAAGACTGAACCTGGGGTCTTGCACATGCTAGGCAAGAATTCTTTTCTGAGGTACATCACCAGGTCCCTTTTGATGTTTTCTTTAATATAGGATCTCACTGAGTTGCTCAGACTGGTCTAGAATTCACTATATTTTGGGGAGTCTTTGAATTGGGGATCCTTCTGCCCTGAGCTCTTGAGGAGCTTGGATTTTAGACTTGCTCCAGCAGAATGAGCTTGAAAAATGGACTTTTGAGACTGAATTTCCTTAAATGGTTTTGGGGTCTAGAGGCTTTTCTGAAATTTGACTAAACTTAAGGCTGTTTAATGACTTCTGATAGTATAAAACTATTCAGTGAAACAAAAAATATACATCTTATAGTCTTAATTCACAACTTCTGAAAGGCAAGAAATTCCATCATGTTTGAGTATTTGTAGAGAATTAAGTAATATTATGATGTTGGCTACTTGCCCCCAGGATTGCTAGTCAAAATAATAAATTAAGACATTGAGCTGAGGTTTACAAGTTACTAGCTCTAGCTACAAACATTATCCAGAAATAGTTGGGCATGCTAATGTATGCCTGTAATCTCAGAATGCTAGAGGCTGAGGTAGGAGAATTAGAAGTTGGAGTCCAGTCTGAGGTACTGAACTAAATATAAATCAATCAAGCATTCTTCCAATAAATGAAAAAGGAACCTAAAGGCTGGTAAGCAGACTGTGAAGCGAACTCTCTAGACAAAGGCCAAAGTTGCTCAGAACCAAAAGAACCCTCTTCTTGCCACTGGCAGAATTAGAACGTGAGTGTCATTCTCAGTCTGGAGAGGTATCTAGAGTTAAAAGAGGGGCATTCATTGAAAACATGAGCAGCTACTAACTGGGATAAAGACAGGCTGGGGACTCTGGTAAGGCTGGGACACAGAGTTCCTCCGTTTGGGTTCGTTTGCCAGAGGCAGCGGTTTCTCTGAGCTCAGTGGCAGTGGCCTCGGCAGCCCTCCCCTGTGAGGTTGGCTTCTCAGCTCTGCCTGAAGGAACTGAACTCATCCCACATGATCTGAGGAAGCAGTGATGACCTTCCTTGCTATAACTGCCAAGAAGACTGAGGATTCGCTCAGAACCAGTCTGTACCACCAGGCTTTCACCGCTCAACCTGCAACCAGGATCAAGTCTCTGCATGATTCTAGAGGAAGAGGCACCTTATATGACCAAGAGGAGGTTCACTGTACTCCAAAATAACTGTGTGAATTTTACAATTTACATGAGCACAGTTCCACGTAATACACAGGGGAAGGATTTTAACAGTATGAACTACAGTAGAAAAAATATTTTTTGGATCCAAATGAAAGTGCTGATATGGGCCAATTAATTAAACAGAGAGTCTGCATTTAATGTTGCAGTTTGTAGAGTTAATAAAGGTGGATATGATTCATTTGGTAGGGTGGATGAAACATGGATCAAAGGATGAACCACTGTGAATGAGCTAGAGAGGCCTGATGTCTCTTTTTACTGTGAATGAAGAGTTACCAAACTGAAGAGGACTAGGAGCTAGAATGCAAATATCAGCACCAGAAAACCTACTCCCTTTCAGGGAAGGAGGGCACAGAATGTACGTTTTACTAATCTATTTCTCAATGGCATCATCAGAGGGAACATCTCTTCTAGGATGTACGTCAGTCTTCATGTCTGTATGTGAGTTTTTACCCTGGGCACTGCAGACACTCCTCTGGGAAACTTGAACACTATGAGAATATTTACCTGGGCCGTCGTGACTTGGTTGCACATAGCTTAATTTTGTTTGTTGACAGGTGCTCTCAGTTCCAGGTTTGGTGGCCAAATATGGCACTACTAGGAAGAGGTGGAAAATTAAGTTGGTGGACCTCAGATACAGGCTGTTTGGACTGTGCCCCTGATGTGATACTAGAAATCCAGGCACCTCCTTTCTTTGCTTCTAGGCTACCATGAGTTGGATAGTTTTCCTCAGCCATGCACCTGTGACTGTGTTCTGTCTCACCTCAGGCCCAAGTCACAGGGCCAACTAACCAATAGACCCCTGAAACAATAAGGAAAGCACGCTTCCTCGTACAAAGTTGTTTAACTCACGTGTTGTTTCAGTGATGGACATCAGACTAATATGATCTAGGCTGAAGGCTACTTGGGCCCTTTCCCTATCACCAGAGAAACTAGAAAAATTACCTCAAATGTGAAATCAGAAGGTTGACCTACGTTGTGTCAAAGTTCTTCACAACCCTCTCCCCTATGTTCTATGATATCATTTGTAAAAAATCAACTACGAACTTTTTCACAGTATGAGCTCTCTACCGGGGAGGGTGTGTAAGGGAGGGAAGGGTGTGTGAACGTCGCGTTACGTCTTCTGGGATGAGGCACAGGCAACCACTGTATTTCTCGTTACCGTGTCCAAGAGAAGAGAAGCTTCTGGATATACCTCATGTGTCCAGAGGCGCTTCCTTTAGATAGTTCTAGAAATGGCAAGGAAAGGCAGCTGCACACCAAAGATGGGTACAGTGAAAAACAACCCAGCCCTCCGCTTTGTTAGCCCAGGTTTGCCCACCAGTTCAGTTTAACATGTCCTCTTTGGGCATCCCCAGGCAACTGAATTTTATTCTCTATCAGAAAGAGAGATGACGAGAACAAACAAGCTTCTAGTCTCCCTCTTGCCTTCATTCCACACTGTGTACACTGGGATTTGGGATTTCCAATCAAAGACCAAATTAATTTCCCTCCCTCTGAACTGGAGCTGGCTTTGCGGCTTGTATAGGCCACCAGAATGAATGTAAGTCATGGAGCGAGAGTTCCAGCCTGGACCTCCCCAGGCCTGTGTGCTTGGGACACTATCACCACCATGTGAACAGCCTGATGATTTTTAGAGGATAAGAGATATTTCCAGAACACCATTGTTCCCCTGAGACCGCACCAGATCAGCCAGCAGCCAGCAGCTTGCCTGCACATGTAAGGCACGAGAGCCAAGAGTAGCCGAGCCACGGACCTGCAAACCTGTGAGCAGAAGCAGGTTCTTAACTGAGTAAGACAGATGTGGATGCTTATAATATAGCATGATTCTAGCTGATACATACAATATAAACTCGGTGAGTCTTAAAGTGGAAGATCTTGTAACTGGGGAGATAAGTTATAATCTGGTTGTAATAGAGAGAACCAAACTAAAAGTAAAAACTTTAACCTCAGGCCCTGCTCTGACAATTCTGTTATTTAGAGCTTGCTTTATGTGGTGTTGTAAGTAGACACTGATTCCTCCCTCTCAATTACTAATAATTACAGTGCTCTGGTGATTGAGATAATCTGGCTGCGAATGAATTCTGCAATTAAGAGGAAATAACAGTTCTCAGTAGCAAAGTGCCCACGAGTCTCTTTGTTGGTGTTCTGGTTTTCAGCTGTTGCAGATGGAGAACATTTTAAACTAGGAGACATGAAGCACCTGTTAGGAAGAAGACTTCGCACTATAAGGAGAAGACATATATGTAGGCATTGCTTGGCCTAGAGGATCACCATCCTTTGAAAGCCATGATCTATTCACATTCCTTTCATCACAGTCCCACTAATCTAATCGTCACAGGAAGCATTCATGTGGAGTAATACAAAGGAATACAAAATCCTTTCCACAGTCCATGGACTTGATTAAAGAATCAAGAACAGTTAGAACAAGTGAACTAGTCAACTGAAACATTGTGCTCCAATTCAAACTTTTCTTTCTTTTTTTGAGAACAGGGAATTGGAAAGGATCCCTAGATCTTACCAGCTTTCCTATGACAAGGATTTGTGAAATGTGAACAAAGATGAAGGAAAAGACCAGGTGAAACCACAAAGAATACAGAGCCAGTCCCTGCCGAGACACAGCCAGGGCTGCCCAGCCCACAGAAGCACATGGCTCTGGATTCACACAGGCATTAAGGAAATTCTAGTTCTTCTCTTCCTGAACTTCAGAAATTTCCTTACCCAAAATAATCCAATTGCTATAACGTATAATGAAATCGTCAGGCATTCCCCAGTGGGGCTCCTGTGAGGCATTTAGTTACCTTCCAGAGACAGTGTTAGGAAAGCACAAGTTTAGCTTTGGGAAAACTTGGCAGACACTGCGGTCCAGCTCTAGCACATATGGTTCACTTGCATACTTATCTCTATAATGTTGACTGATTCCCGCCTGGGAGGCCACAGTGTGACATATGCCTCAAAGAACATCTCTGCTTTGTTTTCTAACTCACTACTGTCACATTCTAAAAATGAAAGTCTGATATATAACAAATGCACAAGCCTACTTATGGAATTAAGGAAATGCAAGAGTCTAATTAGATTTCTAAAAGAGCGAATAAAATGATAAAAGGAAAAAGACCTACATACTCAGGGAGTTATTACTGATCCAGTAAAGCAAATGACTTTTAAAATTACTATTTCATGTTCATATCGTAGTTAGCGAGTACCCCCTTTTCATACCTCCTCCCCATCATAAATCAGCTCTACTTCAAGGCAAGGAAAGGCTTCAGAAATGTGGTGATCTGAAGCAGTGCCAGGTCCAGGGAATACTGGGCGGCAACCAATAGCAAGACGGAGCCACACTGGGCGGGGCTAAACGGGGAGGTTCCAACCAAAGCAGAGGACTACAGGAGGGAGGAAAGTGTGAGGCAGGATCTCTGAACTCTCTCCTGCTCATCACAACTCACCCATTGAGAATGGCAGAAAAGACTCTCTCTTCTTAAACTGTCCATTCTCCAAAAAATGCTCTGGATTGAAAGTCTCTGGGGTGGCCCACTCTTTGGGGTCTCTGTGCAGTGCAGTCAAATTCGTCAGGACCGCAGTCCCCTAGAAAAGGCAGCAAAGAATCAAAGCCTGATGCATAGAACATAGCCATGTAGCCGGTTGTGGTTCTCAAGCCTCATGCCAGAGCTTGTATATATCCTGAGCTCCCCAGGACCCTCCCCTTTGTCTAGATCAATTTACAGTGATGAATTGGAAAGGCCTGTTGAGAATTTACCAGGTCCTTTTGACAGCTCTTTATCACAGAATGCATCTCGTCTACAGGAAGAAGTCAGCATAGGTCTAGAGAGGAGACCTGTGAGCATCCGTAGGAGGATAATGTGACAGAGAATGACCATCCACTCAGCTACTTCTTACATTGAGGATCATGGTAACTCAGCAAAGGAAAAGGACATGTCTTCTACCTCTGCTTCGCCATTGTCAGTTCTGTGTGGACGTCTCTGCAACTGGTCCGTCCTCTGGTTTAATAACACAGTTAGCATTAGGTCCATCAGGATCCCTAGCATGATGCCTGGATTCACCAGAGCAAGTTTTCCCTCATCTATCCCACTAAGAAGCTGAAACTTCTTTGATCTCACAGTCTCCATTCCTGTCTTCCACCGCCACCTTAATGCAGGCTGCCCTCTTGTTCTCTGAGACCACACCTTCTACTCCACAGCTGGCGGTCAGTGTTCCTTGAACAGGACTTAAGCATGCCACACTGCCTACCTGCTATCGATTCCATTACATATTCTGTAGCATTTTCCTATCAGTCCTAGTACAAAGACTCCAGGGACAGCTTCTGAACATCCAGGGTCAACTTCTGCCTAATGCCTAGACTCCAACAGGATGCCACTCAGTTTCTCCAGCAGCCCAGGTTCCCATTTATTCCAATGTTCTTCCTCTGCTGAAGTGTGCAATTAATGGGAAACCCTGGAAACCCTCCATTTACACTCAGTTCCAACATCTCTTCCTTTAGAAACCCTGCTGATCCCTCCTAGCCTCTGTTCTTTACCTGGGGATCGTCTACTTCTAGGCAGAACTGAGGTGTTTTTCTCTGGACAATCTCATGGTTTATAAACAGGTACATATATGCCTGATGTGATCAGGACGTTTTCCGTACCCAAGCATTTCAGACCTAAGCAATAAAAAAATCATGACTACTGCTAAGTGTGAAGCAGTGCACGAATGATCTCATCCCCTCTCTACATGGATTTTACGAGGCAGGTTTTACAGCTTTTACAGATTTACTGTATTTTACAAATGTAGAAATAAACCCCATCAGAGGTCAATAATGTGTTCAGAGTCACAGAGCAGGCAGATGTTAAATGCTCGGTTTCCAGAGTTGCTGTTAGAGTTCATATTGAAAATCAGTGCTAGAAGAAATGTGTTGAGATGGCCTGGTTCTCAGGAGTTAGATGAATGGCTGTATTGGTGTCCACTGGGTAATGTCTCCTGGTTCTAGCTTTGGAGATCACACAGGAGAACAGCACATTCACAGGGTGTAAGACAAAATATGAATAATCCACAGGGAATGACAGTGGAATTCATCTTGATTGTCAACTTGAGTAACTGAGAAGGATCTAGGAGATGAGTAACACATCTTTGGAAGTACGTGTGAAGACATTGCCAAGAGAATTAACAATGGGGAGAAGGCTTTTCCTGACTGTAGATGGGAAACTGGAGGCCTGGATGGAAAAAAATGGCAGAGGGCGGTGAGAGGAGGTCTGATGGCTTTCTCTCTGCTGCTTGGCCATTTTGGTGTGAACTGATCTGCTACCATACCCTTGGCATGCTGAACCGAAACCTCAGGTAGTACCATGGTGAACAGAAAGAACAAAGGAAATATAATCAAGCATTTGGCATAGAGATCCTGAGGGGCTGGGAGAGCTCTGTGAAGAGATCTTAAGAAGGGATGGTTAGGAGACTGGAATGGAGTTTGTGAAAATAAGGAGTTTAAGAGAGATCTATGGAGAAAAAGACAAGGAAGGTCATTTAATGTCAAAGTGATGCAAGACCTCTGGAGGGGTCATGAGGTACGACAAATCATCAAAACAGGTTCCGTTAAAGATTAACTCCTGTTACATTGCAGTAGAGAGATCTTATGCAAACTTAAACTCTCTGAGCCCCAACTTTCTAATATATAAAATGGGGATTAATAGTACTTCTGAAAAAGATAGAAGACATTTTGAAAGAAGTCAGGTCTGCAACACATGATGATTTCTTAGCAATAATGTGCTGCATTTATCTCTGTCTAATAATTAATATTCCATTTTGGACTGCCTTTTTTGTGAGACATAAAGCTTCTGGGCCTTTTAGTAAAAACGAAACATGCCTGTATGATCACTGTATTAGAAATGCCAGGCTCACTGTGATGTCAATCCTTGTGCCTCAAATGTCTTTCACATTTAGAAATCTGTATTTTGGAGACTTTCCTAAACTAAGAAGAATTTCCTAAACTAAGCCTGACAGATAACTTTTCCTGAGAGTTGCTCTATCAGGCATCTGACAGAGAAGTACCTGCTGTTTGCCCACATCAGCAGGAGTAGATGCTGAGATGTCCCTTGGCAAATACAACCAGGCTTTGACTACACAAATTTGACCACAGAAACTTCCCTTCGCCACTCCCCACTACACAAACAAATATTACTTACACACTTGGAGGGAAATTGATACTTTGTTAGGAGTCGTATCTCCCCAGTGAAATGATTTCTTGGGTCACAAATACATGTCACTTTCTCAGTTTTGGTTCTGAAGATGATATCAAAGATGGACTGGACTGGAGGATCTGAGGATGGGAGGATCTAGTTACCTTCGGTAGGTGGAATCCAGTCAATGTGGTGTTAACTGTCACTTCCCTGGGAACATTCAAGGGGATGATGTTGCCCATTCTTTGCACCTCATGGATGACAGCATTGGTGTAGGGCATGGACTCTCGGTCAGCCAGGCTGGGCGGTCTCCCCTCACCAATCACTCTGTCAATCTCAGCCTGTGCTTTTTCTAGAAGAAAACAGGAGGTGCCATTAAGTAATATGCTCTAATGCTTCCTGCTATAGATACAGGAATAGACTCCAAGACCTTGTCAGTTTTTATTTCATTTTGTGTTCTTGTAAAGAAATAAAGTTTCCTTAACCTTTTAAAGGACTGATTTGGAAAACTGTCAACTCTACAACATTTGTTGAGGCTACAACAGAGCCATAAAAATCTATCTATCTCTCTATCATCTATCTATCAATCTATCTATCTATTTGATTTATCAAACTGAATAAACCCAATCACAATCACCATGGCTCAGTTCATAGCAGTATCTATCCAGGATTCTACAAATAGGTGCTTTTCAGTGAGTGGTAATAAATGATAAAAATTTAGTTTCATTGTTCTAAAGTCTGGGAAAAATACAGTAAAGCATCCACAGACTTCTTGCATGGTGAAGAATAACTTTCTGTGTCACAGATAGCAATGCTTTGCTCTGTCCTTGTGTCAAAAAGAGAAAGTTTCTCCCTGCCATTTCTTTTCTTAAAAAAAAAATGTGTGTGTGTGTGTGTTTTGTGTGTATGTGAGTGTGTGTGTGTGTGTGTGTCTATATATTATTCCAGGGCACAAGAATGGCAGTCAGATGACAACTTGAGAGAGTTGCTTCTCTCCTTTCACTATTTGGGTTCTGGGGATCAAACTCAGGTCCTCAGGCTTAGTAGCAAATTCTTTTACCTGCTGAGCCATCTTGCTGGCCTGTCTGGTACCTCTTTTAAAAGCCTAATTCCTTTCATAATGCTAATCACCTCCTAACACCATTTCAAGAAATGAATTCATAAGGAGGACACAAAAGGTCAGAGATCTCTTCCTGTCTGTAGACTTCCATTTCTGAAGGAGGTAGATCAGAGTTGAATGTATAGTACAAACTCTTAATCAACAACATTGTCTGTGAAACCATTCAAATTGTTTTCCTCATCTGATTAGTGAGAATAAACCTGCCTTATCTTAAGACTATTTTGAGATTTACATGAACTTATATGATCATAATAACAAATAACTGAAACGGCTACGTGCCCCCCATTACAGTTTCCTCTTTATCTAGAGTCATAAAGATTTGGTTGTGTCTAGCTAAAAACTTTATTGTGAGATTCTGGTGGGAGTAAATGTGATTATGTGACTAAGATCTGCATCATAAGAAGCAAGCAGACATGTACTGCTTAGTTTTTGTCAACTTGACAGAAAGCTAAATCATCTGGGCAGAGGGAACTCAGTTGAGCAATTGTTTTCAACAGACTGGCCTGCGGGGGAATTTCTTAATCGCTAACTGATGTACAAGGGCTCAGCCTACTGTGTGCAGTGCCATCTCTAGGCAGGTGGGCCTGAGCTGGATAAGAAAAGTAGCTGATAAGGACAGGAGAGATGGCTCAGCGGTTAAGAGCACTGACTGCTCTTAGAGAGGACCCAGGTTTGATTCCTAGCACCCACATGGCAGGTAACAACCATCCATAACTACAGTTCCAAGGGATCCAATGCCTCCTTCTGACCTCCATGGGCTTTACATGACACAGGTGCACTTACACACACGCACACAATGCACTTCTTTTTTAAAAAAGAAGACTGTTCCTATCTTCCACCTGCTAAGCTATTCTATAATCTTGAGGAATAAAAATGATGGGATGGGCCACTCTCCCTGGTGGATGACAGTCAGAGGAGAGATATAAACAAAGTGCAGAGCACAGAAATGAAGAAGCGCTTGGTCATCTCCAGAGGAAGAAAATGACAATTTCCCAGCCAGAAAATTCCTGAAGAAATTTGACACATCTTAGGGAGGTAGCACATGAGAAGATGCTTCTAGAAGGGGGAGACAAAAGGTAGATGAAGATCGGATGTCATGACTTAGAGGCATGGACAAGGACAGGGTTAAGAGATGACATACAATGCTTTGAGACTACCATGCAGGGAAAGACTGACCAGGAAGAGAGGTGTACATCACAGCATGCCAGATACCAAAACAAGGAATTCGGACAGTTTTCAGTGCAAAATGGGAAGGCTTTGCCAAAAGGAAGAGTGCCAAGAGAGTCAATGGCTGTTCCCGGGACACTGTTCAACCTGAAGCCTACCACAGTGTTAGCTGATTTCTGTTTTTCCCTGACTCCAAGCTTCTTGACACCACAAACTCTGTAATTCCTGTTCCTGTGAACCCATCGTCGTCCTGAAAGCTCATGGAGGACATGAGTATTCTGTGTGCACATCACCTCACAGCTCTTCCACCTCCTCTATCCCACCACGCTATCTTCTGGCACTTTTAAAAAAAATGTTTTGTATAATATCTTTTTTTATATTTATGAATGTACGGCCTGCCTGTATGTAAGCACTCCCATGTTCTGCAATGCCACAGAGATCAGAAAAGGGCATCGGATCTCCTGGAACTGAAGTTATGGAAGGTTGTTAACTGCCAGATGGGTACTGAGAATTGAACCCAGGTCCTCTGCAAGAGCAGCAAGTTCTCTTAACCACTGAGCCATCTCTCCAGCCCTGTTCTGGCACTTTCCTAACCAGATCTTCCAGAAGCACCATTTTGCCTTGCCAGGTGCATTCCCCAAATACTTACCTTGGACTTCTGGGTAGAGGGCCAGGTAGAGCAGAGCCCAGCGCAGAGTTGTTGATGTTGTCTCTGTTCCAGCAAAGAAGAGGTCCAATGTGCTGCAGATGAGGTTTTCTTCATTGAAACTTGTAGTAGTCTTGTCAGGGTACTAGGAAAGAGTGTGCACTTGTTTATTCAGAGGATTTGTGATTTTTCTCAAAACATAGGTTTATTACCCTAAGTAATTTGGAAGAAGTTATTCAAGATAACAGTCCCTTTGCTGTCTTTAGGAAATAATTATTTCATAAGCATTATCTCACTCCAAGTGCTAGAGGCTGACATACAGGGTCTTCTTCACGCTGGTATACAAATTCAGAAGGAGTCATTTAGAATGCTATTTATGGCTGAGTGTGGTGGTGCATACATTTAATACCAGTACTAGGGAGGCCGAGGCAGGTGGATCTCTGAGATAGAGGCCAGTCTGGTCTACATAGTGAGTTCCAAGCCAGCTGGGGCTACAGGGAGACCCTGTCTCAAACAAAGCAAACAAACAAACAAACAAACAATATTAACTCTGGCATTATCAAGAAGCATTATTCTGTCTAAGTGTTGCAGGCTGATCAAAAGCTTCTGGGATGCTGGGCATGGCAGTACACACCTTTAATCCCAGCACTCAGGAGACAGAGGCAAGCAGATCTCTGTGAGATAAAGGCCAGCCTAATATACCTAGAGAGTTCAAGTCAGCTGGGGCTACAAGGAAAAATAGTCTCAAAACAAAAACAGAAACAAAATACCAGCAACCACAAAACAACAATAACAAAACCAAAATACCAGCAACAACCACAAAACAACAATAACAAAACCAAAATACCAGCAACAACCACAAAACAATAATAACAAAACCAATAATCCTCTGGAGTTTGGGTGGATGAAAATAAAAACTGCTCTTTAATTTTTTTTAATTAATTTATTTTTTATTTTATGAGTGTTTTTCCTGTATGTATGTAAGTGCACCCATGTCATGCAATTTCTGCAGGGACCAGAAGAGGGCATCAGATTCCCTGGAACTGGAGTTAAGGACAGTTGTTAGCCATGATGTGGGTGCTGGGAAATGAACCTAGGTCCTCTTCAAGAAACAGCCAGTGCTCTTAACTTTTGGCTTATGACTACATTTTTAGAAGAGGTTTTAGGAGGGTGGGAAGACAATGGAGTGAAAAGAAGCATACTTGACGTTCAGCATCTGCCACGTCACTAAAACAATGCATGACCCAAGGTATCACTTCATGCCTCTCTATTTCAGATCATAAAATGAGAATAACTCACACTTTTTAACAAAAGAGTGTGAGGTGCAAGAGGCATTTAACAAATACACAACAAATGCTTTTCTTGACACTAGAAAGAAAAAGGTACATTCTCTACATTCACTGATTCTCCTTTCTCCCCATTAATCTTTCCTAGTTAAAACATCTAATTTTAATAAATATTCTTTATGACACATCTTTACCAACTTATTCTGGAAGCTTCAGTTTGTTAATATTGATCTTAAGGTGGATGACTACACATCATATCCTCCTTCTCTGTGGATAAAACATTGCTTCTATCAGTATTATACCAAGAAGATAAATTAAGAGAGAAGATGGCAGATTTATCACTCTGCCCCAACAGAGGAGGAACCCATAATCCAATGATGTAAAGCTTATCTGACTGATTCAGTGATGCATATGAAGCAGAGGCCTATCGAGATCAAAGGAGCACATTTAGAGAGACAGTTTGAGTCTGAAATGTCCCCCAGAGGCTCGTGTTTTGAATGCTTGGCTTCTAGCTGCTGCTAGCATTTGGGGAGGATCTGGAACATTTGAGGCCTAGCTGTAGAAAGTTGGTCACGAAGAGTGAGACTCTTATGGGGATAAGAAGCCCTGGTCACTGCTTTGTTCTCTGCTTGTTGATCCACCATGATGTAATCAGCTTCCACCACAGACTTCTGCCACCGTGAGCTGAGCCTCTCTACCATTCCTTTCCTACCATGATGGACTGAAGCCTGGAGTGGTATGTTATTTCTGCCATGTATTATTGCAATGATGGGGAGGAATGGATGCATCCCCTTAGGCTGTCTTCTTCTTGTCCATCATTGGATGGTGTGGAGATGACTGACAGAGGGAGGCATATGTCCCACACAGCCCTTAAAGTTGTACCCCAGTGTTTACAAAGCTGAAACTTGCTTGCGTCTTGCAGTGGGACTTGAGATGCAGTAGGTAACTGTCCCCAGACCAACTCATATAAAATAGAGATCTGAAGTTTAATTCCTACATTTCTGTGTTCAGTTCCTTCAGATATGAGTATAGAGCAGGGGAATACACAGTAACTGGGGATTGTCGGGGCCTCAAGCCAGAGGTATAGAACCCTTTATTTCTAATGACATCAAAAATCCTGAATTACTACAGCCTTACACTTCTCAAACACTGTTGTGTGTTTTTAAATCCCCTGGGACTGTGGGAAGCAGTGATCTGTAAAGATGTCCACATCTCCATCCCTGTGCAAGTTGCCAAAATAGATTTTGCAAATGGGATTAATTTGAGAGGAGAAGAGTATCCTGAATTATGCTTATAAGAAGGGGCTTGAGGGGCAGCACCAGAAGGATGAGATGTCAAGATGGAAGCAGAGATCAGACAGGAAAGATATGTTACAGTCTTGGTATTAAAGTTGGAGGAAGGAGCGTCAGTAAATGACATTCGTGTCTTCTGGAAGCTGGGAGGTGCAGCATGCTAGAGCCTCCACTCTCACCAAAAGCAGTTGGCCCGGTAAGCAGGAATATGAGGATGATCGCGATGTGGGAAACATGGGAGACAAAGCTACTCTGTGTTAACCCTGAACACTGGTACCCTGCTGCAAGATGAACTGGAGACCATTAAACGCTACGTCTTCTGTAAGAAGAAGACACAGGTGGCACCTTTCTACCTTTGTCATTTCCTTGAGGAAGGCATCGATGAAGTCTCTCGGTTCATCTGGATTCCAGTCTCTCCGATGATTATCAATCATATGAGAAATAAATGATTTCAATCTTTCCCAGTTTGTGAAAATTGTTTGATGCGGTCCAGGAAGATATTTCATGATCCAGGAACAGACATTGTAGAGCTAATTGGAGGAAAGAAAATGTTCATGAGACACCATGGAACCACTTTTCCACATTTCAACAGTCTTGTTTTTCCGGCTTTGGTTTCTTCCAGTGAAACTGTGGGGCTATCTGGACTCCTGTTTTTCCCTCTCAGCCCCTTGGTAGGCATTTCAACTCCTTCATTCATAAAATACTGAGTGTCATATCCCTTCACTATACCATCTGTTTGGTCACGGTATACACCACCACCCCTCCCATTTGAATGTTGGCACAGCATTCAACAGTTGTCTTGAATTTCACTATTAATGCCATCCCAGCCCATTTTACAAACAGCTTCCAGAAAGAACATTTACCAGAGTAACCACATGACTTCACTCCTTGACTTTCAATCTTCAAAGATTCTCTGCTAGACTTAAAGATGGCATTGTACTTCAATACCTGTTAGCTCTAGAGGGATCAGTCCTTCCAATCCTCAGACTTTAGTCCCTGGTTCTCTATACAATCCAATTCTAGTGGCCTTGTAATCATTTTAAGGGCATTCCTGTTTTAGGCCTTTACAGTTGCTATTCATTGTGCCTAGAAAGCCCCTCTGAAACTGCCATAACCCATCTTTCACTTCATGAAGGGACTGATGAATGCCATACACTTGACATTGTTTTATCTGACAGGGTGTTTCCACCCTACCTATAGCTTTTTGTCGTGAATTTTTTTTCCTTCAGAAAAATTACCACTAATATATTTTGTGTAAGTAACTAAAATGAGACAGACTCAGGTAAGGTTGTTACCCCTGATGCCTCCTAGTTGTTACAATATTTTGATAACACTGATAGTAGAAATGCTAATCATGTGATATTATTAATATATAACAATAATGTAATATCTATTAGTGGGGTCCCTGTATCTAGGTATTGAAGGAAATGCGACACACAGAGCATTCAGCAGCAGTCTTTCGGTCTGCTTTCTGTATTTGCTTGCACACTTCTTCACCATCTGCTCACAGAATGTCATATCACTTCATCTTTACAGTATCAATGCGAAGATCAATGAAGATCACACATTCCAGAAGAGCTTTCCAAGGCAGAAGATGCATAAGTTGTTAACACAGAAACATGAAAAGGCAAGGCAACGTGACTCTTCTAAAGAAATCATAACTATCAGACTTAAGGGTGCTGAAATAAGTAAAATGCTAGAGGGCAACTGCAGAGTCCTGGAAAAACCACCAGGGACCTGAACAAGTGTACTGAGATAAATTCAATGGCAACACTTTCCTGGAGAGGAAAGCCAGAAACACACAGGAAAGAGTCAAAATGAAAAAGAAATCAACAATTCAAATGAAAAGGTCAGTGACATGGAAAAAGATTTAGAAAGGAAACAGATTTTGAAAAACAAAAAAAATGGAAAATTTGGAAATTAAAAAACCCAATGAATCAAATTAAAACACAGTGGAAAACATCACCAACAGACTAAACTAAAGAACATCAGGAATGTAGGACAACTATGTATTCAAATGTCAATAAGGATAAATAAATAAATAGATGATAGAGATAATAGACAGACAGATGATAGATGACAGATAGACAGATGATAGAGATGATAGAAGATGATAGATAGATAGATAGATAGATAGATAGATAGATAGATAGACAGATAGATTAATGAAGATGATCACAATGTTTAAGAACTCTGGTTCAATCAAGATACCAAATCTAAGCCTCCACAGGATCATAACTAAGGAGTTGAGATAAACACTAAATGCAAAGAGAATCAATTCAATGAACTGAAAGCAGAAAATTTCCCATGGAATAAGAGTTCAAATCAAAATGTGTTTAGATCCCCAAACAGACATAACCAGCAAACAACCTTTCCACAGTATATCACAGCGGAGATTAAAAACTATACAGTAAAGATGCAGTACAAAAAACTACTAAGGGGAAAACATCAACTCATCTACAAAGACAGATTCGTCAAAATAACATCAAACCTCTCAGTGGCAACCCTCCAAGCAGGGAAAGCATGGAACAACATATTTTATGCTTTGAAAGTTAGATAACTTTAAACCATGAATGCTATAGGCAGAAAACTTATATTTTTTTAATTATTGGAGAAATACGAACATTTCAAGAAATGTACAACTAAGGCAACAATTCATGGATAACAAGCCAGCCATGCAGAACACACTTAAAGGAGCAGTATACAAAAGAAGAGAGAGGGAAAGAGGGAGAGAGAGAGGGAGAGAGAGAGAGAGAGAGAGAGGAGAATGGATGAACAGAGCAAGAGTTAGTGAGGAATCCCTCATGTTTAACACAGTAAACTCCTAATACTGATAGGGAAGCAAGTTGAAAATAAGCAATAATCTAACCAACTAGAAAAAAAAAATTACAGCAATTCACAGGCATCTCTCAATACATTCTCATGTAAATGGCCTCAACTCACCAGTAAAGAGATTCAGATTGGCTGACTCATAATATCCCAAATCAGGAAATAACTCAAATGTCTAAACACGTACAAAATGATGATACATTTAGGCAGTGTAATGTTAGTCTGCAGTTAACCAAGAACAGTGCACAAGGAGGAATTTCAAAGCAAGCTGACAAGCTTGAAAGCAGACTCAGAAGATGCCTCTGAGGCAGGAAGAAAGAGGCAAGGGAGGAGAGAATCAAAGTCAACAATAGTATTGTTATTCTTTTAAAGAGATCAGCATTGATATGTACAAGTACATGTGCGAATGTAAACGTAAAAAAAAAATCGAGTTAAAAACGCATTTGTATATAGTAAGTTTCTTAGAGTATCAAAAACATCAAAATCAAAGTCTGCAAATGGATTTGAAGTAAGTTTGCATTGAACTCAACTGTAAGACATTATATATCAGCTTCAAAACCAAAAAGCCCAAAGGAAGAACCTATCTACGTTTAAATCTGTCCCAATCCATTATTCTCCTAAGATATGTGAGGGCAGAGTGCTTACCTGGCACACCATCGAGGCCTCCAAACATACAGCCTCATCCAGTAACCGTAGCAGCTCCTGAAACTGACTGTCCTGGTAATCAAAACGCTCCCCAAAGGTGACTGAGCAAATGATATTGGAAACTGCATTGTTGATCTTGAAGTGAGGGTCAAAAGGCTGACCTGAAAATGGAGAAAGAGAGAGATCAGCCTTTCAAAGATATTGGTTTGTTTCTATTTTCCACAAAGATTCAACTCTGTATGACATAAAACGTACATGACAGAGAACCACATGAGAGCCTCTAGCCATAGCACCCTACATGGAGTTTGATATGTACCAAGGACTCTGTCAATGCCTGGAATGTCAGATCGATGACCGGGCTTTAAATCCAGCAGTGTTTTTAATGACCTGTTTTGTGTTCTTAGCTGTGGCACTCTTAGGGCAAGTTCACCATTAAATCTCCAGTGCCTAGCACAGTTCAGAGCCCAGACAAGCTCCTGGGCATTTAAGGAATGTTTAATGAATGAATGCACCGTAACACCCTGCACGTACCCCAGGAAATGGCTACCTTTCTCCTCTCCTATGGCCTCTGCAAGGCACCCGGCCTCCTCCTGAATGCGCTGCTCTAAGCTCTTTCTTCCTAACCCAAAGTTCCTTAGTGTCATCAAGGCGAATTTTCTTTGTTCCTTCCATATTTGACCATTGGACATGATCAATCCTGGGAAAAAGAAATTCAACATTATCACATCATAATTATTGTATAAAAGTACCTGATAAACTATATGAACACGTGAACTGATAGAGGGGAGAAGGCTAATAAGGAATTTGACAACTGTCTAGAGAAATAGTCCACAATCAAGGGACATACAGCTAACAACTATTGGTAGCTTACAATATCACACACTTGAGTATTTCTTATCAACTATGTAACTTAGTACTATCAGAAACTCCACAGACTTAGCAAGAACTGGCCCACACCCATTTCAACTGAAGCAAACACTGAGGTACCAGGAGTAAGTAGTAAACTTTGCAAAGAAACACAGTAGGTTGTCAATCTGTTCAAATTCCAGTCTTCCCGGGTTTTGAAGCCCATAGTTTGATTAGCAGAAACATAAATCTATTTACATCAGGCTAAACAAGAGAAATGCATTTGTGGATAAAGCAAGGCAGATACTTCTAAGCAGGTAAAGAAGGCTTTGTGGGAGAGGTCCTAGCCGGGACAGATGTTAGAAGATAATGACTTGAGAAGAGAAGGATGAAGGAACCCAGGGGCAAAGAGGAACTCATCAGGGACTTGCAGCTGACCGTCATTTTCTTCATGGCACAGGCACGCCATGCCCCTGCCCATTCCTTAACTTTCAGAGCAGTCCTTAACTCCTTTAAACACAGGCCTGGGAATGACAGGGAGACCTTTCAGTCTCACTTCATGGGGGTTTTCAGACATTTCTCTGCTGCAACTCTCCTTCCAGTGGCACTCAGCATCCTTCACTTCTAGATTTGCTTCCTAATTCTTCATTAGAAATTCCCCATAATGTTTGCAAGTCTGTCTTCTTTTATCTTATATTGAGGATACTTTTATCATCTTAAAACATAGTTCTTCAGGATGAGATCTAAAACCTCTTCTCTCCACGGATTTTATTCAGGAAATCTCATCAACTACTACTCTACTGACAGACATCATCTATTTTTTACCTGAACCTTACACCAGACTACTTGACTGTGCCAGTTACAGGCATATCAAACTCAGCACACTCATGATCAAATTCATTATTTCTGAAACTCTCAGTTGAAGCCACTGCTATAACCTCTTCTGCGCTCATCACTCCTGTTTGATTACCACCCTGGTGGGGGATCACCCTGTGGGACTTCACTCGGCATCCATTCTCCTGGCATCTAGGTTATCAAATCATGTTTTCTCCTCTCTTGAGTGAGTCCAGTCCATGTGGCTTCAGGGCCACCATCATAGCCTAATCTACTGACATTTCTTACAGCAATTTATACCCTATCCAACCGTGAGTGTTCAAACTACCACCTTTCTAACCAAAAGTGATATTTCTTGCCATTCTTCTTCTGTTCTATATGTGGCATCCTAAACGAGCCCTAAAATGTGTAGTGTGACCTTCTTCTCTTCTCAACACCAGTAGAGAACTTCCCATGATGTTATCACAGTCAAGAGCCGGGCTGTCTGTGGACAACCCAATAGCTTGGTTTCCACTTTAGGTCCTTTAAATATCATTCTTGCAGCACTGAATGCATCTCAGTTCCTCAAGGCCTCTGCTTCTCTTGGTCATATTCAGCCTTATTCTCAACACGTCTCCCATCTCCCTCCCGACTTCATTTTTTTTTTCATAATCCACTAAGTCTGATTAATGCTGTCTGTGAAACTTACCACTATTATTAAAGACACGTTCTCGGATACTGGTGACGGGGCGATTCAAAAAGTTTTCATCCATATGAGTGAAGACTTCTTTGATTAAGGGCAGTCCAGTTATAACCACTGAAGACATGCTACCAAAGTCCAGGCGGAACACATTCCCATGCTTCTTCACAAACTGAAAAATATTTCAGTGGTCACAATTGAGTGTGCCAATGCCTGTGGGTCCAGCGATGGCACATGTGAGTATAGCAGATGGCACTTGTTTTGAGAAGACTGCATGTTCATGTAAGTAGATAAATACACTTTGGTCTACAGAAATGTTCCTGAAAAAGTTCTGTCCTCCTGTGCACAAAACTCAAATACACTTCAAGAATGGAATCTTCTGCCTAAAAATTCATTAGTATGAATCAAGTGAGCTCCTATCATGTATCCTGAGGGGGAAGGTGTGTGGATAGAAGTGCCAACAAGTAAGCATGTTCTCTAACCGGAAGACGTTTCAAGGCTAGTGAAAGCAGAGGATATGACGCATCTGACCTGCAAAAGGTCAAGGAGTGTCTGTGCAGGTTTGACAGCTTGTATGGACTTTCTAGTAAATCGAAATGTCTGTTTTCCCAGACGCTAATGTCCTCCACTCAACATCTGCCTAACACAGGAAGTGCACAAATGGGCCTACACTGAGAGGAGTCTACATCTGTGTGGGAGTAGGAGGCATCTTGGTGTGGTGGGAATGTTCTGAATGTCTCTTCTCCTCTCCAGTAACCTCCAAGCACTTTAGGATTAGAAATTTCCTCATAAAATGTTCATGCATATATTCAAACAATATAAACAGAGTTGAGTATCAGTACATCTTCAGACTAAGTCATGGGGACATAAGTGTTTCAAAGAAAGCCAGGTCTCAGCTCTTAAACATTCTGGCGTCTAGGGAAGGCAGAGGATAATGTAAAGCCTACCTGACAATGTCTGTGCAAAGTGCCACAGCAAGAAGGGAATTCATGGGATTCTTTCTTTAAAAATTTCTTTAAGATTTATTTTTATTTTATGTGCGTGACTATTTTGTCTGTATGTATTAAGTGCCTCTATGTTTGCAATGACTGTGGGGGTCAGAAAAGGATGTTGGATCCCCTGGAATTGGAGTTATGGATGACTGTTAGCTGCCATGTGGGTGCTGGGAACTGAACCCAGGTCCTTTGCAAGAACAGCCAGTGCTCATAACTGCTGAGCCAGCTCTTCAGCCCCCAAAATGGAATACTTAGTAACTCAAAGTATGTGTTTAGGTCAAGGAGAAAGTCCCCTCCCTACGCTTCACTCGGTACCCACACTACAGTAAATAGTGAAGTCTAGCGGTGGAGCCATCCCTGTTGCTCTGGAGTGATGGAAGCATGTAGGTTCTGTGGTTGCCTAACTGTGGCTTCCTGTCAAAGCTGCTTGATTTTTTTGAGCCTCAAACCCTCAGCTATGAAAAAGAAAAATGATTCCTTCCTCAGGGGGCTCTCTGGGAAATAATGAGCACAGCAATATGAGATTCACTTTGTTTTCTGGTTCCAGGCACAGAGCTACCCAGCCACCCACTGCAACTCTCGGAAATGAATGAGCTCTGTATACAAGGGGAAGAGAATATAAAATCAAGGCTGACAATGAGGACAAGAACACTATGTCACAGACGGCCACACTCACCAAGTAGATATTCAGGATCTCATTTTCTCTCACTGACCTCCTAACTGTTTAACCATAGTGAGAACTTTCCTCCTCTTTCTGAAAAGGCAACTAAGTTGCAGGCTAAGTAATATAATCAAACAAAGCTCTTTCCTGGGAACAAGAATCTGGAATGCTTTATGCAAGATTTGATGGCAAAGATATGACCTTGGGATGTACATAAGACCCTTGGTCTTAAATATTTTGTTTATTATTTTTTATTTTATGTGTATGAGTATATTGTCTACATGTATGTAAATGTACCCATGCTGTGCAATGCCTGAAGAGGTCAGAAGAGGGTGTTAGATCCCCTAGAACTGGAGTTACAAACAGTTGTTAGTTGCCATGTGAGTGCTGGCAACTGAGCATGAGTCCTCTGAAAGAGCAACCAGTGCTCTTAACCACTGAGTCATCTCTCCAGTTCCAAGACCTTGGTTTTGGTGACAGCTAGAGAGTGAAAGCAGGCACACGGGTTGAGGAAGAGAAGCTGGAAGGGAGAAGAAGAGAGGATAGAAGAGATATGGCCACAAAGATACATAATATACAAGTATGTGCAAATATGGGTTGAATGACAGTACATGTGCTCAGTACCAAATTCCTTCACCTGCATGCACTAGTCCGCCCTGTACAGACCCTCCCTCTGCCTTTGTGTACCTGAGTCCTCTCTAGCTGCAGCAGTGTTGTCAGACAAAAGGACCCAATTCATGCACGGATACGTGGTCTTCATTCCCATCCCATTCTTTATACACTCTCACACCCTGCTGCATTGATCACAGCTATGGACCTATTCCACCTTATCAAAAGCAGATACAGTGATTTGGTCTCTTCCCAGATTCTTGCACCCACATCAAAGATAGAGACCAGACTCGGTCCTTGCTTTATCTTTTATCAAGAGTCTTCTATTAACTTCATTCATCTTGGTATAATCTGTCCTCTTTCACTTATAAGGGCTGAGCCAATAAGTGTGTATCTTTTTCTTCTAACACATGGCAGTACAGGTACCTAAAAATCATTCAAAGTTCTAAGTTCAGTTCATGCATGCCTAGATGAGGTTTTAGGCCTTACAAAAAGGATTTCTATATTTATTTAAAATATTCAACAAAGATGTCCCGAACAACTGAAAATCTGGTTTAAGTGGCTCCTGACTGGCAATGTATACTACCTAGAGTCCTTCCTTGTACCTGGGAAGAGATTCAGCACTTTAAATCTGACTGAAGTAAATGCCTTCTTTACCAAGTCTCTGTTTATATATATTGCTAGTTCAACATGATTTGGATCAGTAAGTTTATTTTATTATCAACCAACTAAAAATGGGGAGATCAATAGATCTAGAACTCTAGCCTTAAAATTCTCAAATGTTCCAGGTCTGTCTGACAATATCCTTATGTGGATTAAATGACCCAGAGGATATCTGAGAGTACGTCATAAGGCAAGACATATTTTTCCCATATATCACTAAGTAAGTCATTTATGAACCTAAAATAAAAACCAAACAGATTAAAGAGAAGATGGCCCCAAAGGCTAAAACAGGCTGAACTGCTAAAAAGAGAATCCTCAAATGAGTCAGAGACATTCACCCGTCTCTTGCAGCTATAAGACCATCACTTTCCCATGGAACAGATGTTGGCATATCCCTGACTTCCATGCCTGAAATGAGGTGTAGCTGCCTGATTCTGATGGGATCTTGTGTTCTGTAGTCATCCTCCTTCTCGCCAGGCTACATTGGTGAGACTGTGGAATAATTTCCTGTGAGTGCGAGAAATACAAACTGGAGTCACCAAGATTCACACTATAGAGGTTTATAACCAAAATTTACATCTGCACAACAAAAATAGGTATTTAGACCCTTCAAAGGTTATCTCTGCAAGGAGAAGATATACTATTGTCCAGCATTAGCTGCACACATTCCCGCACAGCTACCAAAAGTATGCACCCTAACAAGATCCAGGAGAATCTCAATTTAAATAAGATGGTGCCAATGCAGGAATTGAAGGATAATGAATTATTTTAAAGCAGCTGTTATAAAAAATACCCCAAATAATATAAAAATCTTAAAAAAGAAACAAAAGATAGACAAACTAAAAGGGATTAGGACGGAAAACTGCCTCAGCTAAGTAAACACCCCGACAGAAGAGTTCAGCAGCAGAACGTGATGGGAGAGCATCATGGGACGTGCAGGGTGGTCAGGAGTTGGTACCCAACCTGCACAGCACAGAGAAAGCAGAGTGGAAACAGCAAAGACAACACCAGAGAGGTCACAGCTGTGCTGTCAGTGTCCAGCTGTCCAGAAAAACAGGATAATGAAAGTGTACATGACGAAATGTTTGAAGAATGGCCGAACCTTCCCAATCTGGCAAAATACAAACCTTCCGTGAAAACCCAAACAGCAAATGACACAAAACCCACCACCGTCACATCTGAAAACTAAAAGCATGGAAGAAACCTCTTGACACCAAGAAAGAGAAAACATATCACCCATGGGGAAACTGCAAAAGATTTCTGTTCAGAAACCACACAGGTAAGAAAGAAGTAGGATAACACCTGAAAACTTTAAAGCAGCAGATTGTCGATCCAGTGTCCTAAACACGGGGAAAAAGACACTAGAAATGAAGGGGAAAATCAACCTGAGATTCAGCAAAGGTAAGAAGCTTCCTTCACCCCAATCCTCTCTGAACAGGTAAAAAGTCAGATCAGAAAGGAAATGATCAATTGAAACATCAGGGGGGGGGGGGAGAGAACACAATGGAAAGAACAAGTCAGGAGCAAGGGCAACAAGCTTTCTGCCTTTGAGTTCTAAGTTGCATTTGACATTTAAAAGCAAACTAAAATACTGTCTGCTATGGTTCTCAGTGTATGTAAGGTAACATTTGAAACAACTGTATTGTGCAGGTGGAGAGAAAAGAGTCCTACATGTTAGTAACATACCCATACCTCACTTCATATGGAAATTGGTATTCATGAAGTCTAATAAGCTGCACCTGTATATTGTTTAATATGGAGCAGCCACTGGAAAGGCAATAAAAGAGATGTTCCAAGAATGACGATGAATAAAAATAGAATCACTTGAGAACGTGTCCAAGATGCACGCAAGAAAGGGAAAATAGAAGAAAGAAACACAACGCAGAACAAACCATTCAAAAAACAATAAAACTGTGGGCTGGAATCCTTATGTATAAATAAGTGAACAGAAATGGTCTACCTCCTTAACTAATGATAAGAGATAGGAATAATACAAAATGTCTCACCTGAATTCATTTCAAATATTATGATCAAAGAAGGCTAAAAATGAAAGAACTAAACTACATGCCTGTCACATACTACCCAAAGAAGCACTCCCAAAGCAATATTATATCAGATAAAGTTCAGGCAAAGAAAATTACGATGGATCAGAGGGACTTTACGTGCTATGACAGTCAATCCAGCCAAAAGATCTGCCAGTCTTAAACGTGCACTATGTACACACGACAGACTTTCCAATACACAGCGAAAAAGCGTGTCTTTTCAGTAACTGATAGATGAGCAGTCAGCAACGATGTAGAATCCCAAAAACACCATAAGAGAGAACTGATATTTATAGAAAACTCGAGTGCAGAAGACCAGAATACAGAATTATTATTGGACAGATGCTTTAACCAACTAAACTGGAGCACCTGATTTACACAGGTCTTAAAGTGGTAGATAAGGGCATATATCAAAACACAATATTATGTCATCAAATCCACCCTGACATATTTAAAAGATTAAAATTACACATGGTATGTTCTTTCACCGTAAGGGAATCGCTCTGGAAATCTTTCACAGGATGATAAGAAAATCAACTATTTGGAAATTTGAACGACAAATTTCTTAAAGTGGGCCACGGGGTTAGAAACCTGCTCTACAGGCAGGGTTAGCAGATTGCCAGCATCATTGGTCTTGGAGCCTGGTCCTTCCGCCCGCCCTGGGCTGGGAATGTCTGAGGTCCTGCAGCTCAGGGGTAGGGTCAGGACACAGGACCCTCTCCCTTTCCTACCTGCTGAACCACAAGGTGCGGCTGCTCAAAGTCCAACTGGAACAAGTTTCCCACGAAGGGCAGGCGCCAGGGCCCTGGAGGGTAGTTCTTTGGACGCCGGCTTTTGAGAAAGTCAGCCAGGAACAAGAAGGTGACAGCAGCCAGCAGCAGAGTCCGGAGATGGAGCGCCGCCCAGAAGGCGGAAACCAGGGAGCCCAGGGCTGCCAGCATGACTGGGACGCACAAAGAGTCTTCTGGGCTACCAGGGGTCTGAACAGTGCAAGGTCGCCGGTGTCAAAGACCAGCGCTCTCGGCGTGGGCTCCGCCGCTAAGTTTCTTCCTTTTCCTTCCAGACCACGCCCCTCTCCCTACTACCCCCGGGGCCCTTGCTCGCCAGTCACCCCAAGACCTAGCGGCACCTCTCTGCTTGGCTTCCCAGCAGTTACTCCCATTTCCCACCGTGCTCTGAACTTCCGGGGGCGTCCCGTCCCGTCCCGCCCCGCCCCTCAGTATTTCTACCCGGTTCCCTGGAGGCCCCGCCCTCCTGGCCCCGCCCTCCTGTACTTCCAAAAGCTCCTCCTCCGTAGTGCATTCCAGCTGATGGGGCTATGCCCTTCTACGTGCCAGGAGCTGGGTTCCCCAGAGAACCTACACCAAACGTGGTTAAAAAGGGTTGTTTATTCAGAAAGTCTTTTCTAGGTCGCCTTTGTGGCTTTGGGCTTTGTGATTTGCATGCATCCCAGAGAGCATCATGGGCATTTGAGATCCTTCCTATTTAGTAACAAAGCTTTCACTGGTGACTGCAGCCTTCCTAGAAAATAGACTAACATTTCTTTGGTTCTGAATGCATGCCTAGCAGCTGTCTTGCGACTTTAAGACGCTAGGCCTTGACAGAGCTATGCAGGCCAAAGAAGTGACTTTATACTTTGGTCCCACTTTTTTTGTTCGGTTGGCTGGTTTTGGTTTGTTAGTGCTGAAGACAGAACCTAGACCTCTATCACTGAGGTCCTTTCTTTTTTCCCTCCCTCCTTTTCTTGCTTCTTTTTCATTAATTTTTTTAAAAATTTGCGTGTGTATGTGTGTGTGTGTGTGTGTATGTAAGCTAAGCCAAAAAATGAACCAAGAAAACTATACCCAAGCACATCATCCCAATTTGTTAAGAGTAATGGAAAAAACAAATCTTAGAACAAACGACAACAGTATGTTAATGCCCAAGGGAATAAGATGGATTCCCACCAACCTTTCAACAGAAACAGGTGAATAAAAGCGAAACCACAAAGTAAGGGAATGGCATGCTCAGAGTACCAAACAAGACGGGCTCTAGACCTGGAAACAATTACAATGTTTTCTTCAAAAACTAAGGCAATAAACACACATTCTATTACAGAAGAAGGAGGAAGAGGAGGAGGAAGAAGAGGAGGAGAAAGGAAGGCATTTCTAAGACAGAAGCTTATAACTGTATGAGAGAAATCTCAAATAAATAAGCTATAAATTAATCATCTCAGTGTCTTAAGAAAACAAACACTAGCCAAAGCCAAACAGACGAAGCAAAGAAATCACAGAATCAGGTATAAAATTAATGAAATAGAGTATACAAGAATAACACAAAGAATTAATGAGAGTGAGTTCTTTATAAATATTAAAGCGATTGAAAATTTATTTCAAAGAAAAGGAAATCTAGAGAAGGGCCTACTTAATAATTAGAGATGAAAATGGATATTTTCAAACAGATGACCTTCAAATCCAGAGTACCATTAGAGTTTATTTTGAAAATCCATAATTCAATATATTAAAAATGAGTAAATTAAAAAACATATTAACTACTATAATTAAAACAGGGGAATATGAAAAATACAAACAGACCAATAACAAATACTGAGATTTAGAATAAGAAAACATTTACCAACTAAGAAAGACCCAGGACTGAATAGAGTCACCTTATTAAAGAATTAATGCCAATGTTCCTCAAGTTATTTCACAAATTGGAAAGGGAAACAATGCTTCCAAACTCACTCTGATTAAGCATATATTATCCTGATAACAAACCAGGAAAAGATGGACTGAAAAAAAAAAATAGAGACCAATATACTTGATGAACATAGGAACAAATTCCTTACCAAAATACTTGCAAATCAAATTCAACAAAACATTTAAAATAAAATCATGCACCATGATCAAGTTGGTTTCATTCCAAAAATATAATGATAGTTCAACATTTTCAAATCAATAAGTTAAATTCAGCACATAAATAGAATCAAGGATCATACAATACCAAGGATCAATAAAATTATTGCTGTCTGAAACCAACCCATAGGGAATGGAAGAAAATAGAAAGTATTTTCTCTAAAATCAGTAATTCACCAAGGATGTCCACTTTCAACACACCAATTAAATATTATATTTGTACATCTAGCCAGACCAATATGACAAAAGAAAGTAATAAAAATAAAAAACTAAGGAAGTAATGCAATTATCCCTACAGACCACGTGGTTCTATACTTGAAGACACTAAAATCTGTATCAAAAACTTTTTAAAAAATATTTTATTGGGGCTGGAGAGATGGCTCAGTGGCTAAGAGCATTGGCTGTTCTTGCAGAGGACCCAGGTTCAGTTCCCAGTGCCAACATGACTGCTAACAGCTGTCTATAACTCCAGTTCCAGGGAATCCAATGCCTGGCTTCTGTGGGCATTGCACAACATGGATGCACTTACATACATGCAGACAATACACTCACACATATAAAACAAAAATAATATATAAAATTTTAATTGATTTTTAAATTTTATGTGTGCTAGTGTGTTGCATGCACACATGTAAGTGCACCTGTGCTGTGAAGTGACTGCAGAGGTCAGAAGAGGACATCAGATCCCCTGAAACTGGGGTTATGGTAGGTTGTTAGCTTCCATGTGGGTGCTGGGAACTGAAACCCAGTCCTCTGCAAGAGCAGTTAGTGCTTTTAACTGCTGAGTCATCTTTCCAGCCCCATGTATCAAACAGTTTTGGACCTAAGAACAAACTCACCAAAACAGACAGATACAAAATCAACGTATAATAACCAATAAGTTTTAAAATATGTCAATTATGAACCCATTAAGAAATAAATTGGGACTGAAAGATGGTTCAGTGGTTAAGAGCACTGGTTCTAATTATATTAATAACAAAATAGAAAGACAAACTTAAAATTCATATGGATGCACAAAATACCTCAAATAGCCAAGGCAATCCTGAATTGAAAAAACATTTCTTGAAGTTTCAAAAATACATAATTTTGCATTATTCCACAGAGCCACAGTAACAAAATAAGCATAGTTTGGGAGCACAAAATGGTAGATATAGAACAATAGTTTGAAATAGAGGACCCAGAAGTAAACCATACAGCTACAGACACCTCATTCTCAACAAAGACACCAAAACATACACTGGAAAAACTACAGGACTTTCTAAAAGCAGACACAAACTAGATATCCACATGTAAAGACTAGAACTGGATACCAGTCTCTCACTCTTGTACCAAAATCAGAACAAAACAGATCCAAAATCTTAACACAAGACCAAAACTTTGAAACTCTGCCATATAGCAATTCCCTTTGGGATAAAACCTTCCATCTTATTAAGACACAGGGGGTTCTAGGGAGCGGTGAAGCAGTCATTTTGCAGGGAAGCTCCTTAAGACACAGGAGGTAAAACAACAGGATGTTCTAAGGGAAGGTGAAACAGCCCATC
Source organism: Eospalax fontanierii (assembly GCA_035773235.1). NCBI lineage: Eukaryota > Metazoa > Chordata > Mammalia > Rodentia > Spalacidae > Eospalax > Eospalax fontanierii. The sequence continues at coordinate 12,972,435 of CM069531.1, forward strand.
CTGCAAGAAGCTATATCAGGAAGTAAAAGACTCCGTACCTTCAGAAAGTCCCTGAATCTGAAAAGATTCTCCATGCCTCCCCTTCCCTGAGGATATATAAGCTGTAAGGACTGCTGAGAGATGCTCTGGAAGAAACAGAAACCAAATGAAGCACCTGGAAAAGACATTCTCAAGCCCGCCGAGAAGCTTCCAAGTTGTATAGTGCACTCCAGGTTTGCAGCTTTCATGAGTTGTAACTCATGCTGCCGGGACTTTTGAGATATAGCAATCTTTGAGTAATTTCTATTCCTGAAGGAAATTCCTCACCCCTACTCCTGTAACTCCAATAAAACTCATTCGTTCATGAAGTTGGACTTTGGGGGATCCTTACCTTGATCTGTCATCCGTTTGTTCCCTGTTTGGGTGAATAGATATTCGTTCCCATCTTGTCAGGAATTGTGTCAAACAGCGAACATAAGAAAACATAAGCAAAGCCCTTCAAGATGATAGCATAGGTAATGCCTTTTGAATGACATTCTTATAGCTCAGGAAATATTCATAAGAAGAATTGATAAATGAGATCTAGTGGAATTAAAAGGTCACTGCTCAGAACAGGAAATTATTGACACAGTGGAAAGAAGCCCATAGAATAGGAGAAAACTTTTGGCTTCTCTTAATTCAACAGGTGATTAATGTCCAGAATACATGAAGAATTAATAGACAAACAAACATAAAGCCAAGTGAACAAGTAATTCAACCTACAAATAGGCAAATAAATTGAATAGATCTCTCCTAAAAGAAGAAATGCAAATGACTAATAAGCATATAAAAATATTCAAGGTATTTAACCATTAGGGAAATGAAAATCAAAACTATGTTGAGACCCTATCCCATTCTAGTCAGAGTGTCTTTCATCTCTAAAACAAACCAACAAACAAAAAATATTCCTGATGAAATATTCCTGGCATGTTAGAGTAGAGCTCAGGCCCTGGCAACTCTAGCAAGCTAAATTAGGTCAACTATACTCAACAGAACAATTAAACAGGCAAGTATCATGAAAAAAAGAAACATAAGATTTGTTCAACCTGGTCATATTGAGAAGAAGAACAATGAAGTCCAATGACCCACCTAAGTCCGTCTTTGAAGTCCTAACATGGAGTTTTATTTGATAAAGAAAGAGAGAGGTATGTATATATAAGCACTCTTGGTCAAGGTGTGGTCCCGCCTACCACTGACCCATCATTGCCTAGGCTCCAGTCTCTCATACCAGGTGATTTGACAGTCTGTCAGAACTGTGTGAAATCTCTTTCTAGAAGACAAGTTCTTCTGGTATCATGCTTCAGCTTACTCCTTCTGTCAGTATGAGATACCAGGGGAAATTCCAATTCTTTGGGAACCATTTTTTCAAGTCTTTGATTGTCAAATGAGGGGGTGCATGTGTCTCTCCATCTTCACTCCTGCCAATACCCAAGGTATAGGACCTTGAGGCATTGTTGATGGAATGTATATTAGTCCACCCACCATAGAAATCAGAACAAAAGATCTTTAGAAAATTAAAACCAGAATTTTCATGTAACACAGCTGTACTACTCCTGGGTATATACCCAAAGGAATCAGTGTCAGCATGCAATAGAAATGTCTGCATATCCCTGTTTATTGTAACACTAGTTATCATAGATGTTGTGTTAACTTTTCCTGATAAAAATGGACAAAAGTCTATTTACTTTAGATAAAGGATCAACAACCGATCAAAGTACATTTTGTGAACATATTTGGTCCTATCAAAATCCAGCTTGGTGAACCATAGAGTTTGTTAGGCTTACTTACAGAGCATGGGAGAGGGATTACCCGCAAGAGTGTGAGTGATACCAACACAGCTGCATCAGTGCAAATTTCTATCCCATCATAGATAATGACCTCATGAATATTATGGCAATGAATCCTCCTTCAGTTAAGTTTTATGCCTTTATATGCTAGCATCTTCAGCTTGTGTATCTCCCAAGATCATTTTCATCTGGGGTAGGAATATAGAAAGGGATAAACTGCAGGACTCCCTGATGAGGACCTGTGACCCTTCCCTCTTCTCTGCCATAGGGGATGTCAACAGCTCCGTTACCTTTATAGTAGACTTACCTACCACTGTATTATTTTGTTGATTAGTAACCATGGTTACCTAGCCAAAGTATTCACTAGTCTAAGATGAGAATGGGTTGAACAAATTATGCCAGCAAGAAAAGGACCACACTACAATAATCAGGATGTAGACTCAGGTTATCTGACACCAACAGGTGAGTTAAGAAGGAAAAAATGTGACATTTACACATAATAAAGGCAATCCAAAAGACAAGTATGACCTGTTTTCCATTATATGTGGGGTCTAGAGAAAAGACACTCAAAAGGGGATTGTTAGGGATGAGGATCAGAAGGTGAAGAAGAAAAAAATATATATCCATGCATTTAATGTTACTTTTGTATGTGTCTGATATGGCTTTTAATGTTTTATGACTGATTTTATACTTTAAGATATACTACTCACTTTAGAGTGGTTTATGAATGCTTACTAAAAATTGTGATGAAAGGAACAAAAACTAAAATGGAGAACAAAAAAAGACATCAAAGCTATCTTGAGAATTGAATACTACAGTTATCTAGAGGAACATCTGTTTTGCAGTTGCCTTGTTTGTCAAGGCATCTACAATAAATCCCGTTTTAAAAGAATGTCTTAATCCCTGTCCACCTCAATATCTGCTTCTACAAGCATGCCTGACCACTTAACTGTTACCTCAGTGGTCTTAGGACACATAAGCATCTACGCTGGTAATCATATAGACTGTAATTTAAACCCTCCAATATTTTAAGTGTTAAGAAAAAATGCAGAGAAATCTGCAAGAAACTGTGGGTCGGTACCCAGAACTTCAGAGCATTAGCTCACCTGGGGTCAGCCTTTTTCTGATTTCTCCATGTGAGTCTCTTGTGTGCCATCTCTGTGCATGGCACTTCCCAGCCTTGGCTTCCCCTAACAAAGGAATGTAGGTGGGATAAGGAATGGTCATAGGGCTTGGACATGAACCAAGTATGTTAGTTGTATATGCGAAAATGTCACAATGAAATACATGCTCACAACACTTTCAAAAAGAAAAAGGATGGCACTCAGGACCATAAAACAGGAAATTTAAGACATAATATAGTGTATTAGTTTTCCAGAGAGGTGATTTATTTAGTGTTAGATTTGGGGGACTGAGATAAATGGTGATAAGTTTGAAAGACAGTAACTGTTATGAAATGCTTCTTAGGTGAATGCTTTATTAATAAAGTTATTAATACCACAGACAGCCCAACAGGGTACTGAAGAGATAAGCTTTAGTATTGCCTGACAAAACATAGACTCTATTCTTAATAGTTTCTGCCAGAGAGTGGAGGTCCCGATATAAAGGCAAAATACTTAGTTATTTTATAGTCTATGCTACATGTCTGTGGTCATGAGTAACACAAGACAAAAGAGAATTGGGGCCTTCGTGAGAGCTGTGAGGACAGGATGAAAGGTCATGGTAGGTGGCTTGTTATCTTCTTGAAGCAATACCTTTCAGAGGAGAGAAAGATTGCAAGGGGTATGATTTCTAAGGCTACAGCACCCATTCTCTGACTTCTTTAAAGAAGTCACCTGGGGGACTTTCTCAAATAATCCTCTCATCCTGAAGCTTCCTGCACAGTTATGGATGTGAGGAAAGATGTTTATAGCTATATATGTTTGACAGATACTGCTTTAGGTATCTAGATGTTGCAGGAGTGACAGCACTCAGGGCCTGCTGTCCTGGAGTCTGGGTTCTTCCCAGAAGTAGACAAAGAATTGAATGCCCAGGAATGAATGAAGTAAAGAATGAGAAAAGGGTGAAAACAAGTCTTTATTGAAGCAGAAAGTAAAGAGTAAATAATGAGCTCAAGATACCTTGTTGGAAAGGGTGGAGTCTCCAGAGCTGGCAATCAAGTGACTTCTTGCCTGAGGAATCTATTGTTTTGATGTAAAGCTTTGTTATCACATATTCTAGCAGTTAAATGGGGACTTTTTTTCATTCCTTTCTTTCTGATCTTTCCCCAGCTGCCTAACTCTTAACACACACTCCAGTTGGGAACACTAATAATAATTTGTTTACATATTTATAATACCTATTCCTGTTTTCATCAAGATTCTCCTATGAGCTCTGTGTTGGGAAGGCCCTGTACCTTCCCATATAAATCACTGAATATCAGACTTATACTATATGGCTAATAAATATTTGCTCACTGGCAGGGAGTTTCCAGCTTAGTCTTAGCTTGATTTCTCCCTTTCCTGTGCTTACATCTTGCAGTGTCTTCAGTGATAGGATCTTACCATATAGTTCTGGTATATAATCAACATTAGTGACAATAGTCTTTGTCATTTTGGAGACTTCTGGGGCCTCCTTGGTCAACCACTCATGGGGGCGGGCAAGTCATTCCTCACACTGTGATTTTCCTTTAACAATCATATGGTTTCTGGAGCGTCTGTTTTTATTTGCCTAAGTTCTTTGTTTATTCTTTAGTATCTATAGGCCCAAGCTGTTGTAAACTTTCCCCAACCATCCTGGTGGGTATCATTTGTGCCTTACCCAACCATAAAGCTCTGAATTTCATAACTGCACCAGGACCTTTTATCCCTTGTGAATCTTTTCATCCTGTTTCTTTAGGTATGCTTATTATCTCTCAAATGGTTCCCACATCTGCAAAACACTCAAGAGGCTAAAACTATGTACTAAATCAAACATAAACAAGGTCTAAAACAGCATGGGAAGATTTTATCCATTTGTATCTTCTTCTGTATCTTTTTATCATTTGTGTTTTCTTGGGGCCATTCAGTATCCTAGAGTTCTTACATGGAGCCTCCCTGAATTTTTGTTTCCCTGATAAACTTGTTGGGACTGGCTCAATCTGCCCAGTCCTGCACAGGATTGAGGAGGAGGAGGAGGAATCTGGCACCTCTCACCCTGCTGTTCCTGTTGGTTCTCTTAGTCAGGTCCGTGGGTCTGACCCATGGTTGTACATACATGTTGTCTCTCCACAGACCACACCTGGATGATAAAGAAGGTCCTGGCTGATCAAACTGTCTCCACCACTAGCATAACCTTTTGCAGGAGGGAAATATTCTTTGTTTAATCTGGAGGAATAATTATCTACCTCTGAGAAAATTTTTATCTTGTATACCTATATTGTTTTACTATGGGTGCCTTCTGTGAACTGCTCCTCGTGTTTTAAAGTCTTCCAGAAGTTCCTTAGCACAGTATTTGGCTTTTTGTCATTTTTTTTTGTCATGAATTTGGGCTCAACAAATCTTGCCACATTTGCCTTAATGTAACCCAAACAGACCTCTTTTTTGGCTTTGTCTTATCCTATCTCTTTTAGGTTGCTACACCATTTTACAGACACACTTTCTAAGTCTAAGTCACTTAAATCTGCCAAAGTCTCTCCCACTTTGTAAATATCCTGCCCCATTTAGGGACCCAGCAAAGCCACTAAATCGCTATATCAATCTCAAGGTCTCTGTTGAATCAAGTTCTTTTTTAAATCTCTGGTCCTATCTGACCCAGTAAACTAGGCATCATGCATTGCTTTCCTCATACCTAGTTCTCTCAGTAGAATTTCTCTCCAGAATACACTGCACCACCCTTCGTTTTTTGTCAAGGGTATCAGATGCAATGTCCTCCTGTGGGCTCAGGCATCACAAAGTCAGCTGGGGCCTAACAAGAGAGTACATGGAATGTTAATATGACCAGAAGAAGGACTGAATCGGCCGGTACTCAAGAACAGCAGAGGGACCTAAAGCAAAACGAAAAACCTTTCACAAATCATGGACATTACTAGTGTGACGGTGGGGCTGGGAGGATGACGTGCATGCTTTCACGAAGTAACTAATATATGGTATAGTAACAGAGCGATGCCCACCCCACCTGAGAATCTGTCAATTCTAAAACTGGGTTTGGGAAGAAGAACTAACTTGTGGAATGATCCAATTGTATACATAATAAACTGCAAATGACAATGAGCAAATAAAATTTTAGGAAGTAATAGTAAGAAAAAGGACATCTGCTATATTAGAATGACCAGAAAACTGGTGGACTCTGCTGGAATTTCTTTAGAATGCAAGAAAGAGGTAGCCCCAAGAATGTTGGAGGGCATCCGATGCAGTGTAGTTGTTCTCAACAGGATGATTAAAACCGCCTCCGTGATGAAAGAGGGCATCTGTGATCACCTGCATGAGAGCCTCAGAGGAAGGAGTCCTTGCCATTGTCTCACGGAGGGAAGAGGAAAGCTCACCAAGCTGGAAAGAGTTTTACTGAGGATGTGAAACTGCACTGCATTTTGAATGGGGAAGGTGATCCTTCTGTTATGGTGTAGCTGCCTTTGAATCATATCTGCACCTGTACGGAATTGAGAAATTTGTGTGCACACCATGCTGGATTTTCTGTGGCTTTTTGGTGCCTTGTCTATCTAATTGACATAGATGTTTCTTATAGCTCCTCAGAAACACCATATGGCAGGTTAATGAGAATAAAGTGAGTTTTGCCTTGCTCTTCATTGAGCCCTGTGACATCAAATGAGGCACGTGGGGCATTTTTCACATTTGTGAATTTTATCCCTTCCATCTGATGGTGAGATTTCTGCTCGTAGACACCCCCTTCAGACTAAGGAAACAGAAGCTCACAGGTGTAAATGTCTTCGTGAATTCATGTTTCCTACATGGATATCCTTGGGTGCTTCAATCTAACATTCTTTCTCTTTCTCTTTTGATGCTTGGTGCAAAAGTGGGGTTAGCAGGCTTCAGTGAGCTCAATGTGACAAAGGCTGGACTCCCATAATAGAGCTCTGGAGATCCTCTGAGAGACTGAGCAGATTCCTCTTCTAGAACCCATCTTGTTACCTTGCTTCATGTCTTTCTTATCCTGGACCTCATCCTGGTGCATGTTGTATGGCTATCTCCATCCAGGTGCATTTCCGTAAGACTAAGGGTAATCGTGAGTACCTTTTACTCATCTGTTTTAAGACCCTCACGCTCCTTCTTGATTGTAAATTTATAGTGCAGCATGCCTCTGTCTGCATTTCTTTGTAGAATGAAGATTCACATCTTAAGATGCCTTTATTAAAATACCTTCCTCGTAAACTAGGTGTTAGGCAGAATTGAAAAGAGGAAGGGATATTGGAGCATCCAAAATAATTGAGGAATATTGGCTATGAATTATATTCACAATCTACCTATAATTCTTGGATGGAAAGTAAACTCATACTTTATACCATTTTCAATTAGTTCAGAAAAAAGGAGACATTTTTGTGGGCGGAAAATTCCATGAGAACTTGCAGTAAGCTCTTCCCCAAAGTTTCTGCTTCATTGTGGTTACCAAACACTTGGCCTGAGCCTCACTGTATCCATGGAATCAAGATAAGATCCTAATATTTTTATATTTATTATATTTAGTGTTGTGATTTGGTTGTGCCCCTGCTCTAACTTACCCCATATCCTGTAAAATAGACATTTTTTACACTGTGCCTTGCCCTTAGAGACTCCATTTTACAAACAACTTTGAATCTATATTGAGAATCTAGATCGACTATGCATCTGAGTGGACACATAAACAATGCCAGCTATTCAACATCGCTTAAGCAGCACAGACTGTTAAATAATATTACTGGTTGTAGAAAGAGTGACAACCTGTAAGTTTATTGTGGTGAATAGTATTTGTATTAATTACTCTTCTGTTGCTATAATAAGACAATATGACCAAGGCAACTTACAGAAGAGTTTGGGTTTATAGTTCCAGGGGTTAGAGTTCATAACGGCAGCAGAGGTGGGCAGAACAGAAAGGCAGAGGCTCACATCATCCAGCAGGCACAGGAAGCAGAAATTCACAGCAAATCCAGCAAGGTTTAAGAACTCTTAAAGCCCACCCCAAGAGATGTGCTTTCTCCAGCAAGGTTGCACCTCCTAAAATCTCCCAGAACCGCTCCACCAACTGGTGACAAAAATGTCCAAATACTTGGAGTCTACGTGAGACATTGCCATTCAAACCACCACAGTACATTAGGGTCACATGAGCATATTCAAATCAGGATACACTAGGCCCCACATAAAAGGTGCAGTTAATCACCTGTATACAGTTAAAAGGGGAACACTAGTGTTGATGGCGGAAGTAGCCACTACCCTGTCATTTGACTTCCTGGTCATCAGGGACTGCCAGTCAGAGAACACTCAACTGATCTAAGGCATAGACCTTATCTCAGTAATATAGAGACAGAAAATCTTTACCATTTGCTCCCCAAACATGCTACTGTGATTTGGTCATTTTGTGATTACAGCTTACCTGTCACTGAGTCAAGGTCTAGGTATCAAATGTGAATTAACAGAACTGTTTCATGACACTTGCTTTGCTTGCCTGTGGATAGGGAATCATTCCTGCCCTGCTGACCCCCAAGATGGCTACTCCCAAGCAGAGCAAGTTAAGGCAGGTAGAGACTTCTCAGATGCAGTCTTTGTGGTCTACTTCTGTTGTTGTTAACATGAATCCAGCTATCAATATCATTTTCCTTTTGTACCACTTTTTTGTTTTGTTCCTTTGTTTGAGACAGTCTCCTTGTAGCCCTAGCTGTTCTGAAACTCACTATGTAGAGGAGGCTGTACTGGATCTCACAGGGCTCCACCTGCCTGTGCCTCCCCAAGTACCAGTATTAAAGGTATGTACCACCATGCCTACCAGCATAACTTTCAAATGAACTATTTCAGCCAGTTAGTAACAAATGCATGCCTGTGAAAGGAAGAAGGAGGCAAACTTAAGGTATAACTTTACAGTGTGACTTAAGATTTGCATAGTATTTTAACCCACCATTCAATCTTTAAATGCACTTCACTTATGGGAATAATGGTTATTCTTTTTGCAACTCCTAGGATGTATCATGGAGCACACGAATTACTTTCCCACCACCACCTTGGGGGTCCTAGCAGTCCAGATATTGGACTCAATTTCCTTGGTCTAGTTCGCATCTTTCCTGGGTCACTTCATTCTGTGAATTCCCTCTGCTCTCATGTGAGCAGGCACCAGAGGCTTCAGAACACACGTCATTTCTTCTCACTGCCCTTTCTCCAACATCAGAGCCTAGGGACAGCACAGATGCAGTGGCTGGCTGGGGCGAGAGTGAGGCCCATTCTGAACTTCAGGCTCAGCTTCTCATTGACTGGGGCCTTGAAGGTAAATTTTTGCACAAGGGCAGTGAAGAAAATGAACAGCTCAGATCTGGCCAACTGCTCTCCAAGGCAAACTCTCCTTCCTGTAGGACGAACACAGAGAAGTTACTTTCTCAGCTGGCATGGCTTCTTTATAGAGCTGGTGTTTCCAGTTTCCCCCTACAAATCCTGACCTGACCCTGGCTACATATCTAGCTGCTTATGCCCAACATTTTCCTGATTTGGTCATTGGAAACCCATTTAAAGCTGGTATTTCTTGACTTACAGCATGAAAAATCTGTTCCAGACTTATATTTTCAATTTGCTAACTATGGGAATTGACACTTTTCCTAAAATCCGGACTCCTTTTTGAATAGTGATGTGCAGAAGGTAAGACCCAGGCTTTAGGCATGCTCATGGCTCTCTGAGTACTGTTGCTCTAGCTCCCCTCGCACCATACATCTATGCATTTCAGATATCTAAATGTGTGTACAGGCATGCACATTTGTGCCTATATTAATTTGTCTACCTATCTACTTATTATAAGATGTGACTGAAAGAAAACCCCCCAGAAGTTCTAGGACTCAGGAGGACTGACAGAAACCTTGGACCAGAATTCCATAAACATCCATGAAAAGAGATTGACTTTTACAGCTTCTTGGCCAGATAGAGTCCCTGACCCAGAGTTCACAAGGATCGGTAAAAAGGAATTACTTCCTAGCCAAATGTTTACAATCTCCTCTGAACACCAATCAGATGTGATGGGATCCCCCCACCCCATTAAGAAGGCATACTGACCAGCTAGGCGTAGCTAGCTTCTCTCATTCTCCCTGAGCTAGCTTCCTCACCGCAATCTGGAGAAGTTAAGCCAGGTACGCCAGCCCGGTCCCTCAGCCTGAGCCTCCAAGATGAGCAGGCTAGTCTCCCAGTCTCCCTGGGGAGGCTAGCCCCAGGGCTGGCTTTTCTCAACTCCTGAGATCTGAAGATGCTAGTTTCTGTTGGTCTTCTCTCATTTCCTGACTTGGGAAGCCAACCCCATGCCTGCCCGTGCCCTTAATAAACTGGTCCTGTTAACTCCCCTGCATAGCCTTTTGTCCATTTCTGCTGCATCTCACAAACCAAATCTTACACTTATCAATATCTCTATTGAATACCAAGGATCACATAGTAACCTCTGATGACAATCCAAGAAATCTCTAGGATTTCACTGTTCTCTTCACCATATAGTCACATGTCCACATACATGTGTGAATATGTGTATGGATGTTCATTTGTGTGTGCACAGGTGCTCCCATGTATGCAGAGGCACGAGGAAAATGACACATGTCAATCCTCAAAGGTCATGGTACACTTTTTAAAAAGATAGGATCACTAACTGTCTTGAACTCGCAGAGCATGCTAGGCTTGATGGTCAGCCAATGAGCCCCAGAGACTTTTCCGTCTCCACCTCTTCTTATTACTAAGGTAATAAGCACATGGCACCATACCAACTTTAATGTAGGTCCTGGTGATCAAGTCAGGACACTGTGCATGCAAGTCAAATACTTCATCAACTGAGCTATCTCCTCGGCCACTTTAAGTGCATTGTAAGTAGTTACTTTTCTTCCCAAATAATACAATTTCACCTGAAAAAAAGAATCCAAGAAGAAGAAGCATTAAAAACATAATAACGCTGTTTGGACCATCATTCTGACAAGAACACTGTCAGTATTTGGATGTATTTCTCACTGTCTTCATGAGGCTTCCATCAAGGACAGCTCAGTGAGGATGGTCAGAGGCATAATTCTCTGTAGTTTTTTGTATAAGAAGCTTTTGATATACTGATTTTTTACAATGAAATTAAACATTGTAGAAACATCTGGTTGTTGCATGCTCCTCTGCTTTGTTGTCTGCGTAGCGCAGGTTGTTGAGAAAATAAAATGCAAACTGACCTAAGGAGGTGGACAGTAAATGAAAATGGATCATGATCATACCAGTAATTATGTCAGGCTTGTGTTTTCTGCCAGCTTGGTTCATACATCTCAGATATGTTCATCAACCTCTTGTTACTTGTCATAAATAACATGGCTTGCAACTTGTTAAACTCCTAAGATTCTCTTAGAAGACTCCACATATCATGACAAACTGCAGAGTTAGGACTCGTGGTTAAGGAACTGACTCTGTTTGCAACCCCTCTGTGACTCTGACTGAATTATCATTCTCATGAAGCTTAGGCTTAGACTATTCTCACTTGGTCAATATGGGAAAGAGTCTCTTCCTACCTATAGACATGGCTGGGCCAGACTCAATCAGAGAGCAGGTGTGAATTTGTCCTTTAGCAGATGAAAACACAGAGGGTGTGAATGTAAAGCTTGGCCTGTACAGTGGTTGCCAACTTCACTATATTGAAAGATGCCTGGAAAATGGTAAGGCACCCTTCTGAATGTGTCTGTTAGAGTATTGCAGGGATGCCTGGCATGCTGATCCTTCATTGAAAGGAGAGGGAAGATCTATCCTGAGCATGGAGGACAGCATTCAGCAGGTTGGGATTCTGATGGAAGAAAAAGGAGAAACAGGAAGTTTGCCCACTTGGGCAAGGTAGATTCTTCTGGAGTCCCTGTGATTGTGTTGCTCTCACAGCCCATGACCTTCACACTCAGGCTTCTTCAAATGGGAAATTTGAACTATTCCCAATCCTGCAGGGTGCCCAGGTCTTTAGCCTTGGACACAAGCTGCATCAACTGGCCCTCATGCTTCAGAGTTTTCTGTTTTGTGAGCTGAAAACTTACCATTTTGGCTTTAGACACCAATGACTGTGTATGTCACCTAATAATACTAATACATATGGTCTACTGATTCTGTTCCCAGGCAGTGCTGAACAGTGTAGATTTTGGTGTCAGAGGTCCTGCTATTGAAGTACAATTCCTTTTTCTGCAATCTATTAATTTATTGACTGAAACAGAGGAGGGTGTAAATGAGAAGAGCATTTGAATGTCCGTTGTAGTTTCACATTTTCTACGATAAGGAACAGACAATAATTTACTTCTGATCTTTTCTAAGAGAAGAGGAGCTTTTAAATCTATCTCTTTTGTTCAGAGAACTTTCTTCAGAAAAGAAAGTATCTGAACACCAAAGATGACAGAGTGATAGAAATCCAATCTAGTGCTTTGTTAACCCAGAGGGTTTTTTCAAAATTGCCCAACTGTTCAAATGAACCAGTCCCCACTTGGTATCCCCTGGCAATCACACTTTATTTTTCCTCCTTCAGAGAGAGAGACAATAAGAACAAAACACCTCTAATCTCCCTCTTGCCTTGGTTCTGTTGTGTGCACAGAGACTTCAATGCTATTCTAATCAAAGACTGTAGTAACTTCCCTCCCTTTGAATTTGTTCTGGCTTTGTGACTTGTATAGGACATCAGACTGTAGTGGAAGTCATGGAGTGACAGTTCATCCTGGATCTCACCAGGTCTATGTGCTTCTGTTCTCCCTCTGGAGACATTATCACTACCATATGAATAGTCTGCTGGTGTTTTGGAGAATGAGAGAGAGAATGCCATTGTTTCCCTGAGGTTATATCAGATTAGCCATCAGGCCCCGACCACCTGCACACATAAGGCAAGATAACCAAGAATAGCTGAGCCACTGACCTGACCTGCAAACCTGTGAGTAGGTTCTTACTAAGTAATACAGATTTGAATCTTTATTATGAAGTAAGATTTTATTGTTGAAGGCAGGGTATACTTTGGACACAGAACTCGTCACAACTGAGCTAGAACTGATCTGGAGGACACTATGCTAACTGCCAAGGGAGAAAATCAATCAGTGATTCCATTCAGCTGTAAGATCTATAAACCACAATGACCAGTCCAGCAAATCATCTCTACTGGTGCAGTAATGGCACTTTTGTTTTGGAAGTAATCAACAGCTGCCTAATTGAATGTAAGGTCTGCACAATGGGAGAGAACTCATATGTAGGACAGTAAACATAGACATATACTCATAGCTGTAGAGGTCATAGATCTTAGAGAAAAATCTACTTTTCTAGCATTCCTAGACCAACATAATTTCTTACTGTATTCTAAATATATATCCTTAAGTTTACTGACAAATGTATCTCTCACTACTCACCAAAGAAGCTTCTTTTCTTAATATTTTATTTATCATTATTTTTTATGTGTAGGAGTGCATTGCTTGCAAGCATGTAAGTGCACCCATGTCCTGCACTGCCCTTAGAGGTCGGAAGAGAGTATCAGTTTACACTGGAACTGGAGTTATGAATGGTTGTTAGCTCCCGTGTGGGTACTGAGAATTGAGCTCAGGCCTTCTGCAAGAGCAGTCACTGAGTTTAACCTCCAAGCCATCTCTCTAACCTCCAAAGAATCTTTTTTTGCAACAGCAGCAGCAGATGGAGATTATTATAAAGTTTCACAGCTGGTCAAATGCAGAGAATAAGTGTCTATGAGATGGTCTGTCCTAAGTTACATATTTACAATTTAACCTCTATACCTAAGGCTTGGTGAACATAGAAGAACAGGGGGTGGAAAGGATATTAATGTACCTCTCAACTCTCACAGTCAAGTGTCCTTATACAAGTGATGGTGATTAAGCCAGAAAGCCACAACTGGCCAAAGTGCAGAGAATAAGAGAGCTTATCGCTGAACCACACATCTATATTGAACCTCTGCCATCCAGGCCTCGGGGACCATTGTGAAAGAGGGTTTGGAAAGATTGTAAGAGCTAGAGCTGGTGGGTGACCACAAGGAAACAGTGTTCCAGACAGCTGGGAAGTTGTCTGTATGAACCTACAGCAATGACAACAGCGTGCCCAAAACCCAGGCAAGTTCAAGTCAGACAAAACTGCAGCATAGAGGAGGGGAACTGAGTAGGAAGCCCCAGCCTCAGCTGAAGAAGCATTGGCAACTGGCAACTATTGGGAGAGGGAGAGTTGGTCTTCTTTAAAAGTGTTATGCCAGACAGGGTTACCAGGCTCCAGTGGTGGATGCACACCAAAGGATATTTGTGCCTCAATATGGCCTTAACACATATGACAAAGTACATGATATTTGGCAGAGGGGGCTAGAACAGGGGTGTAGACAGGGAGTCTAAATATGGGGTGTAGATAGGGGTCTAAATATGACCAAAGCATGCAAGTCGGTACATCTTAAAGTTGAAGGGCCTATAACTTAGGAAATAAGTTACAGTCTGGTACTAATAGAGTGAAATAAACTAGAAGTAAAAACATAAAACTTAGACTTAGGGGAAAAAGAAAGCTCCTCTCTCATTTTGAGTGTACAGTGGACAAAAGCAGACAGTATTCCTTTTCCTCTCTAACTTTAATAACTACATCCCTCTTGTGATTATCTGAGATAATCTGCCTGTTAATGAGGTCTGTAATTAAGAAGGAGCAATACAATTCTCAATGGCAAATCAACTGTGAGTCTCCACACTGCTGTTTCAGTTTAAAGCTGATCCAGATGCAGAACATTTTAAACTGTGAGACAGGAGCTCCTGTTAGGAAGAGGACTTCACGATATGAAGAGAAGTCATGTACAGAAGCATCGCTTGGCCTAGAGGATCGCCGTCCTTTGAAAGCCATGATCTATTCACATTCCTCTCATCGCAAGAAGGACTGAAGTGGAATATACAAGAGATCATTTTTATAGCCTTTCTTCACTTCATGGATTTGATGCAGGAACCAAGAACAGTTAGGACAAGTGACATATTCAGCTGCCGTGTTGTGCAACAATTCAAAACTTTTCTTATTTTGGTGAACAGGAAGACTGGAAGGAGTTTCTATCTCTCATCAGCTTTCCTATTAGCCTTAAGTTGTGAAATATAATGAAGGCGACTGAGAACCACATGTGGAAAAACAGAGAGCAGAGAACCAGTGCCTGCCCAGGCTGTAGCAGATCTACATCTAACTGGGTTTTCATCAAGGCTAAATCATAAAAGACAAAGGACTCATCTGCCATGGAGTTGTTAAAGGACAGAACCCAATCCAGTTATGACGTTTGAAATTATGTTTCATGTTCCCATTGTCATAAGGGGTTAAGCGCCTCCTCGTGACTCCTCCTCCATCTCATCACCAATCATCTCTACTTGTGAGAAGTAGCATCCCTTAAAATAACTTGGGACATTTAAAAATGTTAAGGAGGGCAGGCACCAGGCTTTCTTTGTGAAGAAGAGGCAGGGTTTGTATCTCTTCTTTCAGTGTTGTGGAAAACAGGACGAGGGAAGATGGCATTCCATCACAGGCCAGGGAAGGCTTCAGAAAAGTGATGATCTGAAGCACTGCCCAGTCCAGGGAATGCTGGGCTGAAAGCAACGACAAGAAAGAACCACACTGGGCAGGGTTAGATGGAGAGGATCAAACCAAAGCAGAGGACGATAGGGAGGAGAAGAGGGTTAGGCTGAGGCAGGATCTTTGAACTCTCTCCTGCTCATCACAACTCACCCATAGAGAAAGGCAGAAAAGACTCTCTCTTCTTAAACTGTCCATTCTCCAAAAAATGCTCTGGATTGAAGGTGTCTGGGGTGGCCCATTCCTTGGGGTCCCTGTGCAGTGCAGTCAGGTTGGTCATGACTATGGTCCCCTACAGAAGACAGCACAAGAGTCGAGAGTTGATGCACAGAGCACACCGACACAGCAATGTGATAGTTCTCAAGCTTTCATGCCAGAGTCTGTGTACAGCCTGAGCTCCCCTAGGACCCACTCTTTTGCCCAGATCAATTTACAGTGATGGATTGTAAGTGCCTGTTGGGAATTTTCCAGACTCTTTAGACAGATCTTTATGGTATAATGCATCCTGTCTACAGGGAGAAATCAGTTTGAGTCTAGGGTGACCTGTGAGCATCCACGGGAGGATAATGTGACAGGGAATAACCATCAACTCACTTGCTGCGTACAGTGAGGATCATGGTAACTGCAAAGGGAGTGACATGTCTTCTACCTCTGCTTCTCCATTGTCAGCAATCAGTGTGGACGTCTTTGCAACCAGTGAGTTTTGCCTCACATTGACTCATCCGTCTCACTCGTGAAGCTGACTACTTTAAATCACTGTCACTCCTGCAGTCTCCATTCCTGTTTTCCACGGCCATCTTAGTGCAGGCTACTCCCTCACTCTCTTAGACCCACATCTTCTACTCCACAGCTGACAGTAGAGTATGCCTTGACCAGGACTTAACCATGCAACACTGCCCGCCTGCTAGCAATTTAATTACATACTCTGTGGCATTCTTCCATCAATCTTAGTACAAAGACCCTTTATCTGATGTCTAGTGCCTGCTTCTCCCGCTGCCTTGCCTTCCATAGAGTACTTTTCAGTTCTTCAAACAGGCGAGGCTCTCATTAATTCCAGCCTCCCTTCACATACTGTTTTCTTGCTGGGACTGTTCTTCACCCCCTGTGTTGTGTAACTAATGGAAAGCCCTCCGTTTGTGCTCAGTTCCAGCATCTCTCCCTTTAGAACTCCTTCTGATCCCTCTCTCAGGATCATCTGCTCTCAGACAGAACCAGGGTGTTTTCCTTTAGCCAATATTATGGTTTGAAAGCTGGTGCTTGCATGCCTGTTTTGCTCAAGACGTTTTCCAGATCCAAGAATTTCTGGTGTCTAATCAGCAAAAAAGTAAAACTGCTGCCATAACTTCACATGAGTGTGAATCTGTGCTTGATGATCTCACCTCCTCTCCACATGAATCCTGTGAAACAAGTTTCACTGCATTTTGCAGATGGAGAAATTAATGCCATGCGAGGTTAATAATGTGTTCAGAACCACACAGTGGGCGGAGGTACAGCCACCTTTGGCACTAGGTCTATCTGAGATCAAATCCGTGACTCCTAGCCTTTTTACATTCGTGCCAGTTACACTCTCAGTGCCCACAGTTGCTATAGAAAGTTGATGTTCAAAACCAGTATGAAAACAAATGTATTGAGATGGCCTGGTTCTCTGGAGTTAAGTAAACGACTGTGTTTGTGTTTATTCGATGAACTCTACTGATTCTAGTTCTAGAAACTGTCCAGAAGTCTATAACAAAACACAGATCCACAGTCCCAGGGCCTATAACAAAATATAATAGATACACAGAGACTGTTTGTGATAGTTATTCTTGATTTTCACCTTGGGTAATTGAGAAGTGTGTAGGACATTAGTAAAGAACACCTTTGTGTGCATCTGTGAGGACAGTCCCAGAGACAATTAGATAAGTTTGGAAGACCTTCTCTAACTATGAATGACACCATCTCACAGGCTGGATGTCTAAATGGAATAAATGGGAAAAAAGAAGGCTTCCTGTAGTCTTTCTCTCCTCTTTGGGTCATCATGATGTGAACTGTTCTGCTGTTCCACGCCCTTGCTGAATGCTCAGTTAAAACCTCAGGTATTTTGTCATAGCCAAGTCATATCTGACCTGTTCACAACCTAATGAATAGAGATAATGGAATGAAGTAAAACTGTGAAGTGAGAACAGTGGATATGAGGTGGTCAGGAGAGATCTCTGCAGAGACCTTAATAGTGGCAAGTGGTATGATCAGAATTCAATCTATGATAAAAAGGAATTTAACAGGGACCCATAAAGAGAAATATGAGAGAGGGCCTTTTAATCTCAAAGTAAAACATGTCCTGGGGTGGTATAAATGATCGAAACAGACTTAGTTCTGGCACCCAACTCTTGTTGCGTTACAGTAGAGAGATGTTATGCAAACTTAATTTCCCTGAGCCTCAATTTTGCAATCTATAAAATGGGAATTGCCAGTTATTCCAGAAAGAGCTGTTATAAGTCATTTTGAAAAAGGTTGCTATCTACAACACAGAGCTAAGTAACTATTTTGTTCCTTTTTCTCTCTCTTTTTTATAATTAAGATTGCACTTTAGACTGCTTTACTTTGTGAGAAAGAAAGTTCTTGAACATGAGACAGTATGCAAAAGCTGAAAATGCACCTGGTAAGTGGGGGATGGGGTTAGAAACACCAGCCTCACTGTGTTAAGCCAGGTATCCAAAGTGCATTTCACAATTTAACATCCTATAACTAATCCTGGCAGATCTCTTGTCCTGAGAACTGCTCTTCAGACAACATCTGACAGAGAACTGTTGCTTGCTGCGTGCCCATGTTAACACAGAAGATGCTGAGCTGTCCCTCAGCAAGTATAGCCAGGCTTTGACCACACATATTTCATGAAAGAAACTTCCCTTCCCCACTCCCCAATACACACATAAATATCACTAAAGATAGTTGAGAGAAATTCATATTTCATCAAGAATCATATCTCTTCCTTGAAATGATTTCTTGGGACTGGAATATGTGTCACTGTTTAAGTTTAGGTTCAGAATATGATGTCAAAGATGGACTAGAGGATCAGAGTTTGTGGAGAATGACTAGTTACCTTTGGCAGGTGGAATCCGGCCAGTGTGGTGTCAACAGTCACTTCTCTGGGAACATTCAAGGGGATGATGTTGCCCATTCTTTGCACCTCATGGACAACAGCATTGGTGTAGGGCATGGACTCTCGGTCAGCCAGTCTGGGCAGTCTCCCCTGACCAATCACTCTGTCAATTTCAGTCTGTACCTTTTCTGCAAGGAAATAGGAGGCTCCACTTAGTTTTAAACTTTTATGCTCTCTTCTCAGGAAATAATTTTTTTCTAAGACCTTACCTGCTTCCACTTCATCCAGTTGTTGTTGCAAATAATAATAATAATAATAATAATAATAATAATGATACAATGTTCCTCAACCTTTACAAGGATTACTTTGGAACTTTCATTTCTATATCTTTCTTTGATTCTACAGCACAACCTTAAGTTTCCATATATCTTGAATAAACAACCCAAATCACCATCACTAAACTCATAGTAGTATCTAGACTGGCTTCTACAAATAGGTACCTTTCACATACTGGTTATAAAAAAAATAAAATTCAGTTTCACAGTTCTACAGCTTTGGAAAGTTATGATCAAGACATCCACAGATTCCTTGCCTGGTAAGGAACAATTTTCTGTCTCATAGATGGCAACACTTTCCTTTATCCTTGTACCATAAGGAGAAAGGGATCTCCTTCCCTGACACCTTTTCTGTTAACAATAGTATTTTAACTATTTATTTTATTTGTGTGTGTGTGTGTGATTATGTACGAGCACTTCGCTAAAGTGGGTGAGTGGAGGTCAGAGCACAACTTGGGAGTTTCCTCTCCTTTCACCATCTGAGTTCTAGGGATTGAATTCAGGTCATCAAGCTTAGCAGTAAGTTCCTTTACCCCCTCAGCTGTCTCTCTAGCCCGTCATTTACCTTTTTCAAAGGCACTAGTTCCCTTCATAATGCTAATCACCTTATCACACCATCCCATTGGTCATGAACTTTAAAGAAATGAATTTATTGGGAAGGCACAATGGGTCTGACTACAGAGTATCTGTAGACTTCAACTTCCAAAGCAGAAACATCAGAATAGAATGTCTATTACAAACTGTTAACAACATTGCTGGTGAAGCTACTTGAATTCTTTCAGACTTAGTTTTCTATCTGATTAGTGAGACTAAATCTGCCTTAACTTAAGAATGCTTTGAGATTTACATGAACTAATGCACGTATACAACACATGTTTGAAACAGCCAGATGTCCACTAATATGGTTTCCTTTTCTAGAGTAATAGAGATTCAGTTGTGGTCCAGCTGAAAAACTTCATTTTCAGATTCCTTTGGGAGAAAATGTGACCATATGACTGAGGCAAATAGACATGATATTTCCTCCTCGGACAAGGTCTGAAACAGCAGTTGTCTATATCCTTCCCTGTTCCCTTCCTGGGGGTAGAAAGCTGTTCTAATAGGAACCACCTCAGGCTCCTCAGCACAGCAGCAAACTAAATGCAATTTGGAACAACAAACTCAGTACAAGGTCCAGCTTAGACATTTTTCTTGAAAGAGGAATAAATGTCTATCAATATTCAACAGTCCATAAATTAATTAATTGGGAATTAAATGTGTATAACAAGAATTATCACAATATTGATTTTTTAAAGTTTTACTATATTCCTACATATTCAATGTAGCCTTGAACTTGCAACAGTCCTGCCTCAGTCTCTTGGTTAGTATGATTAATAATGTGTGCTAACAACCATGGATCTTATTAGCATTTTAAGTGTATGGTTCAATAATACTAAATATGTTCATATTGTTGTGAAAATAATGGCCAGAACTTCTTCATCTTGCAAAACTGACATTCTATGCCATTAAACAAATTCTGGTTTCTTCCCTCATTCAACCTTCTGGTTTAAGCTTTGACTGTTCTAAATAACTCACGTGAGCTGTATAGAACATTTTGTGTGAGTTTATGATCAGCATGATGTCTTAAAAGCACTTCCATGCTATAGGACCTGTGAGAACTATACAAGCATGAAGATCTCAGTTTGACACAAAGAATTCATGTAAGAAAGCTGGGCACAGAGACATGAACTTCTAATCCCAGTGCACTAGGGTGACAGAGACAGGCAGATCTCTGTGGCTCATTGACCAGACAGCTTATTCTACTTGGTGAGTTCTAGGAGAGGAAGGGACCCTGGTTCAAAAAGTGGATGGTACCTGAGTAATTACATGTGAGGTCCTCCACGTGTGTACACACACGCATGTATGTGCACACACATACACACACATACAGGAACGTTTATGAACAAATTTATCTTTACCACATGGGAGCCTTCTAATCTCTATTCTATTTTCACCTTAGGGCAAAAATAATTGGCCTGAATGTACTAACTTGATTTTATGCCTCATTAAATAAACTGTTACACTTTCAAAAAAATGTTCCACCTTATGACATCATTCCTATTCTCCACCTGACAAACTATTCTAAAATCTTGAGGAAGGAGAATGATGGGATGGGTCACTCTCCCTGAACTAATGACAGTCATTGGAGAGACATAAACACAGGACAAAGCATAGTAAGGGAGGCAGTAGGGTCATCCCCGGAGGAAGAGAATGACAGTTCCCCAGGTCGTAAATCCTTAGGGGACTTAAAATACCATCAGGGGTAGTTCAATAGAAGATGCTTAGAGAATGGGTTGATATGGGGACAGAGCATTCTTGGTGAATGGAAGACCTGATGTCATGACTTAGATGCATGAAGAAGGCAGGCTAAGAAATGACATGTAATATTTCAAAGCACCCATGCCAAATGGGCGGGGTTTAGGCTGAACAGGCAGAGAGGAACACATAGCAGATGTCAGATACCAGAATAAGAGTTTGGTCAGTATCCAGGGCAAAACGGGAAAGCATTTCTAAAAGGGAAAGAGGGCAGGAGTGAATGTTCATGTGGCAAAGTTCCAGTTCACTCTTCACTGGAACCTACCACAGTGTCACTATTTCTCTGTTTTCCCCTAGAGTCTAAGCATCACAAAGGTCCAGGTTCCCTGCAATATTTGTATCCATGGAGCCATCATCACAGGCCTGACAGAACATGTGAAGGATGTGCCCATTCCCAACTGTGCATTGCCTCACAGCTGTTCCACATCTTCCTCCCCACCATCCCATTGTCTGGCACCTTCTGAATCACAGCCTCCAGAAGCATCACGCTTGTCCAGTACATTCCCCACATGCTCACCTTGGACTTCTGGGTAGAGGGCCATGAAAAGCAGAGCCCAGCGCAGCGTTGTTGATGTTGTCTCTGTTCCAGCAAAGAAGAGGTCCAGTGTGCTGCAGATGAGGTTTTCTTCATTGAAACTTGTAGCCGTCTTGTCTGGGTACTAGGAAAGACAGTGTGTGACACAAGCTGAGTTGCCCTACCATTCCTTTTCTGCCAAGATGCACCTAAACCTCCTGGAAATGTGAGCCAAAATAAGTCTTCCATCTCTTAAGCTATTTCTTCCAAGTATTTTCACGTGATCAGAAGTAACAGATACATACATCTTGCTGCCTTGCAGCCTCTTGTGTATGATGTGATAGTCTGGACATGGGAGCAAAAGAAGGCAGATGTCCCTTCCACACCGTAAACTCTAGCAGTCAGCTCAATTTTACTTGTGTCCTGCAGTGGGGACTCAGATGAAGTGGGTAATTTTGCCTAAAGTGTAAAAACATAGAACTCTGAAGTTTAATTTCTACTTTCACTTTGTATATAGCCTATTCATACATAGGAAAATGGCAGGGGGGCTTAAAACCCAGAATCTGACATTGCCAGGTCCTCATGCCAAATGACAGTGAACACTGTGCTTCTAAATGACCACTGTAGTTCTGAGGTAATGCTATCATATACTTCAAAATACTACTCCTGCTTTTTACCCACCTGAGGTGTGTTAAGCAGCGATCTTCACAGATATCCATATTTATCTCTGGAACCTGTACAAGTCACTTGATGTTGTAAAAAGACTTTGTAGATGTGATTAACTAGAGAGGGGAAGATTATCCTGAATTGTCCTTAAAATTGGGGCTACAGGATTAGAAAGAGAGATGAGAGGTAAAGCGAGAAGCAGGGAACAGAGAAGAAAGACGCACTAGAACCTTGGTAGCAAAGATGGGAGAAGGAGCCATAGTAAAGAACAGAAGTGTCTTCCAGAGCTGTGAGAATCATGGTAATCATCTTTATAGTCCCCAAAAGAAGCTTGCATGACCAGTAGGAACACAGGAATCACCCTGAATGATGAGAGAATAAATCTGTGCTGGGTTAAGCCCCCAGCATCATGGAAGCCTGCCTGAGGATCGAATGGAAGCAAACATCTAAGAGAAAGACACAGACAGCACTTCCTACCTTTGTCATTTCCTGGAGGAACGCGTCGATGAAGTCTCTTGGCTCGTCGGGATTCCAGTCTTTCTTGTGATTTTTGATCATATCAGAAACAAACAATTTCAGTTTTTCCCAGTCTCTGAAAACTGTTTTGTGTGGTCCGGGAAGACATTTCATTATCCATGGAAAAACAGTGTAGAGCTAATTGTTAAAAATAAGACAATCATGAGGGCCTCACGGCACCACTTTCCCATATTTCAATACAAAGCTGTCTTTCTCTGTGTTTCTTTCTGTGAACTTGTGGAGCCATCTTAACTCTGGTTCCTCACTCAATGCCCTTTCAGGCATTTCAACTGTGCCACGCAAGCTCTACTAGGTCTCAGCCTGTGGCTTTGCCTGCTGGTGCTCGCTCACCTACACCTTTTCTACCTGTATGCTGGCATAGCATTCAGTAGTTCTCTTGATTCCATTCTTCACACCAGTGCAAGTCATTTTGCAAATAGTTTCAGAAAGAACACAAATTAGTATAATTAAATAATTTTACCCTTTGACTTTCTTTTGGTCTTCAAGCCTCTCCTCTTTACACACAGTCTGACATTATGCTTTGCATCAGTAAGGCTCAGAAAGGTAGAATCTTCTAATCCTCAATCTATTGTACCTGTTTTTCTGTACAGTCCAACCACAGTGGTCTCTGTGTTCATTTTGAGGTCCTTCCTGTTTTGCACATAGGCAGTTGATACTCATGGTGACTAGAAAGCATATCTCTGATACTGTGTAACCCCTACCCCTCAGGTCATGAAGGTAATGCTGAGTGTACCTCCTTGGAGCTATGTTAGAAAACATGGTGTGATCTTCAATGTGACAGCAGTCCTTTTATACCCTAAGTCTCTTGGGATGTATTTTCCCTCAGGGAAATTCTTTGTGAAGGAACTGTACATGCTGGTGGAACATGATTAATATAATCATGATAATCTTGACTGAGGCAAAGTGGACGTTG
The DNA here is from genome assembly GCA_035773235.1 of Eospalax fontanierii. Taxonomy (NCBI): domain Eukaryota; kingdom Metazoa; phylum Chordata; class Mammalia; order Rodentia; family Spalacidae; genus Eospalax; species Eospalax fontanierii. The sequence goes on from CM069531.1 coordinate 12,996,315, forward strand.
AATGAAGTTTCAATAATATGTTATGGTAGGTAGGTAGATAAGATAACATAATATAAAATCAACAAGACTGGAAATGAGGCTGGCATGGTTGTGATAGCTACCTCTGCTGCCTCCTAGCTACAATATTTTGATAACGGTGATAACAGCAATACTAATCATGTGATATTATTAGTAGATAACATTAATGATGTAATATCTGTTAGTGGGGTCCCTCTACCTAGGCATTGAAGGACATGAGACACACAGAGCATTTAACAGTGGTCTGGAGGTCTGCTCTCTGTATTTGCTTGCACATTTCGTTACCATCTGCTCACGCCATGTCACATCACTTCATCTTTACAGTATCAATGTAAAGATTAATGGAGATGAACTTTCACAAACTACCTTAGATAACTGCAGTAATAGAGCTCATGCTTTATGCTCTTTTTAATTTTTAGAAATTATGCTAACCAATTCATCAGTTTTGAGCAAGGGCATACATCAAGCTTTTTTCACATATTTGGGAAATAAATGAAAACAAGTCTACTTCTGTGTGCATCATGGAGAAATTGATAACCACAGAAAACAGAATGTCTTAAATAAAGCCATAGGAAGAGAAAATGTCCTTTTAAAGGACCATTTCAAGTTCAGTCTCCCTGGAGCCAGTATGAACCCAAGATAAAGACAACACATCCTCAACTGCTGGCTGAGCAGATTCAGAAGAGCTTTCCCAGGCAACAGATGCATAAACTTTAACACAGAAACAACAAGAAATGTAGAAAATCAAGGCAACGTTAAAAAACTCTTTTAAAAAAATCATAACTGAACCACTAAACTCAAAGATACTGAAATAAGCAAAATGCTAGCTGACAATTCTAGAGGTTTCTGCTAAAATGATCAGTGGACTGAAAGAGGATACAAGGAAGCAGATGAATGCAATCCAGGACAAAGAAAAGTCAGAGACGTAAAGACGGAAGTCCACAAAATGGATGAGAAAACCATCAATATGTGGGAATACGGAGAGAAAACACAATAAGGAAACTCAGACTTTGAAGAAAAAACAAACAAACAAACAAATATAAACGTTGGAAATAAAATCTCAATGAGTACAATTAAAGAAACAACGGGAAACATCACCAACAAATGAAACTAAACAAGAATGTCAGGAAAGTGGGACAGCATTGATGAAGCACTGCAGTGAAATATCAATAAGGAAAATAAATGATGAGCCTGACCGTAATATCCAAGAACCCAGGATACAGTCAACAGAGGAAACCTAGGAAGGCACAGGATCATGAGTAAGGAACTGGGATTAGACACTAAGTACACACAGAACCAACTCGATGAGCTTATAGCAGACAACTTCCCAAATCTCAAGAAAGAAGTAGCTGTTCAATTACATGAAGCACTTAAATTAATTTAAATCAAAATAAACAAGGTCTGAGAAAAATTCCTCCATGACATATTAAGGACATCAAAAATTCAACGCAGGGCTGGAGAGATGACTCAAGGTTCCAGAGCACTGGCTGCTCTTGCAGAGGAGCCATGTTCAGCTCTCAGCACTCACATGGCATCTAACAGCCATCCATAAGTCAAGTGCCAGGAGATTTGATGCCCTTTTCTGGCCTCTGTGGTCACTGCATGACACAGGTGCACTTACATACGTGCAGACAAAATATCATACTCATAAAATAAAAAGAAAAACCAAAGTCACACATAAAAAAGCGCTAAGGACAAAACACCAACTCTCATCAGCCCTGAAGCCAGGATGGCATGGGATGACTTTTCTGTTTTGTTTTGTTTTGTCTTTGCTTCTGTTTTGACACAGGGTCTCCCTGTAACCGCAACTGGTCTGGAACTTACTATGTAGACCACGCTAGCCTCAATCTCACAGAGATTCACCTGCCTCTCCTCCCAAGGATTCAGATTAAAGGCATGTGCCACCACACCCAGCTGCAATGGTATATTTTACACTCTGAATGCAAGTAATTGCTAACCGTGGATATTATAGGTAGCAAAGTTGTCTTTAAAATTGATGGAGAAATAAGGACTCTTCAAGAAAAGCAGAAACTAAGGCAATTCATGACCACCAAGCCAGAAGTGCAGATGTTCGGAGGAGAACTATACACCAACTAGAAAAACAACCAACAAAATTATAGGAATTAGTTGGCATCTTTAAAAAATAATCTTTTAAAAATATTCTTTAGATTTTATTTTTATCTTATGTGTATGTGTGCCTGCATGTATGAAAGTGCACCACATGCACACCTAGTGGTCACAGAGTCAAATGAAGGCATCAGATCCCCTGAACTGAAGTTAAGGATGGATGTTAGCTGCCATGTGGGTGCTTGGGGCTGAATCCAGGTCCTCTAGAAGCGCAACAAATGCTGAGCTTTCTCTCCATCCCCTAAAAATAATCTTAAGTGGTTCCAATACATCAAAAGGAGCCGCTGCCTGACTAACTTGTTTTTAAAAATCTGTATACACCATTGTATTGTCTCTAAGAGACATATCTTACTGATACAGACACCCACAGATTCAGAGTCAAAGCACAGACTATCACGCCAACAGAAACAGAACACAAGCTGGGCATAGCTATTCTGATAACTGATAAAGCAGTCTTCGAGTGCAAACTAGTCAGAAGAGATAAAGAAGGCCAACACATGTAAATAACGGGAGCAGTCAATAAATTAGAACAATTGCATATATATTTACCAAATCTGGGGTTCTCAATTTCATAAAACAAACAAGAATGAGCACAAAAGGGGAGAGATGTCCTAATGTAATGATAATGGGTGATCAATACACTACTCTCTCATCTCTGGATAAGTCGTCCAAAGTGAAAATCAACAACAATTAAAAAAATACCAAAGTATTCAACTATACCATAGGTCAAATGATTTAACAGATACCTAGAGAATATTCCGACAGAAACAGTGTTTATATTCTTCTCATCGACAATGGAAACTTCTCTAAAACTGAACACGTTCTAGGTCACAAACCAAACTTTCCCAGATACAAGCATCAGAATAACCTCTACTACCCAAACAACATTGCAGTGAAACAAATCAGGGACCAGTAACAAGAAGAGCTACACGAATCACACAGACACTTGGAGTCTGAACAAATCCACTCTTGAGTGGCAAGGGGCTCTAGAAAAAAAAATCAAGGAATCTGATAAGTTGTTAGAATCAAATGAAAATGAAAGCACAACTTACCAGAACGTTTGGGTGGGACCCACACAGGTCTAAGAAAAAAGTTTACTGTTATGACTCCTTACATGACATAAATCAGACAGTTCTCAAATAAATAGACTCCTGATGAACTTCAGGTCCAAGGCAAACAAGGACAACCAAAATCCCAAAGTAGTACATGACAAAAATAATACAAATTGGGACCGGAGTTAATATAATGGAGAGTAAACAAAACAAAACAAAAAAGAAAGCAAAACACAAAACCCCCAGCATGTAGTAGTCAAATAAAGACTTATTTTCTTTTAATGAATAAGATTGTCAAAGGGCTAGCCAAATTAACCAAAAAAAGATAGGTGGGCTAGAGAAATGGCTCAGTGGTTAAGAACACATTCTGCTTTTGCAAGGGACCCTGGTTCAGTTTTCAGCACATACATCTGGTGGCTCACAACCACCTATAACTCCATTTCCAGGGGAACTGAGGCCTTTGCCCTCCACAGGTGTCCGAGTTCATGTCATATAATGCCCCACTCATACACATATAATTTAAAATAAAACAAAACTTTACAAAAAACATATGGAGAAGATGCAACCTGATAAAATTAGATGTAACATAGGGTGTCACTGCATACTCCGATGACATACAGAGAATCAGTAAACAGTACTTTGAAAACTCACATACAAAATAATTGGAAACTCTAGAAGAGGTAGATAAAATCATAAAGACCTATGATATAAAAAAATTAAAGAAGATATGAACAACTTTAACAAATCCAGAAAACCCAACAAGATTTAATTAGCAATAATCTCCTAACATAGAAAAATTTAGCACCAGTTGGATTCACTGTCAAATTTTAACAAACCTTTAAAGAAGGGCTAACATTACTGTTCCTCCAACTGTTGAAAAAATAGAATTGAATACTACCAAACTCATTCTTAAAAACACTATTACCCTCACATCAAAACAAGACAAGGATAAAAAAGAAATAAAACTGTAGACCAATTTATTTGGTAATCACAGATGCAAAAATTCTCAAAAACAAAGTTTACAAATCAAATTGAAGAATACATTACAAATCATATACCATGACTAAGCTGGTTTCATTCCAGGGATGTAGGTTGTTTCAAAATAAGCAAATCAGCCAATAGAATTCAGCACATAGATATATTTTGGGACAGAAATCATGTTATCGTCTCACCAGTACAGAAGCCAAACTCAGTATTTCTTCACAAAAACAAAACAAAACAACAACAAAAAACCCCACAGGATCAGTAGGAACTTATCTCAGTAAAATCAAGGCTAATACACATGCTGTGTATGGTGGTACATGACTTTAATAATCCCAGCACTCCGATGTCAGAGGCAGGTGGATTTCTGTGAGATCAAGGCTAGCCTGATCTATATAACGAGTTCCAGGCCAGCTGGGGCTACAGGAAGACCCCGCTTCAAAACCCAGAACAAAACCAAAAGTTAAGGCTATATATGACAAACATAGCCAACATACTAATGGGGAAAAATGAGAATATTTCCTCTAAAATCTTGAAGGAGAAGAGTGCCTAATCTTTACTCTTATTCAGTGTAGTGGCCAAAATCTCTGTCACAGCCAAGACAAGAGGAAAATAACCACAAAATGGATGGGATGTAAGCAGAAGAGGAAGTCAAATTATGCCTGTTTGCAGATGACATAGCCTATATTTAAAAATGCCTAACACTTTTAAAGTCAGCTTTTCTACATATCAATAAAGACCTCTCCTAGAAAGAACTCAGTGAAAAATCATTCTATTTACAATAACTTCAGATAACTAGCTAGATGATGATAGATGACAGCTGATGACAGATAGATAGATGATAGATTAGATAGATAGATAGATGATAGATAGATAGATAGATAGATAGATAGATAGATAGATAGTTCAAATGAGGCTGAGGAGACAGTTGAGTTGTTAAAGTGCTTGCCTTGGAACATTGAGGACCTAAATTTGATCTCAGGAATCTATGTAAAAATGCTAGATGTGGGTGGAGTGCACTTGTAGTCCTAGCAACAAGGAGGCAGATACAGGAAAATCTCTGGGCTTGCCTTCCAGCCAGTCTAGGTTAACTGGTATGCTCCCAGCTAATACAAGACCATGTCTCAAAGGAAGTGGATAATTTCCCTGATGACGACACCCTGAGGTTGTCCACTGGCTTCCATGTGCACAAGCACACACAGACACATGTGTGTGCACATACAAAATAGTAAATAATAAAATATCTAAGAATAAACCTAATCAAATGAAAGACATCTACAGTGAAAACTTTAAGGTCCTGAAGAAAAGAATTGAAGACATTACAAGATAGAAAGGCCTCCTATGTTCATGGATGGGCACAATTAATATTGCATAAATAACTGTATTACTGAAAACGGTATACAGATTCAGTGCAGTCTCTATTATAATTTCAATGACAGTCTTCAAACATCTGGAAGAAACAATATTAAAATCCAGAAGGAGGGACAAAAGGTCTAAGGCAACCCTTAGAAAAAAGAACAATGCTGTGAGTAATTTTTGACAAAGCTGTAAAAAATGCACATTTGTGAAAAAACAGTCTCTTTAAAAATGGGGCTGGGAAAACTGAATTTCCAACATATATAAGAATGGAACTTGATGCATATATCTCACCTTGCACAAAAGTAGTTGAAACTGGGTCAAAAAACTTTGTGTAAGCTATGAAATTTTGAGACAGCTAGAAGAAAACATAGACAAAATGCTTGAAAATACAGGTACAGGTGTTTTTGAACATGACTCCAGTAACACAGGAAATAATGCTAAAAATTTAAAAATTGATTATCTGAAATTAAGAAAATTTTGCACAGCACTGAAAACTCATCAAAATGGACAGACAGCCTACAAAATGGAAAAATGTTCTTTGTCAGAGAGAAGTTAATATCCAGGGTACATAAAGAACTGTAAAAATTAAGCACCTCCCCCAAATCATCCTATCAGTAAACAAATGCAAATCCAAGCAGCTTTGTGATTCTATCTCACCTCAGTCAGAGCGACTGTTTTCAGGAAAACAAATGCTGTTGAGGATAAGTTGCATGTGTGTAGGGGAGGAGCCTCATTAATTCCTGGTGGGACTTTAAAATTCTTAACCCACTATGGAAAACAGGATGTAGTTTCTCAAATAATTGAAAACAGAACTACCATGTGACCAAGACAAACAACCTGAGTTTCATTCCTGGGATGAACATGATAGAAAGAGAGAACCCACTCCTGCAGTGTTCTTTGAACTCACTGTGTGTATGTCACACACATATACACTTGTGCACCCACATACATAACTCCTCAGGTACAAACATACAAAACACATAAAATGTAAAAATGTTTAAAAGTTTAAAACCATACAAACGTGTACACACTTCAATGCATATCTGTATACACCAAGACAGTGGGTTGACTTCTGAGACAGGCCTAGCAGAAGGAGAAACACAGTAGGTGAACTAAAGGACTCAGGGTTAATCTTCCCTTGAAACTGGCTTCCATATTCCGGAAGTCATGGAGAGTGTTTGAGAGACTCCAAGGATTAGAAGACAAATTTCACAGTTGGCAGTGAAATTTGAACCACAGTGAGTTATATGCTACTAAGAAGTTATTTGCTCATATTGGTATCTTTTGAATCTTTAGTTCTCTTTAACATTCAGATGCACAGACAGGACAAATGAGTAGATGTGTTCACATGAGCACTGACACCAAAATGTTCATGACAGTCTTATTTAGAACATGTCTAACATAGAAGAACTTGATGTCCAACTGTGGAGAAAGTGAAGACGTGTTCAGGAAGTGCAAGGCTAGTCTGTACTTAACAAAGACCAGAGTACAAAGAGGAATCTCAAGACAAGCTGACAAGCAAGAGAGCCTTTGAGGCAGGAGGCAGCCTGGGAGGAGAGAATGGAAATCAACAATAAGATGATTATTCTTTAAAAAGACAAGCATGGGTACGTACATGTACACATACCAATGCAAATGTTAAAATACTTTGTATAAATGTGAGAATTGCTGTTGTCTCTTATAGTAACTTAAACGTCAAAGTTTAAACGTCAGATTTATCAACAAATAAATTTGAGATCAGTGAGTATTAAACTCAGGCATAAGACATTATTAGCTTCAAAAAAGTCCAAGAAATAAAAAGGAAGAACCTAACTGAATTTGAATCCACCCCAATCCATTATTGTCCTAAGATATGTGAGGGCAGAGTGCTTACCTGGCACACCATGGAGGCCTCCAAACATACAGCCTCATCCAGTAACCGCAGCAGCTCCTGAAACCGACTGTCCTGGTAATCAAAGCGCTCCCCAAAGGTGACTGAGCAAATGATATTGGAAACTGCGTTGTTGACCTTGAAGTGAGGGTCAAAAGGCTGACCTGAAGGTGGGGAAAGAGAAAGATCAGCCTTTCAAAGATATTGGTTTGTTTCTGTTTTCCACAAAGATTCAACTCTACATGACATAGTTCACTTAGTAAGTAAGCATATGGCTAGTGTCTGGCACCTTGCATGCGTGCTGACGTCACTGAGGATTCTGCCAGTGCCTGGGATGTCAGAGTGAGGACCAGGCCTTAAACTGAGTCATGAGTCTGATGACCTGCTCTGCGTGCTCTGCTGCCGCACTTGTAGGACAAACACACGGTTGAAGGTTTACTGTTAAATCTACAGGGCCTAGAACAGTGCACGGCCCAAGACAAGCATGCGCTCAGGCACTTAATAAGCATTTGTTTAATGAATGAATGCACTTAACACCCTTCGCGTACTCCAGGAGATGCCCACCTTTCTCCTCTCCTATGGCCTCCGCAAGGTAGCGGGCCTCCTCCTGAATGCGCTGCTCTAAGCTCTTCTTTCCTAACCCAAAGTTCCTTAGTGTCGTCAGGGCGAATCTTCTTTGCTCCTTCCACGTTTGACCATCAGAAAAAATCAATCCTGCAAAAAAGAAGTTCAGTATTACGGTTTTATGCTTCTGGTATAAATCGCTTGGTAAACTGTGTAGAAATGTGGGGAAAGGGTCAACAAGGATCCAGGTCTGCAGAAACAAGTCCAAAGCAAGGAGCCTAGTAGGCAACATTTTCTGGTAGCTTACAACATCACACATTTTCGTATTTCTTATGTATTATGTCATCTAGAACTCTTGGAAAGTCCACAGATATATTATCAACCAGGCTTAAGCCCATTCCATTGATAGGGAAACTGAGACACAGGAAAAAATTAAATTTTGTAAAGAAATACTCAGTTTTAGTAGTTAGCCCACTAGGTGTTGAAATTTGAGTCTCCCTGGCTTCTAAGGCCACACTTTGAATAGCAGCACACCCATGACAGAATTCATTGTTTTATTCCTGAAACTCCCAATAGAAACATACACCACAAGATCATATCTCCTCTCAGTGTTGTTTTCATTGCCCACTTCTGTGACTGTCACCCTGAGGGCACTCCCCTCAGCACCCATTCTGCAGGCCTCTGCATCACCAAGCCACGTTTGCCTCCCTCGTGAATGACTTCAGTCCATGTGGCTTGAATGCCACCATCTTGGTCTAACCTCTTGTTATCTCTTACAACTTTGAATGTTCAGGTTTCCACGTTTTCTAACCTAAAATGTTTCCCACTACCTTTCTTCCCTTCTCTGCACGGCTTCCTAAGTGAGCTATGTAGTGTAAGAACACAGTGTTAACTCTGAGATGTAAGAACTTTACAGCACCATTCGAGAGCTTTCCATGATGTTAGGATGAAAGCCAAGGCCTGGGCTACTTATGGCCAACTCAGAAGTTTGTGTTCACATTTTTATGTCCTTTAGTTATCATTCATGCCAGCCAGAATGGCTTTCAGCCCCTCAAGGCCACTGTCTTTCTACTCCTATCAGGGATTTTCTATTAACATTGACAATTTGTTTGTGTTATCAAATGCATATGGTTTACTTACAGAGACCTTTCCTGAATTCCAAGACAACTTAGGTGCTTTGGATAATTGCCCTCTGCCCTCACCTTTGCAGCATTTCCCAATTTAGTGTAGGTAATTGATTCATCCCATAGTATGTGTTATGGAAGCACAATAACTTTGATATATTCTACTCAATAATAATCACTTTTACCTAGGACTGTGTTTCTCATAGCAATATAACAGGGACTAGATTTAGAATTCACTGGTGACTTAATAGAAGAGCAACTGGAAAACTTCCAAAATGATGTTTTGTTAGATTGATAGATTTTGAGTTCTATTTTTAATTTCAAACATTTAACCATTTAAGAATATTGATTGAAATGTTCTGTATAAAGCACACAATGATCCAATAAAATTATTAAAATTTAAAAAAGAATATTAAATATTCATGCTTGTCTATTCTAATGTTAGCCAGAAGGTTAGTGATCTCTGTGTAGCTTGGGCTTTAATGCTCGACTATAAGGTGCTATAAGGTCGAAGAGGAAGCAGCGGGAGGAGACTCACACTTGTTTTCCTACGGCAGGGCCTGGGATTGGAAAATGGAGTAAGAGCCACATCTCTGGCTGTGACCACAGCTGTGGTTGCCTCCCTACCAAGGCACCGAAAGCTAGTTTTGCAGGAGAGGTGTTTTCTCCCAATCTTTATCAGGGACAACACTATGTCCTCTGATGGGTGTCATTCTGGTCATATGGCCGCCAGCTTCCTTTAAAGATGACATTTCATAATGAGGTTGGCAGAGGAGTGTTGGATAATTAAAGCCATAGAGGTACCTTTAACATACCATAAATATAGCAATGCACACCTCGTGTTGCTCAAGAAACTTACCATTTTTCTTAAAGATATGGTCTCGGATAAGGGTGACTGGACGGCTCAAAAAGTTTTCTTCCAAGTGAGTGAAGATTTCTTTGATTAAGGGTAGTCCGCTTATAGTGACTGTAGAAATGTGACCAACATCCAGTCTAACAAGGTTCCCATATTTCTTCACAAACTGAAAAAATATTTCAATAGCCACAGTTGAATGCATATATCTCTGTGTGTCCAGCAATGACAGGCATGTATGTAGCTCATGAAAATCACTGAGAAATTTGTATGACCATAGGAGCAGAGGGAGGCACCTTAGTATGTGAAAACATTCCTGAAAAATCTTTTTCCTTCCTCTGCACTAAATTCAAATTTACTTCAAAAACGGAATTTGCCCTATGAAAATAATTAGTCATTATAAATCCAGGGTATATCTAGCATGTATCACTAGAGGAAGTATCACCTGAGGAAATAATTTTCAACAAATAAGCAAGGTCCCTAATCAGAAGCATCCTAAAGTCTAGTAAACGCAGAGAATATGACACGTCTGACTTCTCAAAGACTAACCTGGTTCTGTGCATGTTTGGTATAGCTCATATTGACTTCTTAGTAAATTCATTTCATGTCTGCTTATCTATCCACTGGATGATGCCCTCTACTCAACATCGTTAGACATGGGAAGTGCATGTACAACTAATGGGACTTTCAGGGAGGGGAGTCCGGGCGTTTGTGTGAATGTAAGAGCTCCCTTGATGTGATGGGATGTTTCTGAACTCACTTCCTCTCTAGTAATCCCCAGCTCAATTTAGGATGGAGATTTCCTCATAAAACTCTCATTTATACACTTATTCAATGTAGGATGAGTGAACGTCAACACGTGCCTAGAGAAAGTCATGAGGACATAGTGTTTCAAAGAAAATGAAGTCTCCAAACTGGAGCCTTCTGGAGGCTGGTGAAGGAAGAGAATACCATACACCCGACCTGCCAAAAACTGAAATGTGTCTCTGAAAATTTGCTACAGCAAACATGGAATTCTTTGTAATTCACAATGTCTCTTTAGGCCAGGGAGTGTATCCTCTCCCCAAACCCCACTAGATAGGGGAAGTGCAATAAAGGGAAGTCTGAGAGTGGAGAAATCTCTGTATTTCTTGAGTGACATAAGTTCTAAGGTTGACTAACTGTGAGCTCTTGGGAAGTAGTTGTATCTTTTGAGTGTCCAATTCTCAGCTATGAAAGACAAATATATATATATATGTCTATATATATATATGTCTATATATATATATATATATATATATATAGTTCCTTTAAAGGGTTCTATGAGGAAGAATGAGAACAATGATGTGAGAATCACTTTTTTCCTGGTTCCAGGCACCAAGCCACCCACCCACCTATTTCTTACAAATGAATGAGCTCTGTTTGTAAAGGGGATACAAACGCGTAGAATGAGGGTAAGGACACACTGGTCACAGACAGCCACACTCACTGAGTGGATGTAATGTATTTCACATTTTACTTCATCAGCTTCATAAGCATTCTACTGTAATTAGGATATTCTTCATCTTTCCAGAGAGGCAAGCAGGTCACAGGTGAAATAACGTAGCCAAGCAAAGCTATTGTCTACTGGAGGGAATCTACTAGCCATTATGAGAAATTCGAAGCCAAAGACGTGACATGTTATATGATGCTCATATGACCTTGGAGTTTAGTGAAGAGCAGGAAATGGGAGGGGACACGGCGGGAGAGAGCTTGGGGGAAAGAGAAGGAGACAGAGAGAATTGAAGAGAGTGTCAAGGAGATGGAGGATGGGAAAGTTTGTGTAAACAGGGGTTGAATGACAGTATGTGATGGGTATCAAATTCCTTCCACCTGTGTAAGGACCCTCCTTCTACCTGTTTCTACCTTTTTTAAGGCTAGGTCATGTCTACCTACAGTAGTGGTATCAAATGCAGGAATGGCTCAGTTCCTCCAAGTATCTGCTTTCTTCCATCCCATCACTATTTTAATGAACTCACACCCAATCACAGGGATCACAGAGACCTGGACCTATGTGGTCCTTGTCAAACAGATGTAATGATTTAGTCTCATCCCCAAATATTGAACTCACTTTAAAAATAGAGCCTAGACTAGACTGTCCTTTGCTTTTTTGTCAAAAGTCTTTGCTAACCTCATTCACTTCTTGCACAATCTGTTCTCTCTTGCACATAAAGGCAAAGCCAATAAATATATGCATTTTTTCTAAGATACATCAATAGTGGTGGGTCAAATCGATCATACTGATGTAAGCCAAGAAGATTTTACGGACCTCACAAGAAGGATTCCTAGATGAATTTATAATATCCAACAAAAATGTCTTGGGAACAGCTGAAAAATATGGTTTAAGTTAAGTGGCTCCTGTCTGACAATGTATACCACCTAGATTCTGTGCTTGTTCTTGGGAAGGATTCGGTACTTCAAATCTACTTATTGAAGGGTGTGTGTCTTCTTTCTATCCTTTTAAATATAAATCATTGGATTTCTACACATTATCTAAAAATAAAATTGAAGAAATAATTCCATTTATGTTATCATCAGTAAGTAAAACATGTTTAGGAATAAAGTTAACAAAACACAAGTTGAATATTGAAAACTATAAAACACTGAAAAGAACAATTAAAGGTTTAATAAATGAAGAAACATTCCATGCTTGTGTACTAGAATATTGTCAAGTGGGAAAATTTTCCCCAAATGACTTCTATTTTCTAATTTTTCTTCTTTCCATCTTTACTGAATCTCTACTTTTATATATTTCTAGTTTAATAGACTTGGACAATAAGTTTTATTTTATTGTCAAGCAAATGAAAATAGGCAGGTCAACTGATCTCCTGCAGCTCCAGCCTTACAATTCTCAAACATACCAGGTCTGTCCAACAATTTCCTTACACGGATTACATAACCCAGAGGATGTCTGAGAGTATGTCATAAGGTAGGGCATATTTTCCCTGCACATCACTAAATACGTCATTCAAGAAACCAGAATCAAAGTTAATGAAAATATGGCTCAAAGGCTAAACAGGCTTAAAATTGGAAATATTAATAAGAAAAAAAAACAATGTATTGAAATAAAATAATATAAAATTTAACAATGCAACAGGTGACAAGGAATTTACTAGTAGGAGTGAACTCCCAAATGTAGCATGAGAAAGCAAGGTGCAGCAGAATGGATGTTTAGAATAAAGAGAAATCAAAGCTAAGGATTAGTGAGCCAAAGCACTGAGCCAGGAAGACCAACAACGCAAACTTGAAAGAGCATTACTGAATCCAAGATCTTAAACTTCAGAACCAACAGAACAGAGACCCAGATAGAAAAAGGAAAAGTTTGTCAGTCAACTCTTCCAAGAACCATAGGTGAGAAGGTCTATCGGTCTGAGTTCTTATAGTCTGCCATGTCTTTGTGTGCTTGTGTGTATGTGCACACACAGATGTGTGTGTGTGTCTGTGTTTGTATGTGTGTGTGTGTGTATGTTTGGATGTGTGTGGATGTGGATGGATGTGTGTGTGTGTGTTCTTAATGGTCACAGGAAATACGTACTTTAATGTATAATCTCTGTTGCCTTAAGGTTTAGAAAGTTTGTGAAGTTTCCATGTCTCACTTTAAAAATATATGAAGTTTGGAATGCTACTAGCTCCCATCTTTAGGTGTATTGTCATAAATAGCTATGATAAAAGAACAAATAATAAAATTATGGCTGCCATTTTTATAATAAGGAGAGTAGTTTGGAAGAAGGCAATTGAAGCAACCATGGTATTGAGTGGCAGAACCCAGAAAGTTGGTAGATGGGCTTGTCCAGCAACCAAGTCACAAAAATAATGTTTGGCATGAAAAACAAACCTGGCTTCTCTGGAGTTGTTGATAAAAAATATTTTGAAGAAGAGAGGGTCGTAAAAGAGAACAAAAGAACGAGAGGAAGAAAAAAGAGACCACCGAGCGTATAGTAGGCGGCTTGGTAGGGTCGTGAAGTTTATTGGTTAGTCTTATAACTGTCCTATAAAATACCCTCAGTTTTGAGAAAAACAGTTCCAGAGATTTAGTATAGATTTAGCAGTCATAAATTTTGGGCTCTTCCAAAGCACTCTCCAGATCTCATCCTGGGATGAAGAGGCCCCTGCTGTTCCTCTGAGTGATGAAGCTGACTGAATACTGTCTGGCCACGTAACTTACTAAACAAAATTTCCTTTTTCTATGGACAATTGGTCAAGTGTAGTGGTTGTGCATACATCTTCTGGGTCACAGGTCACCAAAACTGCTTGCTAGACAGTCCCCCTTCTTCCACCCACACTTATATAAACGATGTTAGTAGAGGGCCACTGAGTCTCTAAAGATTAGATTCTAACCAGTGCATATCCTACAAAAAGGGGAGTCACTGGGGAATCCCAGGCAGTCTGTGATACAATACTAACAAATTATGGATGTATGAGGGTTTACAGCATTTGCAAACAGGTGTTTAAAGGATGTGTAACTTGCCAAAGGATAAACAAAAAGGTAATAGCAATAATTTGAAAAAACATAGGTGTGAGGCCTCCTGAAATGAGATCCGGTCAAAGTATCCACGTGGACTTCACAGACATGCCTATGGTAGGAAAACTGAAATAGCAGTGTTAGTGAACCACCTCTCTGGTTAAATAGAGGCCTTTCTCCCCAGCAGCTACTCTTGGTGGTCATATGATTAAGATAGTTTTAAAACAAGTTGTGCCAAGATTCGGCCTAATAGTACATATAGGTTCAGATGCGGTCGTCATTGAGGAGAATAATAAAAAGTTCTGAAAGGGATTAGAACAAGTTAATAAATGTTTACATATTAAATTGGAAGTAACCTATTTCATGGAACCATCTCCAATTCTTTTGAGAAAGTAAAAGAATGAATCAAAGTCTTACAAAACATATAACTTGGAGCTGGAAAGATGGCTCAGTGTTTAAGAGCACTGACTTCTCTTGTAGAGAACCAGGGTTTATTTCCCAGTACCCACAAGACAGTAACACCCATATTTAACTCCAGCTCCAATATATCTACTGCCCTTTTCTGACCTTTAGGGCATTTCATGCATATGGTGCACTTACATACATGCAGGAAAAACACATGCACACGAAAGAAAAGAAAGAAAGAAAGAAAGAAAGAAAGAAAGAAAGAAAGAAAGAAAGAAAGAAAATAAAGGATAAGTTGAAACATAGAACTAAAAATATTTAAAACAAGACTATCCTGGACTAAATGTCTCCCTATGTCTTAGGATTCTAATAGCTCCAAGAGAGGGTGTGGGCCTGACTCCATGTGAAATTTGCATGGTCTCCCATGTCTCAGTGGATCCTTGGAGCTCCCCACTACCAAACCAAAGATCAAATTTTAAGAAATTATACACTAGTGGTGTCTTCTACTTCATCATTCTACTTCTACTTCATCTCTTCATCATTCTACTTCTACTTCATCAGTCCTCAAGTCCAAGGGACTTCCTGCCCAGACTCTGCCCTTAGAATTTTCAGTTCATCAGTTCTAGCCAGATGACTGGACATTGATTAAGTTCTGGAAGGAAGGTAAAGTCCAACCAAATATGGAGGGCTCCTTCTGAGTTCTTCTGACGACTGAGACCATCATAAAGACTGCTAAAAAAGGTGAGCTAAAAGATTGATAATATAAGCTCTGAAAGAAAAAGCTCAGTAAGAGTGATTGCTATGCTTGTATGGCATGACAGCCCCAGGCTCAAGTAGAACCCTTTCCTCTCTTACCCATTCTCTTCTGAAGTGACACAGAACCCACCAGTGTAAGCTGCGTTCTGGGTCTGTTTCGGGAGGAGGATACACAGGGAAATAAGACTTTCCGGAGTCTGTTGATCCTGTGTTTGACCAACCTCAACTCTTTCTATTTTCAGTAAGGAGGGTGGATTACCACTCGTGTCTCACATGACAGGAAGATGGATTCTCTTACTCCTGGAGGATCTTAAAATCTGTGCCCACATCCTAAATGTTTCAAACAACAAAGGGGCAAATAGCAATCACTCTGCACTCAATATGTCCCAAGCTAACACTGCTGGTACTACGGACAGGGGAGCCTTTATTCAAGCAAACCACGGGACTGATAAGGACCCGTGAAGAAGTTCAATTCGCCATCCTTTACCCTGGCTTTCAGTTCTCTTCCTCTTAGTAAAACTAATCCCTGGATTGAGAGGTTTGTAGATTACCACAGGTACATTAGCTCCGTAAGAGTCACTAGGGGTGTTCCAAATAGATTTAAGGCTAGGAACAAAATAGATACAGGATGTAAACTAGTATTTTCCAATGATCAACAAAAAATAAAAAATATAGATTGGATTAACTGCATCTATTCTAATCAACAGAATAATTTGATGTTTCTAAATGCCAAACAAGACCATATGTCCTATGGTTAAAAGAACCCAAACATTTTAAATCAATGTAAAATATTAAAATAAATATGAAAATTAAATCACACAGTAAAATACGAGGAGAGTGCTATCAGAAATACAATCCAGTGGTTCATTTTCAAAGATATGTTGAGCTAACATACATCCAGTTCCAAATGAACAGAAAACACCACACTCTTGCAAGTCTAGCTATTCTCTCCAACCCATTAGTTACTTTTCTGTTGCTGTGATAAAACACCATGACCATGGGAACTTATAAAAAGAAGAATTTGTTTGGCTTATGGTTCCATATGGGTAAGAGTTCGTAATGTTGGGAGAGGCATGGTGGCAGAAGCCTAAGGATCACACCTTCAAACACACACAGGAAGCAGAAAGCGACTGGAACCCTGGCAAGACTTACAAACTCTCAAAGCCTACCCACAGTGACATGCTTCCTCTGTCAAGATCGCACTTCTTAAAACGCCCCCAAAACAGTGCCATGAACTTGGGACAAAATGTCCAAATACTCAAGAGTCTAAGGAGGACATTCTCATTCAAAGTACCCCCGCCCCCATTACTCAAGATGTGCTGAACTACCCACCCTAAACTAGAAGTTTGGAGGAAAAAATTATTACATTTGAGCTTGCCTATAAGGCCATAGCTGGTAAACATTAAAACAGACAGTATGTAAAATGTAGAGATGAACTGTCACACAGATTTTGTAGAGAGCCGCGGATTGCTGCATCTTAAAAATGGCGCCTGCTCTCGTCTTCCACCATCCCGAGGTGGGCGCTCTCTGGAGCAAACAGCTCCATAATTGGCTGTGGCTGAGGTCTGGCCCTGCTTCCGCATGTGTGCGCCTATCTGCTTTCACCACGTGGTAGTTTGGGGTTGGCTGGCAGGAGGGAATTTAACTCTGTGGCAGGCTTTCCCCGGGAGGAGAAGGAGAAGCAAGGAAAAGTAAGGCAGGAGAAGTAAGGCAGGAGAAGTAAGAAGGGAAGAAGAAGTTAGAAAGTTAAGAAGCCAAAAGGTTGTTCAAGGTTCCTAAATAAACTGCATTTGGAAGAGTCCAGGGTCGTGTTTTCCTTGCTGGACGAGAGACAGACGCGACAAGATTTTATTGAGAAAAAGATAAATGTGAAAGAGGGAAAGTTGAGACTAGCTGAGGCCTAGGTCACAGGTAAGGTTGTACCCTCCTGATTCCTCAGAAAAGGGCAAGCAAAGGGAAAACCCGGTGTCCAGGGTTCACAGTCTACCAGGGTTCATAGTCTATTTTCTGCACTCAGTATATGCCTGCCATTCTAGGCTGTCACTCTGCTTTGCAAGGTCATAAAATAAACTGCTTCATTTGCCCTACTGTGAGTCTCCAGGACTCTTAAAATGAGGATCGATATTTCTCACATTAGGCAAGTCAACTAACCTCTACAGCGATATCTAACTTTGTAGCTAAACGAAGACAGTGATCAAACTTCTATAACCCAAACAAGATCTTTTGTTTTTTTTACTCTTGCTAATCATGATAGGATTAGAGAGAGGCAAAACTCAGATCAAAGTGTACTTTCTTCAAAAGCCATGAAAAATGTTGCCCAATAGTACAAAGATCTCTTTGATTTTCTACCTCTATATCTTAGAACCAAACACCATAAAAAGATATGAACTCCTTCAACCTTATAAGAGGCTGAAATAGTGGGGCTCATGAAGGCACACTTGTAAACTCACATTATGTGTCTCTCCTGGGTTGAGTCTGTGAATTGAATTATGACTTTCACAGCTGAATGGCTATAAAGGGAATGTGCAAAGGAGTCTGGGACAGAACTCTGATTTCCATCTTTCTCTCATTGTAATAAGGCATGCCTTCCCAGTGGAACAGATGTACACAGAAATCTGACTGCTCTACACATGTAGACGTGGCGTCCTCATTCTGATGGGCCTTACGGTCTACAGTGATCCTACTTCTTCTTCCAGGCCATGCTGATGAGACTGTGAAATGAACTTCTGGGAAAATGGGGAGCACCAACAGAGATCACCCAAATTCCCACTATTGAGTGTTTATAATCTAATTTATATCTGAACCACAAAACTGAGTATTCAGGACCTCCAAAGACTACCTCTGCAAGGAAAAGATATATGCAATATCCAGTATAAGTCTTACAATTTCCAAAATACCCAGAAAAATTATTCACCTTAACAGGAACCAAAAGAATCTCAACTTTAAATGAGTTGAGACCACTGTCAAGTTCTAGAATAATGAACAAATTTGAAGCAGCTGTATTAGAACTATTCCTAATCATGGGAAATCGTGACAAAGAAATACAGAACCTATAGACAAACCAAAAGGAGATTTTAGGACAGAAAACTCCACTCAGCCAAGTAAACACCCCACAGAAGAGCGCAGCAGAATGGTGCTGGGAGAGCATCATGGGAGTGCAAGGAAGTTGGGAGCCAGTACCCAACCTGCACAGCGCAGAGAAGGCAGAGTGGAAACCACAAAGACCAACACCAGAGAGGTCACAGCTGTGCTGTCAGTTTTGAGTTGACCCAGAAAAATAAGATAAAGTGTACATGATAAAATGTTTGAAGAATGGCCAGACCTTCCCAATCTGGTAAAATACAAACCTATCATGAAGAATCCAAGTAGTATAAAAACCCTAAATAAAACAAAGCCCAGCACAATCCAGTCTGAAAGCTAACAACATAGAAAATCCCTTCAAAGAAGAGAGAGAAAAAAAACAACAACCATCGTTTACGGGGAAACTGCAAAAGATTTCTCACCAGAAACCACAGAGGCAAGAAAGTAGTGGAATAAATGTTAATGCAGCAGATTGTGAGGTGAGTTCTGGATGCAGAGACAAGACACTGTGGAGGAGAAGGAGAAATCAATCTGAAATGGAACAAAGCTAAGACGTTTCTTTCTGCCCCAGTCCTCCTGTGAAAGAATAGCTAAAGAAAGTTCTTCAGATAAGGAAGGAAATTATAAACTGAAACATCAGAAATGAAGAAAGCAATGTAAAGAATGCATCAAGAGTAAGGTGTCAGATTATTATTTTGCCTTTGAGATCTCAGTTGCACCTGATGTTTGAAAGCAAATTAAAATAGTGTCTGATGTGGTTCTCACTTTATTGAACGTAACAACTGAGACAACTGAATTGTATAGGTGGAGAGAAAGGGTCCTCCATGTTGGTAATATACCTGTATCTCACTTCAAGCAGAAAATTGTATTAATGAAGTCTAACAAGCTGCATGTGCATAGTGCGTAATTTAGAACTGTCACAGGAAAGACAATACAAAGAGAACTGCTCAAAAAGAATGAAGATGAATTAAAACAGAATATTTGAAAAGTGTCCAGGAAGCACACAGGATGGGGAAATGGGAGAAAGAAATGGAGCAAAAGTGACCAATCGTGAAATGATAAAACTCTGGGCTTAATGACCTATGAACAGAAATAGTCTTCCTTCATAATTAATGGAATGAGATAAGAATAATCTTTTTTAATTCCTATGTATATGTAGTCTAGAAGAATTCATTTCCAGCATGATGATACAAGTGGGTGAAAAAATGAAAAGTACTATGAAACATAAACTTTTCACATGCTAACCCAAAGAGAGCTCCTGTGCCTGTGTCAGATAAAGTTCATGTGAAGAAAATTACTAAGAATAAAGAGTGCCAAAACATAGTCAGTTCACCAGAAAGACCTGTCAATCTTAAATGTATACACATGAAAATTTCCAAACAGGGAGAAAGAGCTCACAGAACTGATGTAAAAACATGCAATCTCCCAATAATGTTAGAGACTTCAGTGCATCTTTGTCAGTGATGGCAGTAGATGAGCAGTCAGTCGGGATGGAGAGGACGCCAGCATGGCTCAAAAAAAACAACTGGCATCTATAGAAAACTTCAGTCAAGAACAGACACATTTTTTCACTGGACAGGCATTTTAACCAGCTAAGCCAGGGCACCTGCTTTATACACCTTTCTTAAAGCAGCATGCCATTGGGTCCTCTATGCTTGTTATTTACCTGTTTCATTTCAGGTGGAAAATGTTGTTAGCCAAGTCTAGTAGACTCAATATGCATGCTGTAAAAGATACAGAGCAGTCGGTAGAAAGACAATTACAATGTTCTGAAGGAATGAAGATGATAAAAAGACAATTACTTAGAATGTATCCAAGAAGCACTCAAAAAGGAGGAAATGGAAAATACTCCATGACGTCATAAATCGATTTTGACCTATTTAACAATTAAACTCATACACAGTTCTCTGACTATAATGAAAAGACACTAGAACTGTTTCATAGAAGGGTAAGAAAAACTTTGACTATCTGGAAACTGTAAAGCATAATACGTAAAGAAGAGCCCAGGTTTAGAAGTTAACCCTACGGCCCAGTTTTCAGGATGCCAGCACCTGCCTCTGAACCCTAGTCTCCTGCCCGCGTTCCTAGTCTCTGGTCCTGCATGCAGGTCACAACTGGGGTCAGAACACAGGACCCTCATCCCTTCCTACCCGCTGAAGCGTCAGGTGGGACTTCTCAAAGTCTATCTGGAACAAGTTGCCTACAAAGGGCAGGCGCCAGGGCCCTGGAGGGTAGTTCTTTGGACGCCGGCTTTTGAGGAAGTCAGCCAGGAGCAGGAAGGTGACAGCCGCCAGCAGCAGAGTCCGGAGATGGAGCGCCGCCCAGAAGGCGGAAACCAGGGAGCCCCCGGCCGCGGAGAACATGGCTGGGACCCCTAGAAGCTCTGCTAGAGAATGAGGGTCTGAGCAGGGGCAGTCACCAATGTCACTGCCGAGTCCTCCGCTCTCAGAGTCTCCAGGGCCCTTTGCTGCAGGATTAGATCACCTCCCTCCCCTATCGGCCCCGCCCCTACCTCTCCCTCTGGACTCTTTGCCCCTGCTCTCTGTCAACACAGTTTTTTGTCGGTCTGGACTTGACCCACGGAGCTCTGCACCTTGCCTCTCAGCACTTCCACCCAAACGTCCGGACCGCGCCTATGGCCCTGTCTCTGGGAGCCTCAGCTTCTTTTCCCCAAGTGCCTCCTCAGCTGCTGATGCTGTGCCCCCTAGGTGCCAAGAGCTCGTCCCGAAGACCCACACTTAACGTGGTTTAAAAGAGCTGTCCCAGAGCTGTTGTTTATTTTTAAAGTTTTAGAAGTTGTCGTTGTTATTTTCAGAGGCTTTGTGGCTCTGAGTTTTGTGATTTGCATGCAGCCCAGACAGCATCCGGGCATCGGAACTGTTTTGTAAACAAGTTTTCACAGTGACTGCAGCCTTCCTTGGAAACAGTTGCAGACAGCAGCACCCAACATTTGCCCAGGGCCTCAACTGTAGGGACAACAGCGCTCCAGTCATTTAGAAGTCATTTCATTTTGACAGAGTTACAGCACGGTTAATAAGTGAATACACTGATGCTTAATTAACATTTATTGAAGAAACACAATAGCTCTCACTCAATTTTGGGGGGGGTGGTACTGAGGTAAGAATCCAAAGTTCTATCACTGAACTCTCTCCCTCCCCGCTCCTTCCCGTTCTCTCCGTCCCTTTATTCCTTCCTCTTTATTTTTCAAATATTTTATTTATTTAAGAATGGAGTGTGTGTGTGTGTGTGTGTGTGTGTGTGTGTGTGTGTGTGTGTGTGTGTGTGCTGCTGGTACTATGGTGCCCATGTGGAAAACAGGAGACAAATTGTGGACATTGGTTTTTTTCCCTTCCACCATGTAGTTCCCAGGGAAGAACTCAGTCATCAGGCTTGGTGGCAAGTCTCTTAACCAGTTGAGTCATTTTGCTGACCACAAATTTTCTCAAAATTATTTTCTTAAAAGTTCATAGACCAAAGAAGCTCGAAGAACCTCAGTAAAAATGTAGACCAAGAAGACTATACCCAAACACTTCATCCCAAATCTCTAAGAGTAATGAAAAGAAAAATCTTAAGAGCAGAGGACAAAGACTCTTATTGTATACGGCAATAAGATATGAATTACCATATTACCATCCACCTTTCATCAGAAACAGGTGACTGAAAATAAACCCACAAAACAAGGGAATGACATGTTCAGAGTGCCAAACACCAAGGGGTTCTATATCTGGGAACATTTTTTTTTTCAACAACTAAGGTGAAATAAACATGTTCTATTACAAAAGAAGAAACAGGAAGGCAATTCTATTAGAAATTCTGTATCTGCGTAAGTGCCTGCATTTGAGAATTCTCAAACAAATAAGCCACAATGATGTGTCTCAATATCTTAGAAATATAAACACTAGCCAAAGTTAAAACCAGGGGAAGTAAATCAATCAGGTGAGAAATTAATGAACTAAAAGTACAAAAGAACACAAAGAACAAGTGAACAGAGAAGGTTCTTTGAAAGATTAAAGAAATTGACAAATCCTTAAAAAGAAAAAAAAGCTAGAAAAGACCCAAACTAATAATTAAAGAAGAAAAGGGACACTTTCAGACAAATGACATTGAAATCCAGAAGATCAGTGAAGTTTATTTTGAAAATTTACACTTCAACTTATGCAAAATTGGGAAGAAATGAATAAATTTCAATAAACATATAAAATATCAAAATTGAGCCCAGAAGATATGAAAATATATGAACATATCAACAACAAATGCTAAAATTTGGAATAATAAAACACTTCCTAACAAAAAAGACCCAAGACTGGGTGGATTCACCTCATTAAAGAACTAATACCAATGTTACTTAAACTATCCCATAAAACTGAAAGGGAATCCAAACTCACTCTGTTATTCTGACATAAAACCAAGCAAGGATGCATTTAAAAAGAAAGAGGTAGGTCAATATATTTGATTATCTTAGACACAAAACCAGTAACAAAAATACCTGCAAACTAAATTCAACAAAACATGAACAAATCATGTTCCATGATCAAGTTGGTTTCATTCCAGGAATATAATGATGATTCAACATTTGCAAATCAGTGAGTAATACAGCATATAAATAGGATCAAAGTCATGCTTCAGTAAAATAAAGGCTGCATACAACCAAACCCCTAGCCAGTATCATACTGGATGGGAAAAATGGAATGACTTTTCTCAGAAATCCTTGATGAGGCAAAGACGTTCACTGTCACCACACTTATCGAATACTGTGCTTGCACATTTAGCCACTTCAATGAGGCAAAGGAAATAAATGAGAAAAACAGGTAAGAAGAGAAGTAGCCAGATTATCCACATGATCTAGAGACCACTGCAAAATCTTCCTGACCTAAGAAGCAGCACAGCAAAGCATCCAGAGCCCAGCAGCACAGAGCCGCATTCAGCTTCGTGTGTACACCAGTTATGAAGCCGTTGAGGGAGAAATCAGGAAGACCATTCTACTCACAAAAAAACTCAACAGGAATAAATTTAATTGAGTAGTTCATATGTTGAGTTCCGTGGGACTTGAACCCCCGTCACTTCAACCCGACGCCTTGCCCTGGGACTTGAACCCAATGGCACCAGGGCTTCGGGACTCGAACCCTTAATGGCCACCTGCTCCGGGACACAAGCCCATAGGCAGGGCCAAGAAGACCAACGCCAGATGCAAAAGCAAGAGGTTTTTATTAAAGCACTTGTACAAGCGGGCGCCCTGCCTCGGGATACAGAAGCGCGCCTGCTTACAGTGGCCTGTCTACTTTTAAAGCTGAAAACTGCAGGCGGAGAATTCCAGAGCCATTGTTAGTTTCTGAGAACTTACAGTTCCAGGGGAAACAAAGCAAAGCGGGTGGGGTGGAAACAGTTTACAGCTTACAGCAATAGGTTACAGGTGCTCCAGGTGATCTTATCACAAAATTTTTCAAGCGTGCTCTTATACATTCTATGGTTTTAGAAGTTTCTCATTGTCTTAGGCAGTTTCAGAAGTTTCCCATTGTTTTAGGCAGTTTTATGTCTCAAACAGTTTCACTTCCTTAAGGGGACACACAGTACATTTTCACAGTATTTTAAACTTTATTTTATTTCTCACATAGACATCTACATTTAAAGCTGCAAAGCACAGAAGAATGAAAACAAATACGACACTAGAAATGGAAGGAGCTTCTGTGTTCAAGGATTAGGTGAGTCAATAGTGTGAAGTGGCAGATTATTAATATTGACCAACAGACAATATAGTGAAAATTCTAATGGTATAAAGAAATAGAAATACAAACTTATAATTCAAATTGATGTACCAATAACTCCAAATAGCCAAAGTAACTGACCAGAAAAGATGTTGGCCAAGGTTTCATAATACTCAATTTCAAATTAGAGACTTACGATTACAAAATCAGCATGGTAGTGGAGCACAAAAACACTAATGTAGAATAATGGACTAAAATAGAAAAAAACAGAAATAAGTCAGAAATAAGATCTACATATCTATCTGATTCTCAATAAAACATACACTGGAAAAAGATAGCACATTTTAAAAACAAATGCTGGGAAAGCTAGACTTTCACATGTAGAAACATTGACATTCGATATCTACCTTTCATCCTATACCAATATCAGAGCAAAACACATCCAAGATCTTAATGCAAGCCCCCAAACTTTGAAATTCCTATAAAAAAGCATAGACAAAGCACTGCAAGATATAGGCACGGGCAAAGACTTTCTGAATAGTAATCTTGTTCCTTGAAAAATACAAGAGCTGACAAATGGGATCCCATGGGATTAAAAGGGTCTGCACAGCAAACGATAATTAACAGAATAAAGAGACAGCATACATAGATGAAAACCTTTGGCAGCTAGTCATTCAACATGTGATTAATGTTCTAAATATATTAAAAAATAAAGGAAAAGCAGATAAAACCACTAAGAAAACAAGTAATCCAACCACTAAATGGGCAGCTGGGCAGATTCATCTCAGAAAAGAAGTACAAATGATTAATAAGTCCACACAACAATATTCAACATACTTTTCCATGAGGGAAATGAAAATCAAAAGTGAGTTGAGGTTCCACCTTACCCAACTGGAAGTGTCTGTCATCTCTGAAACAAAAAACAACATATGCTGCTGAGGAGCTATTACTGAACTGTTAGGATCAGAGCTTTGGCCATGGCAACCTTAGCAATATAGGCTTAGTCAATTATCTTCAGTAAGCCAATAAAACAGACAAGTAATAATGAAAAACAAAAAAATAAGATTTATTCAATGTGGTCACAGTGGGAAGAATATTGAAGTCTAATAAACCAGTGAAACCCATCTATGACATCTTAACAGGAGGTTTTGTTTGAAACAGGCAGAAAGAGATTTATATAACTAAGCTGCCCTGGTCAAGACATGGTCCTGTCTGTCATTGATCTATCATTGCCTATGCTCCAGTATCTCCTACAAAGTGGTCTGACAGGTTGTCAGAACTGTGTCAAATCTCTTTCTGGAACACAATGCCCTTCTCTGTCTAGCATCAGGCTTCAGCTTTTTTCAACACCTTGATAGCCAAAGAAAAAGGGGCAGGAGTGGGTAATTGTGTCTCTTTATATAACATCTTCATTCCTGCCAATATGGTTATAGAACTTTTAGACACTGTTGATAGATAGAGATGTAAATTAGCCCATTTACTCCCATTTACTATGGAAATCAGTATAGAACAGCCTAGAAAATTAAAAAAAGAACTTTCATGTAACGCAGCTCTGTTACTCCTAGATATACACCCAAAGGAATAAGTGTCCGCTTGCAGTGGAAATGGCTTCATACCAAGCTTATTGCAGCACTATTTATCATAGACTTTATTTTAATGGAAAGGTCTATTCATCCTCCATAGGACAACAACAGGTCAAAGTACATTTTGTGAGCATATCTGATTCTAACAAAGTCCAACTTGGTGAATCATAGAGTTTGTTGGGCTTACTTACAGAGCATAAGAGAGGGGTTACCTACGAGAGTATAATACCAAACAGCCATAATTTCATCCCACCTTGGATGATGATCTCTTGGAAATTGCATCACAGAATCTGAGTTACAAATGTTGGCAATATGAGTGGAAAGAGTTCCAGATAGAAAGGAAAGTCAACCAATCTCAATAATTCAGATTGACCTTTATTATTAGTCAGTGACTGGTGACTACTGACCCGACAGGCCTGCTGAACTGCAGGGGAGTTTAAGCTCCTTTGTGTATGGAGTTTGGTTGGGGACACTTACTAAATTTAGGGCCCACTGTCCTCCTCCCTCCCTGCCCCCACCACTAGAGTCTGCAAAGGACTTGTTTGCAGAGCAAGACATATTTGGGGGACAGAAATTGCTTTATAGTTAGGGTTTATAGGCGGTCTTGGATGAATTTGTTTGCCAAGCAAGAATTGCTCTATTATTGGGGTGGGTTTAAAGGGAGTCTCCTTTTAAATTAAAGTTCTACTTCATGCTCTAGCAACTGTCTCCCAAGATCATCTGGGTGGGGGAAAGGAAGGGATAAGGGACATGATTCCCTGATGAGGGCTCTGTGACCCTCTCTACTTCTCTGTATCAATAGTTCCATTAGCATTACCATTAGCATTAGCATTAGCATTACCATTAGCATTAGCATTAGCATTAGCATTGGCATTACCATTACCATTGCCATAGACTTGTCTACCACTGTATTCTTTTGCTGACCCTGGCTATCTGCCCAAGGCATTCTCTAATCTATATATCTCTAATGTCAATAGGGGTGAATAAGTTATGATAGCCAAAGAAGAAGTCCACAATACAATAGCCAGGATGTGGAATCAGTTTAGCTGCTGCCAACAGAGGAGTAAATAAAAAACCACAGCATATATACATAATGGAGACAGTCCCAAAAAACAAGACTGGCCTGTTTTCCAGTATATGTGGAGTCTAGAAAAAAATATACTAGGAAGGGACTATAAGAAAAGAAAAGGAGAACAGAAGGGATATGGAGGAATGTGGGAAGGATCAGAAATAATAACGGGGCTTGGATATGATCAGAAATGTTGTGTATATGAAAATGTCATGATGAAAACCATGTACAATGAATGTATGCTCAAAAATGCTTAGAAAGAAAAACAATGACGATGAGAAGGAAGAAACAGAAGACATGATGTAATGCATGCATTTTCCAGGGAAGCAATTATACAGTGTTAGATTTTAGGGACTGGGTAGAGAGGTGGTAGGTTTGCAGTTTTGAGATGAATTGTTCTTCAAGTGAGAGGTTTATTAAGAGAGTTACGAACGTCACAGTTAACCTGGCAAGGTTGTAAAGAGAGAACCTTCAGTCCCTTAAAATTTTCTGAGGTGGGGCAGAGGTCCCACATCAGAAGACAAAATGCTTAGCTAATCTGTAGCCTGCACTATCTATCTGTAATCAAGTGACCTCTGATTGCTGGGCAACAAGGGAGGAAGAAGAACTGACAGTTTGAGAGTGATTTGCAAAGAAATTATTCAGTCATAGCAAGTGGCCTATCATCTTCTTGAAGAGGCCCCTTTCAAAGAAGAGCAAGATTGCCACAGGTGTGTGACCCAAGTTGTAGCACGTGTCATCTAATGGAAGGGAGCCATCTTGTGCAGTAAGTTACCCCCACAAGTTTCCTGTGCAATTAGCAAAGCGATAAAACATATTTGGAGCCACATATGCTTGATAAATGTTGCTTTGATACTCATTCAACAGTGGACAGTAACAATATCAGTTTCTTTGCCCATTTAAAATTCCCTGTTATCAATTCCAGCAGGGCTAGATTGTAAGAGCTGAGGTGGAATGGCCTTGTACCTTCCTTTGTTAATTACTAAATATCTGACTTATAGTATGTAGTTAATAAATATTCGTTGAACTGATTTGAATATATTAGTAATGTGAGGCTTTATTTTAAGGTGTAGATTCCTTCACTCTTTCAAGTAGAAGAGATTCCTATCATTTGACTTTCAGGTTTCATAGAGCACCAGTGTGGGGTATTGGGGACGCAATGCAATGTTATTTATTAAAATGTCAGCTGAGTTGCTATATTGCAAGATTCTGACACAGAGCCAAGCATAACCAGAATGAAACAAAGGTGCAGCATCCTTTTACAAATACTTCTGGAACTTTACTTTCAAAGACTTAAAGTTCTTCCCTGTATCAGAAATCATTTTTAATTCACCTATACTCAGTGTCTGAGCAGCCTGGCCTGACTTCTGTAATAATTCCAGGTTTGTTTACTCATTACTGATGTTTTCCTTTGGTGATGTTTCTACTCACTAATCCCCTCCCGCTACTCCTACTACAACCTCCCAGGAGGAGTTTGCTCAGGAGGTTTTGGGTACCAAATTAAGGTTGCCTACAAAATGAGATCAAGTTGCCCAGATCACAAAACACAAGAGCACATGGTTTTACAGAGAGAGGTTAATTCAAAGTCATTAGTCCAGAGTATGTCCAATTTGTAGAACTCATTCCCACAAGGTGTGAGGGGAGGGAGGGGATCTGGTTAAATCCCTTCAAAGCAATAGCACCAGGCCCTGTAAAGGGCTTATTCTGAAAGGTCTGTGATTTAACAGGTCCAAGAAATTCTTAGACACACCATACTAAGGAAAAGATGTAAGTCCCTCACCCGAGTCCTATGATGAGATGGATACCTAATACTACAGTCCCGAGGGCCACCTGTAACCTGTCACCTGACCACACAATTGTGCTTCAAGGACCACAGGCAGGGAACTCCTGGTTGCTTCAGGGGTTTCAGCAGGGGCTGCTGACTGGCCTATTTGACTTGCAGCCTGCTCGTCTTGCGTTTGCCATCTGAGCCCACCTTCCATCCATCCACCAGATTCGTTGTTTGAATGCTGTGCTGCCCTTTCTCCTCTGCCGCTAGACTCAACCCTGCAATGTTTTTCTCCGTCTTAAGACTCAGTGTCCTCACTTGTAGCCACCGTTGTGTCTCAGCCTCTCCAACTCCCCTTTGTCAGTTATCAGTACAGGGACTCTGGCGTTCCTGTAAGTTTTCCGGCTTTGACTTTTCAGAGGCTTTAGAAACTCCCTGGACCTGCATCCACCTAATTCTTTGTATCTCTCTAATACTTATACGTAAATATATAGGGACCCATTTACTGAAGACTATTTAATCTATGATCTGGGAGCTAAAAGTAGGAGCATGTTTGAAATAACTATTTAAATATCTGGATTTGCGTTGGTCAAGGCTATCAAAGAAAGTGGCAACATTTGTAAAATCGTGGTCATTGAAACCCAAGTAATTTTGAATTTATTGATATGGAATAACTCCTTACATTGTAGAAAGACACAAGCCAGTTCACCTATGTTTCGAACACAGTGTATTCATGGAGTAGTGACTGTGCGGCTGCTCATTTAGAATACTAGATATTGTAAAACGGAGAAGGAATGAGATGGACGGAGGACATAAGAGCTCTCAGTTTTCTGACTATTCCTCATAGAACTGGAAGGTGCTACAAAAGCTACCAATGGAGAAAAGCAATCAATATTCCTATCAGCTCCAAATTCCATAAATCACAACAGTAATCACCCCAGAAAAATATCCCTAATGGTGCAATAGTGGCCGTTTTATCTTGGGGGCAACCAAGAGCTGTCTAATTGGACATAACACCTGTTCAACAGAAGGAAATCCACACCTGGAACCGTAAACCTAGCCAACTGGGCTTGAGAGGTCGTGCACTCCAGAGGAAAACTTACTACTTCTACTTTCCTAAACCTACTTTCCTAAACATGATTTCTAATGATATTCTAAACTTATCCTTACATCCACACACGAATACAGCTCTCACCACTCATCATAAAAGCAACAAGTGGTAACTATTATAAAACTCTACAACTGGTGAAGATACAGAGAATAAGTTATCACGGGGAACTCACCCCAACTTGATAGATCTACAATGCAACCCCTACACCTAAGGTTAAGGGTCCATCGTAAAAGACAAGACAGAAAGACTGTAAGAACCAGAGAACCAGGACATCTGCTGCTTGATAGTGTCATTTAGACGTGAAAGGAATGTTGCACACATGAAACCTTAACAATATGATTATATAAGCAAGATCTGCATGATGACAACACCAGTTGACGTGTCATTGTGGATAAAGGAAATTTCACAAGGCCCTACTTCTGCATGAAGCACTCTAGGCAATCAATGGCTATGAAGAGAAAAAGAATCTTCAGGGTCAATCCCCTGACAGGTTATCCAAGCCAAAGTGGTGAGCGCCAAACACATGTATATATAAGCATCACTAAATGGATTCAGTAAATTACAGAGTGTGTGTGTGTGTGTGTGTGTGTGACAAAATAATAATTGAAAAAGAACTCAATAAACTGAGAATAATTGAATGATGGGGGGGTATTATTGGAGTAGGAAGACAGAGATAGAAATGAGGTAACTGAAATTCTCAAACAACAAATTCCTCATTTTTCAGAGGAGGAAATTGAGACATACAGAATTTGACTATTTTCTCACAAATTACCTGCTGGGATTATGTAATTTTGGCAGAGAAAAGGGAGGGAGGTGGGGATTAAGGACAGAGAAAAGTTGCCTGAAGTTGGGGGACCACAAGATCTGTTATGATTGGTTTTATGTGTGAACATCACTTAACCTGTTTTCTAGAGACTCGCTGTCCAGGGTGTAATAAAGGAAGTGAACGCAGTGGCCTCTCTCTTCCACTCTGCTTTCCCCTGACAAGAACCCAAGCCCCCGCACAAAAAACCAGTCATTTTCCCTGGATGCTCTCTCCTAGCTACCTCAGGCTAGCCCAGAGAGGAGATTCCTTTCTAGCACCTTCAACGCTGCCTTCTCTCTAAGTGTTGAATAAACTGACTTTTCGTTGGATCCCACACAGGAAGGAAAAACTTTCATGGCCTTTAGCCTGGTGACTTCTGAGTTGTTTGAATTTCTGTGGTCTGGTCTCTAGGTGAGTAAAGGAGGGTTTTGGATGTGTTGTTCTCCACTTCACTAGGACACATTTTTGTTGTCTGAAATAGAGCAGGGGTGAACACTTCCTGACACTCAGTGTGTCCTGATCTAGTTTATGATCATTATCTCCTCACTCACCATACCCTATTAGGATTCTGCCATTTATTTTCTTAAAAGTTTATTTTAATTTATTATTTTTATTTTATGTGTATGAATGTTCTGCCTGCATATATGTAAGTGCATACATGTAATGTTTGTGGAAGGCAGAGGGGCATCAGGTACCTTGGAACTAGAGTTATTGACAGTTGTTAGCCACTGTGTGCTGCTGGGAACTGTACCTGCTCATCTGCGGGAGCAGTGTGTGCCGTCTTTTATCCACTGAGCCATCTCCAAAGCTCTGAATTCTGCCATTTCTAATGCCCTATTTAAAATACTCTGCCAGGGCCCAGTGAGTTCATGCTGATCATAGGAGTGAATGAAGCTTACAGGTCAATTGCAAAGAGATTCACACCCCATATATCCAGGTCCTATGTGAAAAGGCATCAGGGACAAATGTATAACACAAGATTCAATGTAGGGAGCTACTATGAGGGAAAAAATTCTTTACCATTTGCTCCCAAACCTGCTTCTGGGCTAAGATCAGTCTCAGAGTAAACCTTTCCCTCCTTGAAAGTCTTATCTGGTATTTTGCTACATAACAGAAAACTGACTAACATTGCCTGAGTCAAAACTTACACAGACCACTTTCATGTTAGAAAATATGCATATCAATCAGCTCATTACTAAAATCAGAGAAATGACTCATGTTTTTGTCAATGTTCTTCCCAAGCCTACTTCCTATAAACCAGTGATTTCATTTGTTAATGAGGAAAGAATCTTTGGTCTAACATAATGCTGCCAGCTGCACTGGTCTATAGATAGGCAAGACATCAAGGATGTGCTTTGCAATCTGTCCTGACAAGGATCCGGGAATAATCCTATGCCTAGAAATCATTACCGAGAGAAAAGAAGCTGAAGTCTGCAATTAATCCTCCAGGGAGGCTGCCTTCAGGAAGGGCAGGGAGGAGCAGCTGTGTGCCTCACGTGAGAGGGAAGCTGGAAACCCAGGGGTTTGCATACAGGATGCTAACTCACTGAGAATTTTAGGATTTCAGCTTCTGCTCATTTTAACTGGTCTTCATTCATGCCAAGACAATTTTACTTTATCTTGCTCCCTTAGAAGTTGAGGACAAACAGTTCTAATCTTTCTTTTCCTCAGCTCTACATCATACACTGAGTTTTCAATGCTATTCCAAAAAAAGACTAAAGTAATTTCCCTCCCTTTGAACTGGAGCTGGCTCTGTGATTTGTATAGGCCACCAGAATGCAGGTTAATCCATGGAGTGACAGTTCCTAGCCTGGACCTCACTGGGCCTGTGTGCATATGATCTCCTCTTGGGACATTATCACCACTATATGAACAGGTGGTTGGAGTGAGAGACAATGAGAAATAATTTAAGAATAAACAACATCACTCCAGTTGAGGTCATCCTAGACCAACATGACTCTCACACATGTAAGAGTCACTGATCTGACCTGTATACTTGTGAGTGATAACTGTAAATAATAGTTTGGGGCTGCTTTTTATGAAGCAAGACACTAACTGATACATTAGAACTCAGTGCATCTTAGAATGCAAAGGAATGTAACTGGGGAAGTAAGTTACAGAGAATTAGACTAGAGTTAGGCCCTGTTACCTCAATGTATATGCTCAACATTCTGAGTTTTAGTATGGTAAAAAAGAGCATACTAATCAAGTTCTTCTGTAATAAATAGCAGATGAATAGATATCATGAGCTAACATGCAAATGAAGTCTGTATTGAAAAGGGTTTAATCCAGTTTCTAAGCACCAGTGAAGTCACTCCATGCTGCTGCTTTAATCCTGCAACTAAAGAAGATGGGAGAACAATTTTATACAAAGGGAGGGGTGGAACTTCCATGGGAAAGTAGCATTTATGTGAAGAAAACAATCTTTTCAGTCTCATTTGTGAAAGAAGATTTTTTTCTTCATGAAAGGCTCTGGTGGGGCTTGAGATGGCTCAGGAACGGTGGCTACCAACAAGCCTGACAACATGACATCAAACCCCTGGACCCACAGGATGGAGGGAGAGAATCAACTCGCCCAAAATTTCCCCTAACCTCCACACACAACCTGTGGCATGTGGAGAGTGACACAGCACAACTCATCTCCATAAAATAAAGAAATAAATGTTAAAGGCATGGGCATCTTAAGATTTACTCAGGGCCAGAGGGATGACTCAGCAGTTAAAAAGCACCATCTACTTTTGCAGAAGACCCAGGTTCCATACGCAGCACCCACATGGCAGCTAACAACCATCTGTAACTCCAGTTCCAGGGGATCAAAAAACCTCTTTGGGACTCTGGAAGCATTGCAGCCACGTAGTGCATTAGCATACATGCAAGCAAAACACTCATACGTAGAAAATGAATAAAAATATTTTAGAAAACTAGATAGTTTTTTAAAAAATTCCTTTCATCAGAGTCACATCAGCCACACAGGCATCTCTACAGGATGGGGAGAAGATATATGTTCAAAAACTCAGAACTTCAGGTCAGAACCAAGAAATAGGAATAGTACATGATTGAAAAACACAGCTAAAATCTGCTGTGAAGTAGAGCTTGAGAGTGTTCTAACCTGGTAGATTTCCAGCAGTTCCAACACTGTACAACACCTGCTTTATCAGAACTGCCTCAGGTCAGGTAAGACCTTTCATGCTGATACCATACCTATGTATTCATCGGGTCTTAAGGGGTCAGATAACATCTATAACCAGAAGGCACCTCTAGAGAATATGCATAGGGCAGAACCCAATCCAGTAAAGGTGCTTTTAAAATCATTGTTTCATGTGCCCATTTCAGTAGTTAGGTAACCCCTCTCACTGGCCGCTTGCCTTTCTCGTTATTAAAACCCAGTTCTATAACCGTGTGAGGGGGCATCTCTGAAGAAGAAATTTGGTCATGCAAAAACCCTGTGAAGATGGAAGGAATCCTGATTTGCTTGTGAGCAAGAGTCAGGATGTGGTTCTGTGCTCTCAGTACTGTACAGAACGGAATAAGAGATGCTGAAATCTGCAACAGAAGCAGGAGAGAGCTAGGAAAGTGGTCGTTGAAGATGTGCCAGGTCCAGGGAACACTGGGTTTAAACCAACAGCAAGGTGGAGCCACACTGGACAGAGCCATCAGGAGACATGCCAGCTAAAGCAGAGAACTGAAGGGGGAGAGGAAGGAACGGCTGAGACAGGATCTCTGAACTCTCTCCTGCTCATCACAACTCACCCATTGAGAATGGCAAAAAAGACTCTCTCTTCTTAAACTGTCCATTCTCCAAAAATGCTCCGGGTTGAAGATGTCTGGGTGGCCCACTCTTTGGGGTCCCTGTGTAGTGTAGTCAAGTTGATCATGACCATGGTCCCCTAGAGAAGGCAGTGAAGAGACAAGGCTTAAAAGTGCAATGCACCCACACAGAAGGGAAATGTTTCTCAAGCTCCAATCTTTGAGCCTCTTGACATCCTGAACTTTCCCAGTCTGGGCAAACCACTGAGGTACTGTCCACTGAGCAGTTCCACTCACAACTTCCCTTGGTGCATGGAATCTTACAGTGACGGATTGGAATTGCCTCCTAGGGATTTTACCAGCAAAGTTAGGCTACTGTGATTGTGCAATACATCTACTCTTCAAGAAGATATCATGATAGGCCTGGAGAGAGGATCGGCAAGAATCCGTGGAAAAATCCTAAGCCATGCCAATGATTACTGTCATGGCCATGGGAGCCATACAAATAAAAGGACACCTTCTTCACCTCTGATTCTCTATTCTCTTTCATACAATATCAAGAGGATTGCACTCAGTCCTACCATAGTTAGATAATCAAAAATCTTAGTATGCATCAGTAGGCACCTTCTCTGGGCAGAGCCACTGGAGTGAGCCTTTATCCTGCTCTGCTCATTCATCACCAAGGCTGCCCCCTCTGTAAGTCTCTCTGAATTCCATCCCGTCCATTCCTTTTCTCACCTGCAGGCTGTGCTTTGCTCTCTTAGACTCCCAGAAACACCGGCCCTGACTCACTCCACAGGCTGAACGTCCAGTGGGCGTTGACATGACTTAGTAACATGCTCACCTACTCACTCCTCCAACTTGGTACTATTTCCATACTCTTCGAGGAAAGAGTCTTCTTTTGTCCCACCGGATCATGTGTCCGCTCGACTGCGCATCCACCACAGTGGTCTTCCTCTGGGCTCTCAACCAGACCCTGTTCCAATGCTGTTTTTCTTGTTAGGACAATTCCTCCCCGTGTCCTCACCCATCTAAGTCTTTACTGACCCCTTTACTTCTCATCTCCGACATCCCACCCTCAGACCCACCACTGGTTCCAGTCTCTTGGCCTCGGTCCATCTTTCAGCCTCCACATAAACTCCTTTTCTAGAGTGTTTACCTCTGTGCAGTCCACGTGCCTTACACCCTGGTACTCCCATCACTCAGGTCTCTCCCCACTCCAGATCCAAGGTGCGAGGCGCGTAATGAATACTGGCTTCTTGAGAAACAATAGCTTCCATTCTGAATGTAAGGCTCAGTACATGTCATCTCATTTTATTTCCTCATGAAAGTGGATATAACGCAATTTCCCAAAGAAGAAATTCAAGCTGGGAGTGGATAGATAATGTGCTTACACAGTGGAAGGAAAGTAGAATCCTCTTTGTAACTAGGCCTCTCTATTGTCAAAGCAATCTAATCTCTGTTCCACATAGCCATTTGTATTTCCCAGTACCCAGGAGGCTATTAGAGCTGATGTTAAAAGTCTGTGGGTTCTATTAGAACCAGATTGAAACTTATCTCCCCAGTTACAAGATCTTCCACTTTAAGACTCACCGAGTTTATATTGTATGTATCAGCTAGAATCATGCTATATTATAAGCATCCACATCTGTCTTACTCAGTTAAGAACCTGCTTCTGCTCACAGGTTTGCAGGTCCGTGGCTCGGCTACTCTTGGCTCTCGTGCCTTACATGTGCAGGCAAGCTGCTGGCTGCTGGCTGATCTGGTGCCGTCTCAGGGGAACAATGGTGTTCTCGAAATATCTCTTATCCTCTAAAAATCATCAGGCTGTTCACATGGTGGTGATAGTGTCCCAAGAGGAGAGCAGAAGCACACAGGCCTGGGGAGGTCCAGGGTGGAGCTCTCGCTCCATGACTTACATTCATTCTGGTGGCCTATACAAGCCGCAAAGCCAGCTCCAGTTAAGAGGGAGGGAAATTAATTTGGTCTTTGATTGGAAATCCCAAATCCCAGTGCACACAGTGTGGAATGAAGGCAAGAGGGAGACTAGAAGCTTCTTTGTTCTCGTCATCTCTCTTTCTGATGGAGAATAAAATTCAGTTGCCCGGGGATGCCCAAAGAGGACTTGTTAAACTGAACTGGTGGGCAAACCTGCGCTAACAAAGAGGCGGGCTGGGTTGTTTTTCACTGTACCCATCTTTGGTGTGCAGCTGCCTTTCCTTGCCATTTCTAGAACTATCTAAAGGAAGCGCCTCTGGTCACATGAGGTATATCCAGAAGCTTCTCTTCTCTTGGGCACGGTAACGAGAAATACAGTGGTTGCCTGTGCCTCATCCCAGAAGACGTAACGTGACGTTAACACACCCTTCCCTCCCTTACACACCCTCCCCGGTAGAGAGCTCATACTGTGAAAAAGTTCGTAGTTGATTTTTTACAAATGATAACATAGAACATAGGGGAGAGGGTTGTGAAGAACTTTGACAAAATGTAGGTCAACCTTCTGATTTCACATTTGAGGTAATTTTTCTAGTTTCTCTGGTGATAGGGAAAAGGCCCAAGTAGCCTTCAGCCTAGATCATATTAGTCTGCTGTCCATCACCGAAACAATACGTGAGTTAAACAACTTTGTACGAGGAAGCATGCTTTGCTTATTGTTTCAGGGGTCTCGTGGTTAGTTGGCCCTGTGACTTGGGCCTGAGGTGAGACAGAACACAGTCACAGGTGCATGGCTGAGGAAAACTATCCAACTCATGGTAGCCTGGAAGCAAAGAAAGGAGGTGCCTGGATTTCTAGTATCACATCAGGGGCACAGTCCAAACAGCCTGTATCTGAGGTCCACCAACTTAATTTTCCACCTCTTCCTAGTAGTGCCATATTTGGCCACCAAACCTGGAACTGAGAGCACCTGTCAACAAACAAAATTAAGCTATGTGCAACCAAGTCACGACGGCCCAGGTAAATATTCTCATAGTGTTCAAGTTTCCCAGAGGAGTGTCTGCAGTGCCCAGGGTAAAACTCACATACAGAGACATCAGGCCTCTCTAGCTCATTCACAGTGGTTCATCCTTTGATCCATGTTTCATCCACCCTACCAAATGAATCATATCCACCTTTATTAACCCTACAAACTGCAACATTAAATGCAGACTCTCTGTTTAATTAATTGGCCCATATCAGCACTTTCATTTGGATCCAAAAAATATTTTTTCTACTGTAGTTCATACTGTTAAAATCCTTCCCCTGTGTATTACGTGGAACTGTGCTCATGTAAATTGTAAAATTCACACAGTTATTTTGGAGTACAGTGAACCTCCTCTTGGTCATATAAGGTGCCTCTTCCTCTAGAATCATGCAGAGACTTGATCCTGGTTGCAGGTTGAGCGGTGAAAGCCTGGTGGTACAGACTGGTTCTGAGCGAATCCTCAGTCTTCTTGGCAGTTACAGCAAGGAAGGTCGTCACTGCTTCCTCAGATCATGTGGGATGAGTTCAGTTCCTTCAGGCAGAGCTGAGAAGCCAACCTCACAGGGGAGGGCTGCCGAGGCCACTGCCACTGAGCTCAGAGAAACTGCTGCCTCTGGCAAACGAACCCAAACGGAGGAACTCTGTGTCCCAGCCTTACCAGAGTCCCCAGCCTGTCTTTATCCCAGTTAGTAGCTGCTCATGTTTTCAATGAATGCCCCTCTTTTAACTGTAGATACCTCTCCAGACTGAGAATGACACTCACGTTCTAATTCTGACAGTGGCAAGAAGAAGGTTCTTTTGGTTCTGAGCAACTTTGGCCTTTGTCTAGAGAGTTCGCTTCACAGTCTGCTTACCAGCCTTTAGGTTCCTTTTTTATTTATTGGAAGAATGCTTGATTGATTTATATTTAGTTCAGTACCTCAGACTGGACTCCAACTTCTAATTCTCCTACCTCAGCCTCTAGCATTCTGAGATTACAGGCATACATTAGCATGCCCAACTATTTCTGGATAATGTTTGTAGCTAGAGCTAGTAACTTGTAAACCTCAGCTCAATGTCTTAATTTATTATTTTGACTAGCAATCCTGGGGGCAAGTAGCCAACATCATAATATTACTTAATTCTCTACAAATACTCAAACATGACGGAATTTCTTGCCTTTCAGAAGTTGTGAATTAAGACTATAAGATGTATATTTTTTGTTTCACTGAATAGTTTTATACTATCAGAAGTCATTAAACAGCCTTAAGTTTAGTCAAATTTCAGAAAAGCCTCTAGACCCCAAAACCATTTAAGGAAATTCAGTCTCAAAAGTCCATTTTTCAAGCTCATTCTGCTGGAGCAAGTCTAAAATCCAAGCTCCTCAAGAGCTCAGGGCAGAAGGATCCCCAATTCAAAGACTCCCCAAAATATAGTGAATTCTAGACCAGTCTGAGCAACTCAGTGAGATCCTATATCAAAGAAAACATCAAAAGGGACCTGGTGATGTACCTCAGAAAAGAATACTTGCCTAGCATGTGCAAGACCCCAGGTTCAGTCTTTAGTAGAGAGAGAAAGGCAGAGAGACAGAGTTAGAGAGAGGGGGGGGGGAGAGAATGGGAAAAATAGGGAGAAAAGAAAAGGAAACTGTGCTTCTCTTGCAGTGTCTTTGATACCCAAACCCACACTGTTGATCACTGTTTAGGGACAGAATTAATAGACTGTGTGTATTAATATTATTGGTGAAGTGGGAGCAATGGGAAACTGGTGGTTGCTCACTTTAAAAGCCTGAACCCTCCAAACAGAAGGAAACATGATATAGCCCACACCTGACGCTAAAGGCCTGGAATGCCTTGGAAGGTTGCGGCAGTCCAAGCTCCCAGGCTGAAGAAGCCTGAGTGTGAATATCACAGCTAGTATAGTCACATTGGCTCAGGAAGAGTCTGCCTGAGTGTGAATATCACAGCTAGTATAGTCACATTGGCTCAGGAAGTGTCTGCCTGAGTGTGAATATCACAGCTAGCTTAGTCACAAAGGCTCAGGAAGAGTCGGCCTTTCCCATGAGAATGAACTGAACGTCTTGCTTCTGCTTTTTATTTGCCAGCCTACTGGATGCTGCTCCTTATGTTTAGGACAGGGTTTCGTTCTCTCTCCAATGGTCCACATGCCAGTCATCCCTGAAATGCACTAGCAGACACATCAAAAAGGGTGCCTAACCATTTTCCAGGCGTCTCTCCATATAGTCAAGATGGCAACCAAGATTAACCATGGCTCAGACCAAACTTTGCAATCACATGCTCTGGGTTTTCATCTGTTAAAAAGCCAATTCACACCTGCTGTCTGACTGATCCTTCCATGCACATGGATGAGAACTCTTTCCCATATTTGTCAAGTGGGAAAGGCTTAGCTTTAGGAGAGTGAATGGTTTGGTCACAGTCACAGAGGGGTTGCAGACGGGATCAGTCCTTCAATTCTGGGTCCTCACTTTGCATTTTGCCATGGTGTATGAATTTTTCTAGGAGAATCTTGGGAATTTCAGAAGCTGCACGGCCTGTTACGTATGACAGTCAGAAGAGGTAAATGAGGGGACAGAGATGAAGCACGCCAGCACGCCTGCGGCAAACACACGTGCAGTCGGATAGACTGTGGTAACTGTGACACATTTCCACTGACCATGTACCTCTCCTATCTGTCTGCTCTTTATTTCTTCAACAATCTGCCCTAGGCAGAGAACAGAGTCGAAGCACGCATCACATTCTAGAAATTTCTAGAATATTTAATTTCATTATAAATGAACTAGCATAGCAAAACCTTCTTATACAATAAACTACAGAGAAAATATCTGCTATAGTTCCTGCTTGTTGGTGGACCCATAAGGACACTGGGAAATATGTCCCGTATTCACAGTTGTTTTGTCTGAATGATGGTTGAAATTTCACATCTTTATATTCTTTACATTTCTTTTTTTCTGCCTTGTTTTCACTGGAAATTTATTATTTTGGAAAAAAAAGAAGCCAGTAACAATGCATTTAACATGGCTGAGGAGATTGCTCAGTTAACTGCTTTCCTTGTGAGCATGAGGCCCTGATTTGATTGTCAGAACCCAGATGAAAACACTGGGCTTGTTGACATGCACGTGGAATCCTAACGCTGGAGAAGTGAATACGGGAGCATCCCTGGGCTCCCTGGTTAGCTAGCTTAGCCTACCAGACAGTTATGAGATATGGTTATGCCAACATTCTGGCAATTCCATCTGGAAGTGGATCTCATAGCTAGATTAGGAAGATGTCAGGCATAAGTATCTTGACACATTGCCAAGGTCAGATTAGGATTTGCAGAAGGAAGCCGGAGACACTAGTTCCCTGAGGCAGGCGTGCCAGCTGAGGACACTGACGTCTCTGTTTTTGTCCTGCAGGAAAGCGAGCTTGCCTTGGAGAACAGCTGGCTAGGTCTGAACTGTTCATTTTCTTTACTATCCTTGTGCAAAAGTTTACCTTCAAGGCCCCAGTCAACGAGAAGCTGAGCCCGAAGTTCAGAATGGGCCTCACCCTCGCCCCCACCAGCCATCGCATATGCTCTGTCCCTAGGATGTGATGTCGGAGATAGGGCAGCGAGAAGAAATGATGTGTCCTCTGAAGCCTCTGGTGCCTGCTCACATGAGAGCAGAGGGGAGTCACAGAATGAAGTGACCCTGGAATGATGAGAATTAGTCCAAGGAAATTGAGAGAAAAAATTATTTATGTGCTCAGTGATAATTCTTTCACCTAAGATTTGAAAAAGGAATGATCTGCCTACCCATAAGGAAAGTCCTTGTAAAATATGAAATGGATTAAAAATAGTATATAAATCATAAGACTGGTCATAAATGTTGTACCTTCAGTTTGCCTCATCTCTTCTTTCATAGACATGCATTTGCTTCTGACCTGTTAGACATAGTTCATTTGGAAGTGGTACAGAGACAAGAAGAAGTAGACCTGGATCCTGAGCACAGACAAGACTCTCAAGACGGTCATAAAGGCTTTCCTCTTTCTCTTGCTCTGCATGGTCTGCATGGGAGTGAACCACCTGGAAGTCAGCAAGTCACCTAGACAGAGACAGACAAATCAAGTGGTATTGAAGAAATTTCTATGATTTATGTTGTAGCTGGATCTTGACCTTGAACTCAGAGCCAAGTGTTGTGTGATCACAGCTCAGTCCTAGATGCAGGTCTGGGGAACAAATGGAAGAGTTTTCTTTTTTTAAGCTCCAGGAACCTGAGCCAGAATGCAGCACCTGGAACAGTTGATAGTTCTCTACCTACAGGTCCTTGACACATTCACCAGGAGGTCAAATCATAGGTCAGTGGGGGCTGTTGCCACCACAGTGGTGGTGTTACCAGAATGGAGTTAAAGATTGTCACTGGTTCAAACGGGGGTGCATTCATTTTCTTGGCTGATTAAAGAATTGAAAGGTAGGAAAATTTCAGGCCAGCAGAGAGCAAAAGACAAGCATGTTTTACTGAAAGAGGAAGATTCACACACAAACAAACATTTACCGCAGAAAAAAGCTCTCCACAAGTGGAGAGGGGATTCAGAAAGTGAAAATCCAAGTCTCCTTAGGAGAACCTGGGTTTTTAATGGTTTCCTCTTTCTTAATTTTGGATTGGTCAACTTAACTACAGATGAGAAAGCTGCTAGATTTATGGCTTCAAATAAGTAGGTATCCAGGGCAGCCTTTGTCTTATCTGAACTGGTTTGTACTAGT
This sequence comes from Eospalax fontanierii, assembly GCA_035773235.1. Lineage (NCBI taxonomy): Eukaryota > Metazoa > Chordata > Mammalia > Rodentia > Spalacidae > Eospalax > Eospalax fontanierii. The sequence goes on from CM069531.1 coordinate 13,038,454, forward strand.
GAGCCATATATACATAAATATGTATATATATCTGTGGGTCCAAAAATATTACTACCTCCTAGACATCCTTGCTGATGTCTAGCTTTTCATGATGTTCAGGTGAGAGACACTCTTTCCTTATTGTGGTATGTCTAGTACATTTGTGGTTGGTTTTCCTGATATGATTTTAATATGCCCATTTATAGATTGACACTTGTTCTATCTACAACCAGGGGTTTCACTCATCAGACTGTGTGCCTGGGTTGTAGCAGACAGAGGGAGATGTCTGTGTGTCCACACAAGCACGTAGTCATCTTCTGCCCTCAAAGTGGAGTTAGAAAAGCTGCTTGCAAAATAGAATCTCTCAGGATAAAGCACAGTCTGAAAAGCCATTGTTTCATGTGATGTGGAGTAACTTAGAGGAGGACACAGCGTGTTCTCTACACACTAAACACATCTAAATATAATATGTCTGAAAATACCAGAGTCTAACCCTTACTCCATGAATGCAGTGGGACCCAGGGCCAAGTGTCCTGTAACCACGATGATCTGAAACTGTGAAGAGTAGCTAACTATGAGTCCTGATGGACAATCCACCCATAAAACATGCTCCTGCCCCACTTTTCCTTAAAGTTCCCTGGCAGTGCTGTACCAAGTCTTCTTCCCATCTCAGAACCACACAGAGGTTTTGTGAGTGTAATTTATGTCCATCACTCCTCACAGACTTTGGACATTCTAGCTCACCTTCCCCTCTTTCTTTATTCTGCGTGATACCTAAAATACAAGCCATATGACAGGATCTTTGGCATTGTGCACAGGAAGAGGATTTTGCCAAAGAGATTCAGGTTGTGAACCTTCTCTCACTCTATCCCATAAGGACACACGCCCAGAATGCTGCAGTGATCAGCTCTGTCTGACTGGAAATAGCTGGGCTGCACGTACAGGGGTGCATTTAGGATGTAGACCTGAAGTAAAGTCAAGCATAGTAGCTAAGTTACAAAGATGGCTTCCTGGGAGACGAGCAGCTCAGTTAGAACTAGGAAACTGCAGAGCTCTACTCCTCCTCTTCAGCCTTTGTCCCCTTGAACTCACCCAAGCATTACTTATAAAACTTTTGTGCTCAGGACCAAAAATTGAAGGTGAAGAATTTTATAAAGTTAAGCCCAGTAACGTCTATATGGTTCATGTGACTTGATGAAGACACTTAAATCTATAAGCTTCTGTTTGCTTGCTCAAAAATAGTGTGTGAGAACAGAAATCTCACCACCTGATAAAATTCCAAAGTATAAATTCCTGTCCTGTAACACAATTGATGGCACAGTGCTCAAAAAAAGCAAGACAAAGGTCACTTAATTGCCACCATTTCATCACGTGACCTTTCTGGGGAGCTATAAAGAGAAGTCTATCTCATTCATGCCAGATAGAGGGGTAACAACAGATCACAGAAAGCTCAGCATGGTGGACCAATAAATTTATTGGATTTACTTGCATAAGCAAGGAGGAGTGGGAGAGAGCTGTACCCCCAGTGAGTTCTCTGTTAATTTGGAGGCAGCTATAGAACAAATTGAAGCATCTCCTCCCCCATCCAAAACCTCAGCAATTGATTACTGTTATGTAACGTCAGGACCTGGCCATGTGAGCCTGCTGAGGCTTCCCTGATGTTAACATTAACCGATGTTAATAGCTCTATCCACTGAGGATCTTATGGATGTGATCACAGAACCTTGGATTCAGCACTGTACAGACAGGTGTATTTTCTTAACCAACCCAAAATACACTGAAGTCTACTTCTTTCTTGATTCCTAATGAAATTCCAGCCAATGTCCCCCGATTTTCTGATCATTTTAATTTATTCTATATTAAAAGGTTCTTCTTAATAATCCTTCCAGCACTCAGTTTGGTCATTATAACTTACAGATTAATAGGTTTATAATTGCATGATTCCCTGGGTTAGTTCATTCATTAGCAGGGTCCCAGGTGGGGTAGGCATGACGTCAGCAGATCTCATCCCTGCAACGTACACTAGTTCATGCATCACAAGCTACCATTTCAGCATCTCAACTTCAGTCTCTTGCCTCATCAGCAGCACCCTGGTCTGTGCAGTGTTTCCCTTTTCCATTTAAGTCATGTACCATTCCTGGACATCTGCCAGTTAAGCTCCTCTACAAGTCACACTAACCCTCCAGAAAGTTTCCTGATGGGATACAAGATGCCCCTGTGTTGCTAGAGCCCAAAGTATCACACTGAGTCTCATACCCTTGTCACATATGAAGGGCTGTGCAGTGTGTTCTAGGCTCTTCAGCCACCACTCCCAGACTCGCACAGACGTCTGCCAACATACTTCAGTTCCCTGTGTGCTACTGTTTCTTGGCTCTGCAGAGACTTTACAAAGCACGTGGAAACCTCTCACCTGGTGAGGGGATCCATGGCTTTCCTCTGCTTCACAGAAGATGAATGGGACATGCAAAGATTCCCTCCTGTAAAATCCAGAGTAGAAATGCAAGTAAGTAGTAAACAGAGATTTTATTCACTAGCAGTTAGGCAAGATGTGAACTTGGCTCAATTCCAAATATGTTTTGCACACACTTCTGAGGATTTGTAGCAGAGTACATTCATGGGCATCACTGGGTGGAAAATCACTAACAGAAACAGTAGCCCTGAGTAAACCAGCTTGATGGGATTCTTCCTGAAGGCAAGCCAGAGTGAACACATACCCAGAATAGGGGTGAGCAATTATATTAGACTTCAAGGGAGATCTTTCAATGTCTCAGAGACAAGTTCAAGATATTATAAGTGGATGATGCTTCTTCGTTTCCCTCTGATCAGGCATGCAACTGGCATTTTCTCAGTTAATAAAATTGGTGCAAAGACTGGACGCTTGAGAGGTGAGCCGGCATGAGTGACCCCATGGGAAGTCTCCTTACCCTTGTAACGGGACTCCCCACATCCATCTCCCAAGTTTACAGCCTCTTCTGCCCTCCAAGACTCCCACACTCCTCCAGTTCTTCCTGAGCCTCTACTTGGCTCATGCGCTTCCACCTTGTGAGCCTCCTGGTTCCCCTGTTCTGAAGGTCACAGTGTTAGGTCAGGGTCTGCACGGGCTAGGTTCTTTTCCAATTGATGAAGCCCTTTGAGTCTTGTGACACCTTTTCTTGTGGCCTGGTCACATTCAGGGAGGGAATAAGAATTACAAGCATGTTTGTCTCTCTCATTTCCTTTCCTCAGAACACATTTGACTTGCCAGATTCCCCTTAGTTAGCTTAATGTCAGCCTATGGCCTTAAAATACTCTTTACAGCTTCACCTAATGTAAGGGCAAGAGCTTACAGTTCTCTTACACTCAGATCTTCTTTCTTTGTCTCCTGGCCTTTCCAGTTCTCTTCCACACTGTAATTCATGACAGTGAATGGAACACCTCCTTCTTAAAGATAAAGTTCAACTTTCCTTCCTTCTGGGAGCTTCTCAAACTCTGTAAAACTTCCGTGATCCTCTCTCCTTTCACTGCTTTTTACAAGTCCACTGGTCACATGGGTGCCCTGTTGGGTTATGGGTCATTCCTGTTATATTGGCATATCCCTCAGCCAGCCAAAATGGCACACATAAACTACCCCTCTGGGGTTAGCAGCACTTGTGTAGGGAGGTGTGGGTGGACCCTCAGTATCAGACTGATAGCCCTCACAAAATAGCCGTCCCTAGGATATACTTAGCCATAGCCACCTAACATCAGCATCTTAGGATCTATGCTCATCAATGCCCAAAGAACTTCTTCACATTATGAGAATTCTGTGTTTGAGCCACCTGCCAAGACCCGTTGTTTCTAGCTGCTTCTCAAGCCCCAGACACAAGGAGAGGTTTGTCTGGGAAGTCTAGACATTTCTAACTCAAAAATACCTTATGAAGTCCATTTGCTTATCTCTGGCAATTCACCAGGGAACAGCCAGATATGCTCAGACCACGCCCGATCTCCCAGCTCATTAGCAAGTGATCTCCCTGATTCTAACTCTCTGGTCTCAGGACCTGTAGGCAATGCCTTACAGAGAGAAGGGTGGCCGTGGAGGCTAATATCTTTCTCTTCCTCTGTGAGAAACCACCTGATCCCTCATTTCAGAGGCACAGTATTCACTCTGGGATTGGATCCTCCTGTTTTTATGTATACTGCTTTCAAGCCTCTGCAACTTTGTCATAGTCTAAGGAGTACAGGACATATGTTCAGTGACTCCAGTGGCCTTACCATTTCATCCTAGGTGCCATTGTCACCATCTCATATCCTGGCATGTGACACAGTGTAGAAAATTCCCTACAGTTTGTCTTATGTTTGCTAAAAGGGTCCTCATGATCTCATGCCCTGAATCATATACCCAAGCTTCTAGTTTCTTCCTCAGCTCTGGTCACTCGCAGACTTTGACATTTCCTCACAAAGTGTCCTCATGGCCAACAGGGTTAGCACTGTCGAAGACATCCAAATAAATTTCCTAGCAGAACGGCACTATAGTCTGAGTGTGTGCTCGGGAATCTTTCCCAGCAATGCAGCGTTTCCCAGCAATGGAACACAATCCACCTTGTCTGTGTTCTGTCCTATAGCTGCATCCTGTCGACTATGCCACATGAGAGGTCTGAACTCTGATGCCAGAAAGAGGAGGGTCATAGGAGGTTGGGATGTTGAAGAGAATGTGGGGCATCCCAGGCATATATGGAATATTTTCTTTATTGACACACAGACCAGGAAGAGAGCAAACATAGAGTCTTGGTGAGGCTGGGCTTGGTGTGGCTGGGCTTGGTGAGGCTGGGCTTGGTGTGGTTGGGCTTGGTGTGCTTAGGCTTGGTGTGGCTGGGCTTGGTGTGGTTAGGCTTTGTTTGGTTGGGCTTTGTGTGGCTGGGCTTGGTGTAGTTAGGCTTGCAGGCAGCAATGCCCACGGAGACAAAGTGATCCCAAGGCAGTTGCTCTTCTAACTGGAGAAAGCCACCACACAAGGATGCTAAGGCTTTAAATGAGAAATGATCTGTATTTTAACAAGTTGGTTTTCAAGAGCATTGAATTCCCCCTCACAGAGGGGGTACAGATCTGTGTAAGCTTAGCCTAGGCTATCCTTGGCAGGGACAAAGTTGATGCCACAGAGCTCAGGAGAAAGAGCTTTCTGATACCTTTGCGTTCCAAGTGCCGTCAGAGACTTTTTACATTTTCTGTGTTCATATTCTCTAAATTAGGAGTAATTAAATCCAAGTTGCACACTGTAAATTCCAAAGAGGCTTTTGTCATACAGACATCCTGTTCTGCATGGGGAGTTCACTCTGAGTGCTTTCATGCATGCTCCTGCCTAGATTGAGAAACAGTATGATGTGGATGGTCATAGACTTCAAGAAAGCAGAAAAGAACATTTAAGGTAAATATATGAAGCTCAACCCACAAGGGTGCTGAGACCCTTCCAGACTCATGCAGCCATGAGAAGTTCACTAACTTCCCTGAAACATAAAGAGAATATTTCTCCAGATATTTTTTTGAAGATGGGTCCTGCACACAGGGGCTAAGATTAACCAGACAAAATGCAGGAAGAATCACCCAGTTCACACTGAATTAAAGTCATATAGGATCATGACAGGGAGAGCAATTAGTTTGTCGGGCTTCCTTCCTCATTGTCACTAATGAGGGAGAAAAAGATGCGTGCAATTCAGTGTCCACTGGTAAGATGGACCACAACAAACAGCCTCTCATTCCCCTATGTCACTCATGAGATGAGGAAGGAAGAATAAAAGGAAGTCTTCAGAGGACACTCTGAAGGGCAGGAAAAGGAAGATGTGGAAGCTGTTCCTATATGTGCTCCTTTGTCTTACTGACGGGTCACAGGACACCCAGAGAGACTGTATCTTTAAAAGGAACTAGACGCTTTTCTGCACTGGAGCCTGGCCTAAGCTTAGTGTGGTGAATAAAATGTGTTTTCTAATGGGAACTATCAATCACAATATTACCTTTTCCTAGAAGGGTGACCATGCACACTCTAGGTTTCCCAAGCTGTCTGTCCCCACCGGCAGACACACACTAACTGAATTTGAGTATAGAGTTTCAAACAACTGTTCCACATTCCAAAGTCTGTCAAGGAAGATCTCATGTAAGACTTAGCGAAGACAAATTCTTCAGTCAGGCTTTCCTCCAGGATTGTCAGTGCCTACTGTCATGCACCATGAGTTAATAAGGTTTAAAAATATCAGGTAAGACATGATTACCAAGTTTCTGGTAACACTCTAAATTAAAAAAAAAATGCTTCCTGTTTTTGTCAATCTTTGTTTTCAGCCTACAATCCAGCCAATGATAAGATTCATATGGAAAAGTTTATGCAGGTTACAAGGACTACAATTAGACAAATAGCTACTAACTATGCTAAATATATCCCCAGCCAAGTTATAGTTACTCTCTGGACTTGCACCATTTCATCTCAGCACAGTCAATGAAGCTCTTATCAGTTAATTACCCTTGTAGACATTTCAGTGAGTGTTGAACTGAGAGGGACCTGTGCTGTGTGATTAAATCCAATAACTTGGTTTCCTAAGTTGGACTTTGGTGGAGAAGCACTTTCTCCTCTTATTGGGTCATTCTGGGTGAATAGACATTTAGCTACATCAGTGCAGGAAAATTTATCTAAGTCTGTGAGTGACAGTGCTCTGATAAACATGGGTATGAAGCTCTCTCTATGGTATGTTGACTTGATATATTCTTTGAGGATACAACAAAGTGATATCGCCAGATTGCATGGAAGCTCTATTTTTAGTTTACTGAGGATATATACCTTTGCTCATAAGGAATGGACTGATGATTCCTTAAGCTCAGGAAATAAACCACCCAATAGCTTTAGGAGACCCTAAAATTGACCAAGTTTAGGAGGCCCCTCAGTCTCCACGAGTGCCGAGACTCTCCGACACTCTCAGACAAGCCAAGCTCCTGCAAGTGCCAGGTATCAGACCAGTTGCCTGGAAAGGCTCTCACCACCTGAACTGCTTAGGAGAGACACTGCAACCTGTGGAATTGCCTGCAGGCAGTGCACTGCACTCCAGGACCCTGCTTTTGTGGCCTGTCATGCATGCTGGGGGGGTGGTATGGTGATACAGATGTTCTTGAGTCATTTCAGCTCTTGTTAGGAACCCCTCGTCCCTACTCCTCCAGGAAACCCCCATAGAATTCATTGGTTCATCATGTGTGATTTGGGAGGCGTCCTTGTATTGATCTGCCATTGGTTCCCTAATTGGGGCAAGTGGATGCTTGTCCACCTCGTCCAGGAACAGTGCCACCCAGCGGCTGTATTTGTATCTACATCAAGAAGAGTTGGGTATGTGGTCAGAAAGGACAAACTGATTACACCCTTCCCTTATGGTTTTCCCTCCATTTATTTCTCTTGCCATATCGCTCTCCCTAAACGTATAAGAACAATATTCACAAGGGTGGCGAAAGTGCCTTGCAGCTGATTTTAGAGATAATGTTTTCCATTTCCCCCTATAGAGTACAGCAAGGACTATGGGTTTTTGTATGGAGGATTTATTTTGGTAAGGTATGTTCTTTCCATTCCTAACTTTTCAGGGCACTTATCAAAGATGCTGAATCTTCTCCGTTCATTTTTCAGCACCTCTTAGGATGATCAAGACACTTTAGTCCTTGATCCTATTTTTGTGTAACCTGGAGTGAGGCCAGTAAAGTCCACTATTGTAACCTTGCCGGCCTCTGGCAATGTTCTGCACTGTAAGTTGACTTAATGAAAGTGGGCATCCCTGGGGACACCCGACCTTCATATAGTCTAGACACTGGTCTCTAGAAGAGTACGGCAAGATGCGGCAAAGGCTATGCTTTGCCCTTTTGAGATACACAGGGTTCTCTAAAAACATAGCCAAGTGCAAGACCTGGGTTCACACTGCCTCAGCCTTTGTTGATGGTCCATTTGATGATGCTGATGTAGAGCCAGACAGTTTGCCCCTTCAGACTCTTGGTCCACCTGGGACTTGAACATTCTCTGTTCCTACTGACTTAAGGCTCAGATTGTTCCCAGAGTTGTTAGGGTCAGAGATGGGGCCCTGGAAGCCCATCACAGGCCAGGTTTGGCCACTCTTCCTCAAGATGCCAATTTAACAAACAAGTGATAGTGAAAAGCAGAAAAAAATGTGTTCAGTGCAGCCACATTGAGGAGCACAGATGTTCAGCGACCTCCACTCCCAGTTCATCTTTAGGGTCCTGACATAAGGTTTCAGCATAAATAGGGCGAGAGGTCAGCTTAGCTGGGCAGTGCTGTGGCCTCACCCGTGCTCATTGTCTTGGCTCCAGTCTCTCCTGTGAAGTAGTCTGAGAAGTTGTCGGAACTGGGTCAAATCCCGTTCTGGCAGACAAGTTACTTCTTTGGCGGGCACCAGGCTCCCAGTCTTTTCCTTCTTTCAGCATGAGATTCCTTAGAAAATTCTAATTCCTTAGACTGCGTTTTCTAAGCACTCTGTATAGAATATCATTATTCCCCCAAAGATGGTTAATTTCCTCACTCTTTTCTGTAATATTTCCCTTATTATCTTTATTTTATATGTATAAGTGTATTGCCTGCATGTGTGTGAAAGCACTAATGTCATGCAATGTCCATGGGGGTCAGAAGAGGGCTTTGGATCCCCTGGAACTGGCGTTTTGGATGGTTGTTAGCTGTCATGTGGATAGTAAGAATTGAACCTTGTCCTCTGCAAGAGCAGTCAGTGCTCTTAACTGCTGAGCCATCTCTCCAGCCCCATCCCACTCTTTGTTTGTAACACCTCATTACTGAGGTGAAATATTCCTCCCAAACAAATAACATAACTATAATATAAGTAGGAACCAGTGTTAGAGCATATTCATTTACTGTCACATTTTTCGTGTATTAAACTACATGAGTTTACCTGTACAAAATTTTGCATAATATATAAAATTTTGACATGTAGTTCAACAAATTTCTTTGCACAGAAATGTTGAGAATTAATTCCATTAAAATAACATTTGAACAGTTGCGTATAAAGTGCCCATTTGCTGATTTTAAAGGCCTTACTTTGTTAAATATCTGACATAATTAATGGGTAATATAAACATTTAATCCTTTTTAGTATCATTGTTTGTGCCTGTATGGACATGTGTTGTGTGTGTATGCATAGATACAGTTGCATTCAGCATACATGTGTTAGGCCAATAGTTGACTTCTGTCATTTGAGTCCTGGGGATTAAATTCATGTTCTCCGACTTCGTAACAGGTCTCTTTAGACACTGAACCAGCCTGCCAGCTGGAATATACTCTTTAAAAATTAGCCCATTTCATATTATTTAAACATAAATAACATTCAAAGAAACCTAATTCCTTTGAATATAAGGCACAAAATAAAGTTTATAAAAATATTCTTGTTATGGTCAACCAAATAATATGTAAATCTTTTCTTGTAAGGCTATTTTTTCTAAAATCCCTATAAACTTATTATAGAATCATTGTCTATTGTTAGAAAACTATAAAAAGAACAGAAGTTCAAATAACATTTCTTCATGTTCCATCTGTCGAGATTATGTAACATTATAATTCAGGTATTATAAGAACATTTTGTTACAAACATAGCAGTTATGTTCAATGATACACAGATTCTCAATTTACAGAACATTTTTGTGAATCATACTGGTTTTATGTTAGTAATTCACCAAACTGAAAGATCTACTCTCAACATTATTTACAGCAGAAAATATCACTAATTAACAATCAACTCAAAAGCAAAATTAGCACTACAGCATTGAATAGATAATGTATATATCATATGGAACAAAGTCCAGAAATCATTTAATCGCTATATACATGCCAGTTTTTTTGTGTGTTTGAGTGTTTTTCTTGCATGTATGAAAGTGAACCTATACATGCAATCCCTGCAGAGGCCAGAAGGTGTAGATCCCCTTGGAATGGAGTTATGGACAGTTGTCAGCTGCTATGTAGGTGCTGGGAACCAAACCTGGGTCTGCTGCAAGAATTGCGAGTGCTCTTTACTTCTGAGCCATCTCCAGCTCCACATACATGCCACATCTAAATTTAATCTTTCAAATTTACATTTTAAATTTCCAAAATGAAAGCAGATTTTCAATTTTATTACTTACATTTCTGTCGCTGTGATAGAATACACTGACGGAAAATAACTTATAGGAGAAAAAGGATTACTTTGGCATATAGTCCCAGATGGATAGAGTCCAAGCTTTTTACTACGGTGGTGAAGGAATAGCAAGAGTGTGAGGCAGCCATGTAGTCAGGAAGCAGAGAGACCCCATTCATCTGCACACAGTAAGAAGAGAGGGAGAGAGAACTCCAGTCCACTCTGAGTGACCCACTCCTTTCGCAAGACTCTTCCTCCTAAAGGTTCTGTAACCTTCCCACCCACATCACGAGCTGGAACCAGGTATTCAAATATAAGAGCCTATGGGAGACATTGCATTTTCAACAACCACAGCAATTTTCTTAGTTTTAACAAAAGCATATTTTATTTTTTATCAGTTAAATTTATTGTATGAATTAAATCACTCTTTAAGTGTAAGACTGGGAACCCTGGGACAAAATTTGTATCCGTCTCCGTTTCAAAAATTCACATTTGGACATGCCAGAGCTAAATCATTCCAGGAAGGAAGCTTGGAGTGAGCAGTTAAATTAGTTAACCAGGCCAGTGAGATGGCTCAGACGGTAAATATAGAAGCCTGGAAACCTGAGTTCAATCCCCGGAACTCTCAAAAAATTAGGAAAGAACCAATACTAACATGTGTTCTGTGGAATGCACTCTCTCTCTCTCTCTCTCTCACACACACACACATACACACACACATAAAAATAAATAAATATTCACTATTTAGATATGGCTAAGAAAGTTTTGTAAAATCAGCTAAGTGTCTACATTTTAGTTAACTACTCAAAGGCAGACAGAACCTGTCTCTTATAAGTTAGTTAATGCAGCATGATGTCCCTAAACACTACACATTCATATCTGTTCATGTTAATAAGGCATGTCAATAATAGCAATTTTAACATAGAATAAATTAAAAAATAAATTTAGGAATAAATTGGTCAGAGTTTTTTTTTTTTCAAAAATTCTAGAAGAAGATTATTTTGATCGAGATCATCTTAAAATTATACTGTTTACAAGGCAGCTATAATTCCCCTTAGGTCAAAAACTTAATTTTTTATGGTTACCCAAATGATCACTAGGGATATCCTCAACACTCCTGTAAATGACCCTAGAGAGAACTATATTTCACACCAAACTTTCCGCTAGCTTGATTAACTGTTTACAACTTCCTTGATTGTGGAGAGGTTGAAATGTTGCAGTTCCAAAGCCAAATTACAAATTATCTTGGGCTATATTTACAGCACCCTTAATAGCCAATTACTCACCTCTCTATATGGCCTAACATCCTGTGATGAACAGGTGAAAGGAAATCTTTTAACTTAACAGACTACTAACAACCAAAAAGATAATGTCACCAGATAGAGGCTGAGGCCTGTAGGAGAGTGTTCCTCACTTTGGGGGTAAACTACCTGCCTGATGTTTCTACCAATGTATTTGAAAAAGTATCTTTTTGTATGATGTTCTTTGTCTGTTACTATAAAACTATATGAAATTGTTATCAAGTTGGAACATGGAGTTTGGGGTAAACTGAGTGTGTGTTCATGGGCCATGCTCACTCATATTGGCTCCAGAATAAATTATATCTCATCCCCATGAGGTGAGAATTTTGTTGCATTGACAATACGGCAGTCAGACCTACGACCTCCCCAGATGAACCACTCACCCTGGAGGTGTCACGCAGATTCAAGGCAAGTACCACCCTGGGCCCCTTGTGTCCACAGTACTATCTCTCCTCTTGGATTTTGCTGAGTTCTTTCTGGTTTTCAGATCTATTGAACTGATTAACAGTACATTTGTTCTTTTGTTCCTCGATATTTAGGTTCCTCTTTGTCGGATATCATTTTTCCTTTGTTTTAAAAATATTCCGTTTCTGGGATCCAGTTTTTGTTTCCTTTGAAAACACTCTTTTCAGTCATTCCATTGGTTTTCAGACTTCTGAAGGTATCTTGTTTTTTGACTATTTGGTTTGTTCATTTGTTAGCAGTCTTTTTCTATGGGCTGTTCTCCCTCATCTAATCTATGGAAGTGGGAAAAGTTTTGAGAAAAATAAACAGTATTTGGTACTCCAGATGGTTTTATGTTTGTGCCTTTATTCAACTTTCAAGTATTTCAAAAAGTTTCCTGAGGTCCTGTTTGTCAGTTGTTGGTCTCAATGCCTGTGCTAACATGATCTAGTTCAGAAAGTCCTGTCCTGTGCCTAAAACTTCCAGTCTCTTCCTTACTTTCTCCTCTATAAGATTCTATGTATCAGGTCTTATGTTGAAGTTCTTGATTCATCCAGAAGTTTAAAAATGTCAGCTGATACCATTTGAGACATATAACAGAGTTCTCCTCTTTGCTCTAAGCTGCTTACCTGATGTTTCCATAATGTAACTGAAAAGTATTGTGATTTATGATTTTTTTATTCTGTTGATACAAAACTTCATGAAACTGTTACCACATTGGAGCAAGGATTTGGAGGCCACCTGAACCAGTGTGCCCGAGCTATGGTCATGTACATTTGGCTCTAGAGTGAACTGTTGCTCTGCTCTCTGAGGTGAGAGTTCTGCTTTGTGCTATCAAATATAGCACCCAAAGGCAGACCTCAAAGAACGACCTACTTTACCCAAATCGAAGCCAAGTACCAGTATGAGTCCCCTGTGTGCACAGCATCCAATGTTATCTCCTGAGAGGATTTTGGTGAGTGATATGTGGTTCTCAAAGATATAAGTTTGTTGTTCACTCTGAACACGTTTACAATCATACTTTTTGATATCATTTTTCAACTTAATTTCAAAGTGTTTATTTAAAAAAAATTTTTTTAACTTGCTTGTTTTGAAATATTTTTTAAATTGTTTTGAATTTTTGCATTTCATACATCAGTTCTGAACCAAATTTAGACCCCTCCCTCATCCATTCGCCAGTCCCCGACTGGATGTATTCTGCCATACATACCTTAGGACCCATCCACTGAAGCATTTGGGTCATATTTCCTTCACTGAAAATGTATGCACTGGAGTCTGGTCAGCATGTCTAGAGGTCATCAGTAAGGCATCCTGTCCTCGGCAGGTAGACATCAGTCTCCCGTATTTCTCGGTTTAGCTGTGGCCCGCCGCCAATTCCTGTACTGCACTCTGGGCCCTGTCTAACTCAAGGTGTGGGTCCTGTGCTCGGCGCCTCCATTGTCACAAGGTCACGCGTGCAAGCTTCCCATGGCCTGAAAGCCTCGGGTTCCCTGAGTGCATGGTCAGCCTTGGTTCCTATCATCCTCTGCAATGATTCCTAAGCCACGGGTGAGTGAGGGTCAAAGCAGGAATCCTATCCAGGCACCACACTTCAGTCACTCATTCTCTAAGACGTGTCCGGTTTTGGCGTTCTGTGTGCACAGCACTGTGTTGTTTGAGGAAGCGTCACTGGTGAGAGTTGAGGGATGCCTTAGTTTTCTCTCTGCCCCTCATTCCAGTGTTCTTTGAACCTCAGATGTAAAGGTTCAACTGTAGATGTGTCACCTAAGACTTGCCATTTCTCAGTCGTATATTCTCTGTGTCTGAACGAGTTTTGGAATTCTGCTGTAGCCTCCACCTGTTGCAAAAAGAAGTTTCTTTGATGAGTGGTGTGCTGTATGCTTGTCTGTAAATATGAGTACATATTTAGCATATGGTAGGAAATTTCATTTCTCCTGAGATCTGACAGAGATAGGGTTTTCTCTAAGATCTATGTCCCCTCCAACCATGCGTATTTGCCTGAGTATACCGTACCACCCATGAGTTCACTCCCACTGAGAGGGCTCTCAGTCCAATTAGACAGCTGTTCATCACCGCCCAGATGACAGTGCTACTACTGAACCAACAGAGGTAGTTTGCTGTGACAGTTGTTACGGTTAATAGAATTTATGGTTGAGTTGGACCATTGGTTGATTTTTCTCCCTTAGCAGTGTGAATGTTATCATCTAGCATGATGGGAACTAAACTTCAGATAGAAAGCCTCCAGGTCAGTTCCTGCTCCATTGCTCTGAGTCCCGTATCTGGAGTACGCACTGTCTTCAGCAGTAGGGTCTTATCTTCTAGGTTTGGGAGAGAACCAAGAGCTTTGGCAATAGCTGTGTTAACTTTGGGAGTCTCTTGGACCACTCTCACCAACCACACAAAGGGAGGTCTCCTCTGTCTGGCACACTGTTCCTTGCCAAACAGCCCCTGAGTAATAGATGTACTCATGTTTACACACTGGGCTTTTCTCAGGGGGTTTCTGTGGTATCACATTTCCCTCTGGGTTCTGTGGCCTCCAGGATTCAGTCATCTCTGCTCTTTTCCTCCCAGCAGACCTCCCTCCTCTCTTCCCAGTGAGATTACCAGGACAAAAGCTGGACTGTAGGAGTAGAATTCTCAGATTCTATGACCCAGTTGCTTCCCCTCTGAAGAAGCCTTCTTTACTACCTAGTTTCCCAGCAGGCCTAGCTTCAGGTCTGTCATATCCTGAACCTCCCAATGTGCACGCAGTCCAACTATGACCAGCCAGACATACAAGATGGTCTGGTATGACCCACATGGATGTTCTTGCACCCTCCATCTGAAGAGGTCTCACTTTTCCCTTTTGTTACTTGGCTCAGAGTTTGGGTCAACAGGTTTGAGAGAGTTCAAATTAAGAAAAGATGAACACTAGGAGTAGAGATCTGGAGCTTTTTGCTCTGACTGAGCTGCTTCCTCTCCACAGTGTTCATTTTCACCACTTAGTTATCTTGTCACAGGCCTGTCATACCCTGACCTAACCCTGGCACAGCATCTAGCTATATCCGGTCAGACTTCTTTAAGACTAAGAGCATTGTATGTTCCCCTCTCCATCTCTGTTCTTAGATGGTCAAGATTTTGTTTGATTTTCAATGTTCACCACAACATCCTGAGTCAATGTTTCTTTGTAGAAGAGTGGTAGAGTGAAAATTCATATCCTGAGAGTTCTTTGGTAAATACCCTCCTTTCCTGTCATGTGGCTTGTATACCAAGTGTCGGGCAGAAATGTAGAGGAGAAGAGGTACTGGAGTCCAAAATAAGTGAGGAATGCTGGCCATGGATAACATTCACGAATCTTTGAATAATTCTTGGATGGGAAGTGAACACATTACTTTATACTATTTCCAAGGAACTTAGAAAAAAAGAAGACATATTTTACGGCTGGAAATTTACATCAGAGCTCACAGTCAACTAATCCACAAATTTATGGCTCATCATGGTTATAAGTTGTATTACATCCATGGGATCCTGATGAGGCCCCAGTTTTTAATGTTTACTATATTTAGTGTGCTGAGATCAGGTTGTGCCCTGCTGTAAGTTTCTCCATAACATGAAAAACAGTGGTTTTTCATACTGTGAATTTCCCTGAGAGACTCCATTTTACAAGCAGCTTCTGACACCATTTTGAGGACAGAGGGGGACTATGCACCTGGACAGACAATGGCACTGCCTTCTCAGCACCATCCTGCAACACAAACGGAGAAATGAGTTACTTCGAAGACTAGGAAAAGCATCAGCCTATAAATTATGGGGGAGAACTGAGACATAAAGAGGATTAAAATCTTATCAGGAAAACCAAGACATTTTAAATAGAAATTGGAGAATGTTCCTTGGTGAAACTTCAATAGAGAAGCATTGAGATGGGTTTTATGGAAAATGTTCTTTAATAACACTGTGTACAAATAGCAGAAGTTTGGAGACAGAGATCTGGATAGAAACATCCCACAGAACAACAGAATTCCTTGTTCTTAACAGGGCAGTGGTCTCCATCTCATCCTAGCTTATGCTACAAGATATTCTTGAAAGTCAGGTAAGGATGTAGGGTTATAATTCAGGCTGTCTTGAACATACTTTTCCTGTTCTGCCTGGACTTGAAGTGCCTGTGTGCTCAGGAGTCAAAACCAGGCACTATGGGCTCTTTTGCTACTTTTTCTGGAGAGAAAGAGCAAGGTTTTGTCACATTACTATGCCAACATTATAACTATCTGAACAACAGCAAAAAGCCTAATTGTTAAATTTAGTTTTTAAGAGTGGGTTAGAACTTAGAGGACACTCATTCCCCTAAATATCTCTTGGAAGCCTCTGTCCCCTGAACTGTCTTTTTGGAACTCTGTCCCGGGAACTGTGTTCTGAGTCCAGTCCCACCCATAATTTTTTTCAAAATGGCTTCTCTAGTTTCAATTGGGGAAGTGCAAGCTTGCTTGCACCCAAATCTCAACAGAGCATCCAGCCTTTTCATCCTAGCTCTAGAATAGCTCACTCATCCAATGTCAATAGTCTTTCCCATCGCCACTGTATTCAATGGCCACCTTTCAGCATTTTGATATGTTAAATCTCAAGCACACTCACATTCGTTCATTCATTTATTCATTCGTTCATATCATTTGAGTAGAGTACCAGATTCAGCTTAACTACAACATGAGATCATCTTGGCCAGGTCACAAGATATAAGAGCACATGACTTTGCTGGTGTTATATTCAAAGTCATTAGTCTAAATTATGTCTATTCATAAAAATAATTCTCACAAGGTTTTAGAGGGGGCTGGTTAGATCCCTTCAAAGTAATAGTACCTGGCCCTGTAAAGGGCTCATTCAGGAAGATTTGTGATTTAACAGATCCAAGAAATTATTGGACACACCAGACTAAGGAAAGTATATAAGCCTCTCACCTGAGTCCCATGAAGAGGTGGACATCCAACACTACAGTCATGAGGGCCACCTCCAACCTGTCATCTGACTACACAATGTGTGTTTCAAGGACCACAGGCAGAGGACTCCTCACTATCTAAGGGGTTTCAGCTGGACTTGCTTCCTACTGTTGAGCTGACCTACTTGACTTGTATTGTACTCACTATCCTGTTTCCTATCTGGACCTGGTTTCCATCCATCCACCCTATTTTTTCAATGCTGTGCTGCCTTTTTACTCTGTAGCTTCTTATTCAAATCGGCAGTTTTTCTCAATGTGGTATTATCAATCTGTGTCCTCACTTGTACCTACCGTTGCTTCTCAGCCTCTCCAACTCCCTTATGTTGGTTTTCTTATCAGTACACAAACTCTTGCGTTCCTATAACTTTTCCAACTTTGACTTTTCAGGACTTTTTGAAACTCCCTGAAACTCTTGGCCCCTTAACCGTTTGTATCACTCTAATACCGTCATATAGACATATATAGAGACACATTTCCTGAGGACTATGTAATGTGTGACCTGAGAACTAAAACTTGTAGCTGGCTACTAAGAGAAAAAGAATCAGTTTTCCTCAGGGTCAAGCTCCCTGAAAGATTATCCAAATCCAAATGGTGAGCCCTAAATACATGCACATTCTGTAGCGTCTGTGATTTAATGGACCCAAGAAATACAAGAATCATTAAATAGACTCAGTAGATTTTAATATGCATATTTGTCTAACAAAATTATAAGAAAAAATAAAGTCAAGAAATTTAGAATGAGTGGGGTGGTGTGGATAGGGAAAGAGCAGGGATGGGAATGATGTCATTGACATTCTCAAACAAAGTCCCTTATTTTTCAGAGGAAGAAAATGAGACATATAAAGACTTTGACTATTTTTCCACGAATAAACTGCTAGGATGATGCAATTTTGGCAGATAAAAAAGGGGAAAAGCTGGGGGCCAGAGGCAGAAAAGCTGCATATGTCTGGACACTGCAAGACCTTCTATGACTGGTTTTATGTGTGGACATCACTAGCCTGTTTTCTAGAGACTCACTGTCCGGGGTCTAGTAAAGGAAGTGAACACAGTACTTGCAAAAAGACCAATCATTTTCTCAGGACTTTTCTCTCCTTAACTACCTCAGGCTAGCCCTGACAAGAACTTTCAAGTTCAAGAACTTTCAATGATGCTTTCTCTCTAGGTGTAAAATAAATTGACTTTTCATTGGATTCCAACTCAGGAAGGAAAAACTTTCATGGTCTTTGGCCTGTTGATTTCTTATTTGTTTGAATTTCTGTGGTCTGGTCTCTAGGTGAGTAAAGGAGGGTTTTGGATGTGCTGTTTTCCACTTCACTAGGATACTTTATTTGTCTGAAATAGAGTAGGGGAGAAAACCCCAACACCCTGTGTTACCTGACCTTGTTTATGGTCATTGTCTCCCCTCTGGTCATACCCAGCAAGGATTCTTCCATTTCTTTTTTTAAAAGTTTATGTTATTACTTACTTGTACTTCATATGTATGAAAGCCTGCATGTATGTAAGTGCACACATACATCTAATGCCTGGAAACTAGAAGGGGGCTTCAGATACCTGGAAACTAAAGTTATTGATAGTTGTTAGACACCATGTGGTGCTGGGAATTTTATCTGGGTCTTCTGGAAGAGCTGCTAGTTCTCTTTATCCACTAAGCCAACTCTCTTCCTTTGGATTCTTCCATTTCTAATGCCCTGCTTAAAATGTTTTTCCAAGGCCCAGTGAGTTCAGGCTGATGATAGGAATGAAGCTGGCAGGAAAATTGCAAGTGAGATTGATACCTCATATATCCAGGTCCTATGTGAAAAGGCTTTGAGGACAAATGTCTGTTGTAAGCCATGAGTCAGAGAAAACAACCAGCTTATAGTTTGATTCCAGCTCTAGGAAAATTCCACCCCTGAGACCACCTGTAGGTAATGTTGATAAACTCACTCTTTGATCCTTGTAACTAAGCTTCAGAGGAATGTCCTGGAGCCTGACCAAATGGCTCACCTTTTTTATCTCACCAGACCTGAGCTACAAAGAGCCCTGATGAGCGCCAGGGTTCAGCACTCTCCTGGTTCAAAGGCCCTGCCTCCCCTCTTACTGCCATCTTCCTGACATGCATACAACTTCATGGTGGGCTTTGAAGGTTAGAGATAGTGTCTCTGTTAATTACCACATTCCTGTGTGGGTGCATCTGTCTTCCTGCCTCCCCAAAGCTCTGTATAAATACCCAGTGGAAGAATAAAGTGCTCGGCCTGACGAGAGAGATTTCCCAGGTCGTCTGTTTTGCATGTTCCGTCTGTCTGTCCCTACTCATTTCAGATTCCTAAAGGGTCTCAAGCTCTAGTTGCTGTTCCATGGGCCGGGACAAATATCTAATACAGAATACAATGCAAAGGAGCTACTATGAGGAAAGAAAATCTTTACCATTTGCTCCCAAACCTGCTTCTGGGCTTTGGTTATCCATACAGTACCTGGCACTGAGTCCACGATCAAGGTCTAGGTACCACATGTAAATTATAGAAATTGCAAAACCCCTTTCTCAGCCTACTTGTGACTGGGATTCTTGCCCTTCTGACTTCCAGGAGGAGCACTCAGAGGAAGAGAAAAATATGGTAGATGCAGACCTTCCAAATGGAAGAGCCTCTATGAGCACCATGCCTGTCTTCTCCGGGTGCAGTTCTAACTCTTATCGCTCTTTAGGTCACTTTCGTATGAACTACTTCAACAGACCTGCAGCAAGTGTACGTCTATGAAAGGAGGAAGAGACGAGGCACTCAAGGGAATGACATTTGTGCTATCATTTTTTATGTATATGTCACTTTACAGCCACCGTTTCCAATGATCATTCAGAACACTTTCCTATGGGAAGGAATCATCATTCTCTTTGTAATTCTTAGTTGAAAAGATTTATTATCATTGACCACATAAATGATTTTCCCAGATCCAATGTGGAGGCCACAGCAGTCCTGGAATTTGTCTTGATTTCCTGAGTCTCATTCCACCCACCTATCCTCAGTCACTCTCATGCTCTCTGGTCACATGGGCAGGCACCAGTGGCCTCAGAGCACACACTATGTCTTGCTGTCCTTTCTCTTTCCTTCCCCAACATCACAGCCTAGGGACAGCGCAGATGCGATGGCTGGCTGGGGCGAGGGTGATGGCCATTCTGAACTTGAGGCTCAGCTTCTCGTTGACTGGGGCCTTGAAGGTAAAGTTTTGCACAAGGGCAGTGAAGAAAATGAACAGCTCAGACCTGGCCAATTGTTCTCCAAGGCAAGCTCGCTTTCCTGCAAGATACAAACAAGATGAGTCTATTCAGCTGGTGTCTATGCCTCCATGGGCTGGTGCCCCAACTACCTCTTGAACAACCTTGAGTAGACTCTGGGCTTTGTGTTCACCTTTCTATTTTTGTCTGATATCTTCCTGGTGTTCCCAGTGTATAGAATGTGGGAGTCAAGGATCACAAGTCAAATGTCTTCAGGAATCAGGCAGGTCTTGGTGAGAGCAGCATGTGGATAAATAGAAGTTAGAGGCCTAGGCTGACTGAGACAGTGGGTGACTATCTTGAAGGATTTACAAACTCACTCAACAAATATAAGTGACATAGCAGATAATGGCTCAGAAGTAAAATCATGGGGTGTTTTTCTTTTAAAAAATACTGTATTTATTATTTTTATTTTATATATACGAGTGTATTGTCTACATGTATGTAAGTGCATCTGTAGCATGCAATGCCCACAGAGGTCAGAAGAGAGTTTCAAATTTCCCTGAAACTGAAGTTATGGATGGTTGTTAGCTGCTATGTGGATGCCTGGAATCAAATCCAGGTCCTCTGCAGGAGCAACCTTAACTACTTAACCTCTTAACTACTTAGCCAACTCTCCAGCCCCTCATGGGATATTTTTCAAATCTTTTAAAGTATTTTTCATTTATTATTTTTATTTTATGGGTATGTGTGTATTGTTTCCATATATGTAAGTGCAATCCATGTCGTGCAATGCCCTGAGGTCAGTAAATGGAGTTGAATTCCCCTAGAATTGGAGGTAAGGATGGTTGTTAGCTGCCATGTGGGTGCTGAGAATTGAACTTGGATCCTCTGGAAGAACAGCCAGTATACTTAAACACTGAGCCATCTCTCCAGCTATTTTTTCAACTCTTAAAAGGAATTTCCAAAATAAAAGCAGATATCGTATCAGGCTCCAAGTGTTGAAAACATCCTTGGTTTATGTCTTCTAATTTCCTTCACCTTGAGTGATGTCAGTGACATGGATGGCCCTCCTTCCTGTCCTAGGAGTATCTGAGTTCATACATGTGAACTCTGTTTCATGTGCCCATTTCAGTAGTTAGGTAACCCCTCTCACTGGCCGCTTGCCTTTCTCGTTATTAAAACCCAGTTCTATAACCGTGTGAGGGGGCATCTCTGAAGAAGAAATTAGGTCATGCAAAAACCCTGTGAAGATGGAAGGAATCCTGATTGCTTGTGAGCAAGAGTCAGAATTTGGCTTTGTGCTCTCAGTATTGTACAGAATGGAATAAGAGATGCTGAAATCTGCAACAGAGGCAGGAGAGAGCTGAAAAGTGGTCATTGAAGATGTGCCAGGTCCAGGGAACACTGGGTTTAAACCAACAGCAAGGTGGAGCTATGGTGGACAGAGCCATCAGGAGAAGGGCCAGCTAAAGCAGAGAACTGAAGGGGGAGAGGAAGGAATGGCTGAGTCAGGATCTCTGAACTCTCTCCTGCTCATCACAACTCACCCATTGAGAATGGCAGAAAAGACTCTCTCTTCTTAAACTGTCCATTCTCCAAAAAATGCTCCGGATTGAAGATGTCGGGGGTGGCCCACTCTTTGGGGTCCCTGTGCAGTGCAGTCAAGTTGACCATGACCATGGTCCCCTAGAGAAGGCAGTGAAGAGACAAGGTTTAACACGTCCAACTCACCCACACAGATGAGTAATGGTTAAAAGCTTCACTGTTTGAGCCTCTTGACATCGTTAACCTTCCTATTCTGGGCAATCCACTGATAAACTCTCTCCTGAGCAAATCTAGTCACAATTTCCCTTGGTGCATGGACTCTTACAGTGATGGATTGGAATTGCCTCCTTGGAATTCTATCAGCAAACTTAGGCTACTTTTTATTGCACAATATAGCTACTCTATAGGAAGATACCACATAAGTCCTGGGAGAGAATGTGTAAGCATCCATTGGAAAATCATGAGGAATGTGGATCATTGGTCAGGAATATGGCAGCTATGTAAACTGATATCTTCTTCATCTCTGATTCTCCATTCTCCTCCATACAAAATCAAGAAGACTGCATTCAGTCCCACCACAGTTCCACATAGCAATTTGTATTTCCCAGTACCCTGGTGGCTATTAGAGTTGTCTGTGGGAGGAGTTGGGCTGGTTGGCTGGAGTGAAGTGATGGACAGACAAAATGTAAACAGCTGGGCCAGGGGAACTCTAACCTCAGCTTCCTGCCAGGAGCTAGGAAGACAGAAGCAGAGGCTGCGTCCTAGCTCTGCAGTAAAGGTCACAGTGCAGTGACTGAGGGGTAAGCGCTGCTGGAGATCATCAGCAGCAGGGTATGGTCCAGGGTGTAAGACAAAGTAGATCCTCAGAGGCTGACCAGGCAGCAGAGAGCAAGGAAAGGAGCTGTGCTTGTGTGCTGTGGAGGGCGCTCGGGCCCGGAGGAGCTCTCTGCAGAGATCTTGAGTAGTGAGTGCTGACCAGAATTCAGTCCAGGAAGACAGGGAATTTCCTGAGGAGCCATGGAGGAAAATAGACAGGAGAATCTTTTCGTGTCAAAGCAGAGGACGGACAATGGGGTACCATGCAGTGACACAAGCTGTCAGCACAGGTTCAGTTCTGAATCCCAACCCCTTTCTCACTGTTGTTGAGAAATCAAACCTAATTTCTCTTGGCCTCAACTATCCTAGCTACCAAACAGGGACTCATAGTTATTCTAAAAGCATGTTGGACATTTCAGAAGAGGTACAGGTGGACAGCACATAATGTCTGTTCAGAATCTACTTGTTCAGGTCTCTGTTTATCTAATAATAATATTGTAGTTACACTGGATTTCCTTATGGGACAGAAATTTCTGGATCATTGTGTGTCAGTAAAAGTTGGAAAAATGTGAGGTCACAGTGTGTGTTAGAAACACCACCCTCACGGTGATGTTAGCCCAGGTGTCTCAATATCTTTCACATTATAAAATCCTGTATCTTGCAGTCTGAAGGGCATGGTGCAGTATGGGCCCTGTCAAGGTCAGCTGCTATGAGGATTAAGGGAGTGGCCCCTGCATCTGGAGGGAACCTGTATCTGTCCAGAGATGAACCACCCCATAGGGGGTTGGCTAATCAAACTTATAAAAACCCCCTGCACCTCCTTGAATAGACAAGTTTTGCTGTGGCTCGCCATCCACATGCATTCTGCCCAGCTCCCGGAGTTTGTGTCTTAACTTCAGACCTCTCACGCCCTTTCTACAGTGGGAACCTGCGTCCCCCTCTTGGGCTGGCACCGAGCAGAGGGATCCCAACAGTGGACTGTGAAGAATTTTAAACTAAGTTTGGGAGGTCCATAGTCATGAAAGCTGCTCCAGAGGCAGATATGATAGACACCTGCACAGGAAGATGCTGAGATGTACTTCAGCAAATAAAGCCAGATTTGGCTAAACATAGTTGACCAAGGAATGTTCTCTTCTCCAATTCCCAGGTTTCCTGTGAATATCCATCAGACACCTCTCTCCTCACCCATTTAAGTGATTTCTTGGGACAGGAAAACATGCCACGTTTTAAGCTGAGGTTCTTCAATGATGCCAAAGAGGGATTGGAGGATCTGAGACTGGCAGTGTCTAGGTACCTTTGGGAGGTGATATCCAGCCAATGTCGTGTCAGCTGCCACTGCTCTGGGAACATTCATGGGGATGATGTTGCCCATTCTCTGCACCTCGTGGACGACAGCATTGGTGTAGGGCATGGACTCTCGGTCTGCCAGGCTGGGCGGTCTCCCATGGCCAATCACTCTGTCAATTTCAGCCTGTACCTTTTCTGAAAGAAAATAGGAGGTTCCACTAATTTTTAAAGTTTAATATTTCTTTTGAAATATACACATCATCTCCAAGACTTTCTTGTCATTTTTTTTTTGTTTTAGAGAAATTTATATTACAGACAAATGAGCAGGAATTACACAGAACTTCGTGTGCTGACCTTTACTCACCAATGTTTCCTAATGACTAGCATCTTTTACTAGTATGTTATATTGTGATGATTGAAAAAACAATATTCGCATATTTTTGAAGAGTCCAGCCAGATGATATGAAATATGTTCGCCTTGTTGTGGAAATAATGTCAAAAACATCTTGCAAAACAGGTTCTATGTAAGCAGTTCATGGTTCGCATACTCTGCTTTCGGAGTCTGCAAATTTGACTGAACTCGTTTAAGTCAAATCATACAGGATTTGTATTTCGTTCCTCATTTAACTTGGCACAGTGTCCTGAATGCTCACTCATGCATCAACACTCCTTTCCTTCAGGACCCAATTTCTTTTTTTATATATATATTCCACATTTGATCCATTCATTGTCCATGAATACTCTGTTTTAAAAACATCTCTGACTACTTTACGTATTATAAAACAAACAGATACAATTTCTATTGAAATCTACTGATATTTTGCAGCACCATTTTCAGAGGACAAATCTGTATCTTAACTCAACAGTTTTAAACTTTCTAAATAATGTAAACTTGGGCTGGTACAATGGCTGCCAAACCTCATGACCTGAATTCAGTCCATAGGACCTACATGGTAGAAGGAGAGAACACATTCCCACAAGTTGTCCACTGACCTCCACACACAAGTTCCTTGGCACACATGTACATGTGCAAGTACATACAAACATATGCACATACATACTATATTAAAATGCAATAAAAAATTTACAGAGTAACTTTCAGATAAAACCACATTTGAATGGTGATCCATGATGCATATACACGAAACCAGATAAATATTATGTACTTATTTCACATTAATAAATAAATAAAGTTTACCTTGTGGAGATAGCTTAATTGGTAATATCATTGTTTTAAAAGTGTAAGGATCTAAGTTTGACCATCATAATCTATTTAAAATACTTTGGTGTGCTTACAAGTTCCACTGCACTGGGGCGACAGAGTCAGGTGAATCCCTGAGGCTCAGTGGCCAGTCAGTCTAGCTAACTTACTGAAATGCAGACTGGGTGACCCTGTCTGAAGTAAAGTGTATTGTGCCTGAAAAAGAAGATGTGAGGTTGTATTCTAGACCTGACAAACAGGTCCACACACTTGCACACATACTTTCACCGGAATACGCGCAGACACACACACACACAGACACACACACACACACACACATACTGAGGAAATATATATTTATTAAAGAATTTCTTTTTTATAGCAAAAATAAGGACAGGGTCAAGAGAGGACAAGTAATCCAGTGAGGCCACCATGTACTGTAGGTGGGTTGAGTCTGAACAGAGAAATGTGGACATCACAGGATGTCAGATACCAGAATTAGGAGATTGGACAGGATCCAGGCACAATGGGAAGGCACTGACAAAAAGGAAGGAGGGCAGGAGTGGACGTTCATGTGGTGTCGTGACTACTTACACCTACCACAGTATCCGTTGACTTCTCTGTTTTCCCCTGAGCTCTGTGTTTCATGAGGACACAGTCTCTGTAATATCAGCACCCTGGACTCATCACATTAGTGACACATACATGTCCATTCCATGCACATCACCTGACAGCTGCCCGCCCACTTCCTCTGCACCATGCTATCTTATGGGCACCTTTTTAGTCACACCTTCCAGAAGCATCTCTCTGCCTTGTCCAGCACATTCCCCACATGCTCACCTTGGACTTCTGGGTAGAGGGCCATGTAGAGAAGAGCCCAGCGCAGAGTCGTTGATGTTGTCTCTGTTCCAGCAAAGAAGAGGTCCAGTGTGCTGCAGATGAGGTTTTCTTCATTGAAGCTTGTAGTATTCTTTTCTGGGTTCTAGAAAAGACAGCGTGTATTTGTTTATTCAGAGGATCTGTGATTTTCTGAAAACATAGGGTCTTCACACTAGGAATGAACTTGGAACAAGTCCTCCAAAGTGGCATTCTTCTTCACAAACTAAAAAAGCAGCTATATTAGGAGAATTGTCTTGACTCATATGCTGGAGGCTGACACAGAGGGTCTGATTCACCTTGGGGAATCACTATGGAAGGATCTATTTAAAACAATATTTCCTCTGATTTCATCTGGAAGCATTGCTCTGCTCCAAGTGCTGGAGGTGAACCAAAGCCTTCTACCCTTGAGTGGATGAAAATCAAGATAACTCTTTCCTTATGACAAGAGTGTGGAAAAAGATTTTGTACAATGAGATGAGAATAGGATAAAAAGAAGCATGTTTGACTCCTAGAAAGTATCAGGTACATCACTACATCACTTTATGAATTAATGGGCTCCATTCCCCTTTCTTTGGTTCAATTTTAGAAAATGAGAATAGCACAAACATATTAACATATTATCAATTGTGTAACATGCAATCAGCACATAACTAATACCCAACAAAAAAAGAATCAGGTAGATTCTCTATGGTCTATTCTCTAAACTCCTTGTTTAAATTTCACACTCAAAAGTTTTCTGATTCCATAAATCTTTTCTTACAACACAACATCATCTTTCCAGCTTATTCTGTAAGCTTCAGTTTGTTAATACTGCAGTTAATGTTGATGACCTCACACCTGCAAATCACATGTCAAAAAATTTAACTCCTCCCCTGGAGATAAAACATTGCTTTACTGGGCTGGAGAGATGGCTTAGTAGTTAAGATCACTTGCTGCTCTTCCAGAGCATCTGGCTTCTATTCCCAGCACCCACAGCGTGGATTAAAATGCCCCCTAACGCCAGTTCTAGGAGATCAGATGCCATCTTCTGGCCTCTGTGGGCTTTACATGACACGAGTCTACTTTCATACATGGAGGCAAATGATTCATACACAGAAAATAAAAGTAAAAAAAAATTAAAAATATTACTTCAATCAATAATATGTCAGGAAGATGAAATAAAGGGATGATGGAAAATATTTACCATTCTACCTCCCACCACAAAAGGAACCCTTAATCCAATGGCTGATTCAGTAATGAGTATGAACCAGTTGCTTTTTGAGATCAAGACCATACATTTCATGTTATGGTTTGAGTCTGAAATGTCCGGTACAGTTACATGTTTTGAATGCTTGGTTCTTAACAGTATTTTGGGAGATTCTTTATAATTGAGAACTGGGGTTTAACCAGAAGAAGTATGTCAGTAAGGGTGTGTATTAGGTACTTTTCTGTTGCTGTGATAAAAACACCCTGACTAAAGCAATTTAAAGAAGAAAGGGTTTATTAGGGATCATGGTTGCAGAGGGGTAAAGAACATCATGGCAAGGAAAGCACTGTGTCGGGAGCAGGAATCTGGCTGATCGCATTTTAACCACAGAAGTAGCACAGAGGGAGAGCGGAAAGAGTCTCCAGGCAACACACCATGAAGGTAGGATTAAGTGTTCAAATGAATGAGGGGACAGTTTTCATTCAAAATCCAAAGGGTGGGACTATTTTTTTTAATTAGGGTCTTGCTATGTATCCCTGGCTGCCCTAGAACTTGCTATGAAAACTACATTGGCCTTCAAGCTAGGGAAGGCATGGCCACAGTCCAGAGGAGCAGGATGCTTACTGATCACATTTTCAGCTTCACACAAAATCAGAGAGGGAAAACAGGAGATGTCGTGACATTATGAACCCTGAAAGCCCACCCCCAGTGAGATATGTGACATGTTTCTTCCAGTAAAGGGTCCATAATTTCCCCAAATAGCTCCACCAAGTGCAGAATCATGTAGTCACATGTATGAGCATCCAGATAATAACATCCCAATTCATCCTTCCATGAGGGGGCCTGAGAGTCAGAACCGGAGAGGTGGGATGGACAGAAAGAAAGCCAAGGTCTGAGAGGAAGAAGAGGATACAGTCTCGGCATTTAAGGTAGAGGAAGGATCTCAGTGTCCTCTCAGAGCGGAAAGAAGCGCTGAACAGGAATCTCTACAGACACCCAGAGAACCTCCCCTGGCCAGGACCCGGGATCATGCAGAACTGTGAGAGAAATCTATGCCATGTCACACCCTAACATGCTTATGGCCTCTGCAGGAGCAATCAGAACCTACCAGACACCCCTCGTGGGCAGCACCTCCTACCTTTGTCATTTCCTTGAGGAAAGCATCTATGAAGTCTCTGGGCTCATCGGGATTCCAGTCTCTCCGATGATCTTCAATCATATGAGCAACAAACAATTTCAGTTTTTCCCAGTTCCTGAAAATTGTATGATGTGGTCCAGGAACATATTTCATTACCGATGGAAAGACATTATAGAGCTAAATGGGAGAAAAAGACAGCCATTGAGACACCACGGAGAGTCTTTAGCACATTTCAAGACATTCTTACTTTTCATTCTTGTGTTTTACCTACAAACTGCGCAGCCGTCTTGACCCCTGTTTACCCTCTCGTATTTTGACTCTGCCATGTACAATATACCAAACTTCAGACCACTTCTCACCAGTCCAACTACTCATTCCCTGTATACACTGCCACCTCTCCCTCCTAATCACACGGCTTCCCTCCTTGACATTCAATCTTCAGAGGCCCTCCATCACACCTAAAGTGAGATATTGTGATTTTCACCTATAAGCCTTATAGGGATTTACTGGTCCAATCCTCAATACGTTGTCCCTGTTTCTCTACACTGTCCAATCACAGTCACCTCTGTGATCATTTTGAGGTCATTCCTGTTTTAGGTCTTTAGAGTTGGAATGCTTTGTGACTAGAAAGTGCATTTGGAACTGTCATAAACCCTTCCCTCAAGTTATGAAGTTGTTGCTGAATGTCACATCCTTGAGCCTGTTCAGCTTCGAGAACTTCAGAGTGACCAGAGTCTTTGACTTCTCTGTTCCCTTATTATGATTTATTTTCCTGTGGTGAAATTACCACTACTATGTATGGTGCAGGTAACTGTGCCTACCATGACTTAATTTCTATGTGGGTAAGACTGTAATCTTTGCTCAAGTAAAGTGGTTGTTGAATGAAGTTTCAATAATACATTGTTGTAAATAGCATGACATAGCATAATACTAACAAGACTTAAAACAGTCATGGTTGTGATTGTTACCTCTCTGTTAGCTACAATATTTTGGTAATATCTATAATAACAACATTAATAATGTGATTTCCAGGAAAATTAAAATGTTGGAAATTAAAACCTGATTGAGTTAAATTTTAAAATACAGCAGAAAGTATCACCAACA
Source organism: Eospalax fontanierii (assembly GCA_035773235.1). Taxonomy (NCBI): domain Eukaryota; kingdom Metazoa; phylum Chordata; class Mammalia; order Rodentia; family Spalacidae; genus Eospalax; species Eospalax fontanierii. The sequence goes on from CM069531.1 coordinate 13,067,593, forward strand.
GACTTAACCTGAGAAAAGAATATCAGTGATGGAGGACATTATCTGAATACTGCATTCAAATATAAATTCAGAAAAAAGTAAAAAACAAATGATAATTATCATGATATCCAAGGACACTGGTAAACAACCAAGAAAACAAACCTAAGAATCCAGAAGACAGAAGAAGGAGCTGAGTCAATATTAAAGGGATAGAGAACTGATTTGTTCAATTTATAGCAGGATAGTCTCTTAATCTAGAGAAATAAATAGACATCCATATATAAGATAAAAAATGAATCCAACTTCATTGCTCCATGGTGGATATTCAGTTTTGCAAACATCATTTGTTGAAGAGGCTATGTCTTTACAAATGTATGTTATTTTCTTCCTTTGTCGAGAATTAGATGGGCGTGATTTGCTTATTTCTGGGTGCTCTCTTCCCTTTCATTGGTCTGTCTGCCTTGAAAACCAGTACCAGGCTACCTTTTTCATTATAGTTCTTTACTATCATTTGAGGACAGGCATAGCTATACAGCAGTTGTGTTCTTGCTCTGCAGGCTTGCTTTGGATATTAGTGATCTCTTTTGGTTCCATATGAAAACTTGGATTGCTTTTTCTAGATCCGTGTAGGATGAGATCAGAATTTTGAGAAGTACTGCATTAAATCTGTAGGTTAATTTGGTAAGTAGCTACTTTCACAATGTTAATTCTGCCAGACAAGAAGCAAGGAAAATCTTTCTCTTTGCTTGCTTTTTCGTTGTCTTCACGCTTTAATCGTGGAGGTAAATCTCTTCTCTGTTAGGGTGTACTCCTAGGTACTTAGTTTTTTGAAGATGTTTTGAACGGGATGTTTTTCATAATTCCTTTCTCTGAGATTATGCTATTGGTTTAAATGAAGGCTATTTTTTTAATATTGATTTTGCATTGACAACTTTGCTGTAGTTATTAGATCTAGGAATCCTCTAGAAGACCCTCTAGGGTCTTTTACGTATAGACCCATATCATCTGTGATAGGGTAGTTTGGGTTCTTTCTGTCACGACCACCTCGTCCAGCAAGGAAGACGCAACACCAGACTCTTCTTTGTGCAGTTTATTCAGGAACCTTGAACAATCTTCTGACTTCTGACTTCGGACTTCTAACCCAGGGGAAAGCCCGCCCACAACTTAAGTACTCTCCTGTTAGCCAATCCCGAACTGCCACGTGGCAACAGTAGATAGGCACACATATACGGAAGCATGCTTAGACCTCAGCCATAGCCAATAAGGAGTTGTTTACTCCTAAAGAGCACTCACCTTCGGGATGGTGGAAGGCGGAAGCAGGCGCCATCTTTAAGGCGTGGCAGTCCGCAGCTCTCTACACTTTCTTTCCTGTTTTTTCCCTCTATGATTTCTCTTCCCTGCTTCGGTAGCTTCTACCTCCTTGTTGTAATGAGTGTGAGTTATCAAGAGGATCTGGCTTTGATTCTGTATGTTAGATGCATTTATAAATTCTCTGGTTTTTCCAATTTATTCAAACTATGTGCTTGTAATGTAATCTCTAATGATGTTCTGCACATCTTTGGAGTGTGCTGTAATGACACACTTTTGTTCCTGAATTGTATTAACTTGTGCAATCTCCCTCTTCCTTTTTGCTAAGTTGATCAAGGGTTTGTCAACCTTGTTAACTTCTTCAAAGAACAATTCTTTGGTGATTTGGGGTATTGTTCTTTTAGTCTCTATTTCATTAATTTCTTCTGTAATCTTTATTGTTTCCTGCTGCCTACAGGAATTTGGCTTGTTGTGTGACAGCCTTGAACTTGTTTATTTTATATCTCAGGTATATTTTCTTCATTTCTCAATTTTCATACAATGCAACTGGTTGATAACTAGATCCCTCCACTCTCCGCTCCGCCCCCTGCTGCTCCCTGTCCAATTTAATCAACTCTCATATATTATGGACGACAGAGTCTTATCTGTCCCCAGATATCTTTCAGTGTAGATCCACCCACTGGGCCCACAAAGAGCCCATCTCTGTAAGACACTGTCTTTTCTCCCCCCAGCAGCGAACAATTGCTGAAAACTCCTTAGCTTGTGTGGGCAATCCTCACCTAATTCCCTGTGGCTGTGCTGGGATATTGTCTGATTTGAGCTTGCATGGGACTTGTGCATGCTGTTACCACTGCTGTGCGTAAATACCAACTGTCTGGAAGATTCTGTTTCTTTGTGATCATCTAACACCTCTGATTCTAAGAAACTTTCTGCACCTCTTCTGGAGTGATTCCTGCGCCTTGGGAGGCAGAGGTTAAAATAGGTGCCCTATCCAGGGAAAAGCATTCTGTAGCCTCTTTTTCTCTGAGAATTGTGAGTTTCTGTGTTTAGCATCATTTGATGCATAGCCTCTCAGATATTTTAATGCAAGAATTTATTGCTATGCAGTTTTCTCTTCCGACGTACCTCAGTTGTCTGCCAGAGGTTCTGATAGGCTGTGTTCTCATTATTATTTTTATTTATGAAATTTAACATTTCCTCTCTGAGTTATTAGATGACACATTTCTTATTAAAAGAGGAATTGTTCAGTATCCAATATTTTTGTAGTTTCTGTAGTTTTCTCCTGTTTATTTCTACATTTATTCCTTTGTGGTCTGATAGGATATAAGAAATTATTTCATTTTTGCATTTAGTAAGACTTTATTTCCTATGATATGATTTATTTTGGAGAACAGTCCATCTATCACTAAATGTATATTCCCTATCTGTTGGGAGAGATATTTTCCAGTTAAGTCTAGTCATTCTGGGGAACATTTTAGCTCTGGACTTTGTGTACTTGTTTTAAGTTTCGAATTCCTATGCCAGTATGAAAGTGGAATGCTGAAGTCCCTCAGGATGATTGTATCAGGACCTATGTATTGTTTTATGCCTTTCAGTGTTTTATTTGTTGTTTGTTTTGTTTTGGGGTGTGTGTGTGTGTGTGTGTGTGCGTGTGTGTGTGTGTGTGTGGTCAGGAGCTCTAATATTTGGTCCATAAACATTTACAACTATTACATCTTCTTAATGAATTATTCTTGTTATTAATAGACAGTGGCCATTTTTATCTCTTCAGATTAGTTTTGGTTTACAGTTTACTTCATCTGATGTAAGGGCACCAAGACCTGCTTGTTTCCAGTTTCCATCTGGTTGGTAGTTTGTTTTGTATCCTTCGATATTATGGATTTTTAATATCTTTGCTCTCTAGGTGTGTTTCTTAAGAACAATATATAGTTTCTTCATTGTTTGTTAGTTTTGCGACAGGGTTTCACCATATAGCACTAGCTGGCCTGGAAATTGCTATATTGAACAAAATGGTCTTAGGAAATCTGTCTACTTTTGCTCTAGAGTGCTGGAATTAAAAGCATATGCCATCATACCTGGATGGTCTCTATTTTTAAATCAGGTACCGTAGTCTGCAGCTTTTTAGTGGTGAGCTGAGCACATTTACATTTAAGGCTGTTATAGAAAGAAGTTTGCTAGACTTTTGGTGATGTTCTGTTTTTTGAGTTATTGGTATTTCTTTTAATTCCCTCACATTAGTTTTGAGGGCTTACTCAGTTGCCTTGCGGGTCAAGGTTGTTTCTTTCACAGGTCTAGTTTGTCTATCTGATCTTTGCGTGGAATGTACACTGTCATGCAGCCACGTGGAAGAAGCATCTTTCTTCTTCTTCCCTGTAAAGTTTTCTAGTTAAATGCTTTCAGGGAATACATTAGAAGACTCCGTGTCCACATGCCACAGAGAAACCAGCACATCCATGTCCACAGCTGCACTGTGAACAGTAACGAGGAAGTGGTGTCAGAAGCTGTCCATCACCAGATGAGCATATCAAGACAATGTGCTTCACATACACGATGGAATTTTATAGGGCCATAAAGGAAAATGAAAGCATGATATTTGCATGATAAAGAAGAGAGGTAAACATTATGTTAAGCAAAATAAGATCAACTGAGAACAAGAAACGTTTTCTCTCACATAGAAAAACTTATTTTTAAATAGTATACATATATATGTGTGTGTAAATATATGACTATATTTATATTTGTATTTTCATAGGCCAGGAAATTTGAAGGGAGCCCTTGAGAGAGGGGAATGGAAAAGCAGAAGAGATCTTAAGGGAGTAGAAAGACGATCCGTGTAATGGGCACATGTGATAGGAAAGCAGAAAGGGAAATCCCGAGGAAGAATGGGAAAGCAGTGGGGAGGGGAGTGAATGAGAACACACTGGAGTGACCCATGTCTGAGACTGTCACCACGAAATCCATTACTCTGTATACTGACCTAAAAATGATTTGAAAAAATACAAAGAAAAGTTGAAAGAAACAAAAGCAATAGATGATAAATCTACCATTTGAGAAGGAAATTTTACCCACTAGATAATCTAATCAGCACAGTTACAATGCAGATGTCTATAATTTTCTCCGAAAATTCCAAATCAGCAGCAGTAGGGGACATGGATGTGGGGAAGCATGACTGTCATTGTACTGATACTCAGGGGACTTGATTGATAGGCGCACAGTGACTCATGATTATGCACTCTCTCAGATAAACTGAAGCAGAAATTATACTGGGAACATGTTACTGAAGAAGGAGAGAGGCACGTGAGCAGAAAGGCAAAATCATTGGTAATGTTGTTCTGTACAAAAACGGATATTTCTACAGATGTGGATATCATGCAAATGCTGGAACTTCATTCAAATATTAGGAACGTTTTTGATAATAGTAAGATTTTCACATTCCAGCAACACTATTAGATTAGGATACGTTTGTGTTTGACTCAGTTCTAAGACCTTGTATTTTATCACCAAAAATGCCTAAGTAAAAGAACTTGTCAATACTTGACTCAGCCTCAATCCAATATCCTCCCGACACTTGGGAAGGCAGAATGCTTACCTGGGTTATCATGGATGATTCCAAAGCCATGGCCTCATCCAGTAACCGCAGCAGCTCCTGAAACTGGCTGTCCTGGTAATCAAAGCGCTCGCCAAAAGTAACAGAGCAAATGATATTGGAAACTGCATTGTTGATCTTGAAGTGTGGGTCAAAAGGCTCACCTGGAGGTGGGGAACAGGAGAGATGAGTCTTTCAAAGTTATTGGTTCATGTCTATTTCCTTCAGAATTAATTCCATGTGACAAAAACTAAAGCAACAGAAGAAACAAATGACCCAAGCCCCAAAACTCCCCAATACACAGTGGAGAAAACAGAGAGACATATATAAGCCTCTGATCAGAGCACCTTATGTGGGGGCTGACATGCACAAGGACTGTCCATGTCTAGGAAGTCAGATTGTAGATCAAGCTTTAAATTCAGCAGTGTGTTTAATGCTCTTTCTATGTGCTTAGCTGAAGTACTCCTAGGCAGGGCCATGGTTAAATGTTCACTGTTGAAAATCTTCAGTGCCTCGCATAATGCAGGGTTCAAGAACATTGTCTGTTCAATAAAAGAATGAGTCACAACACCCTGAACCTACTGAGGAGTTGCCCACCTTTCTCCTCGCCTATGGCCTCCACCAGGTAGCGGGCCTCCTCCTGAATGCGCTGCTCTAAGCTCTTCTTTCCTAACCCAAAGTTCCTTAGTGTCGTCAGGGCGAACCTTCTTTGCTCCTTCCACGTCTGGCCATTGGAAAAGATCAGTCCTGGAAAATAGGTATTCATCATTATGGCATTGTGGTTCTGGGATGAAGTGACAGTGTGCAGACCTGTATACTGGTGGAAAGGAGAAGGTCAAGAAGGGAGCTGACACTATCCTGAGAAACAATCCCAAGGCAAGAGCGCAGTGCCTAACACTTGTGGTTTGCAACATCATACACTTTGGTAAGTACTTCTTATGTCTTATGTAATTCAATAACTTCAGATACTCTACAGGCTTATTATTAACCAATCCAAGACCCATACCAATTGATATAAAAACTAAGACAATGAAATAAAATAAATCATTTACAGAAACATTGTTAGATGAACAACCTGGTGTGCACTCATGAATAAGACGAGGCACATAATTTTAAGGATTAATGAAAAAGTTAATAAGTGTGGTCCTACCCAGGACAGGTTTCAAGGATGCAGAAATAACTAACAATGAGAAGCATGAATACTCTATGCAAAGGCAGACTCAAAGAGGAGGAATATCAGGTGTCCTCAGCAGACCATCATTGATTTCATGGAACATACATGCTGTGGTCTTTTCCAATTCTTAACCTTCAAAGCAACCCTCACCTCCTTTAAACACAGGCCTTGACCTCCCCCACCCCGTGAAATGTAGGGAAACATTTCAGCTTCCAGTCATTGGGCCTTTCAGCAACTCAGTCACTTCTATTCTCAAAATCTCTTTTCTAGTGTTACCCAGGGTCTCTCAGATTCAGATTTCCTTCCTTAATCTTTGTCAGAAATTTCCTGTAATCTTTGCTGGTTTATTTATTTTTCTACCAATCCTTGGATCACAGGGGTTCTTCAGTCTAGGTCTAACATCTCTCTTCTTGCCACAGATGCCTTTCCAGTAAATTTTGTGAACTCCTACAATAAAACAATGCTTCTACTTATTGTCACCATCACATTTCATCCTGGAAGGTGCATGGTCCTGAATCTTGTGTGCGACTACTTGACTTTCCAATTGTAGGTATTTCAGACTGATCTCATCAATAATAGAATCCATTATTTTATTCCTGGGACTCCCAACAAAAGCAATGCCACGAAGCCCCTGTCTCCTCTCAGTGTTCCCATCTGCACATCACTCACCTGTCAGGGAGCTCCCCCCGGGAACCCCCTCAGCACCCTGTTCTCCTGTTATCCAAGCTCTCATGTCATGTTTGCTTATCCTTGGCCTGATCTCCTCTCATTTCCAGGAACCCTAAGTGCTCAAGCTCCAACACTGCCCCCCTTTCTAACCTAAAATGATGTTTCCTGCTGACTTCTAAATGAACCTTGAAATATGTAGGGAATGATCTTCTCTACTCAAAACCACCCAAGGGCTTCTCTTGTTGTGGGGTTAAAAAGCATCATTCTTGGCAAGAATTTGCTGGGCTCTTTCTGGCCAGGCTCTGCAATTTCTTGGCCACTTACCCATCTCCTTAAGTAGGCTGCTTGCAGCACTAGACATCTTTAAGTTCCTCAGTTCCATCTCATATTTTGATCCTTCGGGGATATTGTATTCCCTTTAACATCATTTCTTCAACAAAAATATTATTTTATAAACACTTCCTGAATACCAAGATAACACTGAAAGGCCTTCATCAATGGATATTATAACACTACCGGATTTTAACTGGTACAGGTCATTGATTCTCTCTTTTCAATGGATAGTGTATGTATTACATAAGAGCAAGGCTTTTTAAAATCTATTTTACACATGGTTATATTGTACAGAAACTGTGCTTCCTGTAGCAGATAATACTGGGGAGGAATAATGATTTAATGAATTAGTTCAAGGGGTACTTAGGAAACATTTAAAACTAATGTTATATTGGATTAATACATTTGAAGTACTGATCTAGACTTTCAAACATGTAACTGTTAAATCAAGCAGGTAACCGTTAAATGATAAGTATCCTAACAATGGCCACAAGGCTACAGATTCCTATGAGGCATCGTTTGCATGACATGGTATCATAAGACACTTTAAGTGAGAAGAGGTGGAGGAAACCAGCTCATATCCATTCTCCCAGGGCAGTGGGTTGGAACGGGATAACGGGAATGAAAGCCTCGTGCCTGTGGCTGCGTGCTGCGGTTCCTTCCCCATCAAAGCATGGAGCTGTTTTTTCCCGCCATGTGTTTTTTCTCCCCAGGACTGTATTAGGGATGACACCATAAGCCCTCTGATTTGTGCTTTCATTCAGTTTCCTGTAAACATAGTCTTTCATGATGCTGTCAGTTCATGGTAGTGTTGGATATTTAAAAATAGAGGGATCTTTTACATACCATAAAAATTATAATGCATGCCTTACGGTGCTCAAGAAACTCACCATTTTTGCTAAAGACATACTCTCGGCTAAAGGAGACAGGGCGGTTCAGAAAGTTTTGGTCCAAGTGTGTGAAGACTTCTTTGATTAAGGGCAGTCCACTTATAACCACTGCAGGGATGTGACCCATATCCAGGCTCAAAACATTTCCATATTTCTTCACAAGCTGAAAAAAATTTCAATGGACAGATTTCAGTGCACTTGTGTTTGTGTTTCCAGGGACGATAGGGGCGTATGCAGCAAATGGGAATCATGTTGAGAGGTCTACATGACTGTGTGAGAGTGGAGGAAATCATCCTACTCTGTGGAAATATTCTGAAAATTTTCTTTTCATCCTTGGCATTAAATTTGATTTCTATTTATATCAAGATTATGATTTACCATGAAAAAATTCACTAATTAGGAATTACATATATGTCTCTGGAGGAAGGCATAAGGATGTAAGTATCAATAACCTGAAGCATTCTGAATCCCAGTGAAGGCAAAGACTGTGGCTCATTTGACCTGCTGAAGGCAGAGGAGAGTCTGGGCATGTTTGGTGTAGCTTGTATGGACTTTTTATTAAATGATAACTTCTATTGAACATCTGCTAATCATGGGATGTATCCTTATAAGTAATGGGACTTCCACTAAGGGGAGTCTGCACTTAAGTCAATTCATTTTATGATCAGAAATTTCCTCATTAAACCTCCATTCATTTATTCAGACAATATGAATCAGTTTGTCTCTAGATTAGGGCATAAGGGCATAAATGTCATAAGAAAGCAAGATCTCTGTTCTGAAGCAATTAGACTCAAGTAAGGGCATAGTACATTGTGCATTTGAATGGCCAAAGGCCTATGTATGTCTGTGAAAGTACTGTAACAAGCATGGAAATCCTATCAAATCCTCCTGTTTATGCAAAGGACAATGTGCTCTCTCTAAACCCTGCTATGTATAGAAGTAAAGGGTGAAGGCCAGATGTGGAGATATCTCTTTAGCTCTGAGGTGATGAATGCATGTAGGTTCTATGGTTCAACTGCTGGGATTCTTGGGGCAGTTAGTGAGTCTTAGACCCTCAGGTATGAAAATAAAATAAAAATTACTCCTCTCTCAAAAGCTTCTGTGGATAACAAAAAGCTGAGATGGGAAAGGCACCAAGTCACTCAGGCACCTACTACATCTCTTTGAAAGTAATGTGTGCAAAGACGGGGGAATATAAATTCATGGTGAGAACTAGGACAAGAAGACACTAGTCACAGGCCGCCACATGACTAAATCTCATTGGCTTCCTAATTATTCCTCCTCAGGACTTTGTCTTCCTGAAAAAGCAAATAAGATGCAGGTGAAGCAATTCAGTCAAGGATGCAAAGTTCTAGGCTGGTAGAGAGAATCCTCCAGACATTATGTAGGTAAGATCTGAATACAAAGAGATGACCCTGAGAGGGTCACAGGACCTTGGTTTAGTGAAAATCAGATGAGGAGGAGAGAGTTTGGGGGAAAGAGAAGAAGGAGGGAGGAATGAGAGTGTCCATGAAGATGCACAGTGTGGGCCCGGAGAGATGCTCAGTGGTTAAGAGCACTGGCTGTTCACGTAGAAGACCCGTGTTCAGTTCCTAGGACCCAAAATGGCAGGTAACAACCATTCTTAATACTAGTTCCAGGGGATCTAATACTCTCATCTGACCTCCATGGGCATTGCATGGTGCACTTACATACATGCAGAAATGACACTCATACACATAAAAGAAAAATAATAAAGAAAATAAAATGTAAAGATGCAGTGTGTGAATTTGTGCAAATATGGGTTGACTGACCGTGTGAGATCAGTACTGAATTCCTTCCACCTGCGTATTCATGAGTCAGCTCTGTGTGGCCCCTACCTCTGCCTGCTGTGTGGCTCAGTCTTCTCTGGCTGCAGCAGTGACGTCAAGCAGAAGTGCTGACATCCTCCAGTATCTGTGGTGTCTTCCCCATCCCCACTTTGTGCGCCACCCCATCACTCAGAGTCGTGGTCCTGTGTGAATACTGGAATGTAATGTAAGGCAATGTAATGACTTTGACTCAGTCCAGAATCTTGCAGCCACACTGAAGGACCCAGACTTAGTCTTGCCTTTTTTCACTCAGAGTCCTCTTTCAGTTTCTTTTATCTCTAGAAAAATCTGTCCTGTCTTGTGTGCAGGAAAGACATGGCTGAAAATTGGAAATAATTATAGAAAAAGAAATAGCAATGGATTGATGTAGAAAGTGCAAGATGCCGCAGAAGTGATAGGAGGTAGAAAACGTAACAATAATAATGAACCACCAATAGAGTATTAAATGCTTAGCAGCAAGCAAGGGCCAGTAGAGCGGATGCTTAGTATAAAAAAGTAAGAAGACTGGGATTAGTGAGACAAGGTATTGACCTACGAAGGCCAAGCAATGTAATCTTGACAGAGTCTGTTAAATATAAACCTAAGAAGCAACAGAGATGGTATGCTAACCAGAATCTTTACAGCACTATGCAATGAGTTCTCTCTCTCTCTGTGTCTCTCTGTCAGTTTCTGTCTGTCTGTCTGTTTTTAGATTTTTGAGTTCTGTCTCTCTCTCTCTCTCTCTGTCTCTCTATATGCTTTTAACAATTCAAGAATTGTATACTGTTTCTCTATTGCTTGACATTTTCATAGGTTTCTTTGGGTATGTTCGCCTGTGTGTGTGTTAATGTGTGCATATATCTGTGTCTATACATATGGAGGCCAGAGGTCAACCTCAGACCCTTTTCAGGAACCATTCACTTTGATTTTTTAAGTTAAGGTCTCTCATTGGTCTACAGCTAGCCATTTTTATGGGGTGTTCACTTTTTTTCTTTTGATGCAAAAACCTCCCTACTGATACACCGAAATTTAATAAATGCCTACACATATAATTTCTATTTTTATTATGCACAGGTCTGGGAACATGTATGATAGTCTTATAAGGTTATGGCTGAGGGTGTGGCAGTATGAAATTAGGGTGGTGCACAGTGTGTGTGGAGTGGCATGGTTGGTACACGGAAGGAAAATCCCCTGTTTCTGTTGCTAAATTGTATTTTTACATTTCTCTCAACATGCGTGTATTAGTTACTATTTCGTTGCTGTGATCAAGCAACAAGACCCAGGCTACTTATAGAAGGAAGAATTTATTGGGTTTATTATGGTTTCAGGGAGATAAAAGTCCATCATGCTGGGGAAACATGACAGGAGGCAGCCAGAGCAGAAAACTGAGCACTCACACCTCCAAGCAGGCACAGGAAGAAATCTTCCTCAGGAAAGACTGGAAGTGAGACAAGGCTATGAACACTCACAGCCTGCCCCCAGTAGCATACTTCCTCCAGCAAGACCATACCTCCTGATAGGTCCATGACCTTCCCCCAAAATCACCACCAACGGATCAACTGGTCAGATACTTGGAGCTGATGGGGGACATACTCATTCAAACTTCCACAAATGTGCACATTGCTCTTATGCTGAAAAAGCATTTCTAGTCTTTGACAAAAGGAAATGTAAAATGAATCTAAGGAAATACAGAACAGCAGATCATAACAGAGTTTGTGACCCTTTTAAAAATCACAGAACTACTTAAAAATATAACATAGGGCAGAGATCTGCTTTTCAATAAAGGCTATACACATGAATTCATTTATGTATAGCTGAGTACACTCCCCTGAGCCTACTGGTCTTGCTCAGAGTAAGGGTCGAATAGGTCATATTTTGAGAGAAGCTCTATATGTAGAAAAGTGTGCTGCACAGCTTAAGATAACATATGCCACAGTCCTGTTAGAAAGTGACATGCAGCTTTTATAAGAACAAATCAATTTCCATTCCAGAGGAAGCAGGGCACATTCAAAGGAAACCAGTGTGTAAGCCAGATTTTAAGGGGAAGTATGAAGGTCAAGGTACTGAGACCATGGATCATCCAATGCAGATACAAAGGTTGAAGAATCGGTGTGTGAAGGAACATAGAGTTACCGTGTTCTACTGGGGCAAAGGCTGCATTATGGAGCTCCACCCAACCAGAGGTCAATGCAAGGTGTCAGGGTGCTCAGTAAGCGCTTAACTTCAGGAAGCTCACAATCCAATGCAGCAAGCAGGTCAAAACCCACCGTGTCTATCAAATATTTAATGAGGGAAAGTTAGGGAGCACCTGAGAGGAGCAGGAAGCAGGGTCAGGCTCCTGAAAGAAACAGATGCGCAGTGACAGTGAGAAGGGAAGCAAGGCTGAGGAGTCTGCGAGGAAACGTGGCAGTGGATGCTTCAGCAAGAGAGCTGCCATATAACTAACTTCAGAAATGAGCATTATTATGAGAAAGGGCATCATGACCAGAGAAGCCTGATCAGGCACTGAGGTGTTATAGCATTCACAAAGGATAGCACATCATTATCAGAGACAGTATTATGGAGACTTAATGGGGAACATAGGCTGCCCTTTAACACCCAGAGATGGGCTTCATTAAGGGCAACAGCATAAAGTAAAAGAGACACAGATACCTTGGACAGTGTGCCCAGGGAAGAGTCATCAGAGTACTGCCCCCAGCAGGGGAAACTATCTGACTTTTCTATCATTTTAGAGACTGGTAGGGAGCTTCTCAAAACATTATTCAGTCTGGGATAGCCTTGTGGCAAGGAGCAGGGAGGAACTAGGACCATGAATTAGGGGCTATAAAACTATGGCACAGCTCAGATTTTTAATCCTCTGTCTCACAGAGAGAGCTAAGGAAGGATGTAACCTAGTGTATAAAGGCTACTGTAATCTACCACCTAGAGAGTAGCTTCTTAAATTGGCAGGCCCATGATCTTACAGTCTTACCACCAGGTAAATTAGGTGAACTTCCTTATTTTACAGCCCATCGCCTGAAGGGGTTCCAGTAGGAGAAATGATGTAACAGAGGCTCAAATATTGAGAAACACTTCTCTGCATTTCATCCTTAGGGAGCCCCCTATTGAGCTCCTTGCCCTGTTCTTAATTGGGTTGTTTGATTTTTGGATTTTTAGATTTTTGATTTCTTTGTGTATTCTAGACACTAACCTTCTGTCTGTGTAGCTGGTAAAAAAAAAAAAAAAAAAAATTCCCACTCTGTAGCTGGCTTCTTCACTCCATGATGGTATCTTCTGATGTACAGAAGCTTTTTAGTTTCTTGTGTTCCCATCTGTCAACTGTTGAACTTAATGACTATGCTACAGGAGTCCTGTTCAGAAAGTATTTTCCTGTGCCTGTTAGTTCCGATGTATCCCCTACTTCTCCTCTATCTGACTTATCATACTCTGGCTTATGTTGAGGTCCTTGATTCAGTCGAGTTTTGTCCATGGTGTGAGGGAATCTAGTTTGATTCTTCTAAATGCCAACATCCAATTTGACGAGCACCATTTCCTGAGCATGATGTTTTTTTCTCCCAGATGCATTTTTTTCTTCTTTGTACAAAATCAGGGAGCTGTAAATGTGTGGATTTAAATATGGGTTCTCAGCTCTATTCTACTGTCAATATGTCTATTTTTATGCTAGTACCATGTACATTCTATTACTATGGAGATGTGGTAGAATGGAGCCTGTACCTGATATTGGTATCAGGCTTAGGAATCTGAGGCTAGACAGGTCACAGGGTCTAATGGAGAGCCTAATACCAGTTTTCTACAAAACAGTCATAGTATTACACCGACTTTTTTTACTGTTATACTATAGATGAAGGCATATCTAAACTTCCACGAGAGATGTGTAATTGTGCAGCAGATGGTGATTAACACAGACAGTGATTAACAACAAGTGGCCAATGTGCAGAAAACAAGAGATTGCAGAGTACCTTTCCCTAAGTAGGACCCTTATATAAAGTTATGCTTCCCTGGGCTTATCATTGTGGAAGAGGGTATGGAAAGATTGTAGAGGCCAGAGTTGGTAGATGATCACAAGGAAACAGTTTTCTAGCTAGCCGGCTGGTTACTCCTATGAATACACAGCAATGATGAAAGCATACACAAGTTCCATGTAAACCCAAACCCAATAAAATCCCAGCATAGAAATGAGGAAGCAGGTAACAAATCCCAACCCAACCTAAGGAAATTTTAGTAAGTAATGATTGTTGAGACAAAGAGAGACAGTCTCTTTCAAGGATGATATTCATAGCATTCAGTGGGGACAAAACTTAGACACTACAGGCCTTTTCACATATTCATATATATATGTATGAATATATATTACAGTAAATTGAACTTGGGTGAGGGTAGTAAAGGGACAGGATATAAATGCCATCAAATTGTATTCTCTATCAAAAATTTCAATGAAAAAAGTTCTGAGAGAAATATATCTCCTGATTGAATTCAGTTTCTGCATTTCTTATTACTCTTGCTAATCATGGTAGCATTTTACAGAGTTCAAACTCCAACAAAGAGCTTACTTTCTCAAGCCAAAAGCCAGGAAAGTGCAACCCAATAGGACTAAGTTATCTTTATGTTTCTACCCCCACATCCTGATGTGGAACACCATAAAGAGACATGGACATATGAAGCTCTACAACAGGTACAGAGCTGGAGATGGAGTTCATAGTGCAATGTTGTGAATTTACACTATGTGTCCCTCCTCAGATGAGTCTCTGTGCCAAATGTGACACAGTTGAACTGCTATAAGTTGATCCCAGGGGAGTCTTATTTTCACCATTCGCATGCAGGAATTAAGGACAATGCTTCTCCATAGAGAAGATGCTGGCAGATCTCTAACTTCTATCCCCATGTAGGTAGGCGTCATTGTCTTATTCTGATGGCCTCTGTGCTCTGTGAAAATCATCTTTCCCATGAGGTTATGCTGATAATACTTTGGTGTGAACCCCTGTGAGAGTGACAGAGGCTAAGAGGGGTGGTCCAGATTCAAACTCCTGAGGTTGTATAATCAAAACTTACATTTGAACCACTGCTCACAAAAGGATGCATGTGGAACCTCACCAGGCTCTCTGTGCAAGCGAAAAATGTAGACAAAGCCCAGGATAAGCCTTACAGATTTACAGGGTATCCAGCAAAACTACATACCCCCAAACAGGGGAACCTCAATTTAAATGTGATGACACAGATGTTGGAATTACAGATTAATGAGAGATTTTATAGTAACTGTCATTAAATATTCCACATAATGAGAAGGCAGACAAACCAAAGAGAGACGTTAGGACAGAGAGCTGCACTCAGCTAAGTAAACACCCCGACAGAAGAGTTCAGCAGCAGAGTGGTGATGGGAGAGCATCATGAGAAGAGCAGGGTGGTCAGAGATGGTACCCAACCTGCACAGCGCAGAGTCGGCAGAGTGGAAACAAAAAGACCAACGCCAGAGCGGTCACAGCTGTGCTGTCAGTGTCCAGCTGTCCAGAAAAACAGGATAAAGAAAGTGTACATGATGAAATATTTTAAGAATGGCCAAACCTTCCCAATCTGGCAAAATACAAAGCTACTGTGAAAAACCAAACACCTTAAAATCCCCAAATGAAGTGAAATCTGCCACAGTCACACCTGAAAACTCAAAACATGGGAAATCCCTTCATAGCAGTGAGAGAAAATCTATCACTCATGGAGAAATTGGAAAAGATTTCTCTCCAGAGACCGCACAGGCAAGAAAGAAGTGGGATAACATGTAAACATGATTTGTACCATTTTGGAGCCAGTGTCCTAAATGCAGGGGAAGGACCCCCGAAATAAGGGGATTCCATCTACGATGGAGCAAGTCTAAGAAACTGTTTCACCACCGTCCTCCTCAGACAGAATAGCTGAGAAAGTACTTTAGATGAGATGGAAATTGGAAACTGAAACTTCAGAAATGAAAGAGAGCACCAGAAAGTGTGAGGAAGGGCCAAAGACAGAGTCTTCCCTCCGAGATCCAAGCTGCAGTTGACACTTAGTGTCTTCTGTGGTTCTCAGTTACACAGAGCTGAGACAGCTGTATCACACACGGGAAAGAAAGGGGTCCTAAAGGATGGTATATATTCTTACCTCAATTGGAAAATGGCATCAACAAAATCAAACCACTGTACCTGCTGTTATATAATAGAGAACAGCCCCTGGAAACACAGTAAAAAGAGATGTTCCAAAAGAATGATGAGGAATAAAAATGGACCTACTTACAGTTTCCAAGAAGAACACATTAAACAGGAATGGCAAACGTGGAAAAGCAAAAGCAAAAGAAAAGCAGAAACAAAATTATGGGCTAAACCTTAACCATCAGTAATAGAGAAGTTCTATCTTCCCACTTTATAGAAAGAGACAGGAATATAAAACCATGGTCCTAAAATTCACTGTCTAGACAAAGAAATGTCCTATGCATAAAGAGATCCATTGTAGGATGTGATGGTCAATTCACTAAATAGACCTGCCAGTCTCAAATGTGCACTATGTACACAGAATTACCAAAATTCACTAACATCTAGACAGTCCCCCAGTGGTCCTGGAGATTTTGGTGTTTCTTTCTCAGTAATAAAGTCAGTAGATGAGCCGTCAGCAAGGATTCAGGGAACCACAGCATGCTCAGTGAGGGATAACCATCACTTATAGAGAACTCCACTCAAGAAGGGCAGAACAGACATTTTTCACTGGACAGGCTCTGGGGGGCACCCACTTTAGACACATTTCGTAAAGCAGCAGGCCATATTTATCAAGATAAACTACAATGCTCTCAAATACAGCTTGATATGTTGAAAAGAATTAAAATCAAGTGTATTCTGTAACCATAATGGAATCACACTGGAAATATTGCATAGAAAGATAGGAAAGCCAGTGGTTTGGAAGTTGAACAGTGTCTCTAGCAGAGGAGCGCACAAGATTAGAAACTCCCTCTACTGGCTGGATTAGCAGGCTGCCAGCAACAGCAGGGGTAGAGCGTCCTTCTACCCACTGGCCCTTCAGAATGTCCCAGGTCCTGCACTTCAGGATTGGGGTCAGGACACAGGACCCTTCCCTTCCTACCCGCTGAATGTCAAGGTGCGGCTGCTCTATGTCCAGCTGGAATAAGTTTCCCAGGAAGGGCAGGCGCCGGGGTCCTGGAGGGTAGTTCTTTGGGCGCCGGCTTTTGAGGAAGTCAACAAGGAACAGGAAGGTGAAGGCAGCTAGCAGCAAAGTCCCAGGATGAAGTGCTGCCCAGAAGGCGGAAACCAGGGAGCTGAGAGCCTGGAGCATGGCTGGGATCTTCTGAGGAATGAGGGTCTGAGCAGGAGACTGTCACCCTAGTCAGTCTGCTTCAGACTGTCACCCTAGTCAGTCTGCTTCTGGCAGGGCTTGGCTCCTTTTAGTCCCGCCCTCTTCCTTCTGGACTGTGACTCTTAGCCCAGTGAAATCTCTTCCTTCCCTCATTGAGCAAAGCCAAAACCAGTGGAAATAAAGAAATCACAAAACCATGTGTGAAATTAGTGAAAGAGTATAAAAGAATAATATAAAGAGTGAGTGAAACACAGGAATGTTAACAGAGTGAAGAGACTGACACCCTCCAAAAGGAAAGCTAAAAATGGCAATAGATATTTTCAAACATATGGTATTCAAATTCAGAGAATGATTAAGGTGTTTTTAAAAACTGCAATAAATTAGAAAAACCAAAATAAATTTTTGAACTACCAATTTTAACCAAATTTGAATGGTGAACTACCAAAATTGACTCAAAATTGACTAAAAAATATGAACAGAACAATAGCAGATAATAAGACTTAGAATAATAAAACTTCTCAACAAGGAAAGACTCAAGTCAGGAAGGAGTCATGTCATTAAATACAAGTGCTCCTCAGGCTACTCCATGAAATAGAAAAGAAAACAACACATCTAGACTCCATGTTATTAAGCACATATTATTCTGATATAAAAAAGCAGGCAAGGACATATTTTCAAAAAGAAAAACACAGTTCAATTTACTTATACAACAGACAGAAAATTTCTTAACAAAATGCTTGCAAACCAAATAAACAACACATTAGAAAATCATGAATCCAGGGTGTCATAGTACACACCTTTATTCCCAGCACTCAGAGAACAGAGGCAGACAGATCAAGGTCAGCCTGTTCTACTTAGTGAGTTCTGGGACAGCTGGGGCTATAGGGAAACTCTGTATCCCCCTGCCTCACATATTAAAAATCATGCACCATGATCAAGTTAGTTGCATTTGAGGAATACAATGATGATTGAACATTAGCAAACCAGGAAGTTCAATGCAGCACATAAATAGGATCAAAGATTACTTCTTAATAAAGTACTGGCTGTATGCAACAAGCCCAGAGAAAGTATTGTCCCGAATGAGGGAAATGGAAAGCATTTACTCTAAAATCAGCAATGCTGCGAGAATGTCCACATTTACCGCACCTACTCAATACTGTACCTGCTTATCTAGTCAGAGAAATATGGCAACAGAAATAAAAGAAGATAAATATGGAGGGACATAATCAAACTTTCCCTACAGTCTATTTACTCCTGTCTTTAAAGACTTTAATGGAATTGGTTAGGTTTATTCCTAGATGATTTTTGTGGCTTTTGTGAGTGGAAGTGTTTTCTCAAACTCTCTCATTGCTTCCTATTGATACACAGAAAGAATGCTGTTTGTAAATTGATTTTGTATCCTGCCACTTTGCTGAAATGTTTTTTTCTAGAAGTTTTCTGGTGGGATTTTTGGGATCTCTTACTTACAGTATGATGTCATCTGCAAATAGGAATAATTTGACCTCAACTTTTCCAGTCGGTATCCCTTTACCTTTCTCCTCCTGCCTTGCGTTCCTGCGCCATCACGCACCGGAAAACCCTTGCTCTGCCTTCACTTTTCAGCTACTGCAGCACAGACAGGACAAAAAATAATAGAACATTCTCACACCATCCTTTTTCTAGTGCTTTTAGAGAGTTAAAATGTTTTTTCTGTGCGCATATTCTGTAAATTAGAAAGAATTAAATCCAAGTTGCCTGTGGTGAATTACTGAAGCTTTTGTAATCCAGCTGGCCTGATTTGAAGGGGGAATTCACTCTGAGTGCTTTCATCCTTGTGTCCTTTCAAGATTGAGAAACATAATGTGGTCTGGATGGCCATAGACTTCACGAAAGCAAAAGGAACATTTAAGGTAAATATTGAAAGCTCAACCCACAAAGGAGCTGAGAACCTTCCAGACTCATGTAATAATTATTAGAAGTTCAAGAACATCCCTGGAACATGAAGTGAATATTTCTCCAGATATTTTTTTGAAGATGTGTCCTACATAATTGGGCTAAGAGTAACCAGACAAAAAGCAGGAAGAATCACTGAGTTCACAGTGAATTAAAATCATATAGGATCATGACAGAGAGAGCAATTAGTCTGACATGCTTCCTTCGTCATTGTCACTAATGAGGGGGAACAAGATATAGGCGATTCAATGTCCACTGATAAGATGGACCACAACAAACAGCCTCTCCTTCCCCTCTGTCACTCATGAGGTGAGGAAGAAAAGAAAGGGAAAGTCTCTGAAGGGTAAGTAAAAGAAGATGCTCAAGCTGTTCCTGGATGTGGTCCTTTGTCTTACTGAGGGGTAAGACAACAGCCAGAGACTATTAGTTTCACCCAGATTTTAAAGAGGAAATATTTGATTTATTTTGCACTTCAGCCTGGTCTAAGCTGAGCCTGGTAGACAAGGCTTGGTTTCTAATGGGAAATATCAATCACACCATTATCTTTTCCTAGGTGGGAAAGCATTCCCTCTTTATATTTTTCAGGTTGTCTGCTCTACCTGCAGACATACAATGATTGTGAGTATAGACTATTCCTTACTCCAAAGTCTTTTGAGGAAGATCTCAGGTTAGACTTTGGTAAAGACAAATTCTTCAGTCAGGTTTTTCCTTCTGGATTTTTGAGTGCCTATTATCATGCGCCCATGAATTTATAAGGTTTAAACATATCAGATAATGGGGCTGGAGAGATAGCTCAGGAGTTAAGAGCACTGGATGCTCAGGTGGAGGACCTGGTTTGATTCCCAGCATCCACGTGATGGGTAACAACCATCCATAACTCTAGTTCCAAGAGAATCAAACACCTTCTTCTAACAAGATGGGTGCACTTACACACATGCAGGCAATACACATAAAATAAAATTAAAAAAAAAATATGAGATGCTCACCCTTGAAAATAAAGCCTTTGGTAACACTCTAAATGAAAAAAAAAAACTTTCTGTTTTTTCTCAATTCCTGTTTTCAGTCTACAACCCAGCCAATGATAAGACTCATCTGGACAAATTTATGCAGGTTATAAGGAGGACAAGTAGACAAGATGGCTACTAATGATGCTAAATATAGTCCCAGACAAATGTAATTACTCTCTGCACTTGTATCACTCCAACCTCTGCACACTCAGTGAAGGTCTTATCAGTTAATTACCCTTGCAGAAGTTTTAGTGCCAGGTGTAAATTACCTGTGCTCTGTGATTAAATCCAGCAAACTCGTTGGTTTGCTAAATTGGCCTTTGGTGGAGAAGTGCTTTTCTTCTTTCATTGGCTGTGTCTGACTGAATGGACGTTTATCTTTTTCACCCCAGGAAAAGTAGATCTAAGGTCTGTACATAATGGTGCTGCAAATAAATGAAGTTATATCTATCGGATGTTGACTCCGATATGTTCTTTGGGTATACAACCAGGAGTTGATATAGCTAGATTACATGGAAGTTCTATTTTTAGTTTATGGAGGATGTCCATAATGAATGGGCTGATTTACATTCACTTCCACCAACAGTACATAAGTTCTGTAACCATGGTGGGGGATTGAAGATGTTCTACAGTGTCAAATGTGCCCTCCACTGCCTATCACACAATAAAAACATGTTCTTCACAGAATTATCATTTTCCAAGGAAATTGTCCTTGTGGGGGAGAAGGCTGAAGCCTGGTGCCAGGCAGAAAGGCACTTGTTTCCCAGAAAGCATTCTGACAACTGGTCAGACCACCCTGCAGGAGGAACTTCAGGATAGATAATCTTGGGAGAAGGATAGTAGGGCTCAACCCTTGACCAAGATTGCTTAGTTTTGCACAACTCTTACCTTCTATTTGAACATAACCCTCATGTTAGGATCCCAAAGATGAACTTGGAATGTCACCTGTCTTCCCAATGTAGCCACACTGAATAAATCTC
Source organism: Eospalax fontanierii (assembly GCA_035773235.1). Taxonomy (NCBI): domain Eukaryota; kingdom Metazoa; phylum Chordata; class Mammalia; order Rodentia; family Spalacidae; genus Eospalax; species Eospalax fontanierii. Next base: position 13,088,603 of record CM069531.1, read on the forward strand.
CTTTTTCTGCTTTTCACTATTAGTTTTCTGTTTAATATGCTTACTGTGAAAAGGTATCTGAGTCTAGTTTCTTAGGGCTCCCAAGGTCCAGGGTCTAATGCTAAAAATTATCAGTATCAATTTTTCATAGGTTATTTTTTCTTTTGGTATGACTACTCTAAATATATATAAATCTTTTTGTATACCATTTATTTTATATAATTATAAAATTATATCTATTCTCCAGGCAAATTTTGGATATCATTTATAGATATAATCATTGTCTATTCAGTAGGAGACTTAAAAATGAACAAAAGATCTAATAACATTTCATCATGTTCCATCTGTCAGAATTATGTAACATTATATTGCAAATATTACAAAACATTTTCTGTTACAAATGTAAGTCTTATATTTAAGTATACAATAGAGATCCAGAACAAAGCATTGGATTTTTATGTATCATACTTACTTTGTGTTAGTAACTTATAATGAATATACCAAATTATATATTAAATCTCCACTCTCATAACAGTATTTATAACACAATATATTATCAATTAACAATTTTTATCAAAAGTAAAATTAGCACATACTAACAGTGAATAAACAGATGTATATTTCATATGGACCATAAATCATATATTCTTACAATCATGTAACCACATAATCGCATACATACCAATTCATTTTTTTATTTGAATGAGTGTTTTGCTTGCATGCATGAAAGTGAACCTCTGTATGCAATCTCTGTTAATGTGAGAAAGTGTTGGATCCCCTGGGCCTGGAGTTATAGACAGCTCTCAGCCACAATGTGGATGCTGGGAACCAAAATTTAGCCCTCTGCAAGAATAGCAAGTGCTCTTAACGACATTTTTAGTTTTCTGAACAAATCTAAATCTGAAAAGCAGATTAGCAATTGTATTACTTACATTTCTCCTGCTGTGATGGAATACAGAGACGGAAAAAGACTAATAGTAACAAAGAGTTTGCTTTGGCTTATACTTCCAGAATATAGGGTCTACCGTGTTAGGAAAGGCCAGTAACAGGACTATGAGGCCAGAGTAGCAACCGGGAAACAGAGCGATCCCATTTCAATTGCACACAGGAAGCAGAAGGAGAGAGAGAATGGGAACTGGGGTTATGCTAGAACTCCTCAAGCTCACTCTGAGTGACCTACTTCTTCCAGCAAGACTCTTCTCCTAAAGATTGCATAACCTTCCATAACAGCGCCACTGAGACCAGGTGTTCAAACACAAGAGCCTATGGGAAACATGACATTTTCATCAAACAGCAATTTTCTTCCTTTTAACAAAAGCATATTAACAACGAAGTCTCTCCATTTAAATGTAAGACTAATAATCATCTGTATTGGAAATCCTGGGACAAAATTTGTTATCGGTCTTGGTTTCTAGGATTCACATTTGAACACGCCAGAGCTAAATCATTCCAGGAAGGAAGCTTTAAATGAGCAGTTAAATTAGTTAACAAGGCCAATGAGATGGCTCAGATGGTAAATATACAAGCCTGGAAACCCGAGTTCAATCCCTGGAACCCACAAAAACTTAGGAGAGAGCTGACTCTAAATTTCTCCTGTGACTGCCACACATACAATGTGGAATGCACTTCAGTGTACACACACACACATGCAAATAATGAAAAAAATTAAATAAATATTTAGCTACTATTTTAGATAGGCCTAAGGAAGTTTTGTAAAACCAGTTAAATGACTGCATTTTCATTAACTGCTCTTTCACAGGCAGACAGGGCACAGCTTGTATACGTTAATGTAGCATTCATGGCTGCACATTTTAAATAAAGTATTCCAATAATAATGATGTTAACACATAATAAGTTCAAAAAGAAATGCAGGAATGAATTCTCTAGAGCTTTCTATTTATTTTTTCACTAATACTCTAAGAAGATTGTTTTGGATCATACTGTCTGAAAATCACCTTAACTTTACCAAAGAAAAAAAGCAGCTATAATTCTCCTTAGGTGAAAACTTATTTTTTATGACAGCCAAAACCTTAAGATTTTTATGTTTATACAAGTGACAATAGATATGCTCAGTACCCTGAGAATGATCCCAGGGAGAACTATATCTTACACTGACCTTTCGACAAACTTGATTAACCATCATAACTTCCTTGATTGTAAAGAGGTTGAAATGTTTCAGGTCCAAGGCCAAATTACAGATCATCTTGGGCTATCTTTAGCACTGCAATAGACACTCATTACTCACCTCTTTGCGTCATCTAGCATCCTGTGACTAATAAATGAAAGGTTTTGAACGTATTAACTCAGAAAACCACTATCTTCCAACAACCCAAAAGATACCAACATGCTCATAACAGCCTCGGCCAACAGCAGAGTAGCCTGTCTGATCTTCCACCAATGAATTTGAAAAGTGACTTGGTTTATGATTTTCTTTTTTTCTCTTACTATAAACCTTCATGGAACTCTTACGTTGGAACATGGATTTTGTTGTAACCTAAATCTGTGTTCCTGGGTCACGATCACCCATATTTGGCTCCAGAATAAACTATATCTCATCCCCCTTGAAGTGAGAGTTGTATTGCTTTGACAATTATGGCACTCAAACCTGAGAACACCAAATGAACTATTTATCACTGAAGGGGTCACGCAGATTGAAAGCAGTTACCACAAGTCTCTTGGGGCCAAACCATGAGTATTATCTCTTCAGGAGGTTTTTCGGTGAGTTCTTCCTGGTGTTCAGACCTGTGAGTTTGGTCAACAGTCCGCTTATTCTTTATTTTGAACTGGTTATTTAGGATCCTATTTCTCGGATATCCTTTTTCAATTGTTTTATGCACATCTGATCTAAGGAATCCACTTTTTCTTTACTTTGAAAGCTTTTGTTTTCAATAACTCCATTCTTTTCTTTCATACTTCTAAAGTGCCCCGGCCAGCAGGGCAGCAACAGGAGCACGAGTCCTCAGAAACCCGGAATGAAAGGGACAAGAGGCACACGGAGGGCCGGCAAGACAGTGTTTTCTGATCAAACTGACAAATTTTTATTTTTTACAGAGCTCTTATATACTGCTGCTGCAAGGGGCTAGGTGGGGTGCCGTGGCAGGATGTTCCAGCAGATAAGGTCATGTAAAGGGCAGATACAGGTGGGGGAACTTGTTTGTCTAGACATTAAGAAATTTTAAGTTGAAACAAATGGCATCAACAGGTCTCAGGATGTTACATTTTCAGGAGGGTCAGACAGAGGTCACTTGGCTCCTGGCACTAAAGGTATCTTGTGCACTGTTTATTTGGTTTGTTGATTTGTTAGCAATATTTTTCTTTGGACACTGCTCTCACATATAATCTAACAAAGAGGGAAAGGTTTAGAGAAAACAAACAGGTATTTGGTACCTGGTTGTATGTTACTATGTCTTCGTTCAACTTGAAAATATTTTTAAAAGTTTCATGAGGTCTTAATGCCTGTGTTCAGAAGGTCCTATCCAGGCCTAAAACTTCCAGTCTGTTCCCTATTTTCTCCTCTCTCACATTCAAGGAATCAGTTCTTATGTTGAGGTCCTTGACCAACCACAAGTTTTAAAAAGTCATTTGAGAACATTTATGACCTGTGGTGCTTTGAACAAGAATGTGCCCCATAAACTCCAAGTATTTGAACATTTTGTCCCTAGTTAGTAGGGCTGTTTTGGGAGATCTTAGAAGGTGTGGCCTTTCTGGAGGAATCATATAACTGGGGGTGGGCTTAGAGAATTCTCAGCCCTTGCCTGATTTTTAGTCTTTCTGTGTTTCCTGTGTCTGCTTTAGGATGTGAGTGCTCAGCTTCTGCTTCTGCACTAATCACCTCTGCCACCATGCCTCCTACCTCGCTGGACTCTTACCCATCTGAACAGTGATCTAAACTCTTCTTTTTATAAGTTCCTTTGGTTACTGTGCTTTATCAGAGCAACATAAGAGTAACTAAGATAAGACCTACAGCAGAGAGTTTCTCTCTTTGATTTCACCCACTTGCCTGAAGTTTCCATAATGTAATTGAAAACTGTTTTAATTTATGATATATTTTTTTGTTCTATTACTGTAAATCTTCAGGAAACCATAACCACATTGGAACATGGGCTTTGAGGCAACCTAAACCTGTGCACCTGATCATGTCTTGCATATTTAGCTCCAGAATAAACCGTATCTTATGTCCTTTGAGGTGAGTTTTGCTTTGTGTCATCAAATATGGCACTCAAATGTAGAACCCAAAGAACAAACCTTTTTCACCGGAGGAGACACCCAGGTTGAAGCTAAGTACCAGTATAAGTCCCTGGTGTCTATATCAGCCAGTGTTATCTCGTTCTCAGATGTCAAGAGTCCATTTGTTGTTTATTCCCTACTTGTTGTTCAGGATCCTACTTGCTGATTCTCATCTGATTACAAAGTGTTTAGTTCAAGATGTGCAATTTATTTGCTTTCAATGCATTTCACTTTCTAACCATACCTTTTTTTTGTATTGATATTGTTTGGTTTGTTTTGTGTTTTTTTTTTCCTTTTTGTTTTCTTCAGAACTTGAAGGCAGTTTTGGTATCTAACCATTTAGGTTGTTAATTTCTATACATCTTTTTCTTTGCACACTCCTTCCATATATAATCTAAGGGATAAGGAAGTGCTTGGAGAATAATAAAATATATGATTGGTATTTTTTGCAACTACCGAGAGAGAGAGAGAGAGGGAGAGAGAGAGAGAGAGAGAGAGAGAGAGAGAGAGAGAGAGAGAAAGAAAAATCCATCAGAATATTACTTGGATTTATATGTCCCTTAGGAAGCACTGTTTACTACCTCAAACTTGGCTGATTTTTGCATATGTGCCTAGTAATTAGAAGACTTAAGCAAATTTTTAATGGAAAATTGCTTTAATTAAAATTTAAAAACATCTAAAGAAAAAAGAAAAATAAACTTGTCATTACAAATCAATAAGAGTTCTAAAAACTATATATAACTTAACTGGATATATTAAAATAAATAGAAAATTAGTAAGAAAATTTAAATGTCTGTCAGACTAAAGATCAGTTCTGAGAAACCTGTCTTCTCAATTTCTGCTTCATCTTTACCTTCAAGCAGGGCAAAATTCCTTACCCCAAGAAAATATTATTATTTTAACTTAAATTAAGATAAAAGCTTGAGAAGAAGAGATCAGGTGATACACTAAAAATTACCCTTTGTATAGGCTGCTTTCCACTCGGCAGCTCTTACCCTCATTTGGGCATGTCTCAGCAACCTAGTATCTCCCTTTCCTTTAACCCAAATGCTTAAATCTTTGTGTAAAACTATGTATTTTTTAAGATACAATATATCTTAACCATATTTATCCCCCCGTCACAACCTGCATTTCCCCTATAGCCCACCCAGCAGACTTCATGCATTTTGGTATATATGCTAAGGCCTATCTAATCAAGTTTGTATACTGTCATTTCCCTTGGTGTGAGTTCGTCCATGGGAGTCTGTTCAGCCTGTCTAGCATCATTCCCTTAAAAAAGTTTTATGATTATAACAGGCAGTCCTAAATTCTTCTCAGCATTGAAGCCAAGAATCCCAATTAGGCATGAATCAAGGTTCCTAAAAGACTAAGGGAACTCTCCAGGTGGCAGAGGGTGACAATGTGGAGCATGTCTCTGTCCTCAAGAACATCGCTAGCGGCTTCTGCCTGGATCCATCTTGAAGCATTGTTGGTGGTTCTCCTGTCACTTGGATGATCTGTCCTGCTAATCTTTTTTCATGTTACCATTGATTCTTTTGTTTCTGTTTTTCTGCCCAGAGATCTTTTTTGTATTTGAAAAGCACCACTAGTACCAAAGACAGAAATTCCTGTGTCATTCATATCCTGTTTCTGGATGAAATGGAACAATCTATAGCTTTTCTGGGGGACAGTATCTTGAGTACAGTTTTCAGGTGATCTTAGCGATTTTCTTGCCTATAAGACAGCAGCCTTAAAGGTCCTCTCTGCTTGCTTCCTTCCCTCCCTGTCTCCTCCGCCCTTGTAAAGCTGATTGCTCAGACAAGAGGCATTCTGCTGTATTCCTGATCTACTATGTTTTCAGGGAAGGGCTGACTCCTTTACCTTTTAAGTTCTGAAGAAGTGAAATTAAACTCAATGCATTTTCATTTCATGAGAGTTTAAAAACACAGTGGATGTTTTGTATTATATAGGATGTACTTATATTTTTAAACTTTACACTGATGGGCCTTAGAATCTGATCCAGGTTGGGAATTTAATAAACTGAACAACAAAAGAATCTGTAGTAATTATACGATCTCATAGAGGCTAAACAATGCACCCAATGATGCATAGGTCAAAGAAGAAATCAAAAAGGAGATTTTTTTTCCTTTAATGTTCCTGGAATACCCCATCCATTCCCGCCACTGTCCACTGTGATGGCTTGTTATTCCAAA